>JAVIAB010000091.1:43155593-43878093 GCA_032433765.1 Megaustenia siamemsis | reverse complement strand
TGGTCATGTTAAAAGACACAACAGTCTAATAAAAGTAATATTAGAAGGGAAAATACAAGGTAAAAGAGGCAGTGGCAGACCAAGACTAACATGGACGAGTAACATCAAAAGATGGACAAGTCAACCTATGGCAATCTGCACCATCAAAGCAAGAGATAGAGTGGAATGGCGCTCCATGGTAGCCAACCTTCGATGCGGAGAGGGCACTCAATGATGATGATTGAAGATACAAGTAGTGTTGCTCGTTATGTAAAGTTAGAATCAGGGATTTAAAATTATCTCTAAAGTTAAAGATAAAAGCTAAACTTCCACATACAGACAACACATTAACGCGGTAACTCTACGCTTCACCTATATGTCCTTGCTGACGTCAAGGCGAGCACACAACTTGCCTACACACATACATAATGACTACATCTGTAAAGACAAAAGTCGCGTTTTAATTTGCCCGGCATTTCACTCTTTATTTATTTGCTTTACAAGACGACACCAGATATGGGTCACAACCTGCAAACTGCTTGAATTTTAGGCATTTAAGATAGCACTGCCTCGCACACGGTATCATAGTCACCTGGGATGTTTTACTGCCTGAGTGATTCATTCCAACTTGCCCATCTTAAGTACACGATAACAAGGACACTGACTCTTGTCTTTCGTATTGCAACAATTAACCCAGGTAAGTTGAAAGAGGTTTAGTCCATTGTATTATTAAAACTCACTCAGTTTATGTGTATAGGAGCAAAAACAATATGTATTATATACTAAATGAGCATTAAATGTTATGTAGAGCTAGTCTTAACATATAGATGTAAATCATGGACAATAAGACAACAGACAAAAAAATCACGTGGACAATAAGACAACAGACAAAAAATCACGTGGACAATAAGACAACAGACAAAAAAATCACTGGAGGCCGTAGAAATGTGGTTTTACAAAAGAGTGTTGAGAATACCATGGACAGCTAAGAAGAGTAATGAAAACGTTCTGAAAGAGGCTAAAGCAAAAAGAGAGCTAATTTTCAATATTAGGAAGAAACAATAATCGTTTTTTTTTGGCCATACAATGAGGAGGGAACAGCTGGTATATATTTAACAAGTGGAACAATTGAGTGACAAAGAGAAAGGGAAGCACAGAGAGAAGATACCAGACAGTTGAAGAGAATGGGTTGGCAGAAGGTCAACAAATGAAATGATAAATAACTGTCGAGATCGAAAGTTTTGGAAAGGCATGATCACCTACGCCAGCAGGCATGATACTTAAAGATCATGATATAAGCCTCTATTTCCGCCGGTCACTTTCTGTATGTATATATATATATATATATATATATATATATATATATATATATATATATATATATATATCAGGTGCCATACCGGTTGGTACAGGCGATCCTGTCCTTCCACAACCTTCTATCTAAAGTGCATAATATCAATTTTGTTATTTTCTGTTTTCTGTGCCATGACACCAAGTTATCCAATATCTTTTCTGTTTGTCGTCCGCGATCTCTCTTTCCCTGTATTTTTGCTAGTTGTAGCCAAGTATTCCAACTTTCCTCTTCTCATGACGTGCCCGAAAAATGTTGATTGTTTATTTCTGATGCTTCTTGCTTCTTATGAGCTCCCTTTTTGTGTTTGCCTCTTTGAGAATTTTCCTGTTGGTCATTAAGCTGTCCAGGGAACTTTCAATATTCTTCTGAGAAATCCCATGTCTGTGGCCTCTAATCGTCTTTTAATTTGTTTGTCTACTGTCTTTGATTCATTTACATAGGTCAGAATTGACTCTATATGGCACCGATGAACTTTCTCACTTCTATTGATATAGACTTGTTGCACAAGACCTTTTTTCATTTTCTGAAATGCTATTTTGGCCTGAACTATTCTTCTTTTTATTTCTGTGGTCCATCTTCCATCTGATGTTATTATTGTGCCCAAGTATTTTACGCGTTGCACTTGTTTCAGATTGTCTTGTTTATTTTTATTCTGCATGATGGTGTTGATTGTTGATGCATATATCACCATCATCATCATCAAGTAACGGGATTAATGGCGTAGGTGATCATGTCTCTCCACAACTTTCGATCTCCACAGCTATTTATCATTTCTGTTGTTGACCTTCTGCCTAGCCATTCTTTTAGGCTGTCTGGTATCTTTTCTCTTTGCTTCCCTCTATCTCTTCGTCCCTCAATTTTCCCAGTTGTTACAATATATTTCAGTTATTATCTTCTCATTACATGGCCAAAAAAAGATGATTGTTTCTTCCTAATATTGGAAATTAGCTATCTTTTTGCTTTGGCCTCTTTCAGAACATTTTTATTACACTTCTTAGCTGTCCCTAGTATTCTCAACATTCTTCTGTAAAACCATATTTCTACAGACTCCAGTGATTTTCTTGACAGTTGTCCTATAGTCCATGATTCATATCCATGTGTTAAAACTGGCTCTACATAACATTTAAGAACTCTTTTTCTTGTTTCTATTGTCAAAATGGAATGTATAGTATCTTCCTTATTTTTTGGAAAGCTGCTTTTGCCTGAGCCATTCTGCATCTCACCTCTTTTGTACATCTCCCGTCTGAGGTTACAAAGTTTCCAAATATTTAAATTCATTGACCTGTTTTAATATTGTTCCACTTGTCTTTATTTTGCACTGAGGTGATGTCTTTTTCTTTGTTGCTACCATTACTTCTGTCCTTTTGCTATTAAGGCTGAGTCCTTTATTTTTGCTTTTTTTCACTATAATGTCCAACATTTCTTGTAACTCATTTTCACTCTTAGCGATTAACACTGTATCATCAGCAAACCTTAGATTATTTATGTTATGACCTCCAATTATTATTCCAGACATGCCCCTTATGGATTTAAAAATAATCTCACTATAAATATTAAACAAATCTGGTGACAGCACACAACCTTGACTAACAAACTGTTTTATTTGTTGAAACATTCCCAATTGATTTCCAGTTCTTATGGCCGCTGTTTGTTGCCAGTACAGGTTCTTTATTATTCTTAGATCTTTGCTGTCTACGTTTATACTTTCTAAAATTTTGATTATTTCTTGGTGCTTTACTTTGTCAAATGCTTTAGTGTAATCTATGAAACATATGTATAGATCTGTTTTCACCTCTATGGCTCTTTCTACCAAAGATCTTATGATATAAATGGCTTTGCTTGTTCCTTTATCTCTAACAAAACCACACTGTTCATCGCTAATTTCTGGACTGATTTTGTTTCACACTCTTCGCATGATGATTCTTAGTAATATCTTAGTCATGTGACTCATAAGGCTTATTGTGCGATGATCATTACATTCAATCGCACCCGATTTCTTTGGTAGGGCTATGAATATTGATTTGAGCAGGTCGTCTGGTATAAATCCGCTGTTGTAGATATCATTCATTTTTGTTATTATTTCTATTCTAAAATCACCCATGGCTTCAATCTCTTCTTTAGTTATTTTATCTGGTCCAGGAGCTTTGCCTGCTTTCATATTGCGCAAGACATCTTCCACTTCTTCTCTGAGTATTTCTGGTCCTTCTCCATTATCCTTAATATTTACTTCTGTTCGTTCTGTAAAGATCTTTAATGTATTCTGTCCATCGTTCCCTTATGCTTTCTTGTTCAATCAACAGTTCTCCTTCCTTTGATCTTAAACATCCAGTTTTTGGTTGCGTTTTTCTTCCTGTTAATTCTTCAATTTGTTTGTATATAGCTTTAGCATCTCCTTTTTGTTGCTATTCGATCTCTTTGCATCTCTCTTTTAGCCATGCTTCTTTTGCTTCATTGCATTTTATTACAATTTCTTTATTTAATCTCTTATACTCATTTTTATTTTCTTTATTTCTTCGTCTTGTATCCATTAGCTGCAAAATGTCATCTGTCATCCATTTCTTTCATGAATTTGTCCTTACTGATATTTCCTGCAAAGAAATCAATCTGATCATCAAAAGGACGTATCCTACTAGAGTAAATGGTAGGACGTTTTAACTAGATAACACTACACTTAATTACCTTTCTTCATTAATCATTAATTACTTATTTTTGTAGGAAATTATGAGAGTGACATTGATAATGATTTAATCTTCAGCCTAAGAGTAGTACATACACAAAGTAATTTGGGTACCAAAAAAAAAAAACGGCTGCTTATGATTAAAAAAAAAAAAAAACTCCGCTCTTATTGGTTTCCATGTCAGTTTTTACTTTTATTTTTAGCTTGTTAGTAATTCAATTATTCTTAACTCAAATTAGATAAAACCATATGTGCCTAAATCCCTTCTTCAGTATATCAATTGACATTATGGTTAGTTGAAGGCCCCCGTATCACTGCAAACGAATTAAAACCTATAATTACTTAACCTCCCGTGCCAGTGAAATCAACTGAATTAAAACTCAACGCATTGAAGGATATAAACTAAGAAAGGCAGCCGCAGTCTCCTTCATATCAGCTACAGCACACGCCAAAAGACACGAGGTCAAGCGGCACAGAAAGTGACTGCAGCTAAACTGTCCGTTGATATACGATATCATCATTCAAGCTAATGGAATATCGAAACACGATCCGGATGAAAACACTGCTCACGGTGCGTACATAGAACTGAACTGAGAAGCTCCGACAGCAAGCCGTGACGTGTTACGACTAAGTCGCCAACTCTTAAGTTTGTTGCCTTTTTGTTCCTGCATAACTCTTCTGACTTTCTGTTCTGTCAGTCTTGTCACGGTCCCATATTCGCGATCATTACTTGAATCGTTGAATAGTCCAGCTTCCTGAAGGCATTTAGTCTCGCAAGCAAATGTCTGTAGTCAAACGGTGTATCTACTGAAGCTCATAAAAATAACGATGTTCAAGTTTAAAGTAAAAGTAAAGTAAAGTAAAGTACCCCCCGTCACGCCAAGTGGCGTATAGGGAAATATGGTGTTAGTGACCCTATATTTTACAGACCTTCAGCACATGATTTTTGGGGTAATGTGGTCGGTATTACGCCCGTGCTGCTTTACTTTCCCAGAAAAAATCCGGTACCCATTTAAGGCTGGGTGAACCCGAGCCGTCGGTTGGGATCGAACCCTACCCCTTGTCCGTAGTAGTCCAGTTCACTAACCACTGAGCTATCGCGGCTCCCACTAATTTTTAGGGAATTAGTAAAACCCAGGTGTCCTCGCCAGGGTACGAACCCCGGCTGTTGCCGTGGTAAGCCAACCGCCTATCGATTGCGCTAACCGGACACCCAAGTTTAAAGTAAAGTTAAAGGTAAATTACGAGACTTGAACCGGCGTCTTAGCACGCGAGTTTCCACCCATATGTGCTCGGCCGCCTATCCCGAAATGTTCGGAGATATCTGAATAGTGTCGCTTCAAGCATCGAAACTCAAATGCGAGGCGGTATTCCTCACCTTCCCAGGGTAATACCCTGGTACCCATCTCTGCCAACAGCTGGGTCGACCGTGGGAGTATTTTTTTTCCAACCACGAGTACAATGCACACTGCTTCCAGCGGGAATCGAACACGGGTTTTCCGAACGTCGGTAGACCAGTCGGGTGTTTTTCCTAACTAGGCTTCCGAGGGTCCCCCCCCCCCCCCACCTCTCCCTGAACACTGCAAGAGCGAATCAAAACCCATGCATAATTAACTGAAGATCCGATTTTTTTTTCCCGTAAATTTGACTCATAAATTAAAATCGAATTATTTAAATTATTGAAAACTTGACTTTTGTCTTATTTCTGTTTCTAACAAGTTGAGACGACAGAGAAATGGAATCTTCACTGTCTGGTTTTCTAAAAATGGCGCTTTAGAAACAGGGGACGGAACTCTTCGCTTCAAGTGGTTGCCATGACGATTGAGGATATCCTCTGTGAGACGGGTGGGTTTGGGCGGTTCCAGCTGTTTATGCTGCTTGGCGTAGGTTTGAACCGGTTTACTATCGGTTGGAGTATGTTACAGGTAGGCCTATGTTTGTATGGTTTAAAAGAAGGCAATTACGATCGTATATTTTATTGATATGCATGAAAATATGGAAAAAAAAGAGTTAAAAAAAGAAAGAAAGAAAGAAGAAAGGAAGAAAACTAAGAAACAAAGGAAAAAAAGGGAGAAAAAAGGAAGAAAGAAAACTAAGAAACAAAGAAAAAAAGAAAGAAAGAAAAAAAGAAAGAAAGAAAAAAAGAAATAAAGGAAGAAAAATAAAAGAAAGAAACAAAGGAAGAAATAAAGAAAAGAAGAAAAAGAAAGAAAGAAAGAAAGAAAGGAAGGAAGGTAGAAAAAAAGAAAAAAAGAATGAAAGAGAGGAAGAAAGAAAGAAAAAATAAAAAAGAAAGAGAAAGAAAGGAAAAAAAGAAAGAAAGGAAGAAAAAAGAAAGGGAAAAATAAAAAATAAAAAAGAAAGAGAAAGAAAGAAAGAAAGAAAGAAAGAAAGAAAGAAAGGACAAAGAACAGAACGAATTAAAGCGAATACAACAAAGTGACAACAATGAAGTGATTATAATGGTGCAAAAAAGAGTAAAGAAAAATAAAGAAATACTAAAAGAAAGTGGCATAATTCATAAACGATTTAATAAATGAAATAAGTAATTAAACAAGAGAATGAAAAATTCATTTAAGGAATAAAAGAGCAAAGATTAATGAAATCAGTGAATTTATAAAAGGAGTGAAAGAAATAGATAAATAAAAGTGAAATAAAAATGGATTAACCAAGTAAGTTGAAGAAAACAGAATCTCTCTGTACATTTTTTAAAACTGACATTTTGTAATCGAATTTACACAATGAGAAGCAGATGTCAACATTACGTTTTACTGCTTGCTGTCATCTCAGATGTCATATACTGGCATGATTCCTGACTGGTTATGCCTTAACCACAACGCCACGCAGCCACAGAATGCATCCCTTAGTGTTTGCTTCACAAACAACAGCAGCAACTACCACATTCAAAGTGATGAAGTTTGTGATAAGTTTCACTTTGTGGGCTCTGCTGTAACAATTATAAATGAGGTAAGGTGACAACCATAAAGACCTACAACACTTACTTAATGAAATAAACATGACAAGCATACAATATGGATTAGATAAGAATATCATAAAGACTAAAACTATGATCATAAACAAAGAAAATATTTAAAACCCACAAGTGGATATCAAAGTTGAAGGAATAGACCTGGAGACAGTTCAGAACTACAACTACCTTGGACATACTGTAACCAGTGATGGAAAATGTACAACTGAAATAAACAAAAGAAGAGTAATGGCAAAAAGTAATTTTAATGTCATGGAAAATATACTAACGTCAAAACAAATAACATCAGGGGTAAAACTAAGAATAGCAAAATGTTATGTCTTCTCAACATTCATGTATGGTGCAGAAATATGGACATTAGACAATAAAACAAAAGAGAAAATTGAAGCCTTTGAAATGTGGATATATAGAAGAATAGGTTGAATTGGATGGAAAGAAAAAAAAACGATGGAGTCTTAAAACAACTAAAAATGAAAAGAGAACTACTGAATACAATCCAAAAAAGACAAATGAGATTTTTGGGCCATGTTAAAAGACACAACAGCATACTAAAAGTAATATTGGAAGGTGAGGAGTGGATACTGGTGCCTACGTCATTCAAGGGGACTTTCTCGTGTATTGTCACACTCGACAGGAAAAGTAGGGAACAGAACTCGGTAGTGGTTAATGCGGGGGTCAACGGTCTCATCTGCGATAACACCGATGAGAAAGATGCAGTCATATATACAGACGGATCTGTAAGACGACACCAAAGTAGTGCATGGGCATTTACAGCACGCTCGGCAGGCAGAATAGTCAAGGAAGACAGTGGTGCATACGCCATGACCACGAGTAGCATGACAATGGAGATGATGGCAGTGACCAAGGCATTCAAATGGTTAGAGTCACAAGACTACACCCACGCCAGTATACCGAGTTATTCGATGAGCATGATATAAAAAGTGGAGGCGGGCTCTGTACGCATGCAATGGGTAAAGTCATTGCAGAAGTCCAAAATACGTAAGGTCACCTGTGTCTATGTCCCTGGACATGCGGGAGTACGGGGAAATGAAAGAGCGGACAGGTTGGCTAGCTGCGCTGTCGTTGAGGACGGGCAACCAATGGATCGGGCGGATATCATCAATGCCCTCCGTGATGTGGGAAGAGCACAGGACTTCGACAAACACAGATCCACGTCACTTCTTCGGATGATGGAGATGGGAGTTAAGATGGGCACAGCCAGAAATGAGAAACTTGGTGGCCGTATAAGAAGACTTATCAACCAACATAGAACTGGAGTCGTCAGTCGCTGGACACTGCGGGACTTGCTGAGGAGGGGATCTGAGCACCCATGGACATGTTCGGAGTGCAATGATGATGACCCGCTAATAACTCAATCTTGGAAGGGAAAATACAAGGTAAAAGAGGCAGAGGCAGACCAAGACTAACGTCTAATATGAGCTGGAATTGGCCGGGGTGTGGGAAGGGGGGGGGGGGGGGGAGAGAGGTAGTTCACCTTGCAAGAGTGATCTTGTTGTAGAATCCACATGAAAAAAGAAGCAGAGAACGACTGGGATATACACGTGGAAGATAGTTTCAAATATATTTTTGTCAGATTTATATTAATTGTCCGAATGCAGTGGTGATAGTTGATAGTTCTCTATTTAAAAAAACACAAACAAATGAAATAGGCTTTAAACTGAACTTGAAGATATACGAGGTGTGTCTAGAATGTGGAGTGACACGTGACCATCAGGGTGAATCCACTGCGGAGAGTCGAACCGTCGCCACCGATATCTCTCAGCCTTCCCGCTGAGGGGGGGGGGGGACAGACTGTCCAACAGTTTTGACGTTTTCAGCGTTGCGAGCAGGGTTGTGGTTAAAATGTGCGTATTTCGTCTATAACTTGCGAAGGAGCCAGTAGTGGGGTGTAACGCACACTCCTATAAAGTATGGTTACAGCTTTACAAAAAAAGGAACACAACAAAATACTGACGCTTCGGCCTACATGCGGCCGTCTTCAGAAAACGAGGACAACGGTAACACACGATGAGGCACAGGTAACTATTATTACATCTAGGATGATTGAAACCGAAACTACTCTACATTGAAACCTCTAGTAGCTAGCGGTACATTTTTCCTCTATCCGGACCTAGTATTAACGACCATGACATTCAATAATGGGAGTTAAAATAATATAGCGGGAGCTACCGCTAAAGGAATGCGGTTTCATGGGTTATTTTTAGTTCTAGTCAATTAGAAGCGTTAAAAGTGAAAGTGAAATTATGTCTGATTACCGGAACTTCCTTATCTATTTATAACTACGGTATGCGCATCAGCATATGTAGAAAGAACTTTTCTGCTCTCAAGAGAATCAAATCTTATTGTCGCTCAACTCAGACACAAGAACGCTTATCTGGTTTGGTATTAATGTCCAAGGAGAAATCATTCCCTCAGAAACTTAGAAACCAACCCAACAGTACTTTCAATGACAAAGTCATCAAGACATTTTCGTCCCAAAAATGACGGATATAATTAACATATAAATAAGTAAATAATTTAAAATGTAGTGATGTCATTAGAAAATATTACTTTATGTTAGCCTACTGAATATAATGTATGTTTTTATTTATTATGTTTTGGGTAGCCCAGACCCCAATACCAGTATACGCAACTGCTGTTGTGTAATACTCTCAGTTGGCTTCTGTGGTGTGTGTCCTATCCAGTGCCATCGTCTTCGCTATATCTCTTTGTCCACTGGTATTTGACTGGTACATTTCCATAATTCTATGTTAGTGATTTTGTCCTGCCATTTCCATACTTGTATTCTGCGTGAGCATCCAATAATGAAAGTCTATATCTTCACGATTATCAATGTTGTTGTTCTCCATGTATTGAATCGTTGTATCTCTTTATTTACTAGTATTTGTTTTTTTCGCCACAATTCTACATTAATGATTTAGCCCACGGAAAGATTAGCTGGACATATTTATGTCTGGACTTAAGCTGGACATATTGTCCGTGTAAAGTATAAACATTGATAAAAATGTAACTACATGTTTTGTATGTGCTTCAGTGGAACCTGGTTTGTAGTATGAGCTGGGTCAAGGCAACAGTTACATCCATTCAAATGGGCGGAGTCATGCTAGGAGCTATCGTGGCGGGACAAATGGGTGACTCTCTGGGACGTAAAAAGACACTTTACGGGTTTGTGCTGGAGCACGCGCTTCTGAACTTCGTCACGGCCTTCTCTGTGACGTGGCAGATGTTCGCTGTCTGCAGATTTTTCATCGGACTGGGAATAGGTAAGTTGCCTATATTTACATTTATCTCAGTGCTCATACATAAAACAGAACCGCGATAGTTCAGTAGTTAGTGGACTGGACTACAAAGGACAAGAGGTAGGGTTCGATCCCAACCGACGGCTTCCGGGATCACCAAGCCTTAAATGGGTACCGGATTTTTTATGGGAAAGTAAAGCGGCACAGGCGTAATACCGACCACATTACCACAAAAATCATGTGCAGAAGGTCTGTAAAAATGTATGGTCACTAACACCATATTCCCTATACGCCACTTGGCGTGACGGGGGCTCTTTACTTATTTGTTACTTACTGAAGAACTTAAAATAATATGACCTCGTCAAGAGACACAGCGGGCTGGAAAGAACAAAAATGGAGTTACTTTGTTTCTGGAAGAGGAGCCAGAGGCAGACCAAGAAGAAGGTGGTTTAAAGATATAAAAAATATCTTGACCTTGACAAAAGAAGAAGTGAAATATATCACTAGAGACAGAGGATTCTCAGAATGGTTGCGGTGAAAGAAGATGTTTGTAAATGATACGCAACTAGATGATGATATCCCATTAAAAAGTAAAGAGCCCCCGTCACGCTAGTGTCGTAGAGGGAATATGGTGTTTGTGACCATATATTTTACAGACCTTCGGCACATGATTTTTGGAGTAATGTGGTCGGTATTACGCCCGTGCCGCTTTACTTTCCCGGAAAAAAAAACCGGTACCCATTAAAGGCTGGGTGAACCCGGAAGCCGTCGGTTGTGATCGAACTCTTATCTCTTGTCCTTTGTAGTCCAATTTACTAACCGCTGAGCTATCGCGGCTCCCAATTGAACTCCATATCTGTATTCAATGTTTTCTCCAACTCCTACTGTCATCGATACACAGACCTTCTATTTTCTTATCCAGGAGGAGTTCTAGTATCAAGTTTTCCTTATCCTCTGGAGTTTCTGCCTTTGAAGTGGCGCCCTCTGGTGTCTGTCCTGCCCATATGGTCAGTGGGCGTGTGCGTGTTTGCTCTCGCCAGCTGGCTGATGATGAATTGGTCTTATCTTCACATCACTTGTGGAGTTTTGTCCTTAACTGGGCTGCTTGGTTACATGTAAGTGCTACCTACATTAACAGTGGTTATCTGTTCTGTTCGTTTTTGTACATTAATGTATACACATACACATGTACACAAATATATGTATATATATATATATATATATATATATATATATATATATAGTAGGGTTCGATCCCAACCGACGGCTTCCCGGTTCACCCAGCCTTTAATGGGTACCGGAAAGAAAGAAATAATGAATGAAAGAAAGAAAGAAAGAAAGAAAGAAAGAATGAAAGAAAAGTGGAAAGAAAAAGCCCTATCTATCAACATGGTCGCCTATAAGGAATATTGTGTTGGTGCTCATATTTTTTACAGACCTTCGGGATATTTGTTTTGAGACAATGTGGTCGGTATTACGTCATATTTCTTTCATTGAATAGTCCGGTACCCATTTAAGGCTGGGTGAACGTTGAGTCGATCAGACTCAAACCCGACTCCTTGTCTTTAGTAGGCCATCACCACTGAGCTATCGCGGCGCATATCTTTATTATTAAGGATATAACAACAAGGAAAATATAATGTTTGTAACATACAAAACGACATAATGGCATATATTTGGATATTGAAAAAAAGCAATGAATGAATAATAAAAGACTTAAACATTTAAAAAAATGGATTATTAACACCATTCTACAGAGAAAATTAAAATATGATGGCCGCTTAAAAAGACACACCAGGCTATTATATTCTATTTTATTCGTGCAATCAGATTCACTGCAGTCGGGACATTCCCGTATCCGTTCCACTGCGCATCCCAGCAGTTCTCGAAATATTTTCAGACTAGTTGTTCATGTAAGGTGTCGATTATAGACACGTCTGCATTGCCATTAAGCACTCCGGTTAGACCTGATCCATTTCTTCCTTTAGACTCCTCTGTCTCTCAATATATACATCATTGTCCCACCTTTAGACTCTCCAGTCTCTCAATATATACATCATTGTCCCACCTTTAGACCCCCCAGTCTCTCAATATATACATCATTGTCCCACCTTTAGACTCTCCAGTCTCTCAATATATACATCATTGTCCCACCTTTAGACTCCCCAGTCTCTCAATATATACATCATTGTCCCACCTTTAGACTCCCCAGTCTCTCAATATATACATCAATGTCCCACCTTTAGACTCCCCAGTCTCTCAATATATACATCATAGTCCCACCTTTAGATTCCACAGTCTCTCAATATATACATCATTGTCCCACCTTTAGACACCCCAGTCTCTCAATATATACATCAATGTCCCACCTTTAGACTCCCCAGTCTCTCAATATATACATCAATGTCCCACCTTTAGACTCCCCAGTCTCTCAATATATACATCATTGTCCCACCTTTAGACTCCCCAGTCTCTCAATATATACATCAATGTCCCACCTTTAGACTCCCCAGTCTCTCAATATATACATCATTGTCCCACCTTTAGACTCCCCAGTCTCTCAATATATACATCATTGTCCGGCTAATTCTCCTCCTCTTCTCTTAAGGAATAATGAACACAATCGACGATTTCCTCTTTGTCAAGAGTAATGCCACACTCAGTGCCAGAGCTGCACAACAGGCGGAAAAGAACAGTAATGGAAATCATGTTTTCTGGGCAAAGCATCAGGGGCAGACCAAGAATAAAGTCGTTTGAAAACATCAAAGAGACGTTGAACAAGGCAACAAAAGAAGTGGGAGATCTGGCTAGAGACAGAGATTCTTTCAGACGGGCTGTGGTAAATGTAACCTACGTCAGCAGGCCCGGTACTTGATGATGATGTTGGTATATATATGATATGACCAAGATTACCTCATATTTATATACACACTCACACACACACACATATATATATACAGGGTATATATATATATGTGAGTGTATATAAATATGTGGCCATCTTGGATACCATATTTATACAAACTAGATAGAAGTGTCCCTAGCCCTCGAGTTAATGAATGCTATATTCGAACCTATCAATAATGACTCTAGAGGTGTAATCAGGTGAAGAAGAAGAAGATATAAACATGTTTACTCTCGTACCTATTGTTGCAGCTATATCCCAGAAAGCTTACGTTGGCTTACAGTCCACAGCAGAATGGAAGAGGCCCGCGATGTGGTTATGAAGATAGCAATCATCAACCACAAGCTGCAGCCACGCAAGGCGTCCGTTTCGCTACAGGTGAGACCAAAAGTCTTTTTAGACTTATTTATCTATTGGAGGGCATGAACGCATGTATCAATCTTCGTTGTCTGGTAGGGTGGACAGTTTATTGGGGAATGAAATAAAAACTCGGACCGATCACCTCGCGGTGATTTATTTCACTAGCCAAGCGGTCATAATTCTCCTGTTCTATAAGTCGTCCAACAGGCTCCTGTAATTAAAAACATCACGTAGAGATGGTTTTTTAAGAGATAGTTTTTTGGTTGGTTGGTCGGTTGGTTGGTTGGTCGGTTGGTTGGTTGGCTGGCTGGCTGGCTGGCTGGCTGGTTGGTTGGTTGGTTGGTTGGTTAGTTGGTTGGTTGGTTGCGTTCGCCCGATGACTAAAGTATTCTAGAGTATTCGTAGACTGTAGAATTCCTCTTCGTCATCCGCCCTTAAAAGGACGTTAAATGAACGTATCTGCGTTGTGTTGTGGTTTGCAGTATAACTGTTATATTTGCGCCTTTCGGCCCAACACATCCGACTTCGGCACGACATTTTTGAGTACCGGGTTGAAGAGAATTAATTTATAGAGTTATTTTTAAAGAGTTTTTTTTGGAGATAGTTTTATATATATAGTTATTTTTTTAGATAGTGTTTTTTAAGAGATAATATTTTTAGAGATGGTTTTATAAGAGAGTTTTTTTAGAGATAGTTTGTAGAGAGAGGTTTTTTTTTTTAATTGCCAGCATTTATGCAAACTGAGGTAAGCGAATTTTGTCAAACAGTGGTTCCCAAAATTGGACATCAGCAGGTGCCGGCTCCGCTGATCAAATACCAGTGGCGCCCTCACGGCTGATCCTTTTAAGTCGGGTAAACTCTGATATGGTATATAAGATGATAAATGGCGACTGAATTAACACAATCCTGTAGAAACTCGTTTATGTCTTATAAAATATATTAAGCCCATGTGGCTGTTTTCATTTTATCATTTCTAACCACTAATTAGACATGCGACAGTATCCACGGTGAGACGCCCCTGCCAAAGTTTGGTGACGCCCCTGAGAGCCGCGGAGCACACTTTGGGAACCGCTGAGGTACAATTGCAAATCAAAAGAGAAAAAGGACAGAAAAAGAAAGATCTCAGCTACGACTCTATATCGTGTTCAGAGTAAAAGTAAGTTAAAAGCCCCGTCACACTACCTGACGTAAAGGGAATATGATGTTAGTGACCATACATCTTACAGACCTTCGGCACTTGATTTTTGGGGTAATGTGGTCGGTATAACGCATGTGCCGCTTTACTTTCCCAGAAAAAAATCCGGTACCCATTTAAGGCTGGGTGAACCCGGAAGCCGTCGATCAAGATCGAACTCGACCTCTAGACCTTAGTAGTCCAGTTCACTAGCCATTGAGCTATCGCGGCTCCAGTGTATAGAGCATACATTGTAAATGCCGATATGTTTTTACCGTCACTGCACTTGTGGGTAATGGTGGTAGCACTACACCAACTTTAATTTTCTACAAGTGAAATGAACTGGAAAAATGTGGCTGCGGATCGTAGCACATGGAGAGCAAACATAAAAATTGGCACAGCAACTTTCGAGACAATGCTGATGTCAAATTCAGAAGACAAAAGGCGCAAGAGAAAGGAGACAATGCCGGGTACCGCGGGTACACCTTGCTCGTTCTGTGGATGGATCTGTCTGTCCAGGATTGGCAAATTCAGCCACGAGAAAAGATGTTAAGTAAAGTAGCACCCAGTATGAGACACTAATGCTTTACCAAACTACTGACTTATAGTGATTGCTGAACCGTCTGTCAAGACGCCATAGGCCATATATATATATATATATACACACACACACACACATAACACCGTTTTTCTCTCCCGCAAAAAAATATATTCGGTATTTATTTACGGCTGGGTATCTCTAAAATTAGGTCGGTCGGAATGGTAATTCTGCTCTCTTGCCCACACAGTGGATCAGTTAACTAACCACTTCTGACGTGAGTTCTTATGTATGAGTTATCTTTGATTGTCTTTTAGGTGTTTCTTTGCTGTTGAACTGAAGGGTTAGAAATGTAGTCGGTATGTGCAGGTCATTAATTACGCTGTGTCTAGTTAACAACTTTATATTTCATATTACAACTACTAGTAGTGTTGTTATTACCATCACACGTTGTATTATAACTGCTAGCATTGTTGCTATTACTATCACACGTTATACTACAGCTACTAGTATTGATGCTATTGCTATCACACATTATATTACAACCACTAGTATTGTTGCTATTATAATCACAAGTTCGATTACAACTACTAGTATTGTTGTCACTACTATCACACATTATATAACTACTAGTATTGTTAGTATTACCATCACACATTATGTTACAACTACTAGTATTGTTAGTATTACCATCACACATTATATTACAACTAATAACTACAAGCATTATTGCTACTACTATCACACATTATATTACAACTAATAACTACTAGCATTATTGCTACTACTATCACACATTATATTACAACTAATAATTACTAGCATTATTGCTACTACTATCACACATTATATTACAACTAATAACTACAAGCATTATTGCTACTACTATCACACATTATATTATATTATACAAATGCCGATTCTTCCTTTTATCGTCTGGTTTCTTCTACTTTCTTCTCGTTAGTCTCATCTAGTTAGTCCAGTCGTTTTTTCTGAAATCCTCATTCACATCACATTGCTTGTGCCCAACAGGCCATTGCTTGGAAAGAACAGAAAACTCACGATAGCAACAAGAGATACACCTACATTGACATCTTTAGGGAATGGACGAATGCACAGACAAGCCTTATTTTCTGCTTCCATTGGTATGATATGTTGTACATTTCAGTTCTGATTATTGTTACGTGAAAATGTATTTCAAATAATTTATTTCTATCTATTGACCTTTCGAGCCGTAGCCGGCCCATAGGGCGTAGACCAAGATACTCCTTCTCTTATCTAAAATTTTGTTCTAGCAGTTTTCAATTATTTTAAAGATATTTTATCAAATCTCGCCATTTGTCTCTGTTCTGTGCAAGCAGCTCTATCTCATCGAGGGAGCTGATTCCTGCTGCTCTTGCCTCTCTCATCAATGTTCTTCTCAGTGTCTCTCTGGGTCTTCCTCTTTTTCTCTTACCTGTTGTTTCACACATGAGGGCTTGCTTTGCTACTCGGTTATTATCTCTTCTCATCACATGTCCAACATATGACCATCGTCTTTTCTTTATTACTGAAGATATTAATGGTTGATTGGCGATTGCTCTAATTTCCTTGTTTGAATTTATTTCTATGAGTGAAAATACATTTGAAATAATTTTGTATTTATTTTAACTCATAATTATAATATTTTCGTTTTTATGCTAAATTGTATTTTAAATATATATGCGTGCTTATGTTAGAATATATGTTAAACATCTTAATTGTTTTTTTTTTGTTAAAATACATTTGGCATATTTTTGTGTTTATATTAGAATATACTAAAAATATTGTTGTGTTCTTTTCTGTTCACGGAATTAGTATCACTTCAGATGGGAATTCCCCATATCCGCTCCACTCATGCCACAGCTCCCGCCAAAGAGCGGTGGCAAATTCTGTTGACATGGTCGCTACCCCACAAACGATGCACAGGCGACGATGCCAAACAACTTCCATGGAATAGAGACTGCGCACTCACTTCCTTACTCCAGTTTCCTCAAAAACACACATTTAAAACATTAAAAACACACATTTAAAACACTTTTAAAACATGAAATTAACCGAAACGGTTCAAGCCTGGAGTATCTCTGAAGTTGGAGATTATTTGCTTGTGTGGCGGGGACACCGCAGCACACTGCTGCGCGAGTGAAAAATAGGAAAAAGTGATATTCATGCAAACATCCAGTCTCTCGTGAAAAATAGGAAAAAGTGATATTCATGCAAACATCCAGTCTCTCAGGAAAAATAGGAAAAAGTGATATTCGTGCAAACATCCAGTCTTTCAGGACTTCGCTAGAGATATGAAGTTGGCGAACACAAACTGCAACAATTATTGTACCATTCACGTGACAGTTTGCACATGTTTTATCTGTCCGTTGTTTTATTTCAGGTTTGCCCTTGCTCTAGTGTACTACGGATTATCCTTCAACGTGTCCGCCTTTGCTGGCAGCGTCTACTTGAACATCTTTCTTTTGGCTTTGGTGGAGATACCGGCAATCTTGTCCACGTTCTACTTTGATAATAAGTAGGTTTTTGTTTATTGAGGAAAGAGTTTATATATGTCATCATCATCATCAAGTACCGGGCCTACTGGCGTAGGTGATCATGTCTCTCCACAACTTTCGATCTCGGCAGCTATTTATCATTTCTGTTGTTGACCTTCTGCCAAGCCATTCTCTTAAGCTGTCTGTTATTTTTTTCTCTTTGCCTCCCTCTGTCTCTTCGTCCATCAATTTTTCCAGTTGTTACATTATATTCTAGTTCTTCTCTTCTCATTACATGGCCAAAAAATGCTGATTGTTTCTTCCTAATATTGGAAATTAGCTCTCTTTTCGCTTTGAAATCTCTCAGAACATCTTCATTACTCTTCTTAGCTGTCCATGGTACTCTCAACATTCTTCTGTAAAAACCACATTTCTACAGACTCCAGTGATTTTCTTGTCTGTTGTCCTATTGTCCATGATTCGCATCCATATGTTAAGACTGGCTCTACATAACATTTAAGAACTCTTTTTCTTGTTTCTATTGTCAAAAATGGATTGCATAGTATCTTCCTCATTTTTTGGAAATCTGCTTTTGCCTGAGCCATTCTGCATCTCACCTCTTTTGTACATCTTCCGTCTGAGGTTAACAAAGTTCCCAAATATTTAAATTCATTTACCTGTTTTAATATTGTCCCACTTGTCTTTATTTTGCACTGAAGTGATGTCTTTTTCTTTGTTGTTATATATATATATATATATTTAAAATGGTATGGTCAATGCTTCACGTAACAAGTGGACAACACAAATCAGAACGACGTTTCGGCGCAAAGGCCTTCAACAGGAACAAACATACTACACACGTGCAAATATGTATTTAAAATTTAAAATAAAATTAATAAAAAAATCGAACTAGTAAGAGAATTTAAAAGTAAATAAGAATCATATGTTAATAGAATGTTCCCTGCATGATCAATTGTGGAGAGAACGGAAGTGCGCATGTGCGTGCACAAAAGTGAAAATGTGCCCAGTAAAAAAAAATGTACTATTAAGCTTCACTTCAGCTTCACATTTTGATGCATTGATGTCCATTTCTTCGTATTGACCCTTTTTGTTTATTGAGCGCAAGAAGGAAAGGTTGGCAGAAAGAAATAGAAACGAATTAGACCACATTTTGGCCAATGTTAAATAAACCATAGCTTAGGGCCCAACGGTGCGAACGGGTCTCAAATTGACTGGAGCTTCGGTGGCTGAGTAGTTAGTGTGCTCATTTCCTGATCAAAAGGGTCTGGGTTTGATCTCCAGAAGCGCTGGATTTATTTTCTGATCGACAAGGCTCCGGAGTTCACCCAGTCTCTAAAAATGGGTAAAAAAAAAAAGTAAAGTACCCTCGTCACGCCAAGTGGCGTATAGGGAGGGAAATATGGTGTTAGTGACCCTATATTTTACAGACTTTCAGCACATGATTTTTTGGGTGAAAAAAATATAATATAAGCATTTCATAATGAAGAAATGCTGCACTGGTAATAAAGGCATCGAATGGATACAAGGAGACCATTTGGAGGACCTGGACTTTGCTGATGACATAGTTCTCATCAGCAATCAGATAAAAACGATGCAGGAAAACACAAATGAACTATCATCAATAGCCAGCAAAATTGGGCTTGAGGTCAATCATGAAAAGACTAAAGTCATGAAAAGTTTAATTCCAACAAGTGACAAAATATACATGGAAAACAAACCAGTAGAAGAGATCGATCACTTCATCTATCTTGGAAGTCACATTGATCGAGAAGGGGATACGAGCAAAGAAATTAGAATCAGACTGGCTAAAGCAGCAATGTCTTTCAGAAGCCTTGAAAAGTTGTGGAAATCAAAACTCATTAACACAAACACAAAACTTAGGCTATTCAAATCAAATGTACTATCAACCCTTACGTATGCGTGTGAAAGCTGGAAAACAACAAGAGATATAGAAACAAAGTTGAACGCATTCGAAAATAAATGTCTAAGGAAAATACTTGGTATAGAATGGAACGAATTCAAAACAAACGAGGAAATTAGAGAAATCGCCAATCAACCACTAATATCTTCAGTAATAAAGAAAAGACGATGGTCATACGTTGGACATGTGATGAGAAGAGATAATAATCGAATAGCAAAGCAAGCCCTCATATGGGAAACAACAGGTAAAAGAAAAAGAGGAAGACCCAGGGAGACACTGAGAAGAACATTGATGAGAGAGGCAAGAGCAGCAGGAATCGGCTCCCTCAATGAGATAGAACTGCTTGCACAGAACAGAGACAGATGGCGAGATTTGATAAAATATCTTTAAAAGAAAACTGCTAGAACAAAAATTCATATAGGAGAAGGTGTATCTTGGTCTACGCCCTATGGGCCGGTTACGGCTCGAAAGGTCAATAGATAGATAGATTTTTTGGGTAATGTGGTCGGTATTACGCCCGTGCTGCTTTACTTTCCCAGAAAAAAATTCGGTACCCATTTAAGGCTGGGTGATCTAAAAATGGGTACTAGAAATTTATCTTTCAAGTAAAAGCGGCCTGGTGTGATACCGACCACATCACCCAAAAATGTGCCCTAGTCAGGGTTAAATGTGGTCACTTTCCCCATCACAGTTGTTTCTCATTGATACTTTAGTTGAGTAATACGAAGCACCTATGACTTCTTCGAAGGTTCCCACAGAGAGACATTCACCTCTGCTAGAGATCTGTATTTCAGTTTGAAAATCAAGAATTAAGTGGGAATTAACAAGTAATGGAAAATAAGATCTACTTCTCATTAAATAAAACAAAAACTATTATTAAGAGATAACGAACATTAAAAAAGGTCATGACTCAAACTAAAACATTCTTCTTCTTCTTTCCTTCCTCTTTTGCCTTTCAGCGTCGAGGGGAGATATAATTAGCGGTCTTTTCCTCTTCTGTTCGCCTCTGTTGCTGTTATATTTCCTAGTGTTTCTAATAATCCGGGAATCCATTTTTCCGTGGTCGGTCCTTGGGTCTGGTGTTCTCGCAACGTTTACTGAATGGTTGTTGTGTTGTGTTTTGATCTTTCTGCCTTGTCGCGTGGCCAAACCATTTTATCTGTTGTTTCTTTATATATTCTATGGCGAGGGTTAATCCTAGCTTTTTTCTCAGTTCTTCATTTCTAATTGTATCTGTCTCCTGTCATTAGTTTAACATATTTCATCTCAGTAGTGTATATTTTTCTTATTGTTCTTGCATCTAGGGTCCAGGACCGGCATTGTTAGCACAACGTTGGGATGAAGATTATATTGTAGAGTACCCGTTTTGCCTGTAGAGTTATTTCCTTGTTAGACAATAGTGTTGATAGCTGTCCAATGATTTGACAAGCTTTGTTGCATCTTGAGTCTGTCTCTGCTGTTTGTGAATTGTCGTGTGTCACTAGACTTCCTAGATATTTAAATTCCCCTACATATTTTAGCTGTCTGCCGTCTATAGTTATGTTGATATTCTGTTTCTCTTTTATGATATTAATGACTTCTATTTTGTTGATGTTGATTTTCATGTTGTATTTTTAACTAAAACATTCAAAATGTTATTTTTCCACAGAATAGGACGCAAGCGGACTACCATCATATCAATGACCATTGCCTGTGTTCCATTGCTGATCTGCCTGATTATTCAAACTCTCGGCAAGTTGTTGTCATTATAACAAGATTAATTCATTTAGTTTATTCAGTATCCAGTAAAAGGGAAATTGAAACCAGTTAGCAAAGGTACCAGTGACTTTCAGAAACTTTGAGAAGATCTGGATGGAAATTTAAAAAAAATTATAAACATAGAAACAAAAATTAGGATAATTAATTTAAATATATTATCTATTCATATAGAAAAATGGTAGGGATAAAACCCTGCCAAAAATATATAGAGCAACAACAACTTAAATGGTTGGCCACCTGGTCAGAATGAATCCTCACCAATCACCATCAAGGGCGTTCTTCTCGAGAATGCATGGAAAAAGACCAAGAGGAAGACCCAGAAGAAGATGGATAGATGCAGTGATAGAGAGATGTAACAACAACGGAAAATCATTAATTCAGACATTTCGAGCAGCTCAAGAACGACAAATGATATAAACCATGACACCTTTTAGATATCAGTGAAAAGAGAAAAGAAGAAGAATCATTTCACTAAAAAAAAAAATGGTTTTGGGACCCCCTAAGTGTTGCCTCTATAGACACTAGATATGCAACTGACACTCTTTTTTTTTCTCTTGTCCTATCGTTTATATCTCCACCATGATTTCTCTTTGGTTATCATGATTCATTGGGGAGACAAAGACGCTTCACAGCAGCAGAGCTTGTTATGTAGAGGAGTCTCGCCTTTTTTCTGTTGTGTCTTTTTTTCTTTCCTTTGACTTTCTTTCTACCTTTCCTATCATTTAAAAGGTAATTAACCATTTCTTCTTCTGCTTCTTTCCTTCCTCATTTGCCTTTCAGCGTCGAGGAGAGATATAATATGCGGTATTTTGCTCATCTGTTCGCCTCTGCTACTGTTCTGTTTCCTAGTGTTTCTAATATTCCGTCAATCCATCTTTTTCGTGGTCGACCCTTGGGTCTGGTGTTCTCACAACGTTTGTTGAAGGCTCGTTGTGCTGTGTTTTGATCTTTCTGCCTCGTCACGTGACCAAACCATTTTATTTGTTGTTTCTTTGTATATTCTATGGCGGGGGCTATTCCTAGCTTTTTTTCTCAGTTCTTCATTTCTGATCTTGACTCTCAGGCTGTTTCCTGTCATTTGTCTAACCCATTCCATCTCAGTAGCGATTATGTTTCTTATTGTTCTTGCATCTAGGGGCCAATCTTCACAGTCACTTCATCTCATTACTGTAATTTATATTAAATAAAGTAAAGTAAAGGTTGGCGGATTTATGTGCCAGTGTACAGGAACACAACGTAGACTATGGCGCTGGATGGGACACACGCCCCGGAAGGCAACTGGGAATATTACACGACAAGCCCTTTTTGGGGTGACCCCCAGGAAAAGGGACAAAGAAGAAAACCAAAATTTTTGGAGAAGATAGGTGGAGGTAGATATGAAAATAATGAGGAAAACATGGAGTGATCTTGAAATAGTGGCAAGAAACAGAACGACGTGGAAAATGTTGAAGACCTATGCTCCACAGGAAGTTGAAAGGAAGAAGAAGAAGAGGAAGAAGAGGAAGAAAGTATATGTTCCCTCCACGCCCTGTTAGGCGTATGAGGAATATGGTGTTAGTGACCGACCATATTTTTCATGACCACGGCACATTTTTGGATGATATTGTCGGCATTACGCCAGGCTGCCTTTACTTCAAAAAGAAAATTCTGGTACCCATTTTTAGAAGCTGGGTGAACTCCGGAGCCTTGTCGTTTCGAAAAAAAATCTAGACTTCTGGGGATAATCCCGGATCCTTTTGATGAGGAAGCGAGCAAAGTAACCATTCAGACACCGAGGCTCCATAACCCATATTAGTTTTAAACAAATACACCGTCTATGATACACGATATCTCTGATATAAATCAGCTGCCACTAACCACAAAACGGCCTCTGCAAAAAAAGAACTAAACAATATCCTATTCAAAATCTACAGCAAAAATATAAATAAATTCATACGGTGAGCTGCAGAGAAGTCAAGACCAGCATAAGAAAGAAACGTGAAAGAGATTCACACAAGGGCTACAAATAAACGATAGAACGAATCCCGTACACCAGTTGCAAAGGCACGTCGAGACCAACATTTTCCGTTTCAGTAATGACCACAAAAGAGAGCTACCTTCAAGTCATAGGAATAACCCACATCGATGAATGCCACTTGTGGAAGATTGATCCACCTCAATGGAAGCCACTCTGGAGGATTGACACATCTCAATGAATGTAATTCTGGAAGATTGACCGACATCGATGAATGCCACTTGTGGAAGATTGACCCACAGCGATGAATGCCACTTGTGGAAGATTGACCCACAGCGATCAATGCCTCTTGTGGAAGATTGATCAACATCGATGAATGCCATTTGTGGAAGATTGACCCACAGCGATGAATGCCACTTGTGGAAGATTGACCCACAGCGATGAATGCCACTTGTGGAAGATTGATCCACATCGATGAATTCTACTTGTGGAAGATTGACCCACAGCGATGAATGCCACTTGTGGAAGATTGACCCACAGCGATGAATTCTACTTGTGGAAGATTGACCCACAGCGATGAATGCCACTTGTGGAAGATTGACCCACAGCGATGAATGCCACTTGTGGAAGATTGACCCACCTTGATGAATGCTACTTGTGGGAGATTGACCCACATCGATGAATGCTACTAGTGGGAGATTGGCCCACAGCGATTAATGCTACTTGTGGAAGATTGACCCACATCGATGAATGCTACTTGTGGAAGATTGACCCACAGCGATGAATGCTACTTGTGGGAGATTGACGCACATCGATGAATGCTACTTGTGGGAGATTGACCCACAGCGATGAATGCTACTTGTGGGAGATTGACCCACATCGATGAATGCTACTTGTGGGAGATTGACCCACATCAATGAATGCTACTTGTGGGAGATTGACCCACAGCGATGAATGCTACTTGTGGGAGATTGACCCACATTGATGAATGCTACTTGTGGGAGATTGACCCACATCGATGAATGCTACTTGTGGAAGATTGACCCACATCAATGAATGCCACTTGTGGAAGATTGACCCACATCAATGAATGCCACTTATGGAAGATTGACCCACATTCAATGAATGCCACTTGTGGAAGATTTACCCACAGCGATGAATGCCACTTGTGGAAGATTGACCCACAGCAATGAATGCCACTTGTGGAAGATTTACCCACAGCGATGAATGCCACTTGTGGAAGATTTACCCACAGCGATGAATGCCACTTGTGGAAGATTTACCCACAGCGATGAATGCCACTTGTGGAAGTTTTACCCACAGCGATGAATGCCACTTGTGGAAGATTTACCCACAGCGATGAATGCCACTTGTGGAAGATTTACCCACAGTGATGAATGCCACTTGTGGTAGATTTACCCACAGCGATGAATGCCACTTGCGGAAGATTAATTCACATCGATGAACGCCACTTGTGGAAGATTTACCCACATCGATGAATGCCACTTGTGGATTTTTACCCGCAGCGATGAATGCCACTTGTGGAAGATTTACCCACAGCGATGAATGCCACTTGTGGAAGAATTACCCACATCAATGAATGCCACTTGTGGAAGATTTACCCACAGTGATGAATGTTACTTGTGGAAGGTAGATTCAGATCCCAGAACACTTTCTTCAGGAGTGTAACACGTTCAGAGCGCTGACATCAAACTTTGCTCAACGATGGACACAGACACGCAAATTGTGGGGGCACTATGAAAACGTGAAGAGGACTGCTATTTTCGTTCTGGCGACAGGTAAACGAATAGCCACGTAACCAAAAACTTCTCGAAAGCATAGAGAGAGAGAGAGAGAGAGAGAGAGAGAGAGAGAGAGGATACTAAATATAATGTAATAACGGATTAATGTAAATGTACTAAATCCGGATGGGCGACACGATAGCTCAGTGGTTAGTGAACTGGACAAGAGGTAGGGTTCGATCCCAACCGACGGCTTCCGGGTTCACCCAGCCTTTAATGGGTACCGGATTTTTTCCGGGAAAGTAAAGCGGCACGGGCGTAATATCGACCACATTACTCCAAAAATCATGTGCCGAAGATCTGTAAAATTGATGGTCACTAACACCATATTCCCTATACGCCACTTGGCGGGACGGGGGCACTTTACTTTTTTTTTTAATAAATCCGGATATTCAACGTTCAGTTTTCCATCGCCTTTAACACGGATCTCACTGAAAGTGTTTACAATTATTTGTGATGTTTTTTGTAGGGTTGGGGAGAGGGAACTCTTCGTTTTTTTTTAAATTTGAAGTAAACATTAATAGCACCGAAATGTTACCCTCATGAAAGTTACAAACATGGATGCTGGATATACACAAATGTTGAAGAAAATGTGTGTACACTAAATATAATGATCTCTTGTGTTGTTCACAGGTCCTGGAGAGCATAACACTGCTGTGATTACATTTCTCTGTCTGGTCGCTAAGATGGGGTTAGGGGCTGCATGGGCAGTGGGCGAGACCTGGTGTTCAGAGTTTTACCCGACGGTCACGAGGTAACAATTGTAATTAGTCCTGGATAGTTGTATCATCTGGGTTTTAAAAAATCTAATATATATTCCACCGTCGTAACTTCTTTGTACAATCATGAATCGAGAAAAAAAGAGTTCTTAAATGTTATGTAGAGTCAGTCTTAACATATGGATGTGAATCACGGACAATAGGACAAAATTAAAGAAAATCACTGGAGTCTGTAGAAATGTAGTTTTACAGAAGAATGTTGAGAATACAGTGGACAGCTAAGAAGAGTAATGAAAACGTTCTGAAAAAGGCCAAAGCAAAAGAATAGCTAATATTCAATATTAGGAAGAAACAATCATCATTTTTTTTGGCCATATAACGAGAAGAGAATAGTTGGACTATATTTTTACTACTGGGAAAATTGAGGGACGAAGATAGAGAGGGGAGCAAAGAGAAAAAAATAACAGACAGCTTAAGAGAATGGCTTGGCAGAAAGTCAACAACAGAAATGATGAATAACTGTCGAGATCGAAAGTTGTGGAGAGACATGATCACCTACGCCAGCAGGCCCGGTACTTGATGATGATGATGATATATGCAATAATTTCCATACTTTTTTTTGCATTCTTGCTAGAAAGTAGATGTTATCTCTGTTCAATAGTCAACAAACTGCACAGAGGAACGATTGTTGACTTAAGTCAAATGTGGATACGGCATTTGAAGAACTTTGGAGCATCAAGAATATGTATCATTTTTATCAGAATCCGAGAAATCAAGAAAGCCGGCGATAGGATCTTCCTGGGTTTACTCGTCGACTCGTGGCATTAACGATCAACACAATTGAAGAGAAATTGAAGAGAAATTGAAGAAGATAAAATCTGGGTAGGTTCCACTGGTAATAAATAGAAAAAGGATAACCAAAGGATGAATGAGAGAGAGAGAGAGATAGAGAGAGAGAGAGAGAGAGAGAGAGAGATAAACAAACATATAAACCAGTTATTTGAGCTAAGTGATACAATTTTATATATATATATATATATATATATATATATATATATATATATATATATATATATATATATATATATATAGGGAGCTGCGATAGCTCAGTGGTTAGTGAACTGGACTACCACGGACAAGGGGTAGGGTTCGATCCCAACCGACGGCTTCCGGGTTCACCCAGCCTTAAATGGTTACCGGATTTTTTTTCTGGGAAAGTAAAGCAGCACGGGCGTAATACTGACCACATTACCCCAAAAATCATGTGCTGAAGGTCTATAAAATATAGGGTCGCTAACACCATATTTCCCTGT
Organism: Megaustenia siamemsis; assembly: GCA_032433765.1. NCBI lineage: Eukaryota > Metazoa > Mollusca > Gastropoda > Stylommatophora > Ariophantidae > Megaustenia > Megaustenia siamemsis. The sequence continues at coordinate 43,850,871 of JAVIAB010000091.1, read as the reverse complement.
ACGCCACTTGGCGTGACGGGGGTACTTTACTATATATATATATATTCTCCTATTATTTCTAATTTATACATCTTAACACTCATCCTACCTCCCCTCATGTAGCTTTCTTCTTTTATCATTTTTCTACATCCTACTTTCTTCTTTTCTGTCCACCTATCCATTCTTCTCGTCATGTAGTTATAGATAATTGTGTTTCACCGTTTGTTTTCGTTGTCCTTGTATTCTGAAGAAGGCCACAGGCCGAAACGTCAGTATTGTGTTGTGTTCCTCCCTTGTAAAGCTGTCTGAGCCACCACTGACTCCCAGAGAGAGATAAAGCTACATGAGAGGAGAATAAACGAAATGTTGCTCATTACGTTGGGTTTGTTTTTCATGTTTGTTTCCACCTGTTTGATCCACAGATGTCTTGGTTTAGGCATCGTCCACATGGCTGCCAGTATCGGAGCTTTGATAACACCATTTATCATCGATCTGGTCAGTGTGTCTCATGAACATGCATGTTATTGTTACTCACAAACAACTGGCAGGCCCATTGCACATTTTTAAAGTATCAATCAATAACATCTTCGTTAACATTTCTTTTTTTCTTTTCTAATCTTTAAATATTTATGTCTGCTTTCGTATTCTTTATTTCTTTAAATTTCTCTTGGGTCTAAGTTGTCATCCATGCCTTATTCTGGCGATCTCTTTACCCAGGGTTCCTTCACATGTCTCCTTTCATATATCCTTTACCTGTTTCCAGTGATCTTCTATATTTATTGTATTTTCTAGTTGTTATAGGACTAGGCAGAATATAGACATAGACCTATGGAAAAGAACCAGTCAAGTAATAGTAGATAAAGAGATGCAGCGAAGATGACGGTGTTTAATAGGAAACACACTGAGGAAGCCAACTGAGGGTATTACAGGACAGGCCCTTTTTCGAAATCCAAAGGAAAAAGACAAAGAGGAAGACACCATAACATTCTTGGACAAAACAGACAGAAGCAGAGATGAAGATGATGGTGAAGATATGGAATGATCTTAAAAGAATGACATGAAATAGAACGGCTTGGAAAGTGTTTGTTATGTTCCACAGGGAGCTGAAAGTGTTTGTTGAAGATCTATGTTCCACAGGGAGCAGAAAGTGTTTGATGAAGACCTATGATCCACATGGAGTTGAAAGTGTTTGTTGAAGACATATGTTTTACAGGGAGCTGAAAGTGTTTGTTGAAGACATATGTTCCACAGGGAGCTGAAAGTGTTTGTTGAAGACTTATACTCCACAGGGAACTGAAAGGTAGAAGAGGAATCTTTAAATATCAACGAATTAAGCTCTTCCTGCAGAGTGACACACATAACTGATGATATCAACGTCACAGCTCTCCGTTACGAACAAATCCATTGTTGGCACACATTGTGTGTACTACGTCATCGTAGAATATGCGACCTTGAGATGGACAGAATAGCTAAGATGTAAAATGAAGAGGACGAGATGAAGATCCATGTGATAGTCGTGATGGATCTGCAGCCTTGGTACAACTGCAGGATCTTCGAGTCAAGTGAAATGTTTTCTAAACTCATAGTGGGAAAGGGAGAGGACTCGTATATCTCAGTTGTTGAACATTGCGGGATTATCTGTGCATGTGATCTGAGCATATATGGGCTTATGAATTTATGTGCAAAGAAGATAACCTGTACACTAAACTAAATCAATTTCTCGCAGCGTTCACAAATGGAATCATTAATTTAATTATAACAATAAGATGCGTAACTGCAGCTGCGCTGAATGTGGTCAGCGACTCATAGCTGACTGTTTGAGTTACGATCAGTGAACCAGATTTTATTAGGATCGTCCTACTCAATCGTTATCTTTATTGTCCCTGAAACAGACAAGCTAAACGAGTACAAGTCAAAGATGGAAGGCAGTCTGGTATCAGAGAATGGTAAAGATAAATTTAGATATGTTGAACTTTAGGATGCAGATTCTAGATATTCCCGATTCTCGTTAACGACAAAAGAAAACATTTACGCCCATTTAACGTTTTCTAAAGGTCGAACGATGAAGAAGTGTAGTAACTGATCTAACGTAGAATAAGACTTTCTGCATCAACCATTTTTGGCAATATCTCGCTTGCTCTTTCTATATGTTGTTACCATCTGTGATCCAATCAATATCTATCCTTATCATAACTTTTTTAATATTTCAGAGAACACGATCTTTCTAATTGTCATATTTTGAGACTCCCTGTAGCGATAACTCCAACAAAAGGTTTGATGCTGAGATGCCTGCTGGAGATGGTGTTAGACAAGAAGAGACCTTTATTCAACTGGAAAATCACTTTTGGAAAAAAAAAAATCTTCGAGTTTACGACAGTTTTGGCCAAAATACCAGAAATTAAGAAAAATATAACAGGAAACATGAAAAAAGGCACCCAATCAGACACAGAAAGAAAACATGTAGCAGAAAAACACACACACGATACCTACCAACAGGACTCTTGGTCCCACATATACACAGATGGCTCTGCTACAAATGCCACCAGAAATGGAGGGGGAGGTGTGTTCATGACGCTGAATAATCAGGACGAGATCACCAAGTCAATAGCTACTGGAAAATTCTCACACAACTTTAAAGCAGAAACTGGGGCAATTAGAGATGCTGCAACACTAGCTACTCAACACAAAAGTAACATGCACAATAAATTGGTGATTCTGAATGATGCACTGTCAGTACTATCAGCTCTAAAAAGTCCCAAGTACAATGAACTAGATGACTTGAGAACAACCCTGGACCAATTTTGCAATAACTTCCAGAGAGTAGTCATTCAGTGGATACCATCACACTGTAATATACACGAGAACGAACGCGCAGACAAATTAGCTAAAGAGGGAGGGTGATTACCACAAGAGAACCATCCGCTCAGTTATGATGAAGCCAAATCTATCCTCAAGGGTTAGTTCCATGAAAAATGGAAACGAGAACACCCAAAGCATAACGAGAGTGACGGATACCACCAACTATCAAGGAGGGATCAAGTCATCATACTTCGCCTACACACTGGCCACAATAGAATGAGAAATCACATGTTCACCAAATTCAAAAATAGGTACAACCAGCCTATGCCACTGTACACTGGACAATATGACTACAAAACATGTTCTACAGGATTGCCCCCAGTACACAGACCTGAGAAGAGCAATGTGGTCCACGCCCACCTCCCTGGAAGAAAAACTATATGGGGCAATCGATTCGCTTAAACAGACAGCTGACTTCATGAGAGAGTCTGGAATCCTACTCTGATTGAGTCTTGATCACAGAGAGAGAGAGAGAGAGAGAGAGAGAGAGAGAGAGAGAGAGAGAGAGAGATTCTGATCTATAAAAAAGCGGACGAGGGCTTCGGTAGCCTAGTTAAGAAAACCACCCGACGGGACTACCAACGATCTGACAACTCGTGTTCGATTCTCGCTGGAAGCAGTGTCAGTTGTACTCGTGGTAAAAAAAAAAAAAAAGAAACCACGGTCGACCCAGCCACTGGCAGAAATTGGTACCAGGGTGAATTGGACTACAACGGACTTCCGGGTTCACCCAGCTTTAAACGGGTACCGAATAATTTTTTTCTGGGAAAGTAAATAAAAGCCCGGCACGGCCGTAGTACCGACCACATTACCCAAAAAATTATGTGTCGAAGGTCTGTAAGAATTATGATCATTAACACCATATTTCATATACGTCACGGGGCGTAACATGGTTCTTTACTTTTTTTTTTTTTTACGACATATGTCACGTGATGTTACTACTTTAGAATATGCATACAGCTCGTGATGAATTCTATTTCTGGTACCTCCGTCTGCTTCACCTTCTCCGTCATTTCATTTATTTCTTTGTATGGACATTTCACTGATAATAATTCTATTAATATGTCTTAGCATTTGATATGTCTCCATGCAATACCATGTTTTATTTGTAAATCTGATAGCTATTAGACAGAAATACCAAAGCACAAAACAATGAGCCTGTAATAAACGTTGTGAAAGTACGAGACTCGAAGACCGACCACGAAAAATATGAATTGATGGAATACACTAAGAAATATAACAACAGCAGAGGCCAACCGTGGAGCAAAAGACCGCGAACTATATCTCTCTTCGACGCTGAAAGCAAATGGGGAAAGAAAAAAACTAAGAAGAAATCTATTAGCATTAAAGAAATAATATAAATTATAATATCTTGGAAAATAAAAATAAAAATTGAACACATATTACTTGTAAAAGAACTTGCTTTTAAACAATTTCTTATACAGGAAATTGAAATACTTTAGCCTTGTCAAAAGACAGTCGTCTGGGAGGGGGGAGGGGACAAACAATAATAGAAGAAATGCTTCCAGGAAAACAAGAAAAGGGCAGACCATGAAGAATGTGGTTTGAAGAAATTCAGAAGACTTTGTGCTTAATATCAGTGGAAGTAGAAGATCTGGCAAAAGACGGAGATTCGTTCAAATGGGATGTGGTGAATGCAGTGTTCTGTGGAAGATCTGGTTAGAGGCGGGAAGTTCGTTCAGCTAGGCCATAGTGAGTGCAATGTTCTGTGGAAGATCTGGTTAGAGGCGAGAAGTTCGTTCAGCTAGGCCATAGTGAGTGCAATGTTCTGTGGAAGATCTGGTTAGAGGCGAGAAGTTCGTTATGCTAGGCCATAGTGAGTGCAATGTTCTGTGGAAGATCTGGTTAGAGGCGGGAGGTTCGTTATGCTAGGCCATAGTGAGTGCAATGTTCTGTGGAAGATCTGGTTAGAGGCGGGAGGTTCGTTCAGCTAGGCCATAGTGAGTGCAATGTTCTGTGGAAGATCTGGTTAGAGGCGAGAAGTTCGTTATGCTAGGCCATAGTGAGTGCAATGTTCTGTGGAAGATCTGGTTAGAGGCGGGAGGTTCGTTATGCTAGGCCATAGTGAGTGCAATGTTCTGTGGAAGATCTGGTTAGAGGCGGGAGGTTCGTTCAGCTAGGCCATAGTGAGTGCAATGTTCTGTGGAAGATCTGGTTAGAGGCGGGAGGTTCGTTCAGCTAGGCCATAGTGAGTGCAATGTTCTGTGGAAGATCTGGTTAGAGGCGGGAAGTTCGTTCAGACGGGCCATAGTGAGTGCAATGTTCTGTGGAAGATCTGGTTAGAGGCGGGAGGTTCGTTATGCTAGGCCATAGTGAATGCAATGTTCTGTGGAAGATCTGGTTAGAGGCGGGAGGTTCGTTATGCTAGGCCATAGTGAGTGCAATGTTCTGTGGAAGATCTGGTTATAGGCGGGAAGTTCGTTCATACGGGCCATAGTGAGTGCAATGTTCTGTGGAAGATCTGGTTAGAGGCGGGAGGTTCGTTATGCTAGGCCATAGTGAGTGCAATGTTCTGTGGAAGATCTGGTTAGAGGCGGGAAGTTCGTTCAGCTAGGCCATAGTGAGTGCAATGTTCTGCAAAGGACGTGTGACTAAATGGCAATGATCAGTATTAAGTTAACGTTAATTAATTTCCTTTTTTTTCTTTAAAGATTGTCAGTAATATTGTGGTTACACACTTTCAGAATGATGCAGCCGTTGCTTCGTTCGCCATCATGGGCTGTCTGCTCATGGGAGACATTTTCATTTGTTTGCTCACTCCAGAAACAAAAGACCTTGAACTTGCAGATACCCCAACAAACGTCAAAGTTTCCAAGAATCTAACAGAAAGCATACATCAACCCGCTACTAAGAACGAATCTCTGGAAGGAAGTGAAAGCAACGTGAATTTTGAAAGCACACTTGAAGACGATGTTTCCCCTGAAAATGATAAGAACATTCACGGAAAGATGGAAGGAGAGAATTCTGAGAATAAAGCACATAAAAAGGACATTACAGTAGTTATTGAGAAGGAGACTGTTGATGACAATGCAGGTTGGGACACATCAAATTGTTCCCCGAAAATCAAGAGAGAAAACATTCATTTGACAGACGTTAGTATAGAAAAGTCTGAAGCTGAAAAGGTTTTGTCGGCACCATCTCCAGGGCCCAGTCCGACTCCCAGTCCAAAGACGAAGAGACTCAAGAAAATAAAGATTGGAGAAATCTTCCACGGAAAATCATCAAATGAATCCCCTAAATTAAAAAGAGATAAAGTCAATGTAACAGAAGTAAAAGTTGAAGAAACTAACGCAGATAATGATTTACCATCACCATGTTCCAGTACAACATCAAGCCCAAACATCAAGAGATTTGACAAAATCAAAAGTGGGGAATTCTTTCATGGAAAAATACAAAATCGCTCCCCAAAAATCAAGAGAGAAAAAATCAATATACCCGAAGCGTTGGTGGAGGAGTCCCAGACAGAGAAAGGTTTACCTACACCATCTCCAGGTTCTAGTCCGGCTCCAAGTCCAAAGATGAAAAAAATAGAGAAAATCAAAAGTGGGGAATTTTGCCACGGGAAAGCATCAAACGAATCCCCCAAGATGAGGAAAGAAAAAACCAACACGGTAGAAACGAGAGCTGGAGAATCACACACAGAGAAAGGTTTATCAACACCATCTCCAGGTTCTAGTCCGGCTCCAAGTCCAAAGATTAAAAGATTTGACAAGATCAAGAGTGGGGAATTTTTCCACGGAAAGTCAAAATCTAAACCTAGAGACGACTCTCCGCCGTACATTGAATCTTCTCGAAACAAGAACGTCCGTTTCTCTATTTATTAATAAACGCCTAATGTTGATATTGAGGGAGTGTCTGTGGTATTGCGGTTATGCACAGGTTTGACCATAGAATGAACAGAGTTTAAATATCAGTTCGCCTCTGTCCAGTCTACCCATCTAATACAACGAATGGATGCCTGGCTCAATGAGCTGGGGAGAAAGTAAAGACAGTGAAGAAGAGCACAGGCCCTCCTCTCCTCAAAATGTATAGCCATGGGCGGCAAAAGTAAAACTTTGTTCACTTATGTTATAGGACAACCTTTACTTCGCTGAATTTGGTAAATTTGATGTTTCATTTATTCATGTTTAGAGCTGTTCATTGTTATCTCTGTTCATTGTTATCACTGTTCATTGTTATCGCTGTTCATTGTTATCGCTGTTCATTGTTATCACTGTTCATTGTTATCGCTGTTCATTGTTATCACTGTTCATTGTTATCACTGTTCATTGTTATCACTGTGCATTGTTATCACTGTTCATTGTTATCACTGTGCATTGTTATCACTGTTCATTGTTATCACTGTTCATTGTTATCACTGTGCATTGCTATCACTGTTCATTGTTATCACTGTTCATTGTTATCACTGTGCATTGTTATCACTGTTCATTGTTATCACTGTGCATTGTTATCACTGTTCATTGTTATCACTGTGCATTGTTATCACTGTTCATTGTTATCACTGTTCATTGTTATCACTGTGCATTGTTACCACTGTTCATTGTTATCACTGTTCATTGTTATCACTGTTCAATGTAATGACCGTTTATTGCTATCACTGTTCATTTTATCACTGTTCATTTTATCACTGTTCATTTTATCACTGTTCATTATCACTTTTCATTACTATGCATTTTTTTAAATTTAGAGTGTTGATATTTTCAACTTATTGAACAATCTTTTAGCCCTAAAGAGGTCGTTAACAACGTATTAAAAAAAAAATTAATTTATGTAAATAGTACTATTAAAATAGGTAAAAAAAAAAAAGGTCAAGCAACGCTGAAAAATAATTTCTTCACTCGAAATAAAACGATGAAGAAACAATTCCTCTAATAACTTGTATAAATGAAAAAAATGATGCCATTAAGCGACCTAACATTGAAAGAACTGGCTTATTAATAACATCATAGAAAAGAAATTAATGTATTATGGTCACAGTATATGTTATAGTAAAAAGAGTTCTTAAATGCTATGTAGAACCAGTATTAACATATGGATGTGAATCATGGACAATAGGACAACAGACAAGGAAATCACTGGAGTCTGTAGAAATGTGTTTTTACAAAAGAATGTTGAGAATACCATGGGCAGCTAAGAAGAATAATGAAAACGTTCTGAAAGAGGCTAAAGCAAAAAGAGAGCTAATTTCCAATATTAGGAAGAAACAATCATAATTTTTTGGCCATGTAATGAGAAGAGAACAACTGAAATATATTGTAACAACTGGGACAATTGAGGGACGAAGAGATAGAGGGATGCAATGAGAAAAGATACCAGACAGCTTAAGAGAATGGCTTGGCAGAAGGTCAGCAACAAAAATGAAAAATAACTGTGGAGATCGAAAGTTGTGGAGAGACATGATCACCTATGCCAGCAGGCTTGGTACTTGATGACGATCTCCTACAAAATCTGTCATTGTTATCTTCAACCTGTACAGCGGACAAAATAACATTGAAGGCTGGTTCGCCAATGGTGGATTACTTGTACGACGCCAGAACAAGGACGCGGTGATTACCTACGCCAGCAGGCCCGGTACATGATGATGATGATATGTTATAGTGGGTCGGAAAGAAGAATAACAGAAGGCCTAGTTCCTAGGAGACATCACTTGGGTAGACCTGGAAGAAGATATTTCAAGAATTATACAAATATTATTTGTACAAATTACAAATATTCGAATATTCTATTACACATTTCGTACGTTATTATAATTAATTTGCTTTGAGTTGCATTTATTAAAGCAAGGTTTTCCTATGGCCACTATAACGTTTGTGAATGAGACCGAAACTACTATAAAAATAGTACATGAAACCGCTAATCAGCAGCGGTACATTTCTCTACTCTCCGACTTAGAATTAATGACCTTGACATTCAACAATTCTCGTAAAAATAATACAGCTAAGCAATCTCTACATACTGCGGTTTCAAGGGTTATTTTTTAGCTCTAGCCAATCAGATTCGTCACAAAGTGAAAGTGAAACTATGTCTGATTACCGGAACTTCCTAACCTATTTATAACTACGTTATGCGCATCAGCATCTGTAGAAATAACTTTTTCTGCTCTCAAGAGAATCAAATCTTATTGTCGCTCAACTCAGACACAAGAACGCTTACCTGGTTTGACAATAATGTCCATTGAGAAATCATTCCTTCAGAAACTTAGAAACCAACCCAACAGTACATTCAATGACAAAGTCATCAGACATTTTCGTCCCAAACAAGACGGATATAGTTTACATATAAATAAGTAAGTATTTTAAAATGTAGTGAAGTCATTAGCAAATATTACTTCATGTTAGCCTACTGAATATAATGTATGTCTTTATTTATTATGTCAGAGGTAGCCCAGATCCTAAAACCAGTATACACCACTGCTCAAATCTGAAATATTAGGTGTTGCACTTTGCCCGCGAGTTATAGCGAGCTGTTGTATTTGAATCTATGTCAATAGAAGTGAGATATAGAGTTCATCGGTGCTATATAGAACCAATTCTGACCTATGGAAGCGAATCATGGACAGTAGACAAACAAATGAAAAGACGATTGGAGGCCACAGAGATGGGATTTCTCAGAAGAATGTTGAAAGTTCCCTGGACAGCTAAAATGACCAATGATGAAATTCTCAAAGAGGCCAACACAAAAAGTGAACTGATAAAAAACATCAGAAAGAAACAATCAGCATTTTTCGGGCACGTCATGAGGAGAGGAAAGTTGAAATACTTGGTTACAACTGACAAAATAGAAGGAAAGAGAGACTGCGGACGACAAAGAGAGAAAATACTAGATAGCTTGGTGTCATGGCCATGGCATGGAAAACAGTCAACAACAGAACCGATACAATGCACTGTGGAGATAAGATTGTGGAAGAACATGATCGCCTACGCCAACTGGTATGGCGCATGATGATAATGTTGTATTTGAACCCTTTGACCCGACCCATCCGATTTCAGCACGACATTTTGGGACCAAGATTCACCACAGACATCTTTACCCCAATACAATGAAAGTTTCAACGAAACCTTCGAAGTCCGAAGCACATTATATTACTTATTCGTTCTTTTTGTCGTCAGGAATTACTTTTGCCATTCTAGTCCAGCAGTCTCTGAATGTCTATTTTATCACAAGTGTTTATTTTGCTGATACGAACATGTCACACCATCTAACCGCGTGGTCTACATGGAGCAGTGTGAAGTGGAACACAAAGTAGAAAATAGAAAGATTATATATTTAAAAAAAATAACACTGTTCATTTGGATTTAGTCATCAGTTCATATTCATTGTCAGTTTGACATCTTCGTTGCTGTTCACATCCATTTTTCTGTATATCATCCATTGTGTTCCATCTAACGACGCAAATTCTTGTATTGTCTTCTTTTACTCTGTGTTTGTCTTCTTTGACTCTGTGTTTGTCTTCTTTGACTCTATGTTTGTCTTCTTTGACTCTATATTGTCTTCTTTGACTCTGTATTGTCTTCTTTGACTCTATGTTTGTCTTCTTTGACTCTGTGTTTGTCTTCTTTGACTCTGTGTTTGTCTTCTTTGACTCTATGTTTGTCTTCTTTGACTCTATATTGTCTTCTTTGACTCTGTGTTTGTCTTCTTTGACTCTGTATTGTCTTCTTTGACTCTATGTTTGTCTTCTTTGACTCTGTATTGTCTTCTTTGACTCTATGTTTGTCTTCTTTGACTCTATGTTTGTCTTCTTTGACTCTGTATTGTCTTCTTTGACTCTGTATTGTCTTCTTTGACTCTATGTTTGTCTTCTTTGACTCTGTATTGTCTTCTTTGACTCTATGTTTGTCTTCTTTGACTCTATGTCTGTCTTCTTTGACTCTATATTGTCTTCTTTGACTCTATATTGTCTTCTTTGACTCTAAGTTTGTCTTCTTTGACTCTATGTTTGTCTTCTTTGACTCTAAATTGTCTTCTTTGACTCTATATTGTCTTCTTTGACTCTGTATTGTCTTCTTTGACTCTATATTGTCTTCTTTGACTCTGTATTGTCTTCTTTGACTCTGTATTGTCTTCTTTGACTCTGTATTGTCTTCTTTGACTCAGTGTTTGTCTTCTTTGACTCTGTATTGTCTTCTTTGACTCTGTATTGTCTTCTTTGACTTTGTGTTTGTCTTCTTTGACTCTATGTTTGTCTTCTTTGACTCTGTATTGTCTTCTTTGACTCTGTATTGTCTTCTTTTACTCTGTGTTTGTCTTCTTTGACTCTGTGTTTGTCTTCTTTGACTCTATGTTTGTCTTCTTTGACTCTATATTGTCTTCTTTGACTCTGTATTGTCTTCTTTGACTCTATGTTTGTCTTCTTTGACTCTGTGTTTGTCTTCTTTGACTCTGTGTTTGTCTTCTTTGACTCTGTGTTTGTCTTCTTTGACTCTGTATTGTCTTCTTTGACTCTATGTTTGTCTTCTTTGACTCTGTATTGTCTTCTTTGACTCTATGTTTGTCTTCTTTGACTCTATGTTTGTCTTCTTTGACTCTGTATTGTCTTCTTTGACTCTGTATTGTCTTCTTTGACTCTATGTTTGTCTTCTTTGACTCTGTATTGTCTTCTTTGACTCTGTTTTGTCTTCTTTGACTCTATGTTTGTCTTCTTTGACTCTGTATTGTCTTCTTTGACTCTGTGTTTGTCTTCTTTGACTCTGTGTTTGTCTTCTTTGACTCTGTATTGTCTTCTTTGACACCGTGTTTGTCTTCTTTGACTCTATATTGTCTTCTTTGACTCTGTGTTTGTCTTCTTTGACTCTGTATTATCTTCTTTGACTCTATATTGTCTTCTTTGACTCTATATTGTCTTCTTCGATTCTATATTGTCTTCTTTGGCTCTATACTGTCTTCTTTGACTCTATATTGTCTTCTTTCACTCTATATTATCTTCTTTGACTCTATATTGTCTTCTTTGACTCTGTGTTTGTTTTCTTTGACTATATTGTCTTCTTTGACTCTATATTGTCCTCTTTGACTCTATATTGTCTTCCTTGACTCTATATTGTCTTCTTTGACTCTGTGTTTGTCTTCTTTGACTGTATTGTCTTCTTTGACTCTATTTGACTCTGTATCATCCCTTATCACTCCTCTAACAACCGGGAACATGACTACAGTAAGGGCAGAAAAGAATAGAGTCACTATCATCTGTCACAACAAGAGGCGACTAAGGAGGTTGGGGTTAAGGTCCTCGCCGGTGCTACGGAGTTCGTGCTCCATTTAATCTATAGCCCTATTCAGTGCTTTCGCTAATATGTGGCGGGCGTGGTTGTGGGAAACATACTGAAGAGAGGTTCTAAGCACCATGATGGTGGTGTTCGTTGTGCAATGAAAATGGTCCGTCTTCCTCTTCTTCGTTCTTTCCTCATTTGTCTTTCAGCGTCAAGGGGAGATATAATTTGTGGTCTTTTGCTCTTCTGTTCGCCTATGCTGCTGTTATGTTTCCTAGTGCTTCTAATATTCCATCGATCCATCCTTTTCGTGGTCGACCATTGGGTCTGGTATTATCGAAGTGTTTGTTGAAGTTTCGTTGTGTTTTGATCTTTCTGCCATGTCATGTGGCCAAACCATTTTATCTGTTGTGATAATTATCAGATTATCTGGAGGCGAAGGCGCGCCCCCCCCAGCACCAGAGCTGGAAGTCGTCAGTGACTCACAACTGATGGCTTGCGCCAGGATCGGTGAACCAGAACCATCCAGACCCTGCTACACCTCTTCGTGGTGCCTCTAGAAACAGACTAACCTGTCTAGTCTGGCCAAGCGAGCAGGGATCGAAGTGGGAAGACGAACCCGGTACACAAAAAAGCGTCGGCTGAAATCGGATGTGTTGGGCCGAAAGGCGCAGATATCACAGTGTTACACTGCAAACTGCAACACAACGTAACTACGTCCACTTAACGTCCTTTTAAGGGCGGATGACGAGGAGGAAGTCTACGGTTCGTATCCGTTAGAATACCTCAAATCATCGGACGAACGCATCATCATCATCATCATCATCAGATGATCTGTCGACTAAACTAAACGTTTCCCCTTTATCTAGCTTTTCCCCTTCTGACTGTTGCTGGTTTTTTTTTTCACCGGTCCTGCCATGATCGCAGATTTGCAATCATTACTCAAATCTTTGGGAGCAGCGATAGCTCAGTGTTTAGTGAACTGGACTACAAACGACAAGGGGTAGGGTTCGATCCCAACCGACGGCTTCCAGGTTCACCCAGCCTTAAATGGGTACCTGATTTTTTTCTGGGAAAGTAAAGCGGCACGGGCGTAATACCGACCACATTACCCCAAAAATCTTGTGCCGAAGGTCTGTTAAAATTATGATCACTAACATCATGTTCCCTATACGTCACTTGGCGTGACGGGTGCTCTTTACTTTACGTTAACATGTTGCTACTCCAAAGGTTTTAATGGGGATCAGACTGGCAGACGTGTCTCCGTCCACACTGTGATGACACAGTGATTAATTTATGTTCTGTCTGCAGAATAAATGTTCTCAATTAGAAACAAAAGATAAACAACGAAATGCTGAGAAGATAGCGCTCTTTAAAAAGAGGCAGAAGGGCGTATGTCTAAGAAGAAGGTTACAGAACACATCCTTCACACACACACTGAAGCAGGAAAGAAACGTTTCATGACGTCAGTGCAGAAAGATACGATGAATGTCGAGATAAGGATACGACACTTTTTCCGTCCTGCTCCATTAATTGTTTTCCCTTCACTTTAAATGAAACAAAAATTGTGTTAATCAGTGGTTCTAAAACTATGATTGATTACAGGCCTTCCGTGCGTCGCCGCCGATATCTCTGAACGTGCTGCGGACGGTTGTACCGGGAAAAAAAAAAAAAAAAAAAACATCCTAATGCTTTTGACGTCTCGAGCTATAGACGGCTGACCTCATTTTACCCACAACCGCCCCTACTCCCAATGCTGAAAACGTCACAACTATTGGGCGGTCCCTACTCATCAGGCAGACTCAGAGATAACGGTGGCAACGCTTAGTATCATCAACTCATACTCGCCATTACTCAGCTGTACGTTACTCTCCACTCCCTTGAAACCATAAAAGCATGCTCACTGTTATCTTCGTCACAAACTTTGGGTATTTTCGGGAAAACACCTCTCAGCCCTTCCACTTTCAGTATAGGTATCATTGGTCTAACTCTGATGAATTATAAGTGTCCGATGAAATATTTTGTTTTTACCGTATTCAAAATAAGGCTGTAGTAACAGACAACTTCTTATATAGAGTCTTATATCAAAAGAAAGAAAATACTCAAAACCCACAAATGGAACTTTCTCTCTCTCTCACTTCTACAGACAAAGACTTGTTGCTTAATACGTTTTTCATTTTCTGAAATGCTATTTTGGCTTGAGCTATTCTCCTTCTTAATTCTGTGGTGCATCTACAGCAATAGAGTTATTGAATTATTTGCGGGTCATCATCATTACACTCCGAACACGTCCATAGGTGCTCAGATCCCCTCCTCAGCAATTCCCTCTGTGTCCAGCGACTGACGTCTCCAGTCTACAACAATAGAGTCGACAATAATAAAGCAATAACATTACTGTTTTGTAAACTGAAGAAAACAGTAACCATTTCTCTGTATCAAGGCAAATTTGATCTCTCTATGCAAATAACGTCACACAATCGGTTTTCCTATTGTCTCCCCTATGAGAACCACTAGGACAAACTTGTTAACATTGGTACTTCCTTGTCCCACAATGCATCTGGAAGTAGATCAGGGTCAAGAGGTAAGGTGAAAACTGGGCTCCTCCTTGTGAGCACGAGACCAAACATCACGTGATATCAACTATCAACACACAAAAGTGTAGAGGAAGGAAGACAAAAACTATTTTCTTATAGCACATTGGTTGACAACTTTTCATATACTAAGGCCCAGATCTGAAGAAAAGAAAATATATATATATATATATGTATGTATGTATGTATATATGTATGTATGTATGTATGTATGCATGCATGCATGTATGTATGCATGTATGTATGTATGTATGTATATATGTATGTATGTATGTATGTATGTATATATGTATGTATGTATATATAGGAGCCAGTAATGGAGTGTAACGTACACTCCTATAAGATATGGTGACAGCTTTACAAAAAAGGAACACAACAAAATACTGAAGTTTTGGCCTATGTACGACCTTGTTCAGAAAATGAGAACAACGACAACAAACGATGAGGCACAGACACATATTGCTACATCTAGGATGATTAAGTTAGGGAGAAGTGGACCAATGGATGAGAGATGGGATGAGAAAGAGATGAGTTGCATGTTAGAAGATAGGTGAATGCAGAGATATACAAATATAAGTACAGAGAAATAATTGTAAATAACAATTAGACAGCTGATGGCAGTCACTCCGCTCATGGTGTAAGATGGCTATCAAATGTCGAGCTATATATAAACTATATATAAACTATATATAAAGCAAGAGGTAGAACCAGAGTAAGGCAGACAGACAACATCAACTGACAATGAGTGAAACCACTAAAAGGGCGAGAACCAGAACTTAGTATCTCACTCAACATCTGAACTGTACAAGAGGAAGTGAAAAAAGAAAAGAAAGAGATGGTCATTTCCTTTATTTCAGCATTAGTCTTGAACTCATTCCACTTAATGCAAAGTATCTTTCTTAGGCATTTGTCTCCAAATTTGTTGAGTTTTTCTTAATCTCCTTTGTCGTTTTTCAGTTTTCACACACAGAAGTGAGAGTGGACAGACATTATGTGGATAATAAAATATACAAACCATTAAACCCCAGTCACAACTGTAGCTCAACGAGATGCCACAATGCTTGTTGGTGTCTGCTTCATCAGTCAATGACAAGAATTAGAAGCATAAGCTACAAAGATGGTATTTTAAAATCTCTAGTTTGAGTCCAATGATCATTTGAAGACCCCCAAAAAATGTGCTAAAAAATGAAAACAACAAAGGAAACAAACAACTTATGCAATTCTCACACTTCTTTTTTATGTTGTAGTTTATTTCACATTTTGATATACATTTTCCTCTGACACCTCATTGCGACTTCGCGTGGCACTTCTTTATCCACAACTCAAAGAAAATCCAGGAATATTATTGAGAAATAAAGTTATAATTATGGTATTTAACCCATTTCTGGGGGACTGGTTGGTCTCGAGGCAAGACGTTGGTATCGAGGCAAGATGTTGGTCTCGAGGCAAGACGTTGGTTTTGAGGCAAGACTTTGGTCTCGAGACAAAGAGGTTGTGAGCTAAAATCTTGGCTACACCAGTTGGGTTTTTATCTGAGGTCTGCAGAACCGGAGTATAATGGCTGCATGCCCAGTGTAGTCCAATGTGATGATCAGGTCACCAGAGTTTTTATTTCATCCAATTAAAATAAAAAAGCTTGTTGATCCCAGTGTAATTCGACCCCAAGTTCACCTTATCTGGGGCACGGCATGCCCAATAAACTGGATAAAAATCACAAATATCGAAACGATTTTTAAAATAAAAATTTGATAATTATTAATCTACTTAAAAGTTCATTCATATAACCTTCTATTAATATCATTCCATGTTTCAAATGTTAACAATTATCATTACAAAATTTATCAAATTTTCTGAGTCGGCTGAGTAATTTCTGTCAGGGTTATGTGGCCACATATGCCAGCATTGTCACATACAGTGTATATAGATCTGTTTATTTTGTTCACTTCTTGTATAAAAAAACTGTAAAAAATGTTTAAAAAGTTTATATTTAAGTGCCGTATAAAGAGGTAAGATTTTGAAAATGTATAACAGAGATTATTCTAGTAAAGTAGGACAGCCTAGTGAGATAGTGAAACTAGGGAATGTGTCATTGATCACTCCCCAAGGTGTGGAAGGAACCCTCTACTTTGTACTCATATTGTATAAAATGCCACACACACTGCAACTGTTTGACAGGAGGTGGTAACTCTGGCATGTAAAAAAAAATACTTTAATTTTAAATATAATGGTCAAATAGCCCCTGAAAGTCACAATCCAATAATTACATCATTTATGTCTATATTAAAACAACTAAAAATGAAAAGAGAACTTCTGAACACAATTAGAACAAGACAAATGCGATTCTTAGGCCATGTTAAAAGACACAACAGCCTACTGAAAGTGATCCTGGAGGGGAAAATACAAGGTAAAAGAGGCAGAGGCAGACCAAAATTAACATGGACGAATAACATCAAAAGATGGACAAACCAACCGATGACAACCTGCACCATCAAAGCAAGAGATAGAGCAAAATGGCGCTCCATGGTAGCCAACCTTCGTTGCGGAGACGGCACTCAATGATGATGATGTCTATATGTCAATTGTTTATAAAGTTATTAATGGTTTTAGTAATATTGTTGACTCAGTAAAACCACTAGCTAATCTTGGCAATTTTTATCTTTCCGCTGAAACACATTATAGTCAAAAAGATTGTTCCCATTTATGACGTAAAAAAAAAAAATCAAATGCCCACTAATGGTGTAATAGCAATTTATCGCGATGTCAGTGACCTACATTTGTTTCAAATAACTCCAGTAACTTAAACATGATAGAAAACTTCACATGCTTCTGAAAACATACACAATAAATCCGAATACCCATAGTTGTTGGTCATAACAACTTTCCAATAGCAACATATGGTTGTGAATCATGGATAATCGCACAAACAGCAAGGATGAAAATCGATTCATTGGAAACAAAATGATACAAAAAAATCCTTAAGATACCTTGGATAATGAAAAATAGCAATGAAGACATATAAAAGACTTAAATATAAAAAAGATCTGGCTTATAAAGACCATTCTACAGAGGAAATTAAAATACAATCGCCATGTCATACAGTGAGCTAAAAAGAACAATAATGGATGGTCTGGTTCCTGGGCGACGCATCAGGGGCAGACCAAGAAGAAGGTGGTTTCAAGACATCAAGGAGATCTTGAACATGACAACAGTAGAAGTGAGAGATCTGGCTAGAGACAGAGATTATTTTAGATGGGATGTGATGAATGCAATGTTCCACAAAGGACTTGTAATCTGATGATGTTTGTCAAAAATTATTTTATTGACACTTGTCGATATAGGGGAACATACAAGTAACATTAATAAATTAATGATAGTTAATATGATTTCATCTGTAATAAGGATGGCATCTTTTTAGAAAAATGTATACGTGACAGACTTCTTTCACACATTCAACATTTATGAATATATGCAAATTAATCAAAATATCCATAGGGACTATGTACAACACTATTATTTTACACTGTTAAATGTATGTCTAAAAATAAATGTGCCAAGATACACATAACTGGCTCTATTCTAAGAATCGTAGCAGCTTTGTTCAAAATGAAAGTGGCAACAAAATTTGGGATTCATTTCCTCCATATGAATATATCAAAAAGTATCACCACTTGTGGTAGTATTAGACAGAACTGACTGGACGAGGAATACCATAAACGGCAGAGATATGCAATTTTAATGATGGCCATTTACAGGAAATTTGAAAAGCCAGGTTGCAATAAATGTAGACTGTGAGAAGCCCTGATTTTTATTAATGTGAAAGTATTGATGAGACTTCTGGGAAAGATGGCAGCCATTGCCATAGGCCCCATTAGAGAGTGCTAAAGCTAAAACAGTTTTTGTGGTGTCTTGACTGGTTTCTATGCGTTTGAAAAAAATATTTATACTAATGAATTGGAGTTGGAAGTGACTGTGGGTGCTCTCTGTTCGGTGATGTCGTTTAGGATTATCTCCCATGCAGCCGACGTGGCTCACAATGGAGCTCAACCTTGCCAACGGTCACCAACCAACAATACAAAATCAAAATGGCTGCATATCGTTCTGTATTTCCAGAGACTAATGCAGTCGCTTAAATCATTTCAGTTGCTTTGTTTTAAATGTGTATTTTCAAGGAATACACGTTACTTTTTTGAAGGAAACAGGAGTAAGGAAGTGACTGTACACTCTCTATTCAATGGAAGTCATTTTGAATTGTCACCTGTGTGTTGAGATTAGGGCTGCACGGTAGTTGACCATGTCAACAGAATTGTCCACCGTGTTTGTGGTTTTGGAAGGAGCTGTGAGAAGAGTGGAGGAATATATAGGGAATTCCAGACTTCAATAATACTGATTCTATGAACAGAACAGCCACAGACAGCTCTGCTGAGAGCAGCTCTTGACTAACTATAGATGGTAGAGAACAAGAGGAAGATAAAAGAGGATAAGAGTAAGAATAGGTGATAAAGAGCTGAAGAAAAAGAGGACTTCACATTAGGTGGGCTTAAAAGGCTGATTCAAGACAAGCAACATCTATAATAGTGGTTTTATGTGCCAGGGGGTATAAAGAGGACTGAGATGGGTAATAGGAGGCAGACACTGGAGCTGGACAGGTCACATATTCAGACATGATACAGTAACCACCGACAACTGTTAGGGACTGGCTACCAGCAAAATGAAGGAAGAGAGGCAGGTGATAGAGAACCAGACAGACAACAGTGAAATCTGAGACAGACAACAGTGAAAGCAGAGACAGACAAAAGTGAAAGCAGAGACAGACAACAGTGAAAGCAGAGACAGACAAAAGTGAAAGCAGAGACAGACAACAGTGAAAGCAGAGACAGACAAAAGTGAAAGCAGAGACAGACAACAGTGAAAGCAGAGACAGACAACAGTGAAAGCAGAGACAGACAACAGTGGAAGCAGAGACAGACAACAGTTAAAGTAGAGACAGACAACAGTGGAAGCAGAGACAGACAACAGTGAAAGCAGAGACAGACAACAGTGAAAGCAGAGACAGACAACAGTGGAAGCAGAGACAGACAACAGTGGAAGCAGAGACAGACAACAGTGAAAGCAGAGACAGACAACAGTGAAAGCAGAGACAGACAACAGTGGAAGCAGAGACAGACAACAGTTAAAGCAGAGACAACAGTGGAAGCAGAGACAGACAACAGTAAAAGCAGAGACAGACAACAGTAAAGCAGAGGCACACAACAGTGAAAGCAGAGACAGACAACAGTGAAAGCAGAGACAGACAACAGTGGAAGCAGAGACAGACAACAGTGAAAGCAGAGACAGACAACAGTGAAAGCAGAGACAGACAACTGTGGAATCAGAAACACAAAGTGTGGACAGACTTCAGAAAAAGTCAAGCTCACAGTGGTTTGCCACTGATATTTTACTTGAGTTGCTCATTTGTGTCTCTCTAGGAAGATCAAAAACACAATCTTCCTCTATTATACAATCAAAGTGATTAGAACAGGCTGTATCTTAACATTAAAAAAACATTTGTGATTAAAAATTGAATATCACATCTCAGGAAACTCTCAAATTTGCGGATCTTTTATCTTTGTGATAAGAGTATTAACTACTAAAATATCATTCACGTGTAAATATTTACTTCACTTAAGAATTTAACATTTTATGCCAGGTGTCGCAAATTGAAACCACTTCTATAAAATATACATTTTAAGAATAAGAGGAATGTTCTAGGCTGAGGACATCTTTGTTTATGAATGCTGCAAAAATTACAAGATTGCAACTAAAATATCACTTTTAGACAAAAATAAACAGTTGTGAGCGAGGTACAGGTAGAATAACATGGCTGAAAGAGATCTAAAATCCTGAAAGAGTATATCTGAATTGTGTACAGTGGGCAAGCTACAGGAAACATCACTATGTTCACCTGACATTGTATATTGATAAAACAAAACTGAAGAGTGCAAGGGTTAACATGTTATGGCATCTGTGACATCATCAATAAAAGAGCAGAAGAAAAGAAATATTGATTTGTGTGTGTGTGGGGGTGGGATGTTAATAATAAAGTGAGATAAATTAGGGGGTGGGATGTTAATAATAAAGTGAGATAAATTAGGAGGTTGGGATGTTAATAATAAAGTGAGATAAATTAGGGGGTGGGATGTTAATAATACAGTGAGATAAATTATGGGGTGGGATGTTAATAATAAAGTGAGATAAATTAGGGGGGTGGGATGTTAATAATAAAGTGAGATAAATTAGGGGGTGGGATGTTAATAATAAAGTGAGATAAATTAGGGGGTGGGATGTTAATAATAAAGTGAGATAAATTAGGGTGTTGGGATGTTAATAATAAAGTGAGATAAATTAGGAGGTTGGGATGTTAATAATAAAGTGAGATAAATTAGGGCGTTGGGATGTTAATAATAAAGTGAGATAAATTAGGAGGTTGGGATGTTAATAATAAAGTGAAATAAATTAGGGTGTTGGGATGTTAGTAATAAAGTGAGATAAATTAGGGGGTTGGATGTTAATAATAAAGTGAGATAAATTAGAGGGTTGGGATGTTAATAATAAAGTGAGATAAATTAGAGGGTTGGGATGTTAATAATAAAGTGAGATAAATTAGAGGGTTGGGATGTTAATAATAAAGTGAGATGAATTAGAGGGTTGGGATGTTAATAATAAAGTGAGATAAATTAGGGGGTTGGATGTTAATAATAAAGTGAGATAAATTAGAGGGTGGGATATAAAGTAAGATAAATTAAAAAACTTAATTACAAATAATCAGCATTTATATGTTGGTCTCAAAGCACATAAATAACGAGTGTTGAAATGAATTATATTTTGTGTCTCAGGACATAACCTTGACATTGACCAAACAATACATTTAAAAATTGGACGGGATCAAAGGTGGAAAAGTGGTGGGAATCCATTTCCATGAGTTGAAGGTAGGTGGGAAAAAAAACCGCTGTCATTTAAATGGCTTCCGTCCCAAGGTGTCCACTGATGACAATGATGATATACTGGATGCTCGGCTGGATTTGGAAACTTTTGAGAGTCTGCCTGTAATAGGAAAGACTTACTTTAATTTAACTGGTTTATGGTTTTTTCTTATTAATTATGGTTAAAGCCATCATGATCATAAACAGAGATAATACTCAAAACCTACAAGTGGATATCAAAATTTAAGGAATAGACCTTTAGACAGTTCAGAGCTACAACTACTGTGGACAGACAATAATGAATGCCCTTTGAGCTGGTCTGTTTAGCTGTCCGGGAAACTCGCAACATTCTTCTGGGAAATTTCATCGCTGTGGCTTCTAATCACCTTTTCATTTGTTTGTCAACTCTCCATGATTTACATTCATAGGTCAGAATTAGCTCTATATAGCACCAAAGAACTCTTTTTCTTACTTCTATTGACATAGATTTGTTGCACAATGTTTTTCATTTTCTGAAATGCTATTTTGGCCTGTGCTATATTGACACTACAAAATA
Organism: Megaustenia siamemsis; assembly: GCA_032433765.1. Classification (NCBI taxonomy): domain Eukaryota; kingdom Metazoa; phylum Mollusca; class Gastropoda; order Stylommatophora; family Ariophantidae; genus Megaustenia; species Megaustenia siamemsis. The sequence goes on along the minus strand of JAVIAB010000091.1, from coordinate 43,828,703 downwards.
CAAAAACCCAGAAATCACAACAGACATTATAATAATTAATTTTGTAACGATTTACTGTTCTTATAGTTATCTTTGTACTAAATATGTTTTTTTCTAATACTCTTTCTAATTTTGAGTTTATATACAATTTATATTCCTAGAACAGCGGACATAAGAACTGGAAACCAATTGGGAATGTTTCAACAAATAAAACAGGGTGTTAGACAAGGTTGTGTGCTGTCACCAGATTTGTCTAATATTTATAGTGAGATTATTATAAGATCCATAAGGGGCATGCCTGGAATAACAATTGGAGGTCATAATATAAATAATCTAAGGTATGCTGATGATACAGTATTAATTGCTAAGAGTGAAAATGAGTTACAAGAAATGTTGGACATTATAGTGAAAGAAAGAAAAAATAAAGGACTCAGCCTTAATAGGAAAAAGACAGAAGTATTGGTAACATCAAAGAAAAAGACATCACCTCAGTGCAAAATAAAGACCAGTGGAACAATATTAAAACAGGTAAATGAATTTAAATATTTGTGAACTTTGTTAACCTCAGACGGAAGATGTACACAAGAGGTGAGATGCTGAATGGCTCAGGCAAAAGCAGCTTTCCAGAAAATGAGGAAGAAACTATGCAATCCATTTTTTACAATCGAAACAAGAAAAAGAGTTCTTAAATGTTATGTAGAGCCAGTCTTAACATATGGATGCGAATCATGGACAATAGGACAACAGACAAGGAAATCACTGCTGGAGGCTGTAGAAATGTAGGTTTACAGAAGAATGTTGAGAATACCATGGACAGCTAAGAAGAGTAATGAAAACATTATGAAAGAGGCCAAAGCAAAAAGAGAGCTAATTTCCAATATTAGGAAGAAATAATCATCATTTTTTGGCCATGTAATGAGAAGAGAACAACTGGAATATATTGTATCAACTGGAAAAATTGAGGGACGAAGAGATAGAGGGAAGCAAAGAGAGAAAATACCAGACAGCTTAAGAGAATGGCTTGGCAGAAGGTCAACAACAGAAATGATAAATAACTGTGGAGATCGAAAGTTGTGGAGTGACATGATCACCTATGCCAGTAGGCCCGGTACTTGATGATGATGATATTCCTAGCCATGGGAAATGATAAACACCACTGTCATCGGAGTAACTATGGCAGGGTCAACAAGTTTTTCTGTTGGGAGTTTAAATTCAACTCTGAGTTTAACATATGGCTGCATTGGTCATTTGGTCTCTATACTCCATACATTCAGACTTGCAGCAGAACCCAGAAATTGAATATATACTACAATGATTATTTTTATATTTTTAGTAAATATCTTACCATTCATCCTTCCAATAATTATCTTTATATTATAACAGTTATCTTTATGGCAGTTAATATTTTCTAATAGAATGCAGAAAGCTGACAATATCACAATGTTCACAAGCGTGGCATCTTGAAAACCTTCAACTTGTTAGATATCGACTGACTATTGAAGAGGATTCATTTCTCTGACTGTAATAATGTGATATTTGCTATAATGTAGGAATGATAACCTGTAAGATGAGCTAGACATGTGTACAACCAGTGACCTGCTGCAACCAATAGGGTGCACACATGACATCATCTACTAAAAGTGGGTGAGAATCTAAGGGGTTTGTTCGGCATGCTGTGATACAAATTTTAACAAGGCTTTGTAGAACTGGGTGGTTTAGAGGTAAGATGTTGGCCTCTGGACTTGAAAGTTCTGAGTTTAGATACCAACAGAAGTTTTTTCACTTTAAATCTGCAGTTTCTCTGTGGCCTTACCCTACTTTGATCTCCGGGTCGTGAGATCTGATGTCTAACCCTCTTGGATCAGGCAAAAAACAGGAAGTCCTATGTGGATTCGTGCACGTTAAAGAACCCTTGGTTGTTAAACTTAGAAAAAAGTAGGCCAAAAATGACTGCTCTCTGGGCAAAAAATTGTGAAGCAAATCTACCAAGGTGGAAGATGGATGTGTCGATCTCAAAGGTGCAGATATCGCAGATCTGCTGAAAACTAGAGACACAGTGCCCCAATGTCTACCTAACTGGTGAGAACTAAGAAGAAGAGGGGTTTGTTTGGAGCGTTATAATACCAACTATAACAAGCATGGACAAGGGTTTGTCCAAAGTATAGTAATGTTAACTATAACAAGGGTTTGCCCAAAGTGTTGCAATGCCAACTATAACAAGGGTTTGCCCAAAGTGTTGCAATGCCAACTATAACAAGGGTTTGCCCAAAGTGTTGCAATGCCAACTATAACAAGGGTTTGTCCAAAGTGTTGGAATGCCAAATATAACAAGGGTTTGTCCAAAGTGTTGTAATGTCAACTATAGCAAGGGTTTGTCCAAAGTGTTGTAATGTCAACTATAGCAAGGGTTTGTCCAAAGTGTTGTAATGTCAACTATAGCAAGGGTTTGTCCAAAGTGTTGTAATGTTAACTATAACAAGGGTTTGTCCAAAGTGTTGTAATGCCAACTATAACAAGGTTTTGCCCAAAGTGTTGTAGCGCCAACTATAACAAGGGTTTGTCCAAAGTGTTGTAATGTTAACTGTAACAATGAGAGTTAGACCAAAGTGTTGTAAAGTCAACTTTAACAATAATGGACAAGAGTTTCCCAAAATGTTGTAAAACTAATTCAAGCAATCAAAAACAACAATGGACAACAATTTATAAGTGTTGTTGTAATGTTAACTGTAACAATGAGAGTTTGCCAAAAGTGTTATAATGCCAACTTTACCAATAATGGACAAGGGTTTCCCAAAATGTTGTAAAACTAATTCAAGCAATCATAAACAACAATCATCATCATCGAGTGCCTTCTCCGCAACGAAGATTGGCTACCATGGAGCGCCATTCTGCTTTGCCTCTTGCTTTGATGGTGCAGGTTGTCATAGGCTGATTTGTCCATCTTTTGATGTTACTCGTCCATGTTAGTCTTGGTCTGCCTCTTTTACCTTGCATTTTCCCCTCCAGGATTACTTTTTAGTAGGCTGTTGTGTCTTTTAATATGGTCCAAAAATCGCATTTGTCTTGTTTGAATAGTGCTTGGTAGTTCTCTTTTCATTTTTAGTTGTTTTAAGACTTCATCGTTTGTTTTTTTTTCCTTTCATCCAATTCTACCTATTCTTCTATATATCCACATTTCAAAGGCTTCAATTCTCTGCTGTTTTCTTGTCTAATGTCCATGTTTCTGCACCATATAGGAATATTGAGAAGATGTAACATTTTGCTATTCTTAGTTTTATCTCTGGTGTTATTTGTTTTGATGTTAGTATGTTCTTCATGACATTAAAATTACTTTTTGCCATTCCTATTCTTTTGTTTATTTCAGTTGTACATTTTCCATCACTGGTTATAGTATGTCCAAGGTAGTTGTAGTTCTGAACTGTCTCCAGGTCTATTCCTTCTATTTTGATATTCACTTGTGGGTTTTGAGTATCTTCTTTGTTTATGATCATAGTTTTAGTCTTTTTTATATTCATATCTAGTCCATATTTTTTGCTTGTCATGTTTATTTCATTAAGTAATTGTTGTAGGTCTTTTGGATTTTCTGCTAGTAGTACAGTATCGTCAGCATATCTTAGGTTATTGATTATCTTTCCATTAATTTGTAGGCCTGGCATCTCTATGATGTTTTTAAAGATTTGCTCAGTGTATAGATTGAACAAGCTTGGTGATAGGATGCATCCCTGTCTTACTCCTCTTTTTATATCAATGGGTGTAGAGTTCTTTGTTATATTTTATTATTGCTGTTTGCTCCCAGTATAGATTACATATTAGTCGTATGTCCATGTCATCTAGATGTATCTCTTTTAGGCATTCTATAAGTTGTTTATGGTATACTCTATCAAAAGCTTTGGTGTAGTCTATGAAGCAGGCCTATATTGGTTTGTTTACTTCTGTGTATTTTTCGATTAATGTTATCATGCAGAATATGGCTTCTTTTGTCCCGCTATTTTTCCTAAATCCAAATTGCTGCTCATCTAATTCAGTATTGATTTTATTCTGAATCTTTCCTTGTATAACTTTTAGCAAGATTTTTGTAACATGGCTCATTAGGCTTATTGTTCTAAAGTCACTGCATTCAACTGCACAATTCTTTTTAGGCAATGCAATGAAAGTTGATGTTTTTAGTTCATTTGGTATGTATCCTGTGTGGTATATGTCATTGCATATGTCTGTAATCACTTCAATGCCAAAATCTTCTAGTGCCTGTATCATCTCTATCTATTTTATTGTATTGGGCAGTGTTCTTCACTTGTCTCCTTTCTTCCATTTTTTCTAAGATGGGCAACAATGGACAACAATTTATAAATAGTCACTTATCAACAAAGAGAAGCACTTACTCCCAACACTTCTATCAGACAATGCATTATCAAGTTGTGCTGCCAATTTATCAATCAACTCAGGAGTGAAGTTATCAGCATTTGGTAAAACTCTTGGCGGTAGATCTTTGGTCTTTAACCCTCGTTTACTTTGTTTAACCTCTTCATATATTGAGGCAGGGATGGTTCCTGTGATTAACCCTTCAGGAAACAGCTTGTATGCTACTTTCAAACCTGAAACATGAATTTAGGGAATGTTATACAGGGTAAAGTGTATAAAATTATATATATATACATATACTTCAACTTTAAAGTCAGAAATAAAACAAATATTACAAGCTCAAATCTGGGGTGGGGGGTGGGGGGGGGGGGGGGGGAGGATATATATATATATACAAAAAAACATCCAAATTGTAAAAAAAGAAAAAAAATATAAGATGTTGAAATTTTAAAATCAGAAACGAATATAAGATATCCAAATTTGGAAATCCCCCCAAAAATATAAGACATCCAAATTGTAAAAAATCAAAAACAATTATAAAATATCCAAATTTGGAAATCACAAAAAAAAAATAAGACATCCAAATAATGACAAAAAAATAAAACAATTCAAATTTGAAAAGCAGAAAATAAATGTAAGACAAATATCTTAAAATAAAAAAAAAAATATGTCATCCAAATTTGAAAATCAGGAAAAAAAAATGTAAGATATCCAAATTGTAAAACAAGAAACAAAACAAATATAAGATATCCAAATTGTAAAATAAGAAACAAAACAAATATAAGATATCACAATTGTAAAGTAAGAAACAAAACAAATGTAAGATATTGAAATTGTAAAATAAGAAACAAAACAAATGTAAGATATCCAAATTGTAAAATAAGAAACAAAACAAATGTAAGATATCCAAATTGTAAAACAAGAAACAAAACAAGTATAAGAAAATCAAACAGTGAATTCTTTATCTTATGAGAGGCATGGGGTATAAATAACAAGCAGTTCACAGTGTTAGGTTGTCATGAGGTACCTTTCCCAGAGACATAAATGGTCTTTGTCTCTACATCTCTTACACCAGCTCTGCTCTCTACATCTTTCACATCAGCTCTCCTCTCTACATCTTTTACATCAGCTCTCCTCTCTACATCTTTTACATCAGCTCTCCTCTCTACATCTTTTACATCAGCTCTCCTCTCTACATCTTTTACATCAGCTCTCCTCTCTACATCTCTTACACCAGCTCTCCTCTCTACATCTTTTACATCAGCTCTCCTCTCTACATCTTTTACATCAGCTCTCCTCTCTACATCTTTTACATCAGCTCTCCTCTCTACATCTCTTACACCAGCTCTCCTCTCTATATCTCTTACACCAGCTCTCCTCACTACATCTCTTACACCAGCTCTCCTCTCTACATCTCTTACACCAGCTCTCCTCTCTACATCTCTTACACCAGCTCTCCTCTCTACATCTCTTACACCAGCTCTCCTCTCTACATCTCTTACACCAGCTCTCCTCTCTACATCTCTTACACCAGCTCTCCTCTCTACATCTCTTACACCAGCTCTCCTCTCTACATCTCTTACACCAGCTCTCCTCTATATCTCTTACACCAGCTCTCCTCTCTACATCTCTTACACCAGCTCTCCTCTCTACATCTCTTACACCAGCTCTCCTCTCTACATCTCTTACACCAGCTCTCCTCTCTACATCTCTTACACCAGCTCTCCTCTCTACATCTCTTACACCAGCTCTCCTCTCTACATCTCTTACACCAGCTCTCCTCTCTACATCTCTTACACCAGCTCTCCTCTCTACATCTCTTACACCAGCTCTCCTCTCTACATCTCTTACACCAGCTCTCCTCTCTACATCTCTTACACCAGCTCTCCTTATCAATTCCAATTATCTATAGAACACAATCTCAATTATCTCTACAACATTATCCCAATTATCTCTACAACATTACCCCAATTATCTCTACAACATTATCCCAATTATCTCTACAACATTATCCCAATTATCTCTACAACATTACCCCAATTATCTCTACAACATTATCCCAATTATCTCTACAACATTATCCCAATTATCTCTACAATATTATCCCAATTATCTCTACAACATTATCCCAATTATCTCTAGAAGATAACTCCAATTGTTTTTTTTTTAAGAAAATAACTTACAGGAACTAATGGTTTCCTTTGAAATGTTGCAAAAGATGTTTTTTTTTTTCCTGATTGGTTCTTAATTGATACAAAATGAAACAGAATGATTGATTATTCACGACAAGAGGTCAGGTTCGATCCTGATCGACGACTTCCAGGTTCACCCACCCTTAAATGGGTACCGGATTTTTTTTCTGGGAAAGTAAAGAGGCACGGGCATTATACCAACCACATTACCCAAAAAAAATAATGTGCCAAAGGTTTGTAAAAATTATGGTCACTAATACCATATTCCCTATACGTCACCTAGCTTGACAGGGCTCTTAACTTTTTTTTATATTCATTATTCATAAACCAAGTTTTGCATATTACTATATGTTGATCTTCTTTCCTCTTTTCACTGATACCTAAAAGGTGTCGTGGTTATATCATTTGTCGTTCTTGAATGCTCGAACTGTCTGAATTAGTGATTTTCCTTTGTTGTTACATGTCTCTGTCACTGCATCTATCCATCTTCTTCTGGGCCTTCCTCTTGGTTTTTTCCATGTATTGTCGAGAAGAACGCCCTTGATGGTGATTGATAAGGATTCATTCTGACCAGGTGGCCCAACCATTTAAGTTGTTGTTGTTCTATATATTCTTGGCAGAGTTTTGTTCCTACTATTTTTCTATGGTTTCATTTGGTATTCTATCTCTTCTTGTGTTGTTTGTTACTTTTCTCAAGCATTGCATCTCACATGTATTGATCTTTCTTAAATGTGATTTAGAAAGGGTCCATGTTTGACTTTCATAGCACAAAGTTGGTATGAAGATGCTATTTATCATTTGTTGTTTAGCTGGCATAGAAATGTTTGGATGTCTTAACAATGGTGAAAGCTGGTATGTGACAGCAACTATATGTTGTTCCTATATTAATTATATGTTGACACAGGAAGATAAATCTAGAAACAAATAATTAACATATAAATGATACATTATTTTTACAAATAGGAAGATGTACTTTTTTAAGATCAAGATTTCATACAAAGTTGGTCAGATCTAAGGCACTGCAAATAATGGCCACAGACTGAGCAAAGTGAGAAGACTGTTATTACCCATTAAGCCATAAGATGTGTTATACTGTTGAACCGTAACCGAAAACAAGATAATGAAAAGTAAAAGTATCTACAGATAACAAGAACAGATTATCATATCCATGGACTGCAATCAAGAACAAGATAACAGAAATTAGAAGTACATCCAGATAACATGAATAGATCATTATATCAGTGGTCTGTGATCTAAAACAAGATAATGAACATTACAAGTACCTCGGGGCAACATGAACAGATTATCATATCCCTGCTCTGTGATCAAAAACAAAGATCATAAACATTACAAGTACCTCCAGACAACATGAACAGATCAACATATCCCTGCTCTGTGATCAAAAACAAAGATCATGAATATTACAAGTACCTCCAGACAACATGAACAGATTATCATATCCCCTCTGAACCAAAGTTGTGCTGGCTCTGTGGCAGATACGCTCATCATCATCATAGACCAGAATGATTTTGCCTGGCTGGTTTTTCTAGGATTGGTCAAGGCAACATAATGATGTTGATAAAAGTATAAAACTCCTTTTCTTCTTGTGTTTTTATTAGACGATTAGTTCTCATCATTTTGTGCTAGAAAAAGAACATTAAGTGGGAGTGGCAGTGCTTGTTGTGGTTTAAAGGAAGCTGCAATATCTGTGCCTTTTTGGCCCAACACATCTCTTTACATCACAGCATTTTTGGTATTTGGTTGTCCTCCCTCTTTGACCACTAGTTGCTTGGACTAACTTTCTGACATGACAACAGAACAAATATAACAAAAGTCCAACATACTTCCAGTACCATCACATGCCAGGCAGGGTTCACAGTGCATTTCACCAAAAGTCTCTGGTTAAGTGTCTCAGCTGCAGGACAAGTTGATGCCCACTATTTTTGTCTCTCTTGAAAGAGTACTTTGTGTCTCTAAAGGTCAACATTTATTCCTGGTGGTTCCTATTCAAGGGCTTGCTTTGTTAGTGTAGGCAGGCAGGTATGTAGATATGTAGGTAGGTAGGTTATTAGATAGGTAAGTAAGTAGGTAGGTAGGTAGACAGACAGAAGTCAGTAAAAAAATACCAACACATCAACATTGACTTCAATTACACAAAAAAAAAAAAGGGATACATAATTCAGCATGTCCTTCGTTTCATAGTTGACAGATCTGGCCAGCATAGCTGTGGGATAACTTTTGGCTGTAGAAGATATAAAATAATGGCAAATATGTATTGAAGTAGATCATATCAAAACTTGAATTATAATTAAAAACTAAAGGTATTCTCCAAGCCCTGCTAGGCATATGGCGAATATTGTGTTAGTGACTATATTTTTCTATGACCACGGCACATATTTGGGTGATGTGGTCGGTATCATGCCAGGCTGCCTTTACTTCCTAAGAAAAATCTCTGGTACCCATTTTTAGAGGCTGGGTGAACCCCGGAGCCTTGCCAGTCCAAAAAATAAAATCAGCCACTGCTGGGAACTGAACCCCGACCCTTCTGATCAGTAAGCGAGCACACTAACCACTCTGCCACCGAGGCTCCACCGAACTATAATTAAACATGATTTTTAAAAATAATATACTTTTGCGTTTCACCTAGTACAGGTTACCAAAATTCTGTACACATTTTTTTATTATCTTCTCCTTAATGTTCACTCATTGAGTAGGCATGCAGGTATTGCTTTTCACTTCCAAAGTTCATCTTTATCTAAAATCATGTACCATGCATGCTGCTGTAGGCAATCATAATAGTAAAAAAAGTAAAGTACCCCCGTCACGCCAAGTGGCGTATAGGGAAATATGGTGTTAGTGACCCTATATTTTACAGACCTTCAGCACATGATTTTTGGGGTAATGTGGTCAGTATTACGCCCGTGCTGCTTTACTTTCCCAGAAAAAAATCCGGTACCCATTTAAGGCTGGGTGAACCCGGAGCCGTCGGTTGGGATCGAACCCTACCCCTTGTCCGTGGTAGTCCAGTTCACTAACCACTGAGCTTGTAAGCAATCATGTCTCCTCATAACTTTCTGTTTCTAAAGTTTATCATCAGTTCTGTTGTTGATTTCCTACTAAAACATTCCTTTAACCCTTGATTGGTTATTGGTTATGAAAGGCCCCAGTATCACTGCAAACGAATTAAAATCCATAATTAAATGAATTAAAATCCATAATTGCTCAACCGCCCAATATATATTTTTGTGTGTGTTGTTGTTTGTTGCTCCAGCTGAAGGCCTACTTGGTCGAAACATTGACTTTTGTTTTGTCTATTACCACGTAAAGCTGTCACCATACCACTTTTTTCTCCTTTTTTAAGTATTGCTGTTCTTTTTTACCATTTTCTGAGAGGGCAAGGCATCAAATCTCACTACCCAGGAGAGGGTAAAGACACAGATTCAATTTTTTTATTTTGAATGTTCAAAGACTGTGGTGGGAATCAAACCCGGGAACTTCTTGCCCAGAGGCCAACATCTTACCTATAGACCCCCCCCCCCCCCCCCACAGTTGTCTGATTATTCAGGATTTCCATACGTCAAGACTGTATGAATTCTTTTTACTTTTACAGTAAACAATATATTGTGTAACAGATTTGTCAAATTCCTGATGACACATGACATTAATAGGAAGCAAAACAATATCATCACCCACATGGTATTAACAGGAAGCAAAACAATATCGTCACCCACATGACATTAACAGGAAGCAAAACAATATCGTCATCCACATGACGTTAATAGGAAGCAAAATAATATCATCACCCACATGACATTAATAGGAAGCAAAATAATATCGTCATCCACATGACATTAATAGGAAGCAAAATAATATTGTCATCCACATGACATTAATAGGAAGCAAAATAATATAATCACCGACATGATATTAATAGGATGATATTAATAGGAAGCAAAATAATATCATCATCCACATGACATTAACAGGAAGCAAAATAATATCGTCATCCACATGACATTAACAGGAAGCAAAATAATATCGTCACCCACATAACATTAATAGGAAGCAAAATAATATCGTCATCCACATGACATTAATAGGAAGCAAAACAATAACATCACCCACATGACATTAATAGGAAGCAAAATAATATCGTCATCCACATGATATTAATAGGAAGCAAAATAATATCGTCATCCACATGACATTAATAGGAAGCAAAATAATATCGTCACCCACATGGCATTAATAGGAAGGCAATTAATATCGTCATCCACATGACATTAATAGGAAGCAAAATAATATCGTCATCCACATGACATTAATAGGAAGCAAAATAATATCGTCATCCACATGACATTAATAGGAAGCAAAATAATATCGTCACCCACATGACATTAATAGGAAGCAAAATAATATCGTCACCCACATGACATTAATAGGAAGCAAAATAATATCGTCACCCACATGGCATTAATAGGAAGCAAAATAATATCGTCATCCACATGACATTAATAGGAAGCAAAATAATATCGTCACCCACATGACATTAATAGGAAGCAAAATAATATCATCACCGACATGATATTAATAGGAAGCAAAACAATATCATCACCGACATGATATTAATAGGAAGCAAAACAATAACATCACCCACATGACATTAATAGGAAGCAAAATAATATCGTCACCCACACGACATTAATAGAAAGCGAAACAATAACATCACCCACATGACATTAATAGGAAGCAAAATAATATCGTCACCCACATGACATTAACAGGAAGCAAAACAATAACATCACCCACACAACATTAATAGGAAGCAAAACAATATCATCACCCACATGACATTAATAGGAAGCAAAATAATATCGTCACCCACATGACATTAATAGGAAGCAAAACAATATCATCACCCACACAGTATTAATAGGAAGCAAAACAATATCATCACCCACATGACATTAATAGGAAGCAAAATAATATCGTCACCCACATTACATTAACAGGAAGCAAAACAATATCGTCACCCACATGACATTAATAGGAAGCAAAATAATATCATCACCCACATGACATTAATAGGAAGCAATGTAATATCGTCACCCGCATGACATTAATAGGAAGCAAAATAATATCGTCACCAGCATGATATTAATAGGAAGCAAAATAATATCATCACCCACATGACATTAATAGGAAGCAAAATAATATCGTCACCCACATGACATTAATAGGAAGCAAAATAATATTGTCATCCACACGACATTAATAGGAAGCAAAACAATAACATCACCCACATGACATTAATAGGAAGCAAAATAATATCATCACCCATATTTAGTACTGAATTTTTGCATATCAAATGATTACAGCTATATATAAATTTAAAACAGGTTGCTTATCTTTCACGTTGACTCCCAACCTGTGGGATAAACATGATGTACATGATAAAAAAAAAATAAAGAGAAAATAGGATATTGTTCTTCCTCTTTCCTTCCTTATTTGTCTTTCAGTGCTGAGAGATAGTTTGCATTCCTGTTGGTCTATGCTGTTTTTGTGTTTCCTAGTATTTATAACATTCCATCAATCCATCTTTTTCATGGCTGACTCATGAGTCTGGTGTTCTCGCAATGTTTATTAAGGGTTTGTTATGTTGTGTTGGTCTTTCTTTTTTACAATGTGGTCAAACCATTTTATCTGTTATTTCCTTGTGTATATTATATGCAAGAATTATTCTTAGCTTTTTTCTCAGATCTTCATTTCTGATCTTATCTTTCAGGTCATTTCCTGTCATCCGTCTAACACATTTCATCTCGGTATTGTTGATTATTTTTCTGATTGTTCTTGAATCTAGAATCCAGGTCTGGCATTGGTAGCACAATGATGAAAGGAAGATTGTGTTATAGATAGCCCATTTAGCCTCTGGTGTTATTTCCTTGTTGGACAATAGTGGTGAAAGTTATCGAATGATTTGATAAACTTTGTTGTATCTTGAGTCTATTTCTGTGCTTGTGGATTATTGTTTTAAAAAAAAAAAAATATAAATGAGATAACAGCAAAGACACATATAACAGCAGTGCAAGATATGGTGCATATCAGATGTTGTGAAATTAATTAAAAGTTAGGATGGGATGTGGTGAGGGTTTTTTCTCAATTTCATGGGGATCAAGAGGGATGACAATATCTAAAAATGCCAAGCCAAAGTCAGCTTTGTTGAGCCAAAAAAGGTGCCACTTTGACAGAGTACATGGCATCATATTGACCTCTTATGCAGCATTGAACAGTCCATGGGAGAAGACATGGAAGAAGAGCTGGGACTGATGTGCACATTCCAAAGATGACTGTTTCAAGGGCGATGGCAGATAAATTTAAATTAGATTAGCATGTAATTTTTTTGTAAGCACAATCCCGGAACTTTCCGATAGCCCCTTATATCTCGCCAATTAAATGTCATTTTGAGTGTGGATAAAGAGGAAGTACGTATTCAGGTGAACACAGAAGGAAATGAACAAGAAAATGTGAACATATTGTAAAAATGTACCTGAAATAATGTTACAATTATTAAAACACGGACCATAAAAATGCCACAATTTATTAAAACATTGTCTAGAAATAATGTTATGATATATTAAAATACTGACTGGTGGAGTGGTTGGTCTTGAGGCAAGATGTGATAGAGAGGTTGTGAGTTCAAATCCTGGCTGCACCAGTTGGGATTTTTATTTGTGATTTCTCTCTGCAGCAACCACTTCTGGTCTCAGCAGCAAGGCCTGGCTTATAACATCAATTACAGAAAAAATATAAGTACCTCCAAAGACGGAGTTATCTGCCTGTGCGGTTAGGGACCCCTGTGTACATGGCTGCCAGGAAAAAAACGGATTAACATGCAAAATTCAGTTCCTAATCTCTAGGGTCTTTGCCTGTGACGAAAGCTGGTGAACAACAAGAAAACATTGACTAGAAATAATGTGACAATTTATAAAAACACTGATTAGAAATAATGTGACAATTTATAAAAACACTGATTAGAAATAATGTGACAATTTATAAAAACACTGATTAGAAATAATGTGACAATTTATTAAAACACTGATTAGAAATAATGTGACACTTTATTAAAATGATTAGAAATAATGTGACAATTTATTAAAACACTGATTAGAAATAATGTGACAATTTATAAAAACACTAACCTGAAACAATGTGACAATCATCATAAGCATCCCTTTCCCTCACATCCAACAAAAGATAAGGACAAGCTGATCCCATCAGTAACAGAGACTTCTTCGCTTGTGACCGTGTGCCCAGATCAACTTCTCCAACACCATTTATGACCCTAGGACACATATAGGGTAGGAGTAACACATCTAGACAAACATTAAGCAATGTCCTACAACTTGTGTAATGTGACCTGGGAGTGAAATAAAATTTCACCAAACTAGGTCATTGCATTTGGAGGTTGGCATCAGTGTTCTTTCTTTATGTCATTGTCCAGTCAAGTAGGTCAAACTACCGATTTGGAGAGATCCTTATAAAATGTTTGATATGTTGCACTCATATGGTGCTGACATAATATACCTTAGATATTGATTAGTAGAAAATATTATTAATAAGTTTGAAATGTTGCACCCAAATGGTACTCTCATAACAAACCTCAGATATTAATTAGGAAAGAGCAGAATAAAATATTCATACGTGTTCAGCCATGAGATATGATTATAGGGAGGACTTCCAGTTGGTGTTGGTGTGCTGGGCAAAAATGGCTGCCTACTCAAAACAGATTTGGAATGGGTGACATTTTTGCACAAGTGTAGTTTTCAAATATTCTTTCTGGTCTGGGTTTATGTTTGTGGAGACAGTGGTAGTCCAGTTGCATTCATCTGACCACAAAGTCAACATAGTGGTGCTGTCTGAGAATTGGCGTATGTGCTTCAGGCAACTGACTGGTGGTGGAAGTGGAATGGTATCAGGCCTCGGCTTTGCCCTGGGATGGGATGTGTGAGCTGTGTTTGACAGCAAATTTGCCACCAGCTGAACTGTGGTGATCAAGTGTTTTGTCAAAGTGGAGGCTTGACTTCATTTGTTGAGACAGTGTTTCTTTGGGAATGTTGATCATGAAATCTACATGGATTTGGCGTGAGGGGCATGAAGGTTGTGCCATCTGTGATGACTATCAAAGTGACCTGGTTGTGTGCGACATGAGTTTTTTTTTTTTTTTTACAATGCAACATATTCACAAAAACTTCATCAAGCGCTCTACATTTAAAAAAAAATATGACGATCATAATTTTTAAGAGGACGTGAACACCCGGTATATGGTGGATAGGCGGCGGGAACAATTGAAGGCTATGCATGAAAAGTGTTCCTTGTTGCAGTTTCCTCATATTCCAAGTCCGGCTTGTTGCAGGAGCTACTGAGTTAAGTGCTCTGTGCACACAGTGAGCTGTGTGTCTCATCCGTTTTGATCATGTTTCGATCTTCCAATTGCTTTAGATGAATGATGATATCGTATGACAGGGAACAGTTGGTTGTGTTCACTTTCTGCGCAGTTTCGCCTTATGTCTTTTGGCGTGTGCTGAGACAGCTATGATGGGGACTACAGTTACCATTTTTTTGGGAGATGAGATTCGGATGATTATGCTGGCACAGGCAGTTGAGCAATTATGGATTTTAATTAGTTTGCAGTGATACCGGGGCCTATCCATAACCAAATAACCAAAATTCACAAAAAAAGTATGAACAATTGGGAGGAAGACTTTGTTGGTTACTGGAACAGGAGTTGATCAGATATGGGAATGTCCTGCAGTGACACAATTCCGTTCTAAAGTCTAAGTTTGAGTACGAGAATAGAACAATGGAGAATAGTTAATTGGGTTAAGCTGGGCTGAACTCACTATTTAACCCTAGAATATGATATGATTGGGAGCTGCGATAGTTCAGTGGTTAGTGAACTGGACTACAAAGGAGAAGAGGTAGGGTTCGATCCCAACTGATGACTTCCGGGTCCACCCAGCCTTAAATGGGTACTGGATTTTTTTTTCTGGGAAAGTAAAGTGGCACGGGCGTAATACTGACCACATTACCCCAAAAATCATGTGCTGAAGGTCTGTAAAATTTATGGTCTTCTTCTTTCCTTCCTCATCTGCCTTTCAGCGTCGAGGGGAGATTTTGCTTTTCTGTTCGCCTCTGCTGCTGTTATGTTTCCTAGTGCTTCTAATATTCCATCTATCCATCTTTTTCGTGGTCGACCCTTGGGTCTGGTGTTCTCACAACGTTTGCTGAAGGCTCATTTTGTTGTATTTTGATCTTTCTGCCTTGTCACATGGCCAAACCATTTGATTTGTTGTTTCCTAATATATTCTCTGGCAGGAGCTCCTAGCTTTTTTCTCAGTTCTTTATTTCTGATCTTATCTCTCAGACTGTTTCCTGTCATTCATCTAACACATTTCATCTCTGTATAGGTTATTTTTCTTATTGTTCTTGCATCTAGGGTCCAGGTCTGGCATTGGTAGCACAACGCTGGGATGAAGATTGTATTGTATAGTGCTTGTTTTGCCTCCAGAGTTATTTCCTTGTTGGACAATAATGGTGATAATTGTCCAATGATTTGACAAGCTTTGATACATCTTGAGTCTATCTCTGCTGTTTGCGAATTATCATTTGTCCCTAAACTTCCTAGGTATTTGAATTCCTCTGCTTGTTTTAGTTGCCTGCTTTCTATAGTTATGTTGATGTTCTGTTTATATTTGGCGACCAATTTATGGCCACTAACACCATATTCCCTATACACTACTTGGTGTGACGGGGGCTCTTTACTACTATCTCTATGATATGATTATATATGTAGTAAAAATTACTGTATCGAAACAAACCATCTTCAAAATTTTACATTTTACCATATTCAAACATTCCCCCACCACTCTGTGTACCTTCCTAATTACCACTTCCTGTGACCCCTAAGTGTTTTATTTATTTCCATTATTGTTGCATTTTTCCCCCTCCAATTTCATGAGATATGATTTCATATACTGTGGGAAAAGAATTGGCCAATTTTCAAGAAATTACTCGGGAAGCACGGTGAATAACACTATAAGATAGGCAAACATACTGATGGATTTACAGCGTCCGTACCAATAGACATCATAACATGTCCGACCCTGGAGTCAAATTGAGGCCATAAATCAACCTGAGACAGCAGATCTGAGTTCCCTGTGTCTCTCCTAGTGTAAACACACAGCTGTGAATCAAAAAGTTAAAAGAAAACACTATTTTTAGAACTCTTAATGTTACAACTAAGTGGTAGTAATTTTTACTACAGTATCGTAAACATGTCGCTGGTCACAGATAGGTATCATAATTAAGAGTTTAGAAAACTGTGGGAAGATTTTGGGAGGAGCCCAATTTTTTTAGAAGATTTTCAAAGAAGATATTTGGGTTTTTAGAGGGAACAGAGCTCAATGGAGAAATCTGAGCTAGGAGTTTATAAATTTCATCCAAGAAAGAGGTTTTGGTTATACTCAGAAGTTATAGTTATATGGTGCTGTCCTTCAAAGTAAAGTGGCTTTGTCAAAGACTGGAGACAAATAATAATAAATAAATATTATTATAGAGGGAAACTCCGAGGCAATAATTCAGGGAATTATAGGAGGAGGTATGTATTACATACATTTTTCATTATTACATTTTCGGAGTTTCCCTATATTGTAATACATACCTCTTCCTTTGTCAAAGACTGACAGTTTTGCAATTGTCACAAAAAATGCAAACTAGACATTAATAAATCAAACTCACTGTTCAAGTCTGGATCGGCTTGTGTCTGCGGTGGATGAATCTCTGGCTGTGTTTTCTGTTGTTTCCCCATTATCCATTCCTCCCATTTGTATTCTAGCAACCTCCATATCTGCTGTATCTGGACGACCAGCTGAAACAAAACCAATATTTTAAAAAGAAATAATTTTACATGGAAATGCTGATATTTTTCTTTTTCTTTCCTTCCTCATTTGCCTTTCAGAGTCAAGGGGAGATAGAATTAGCAATCTTTTGTTCTTCTGTTGGCCTCTGCTGTTATGTTTCCTAGTGCTTCTAATATTCCATCAGTCAATCTTTTTTAATGGTTGGCCTTTGAGTCTGGTGTTCTAGCGCTATTTATTAAAGGCTTATTGTGTTGTGTTTTGGTCTTTCTGTCCATCATTTTATCTGTTATATCTTTATGGCAGGAATAATTGACATGATTCTATGACAGGAATTATTCCTAGTTTTTTTCTCAGATCTTCATTTCTAATCTTATCCCTCAGGATGTTTCCTGTCATCTATCTTTTCTTATTACTCTTGTGTCTAGGGCCCAAGTCTGGTATTGGTAGCACAATGTTAGGATGAATATTGTGTTGTAGAGTGCCCATTTTGCATCTATTGTTATTTACACTTGTTGGACAATAGGGGTGATGGTCATCCGATGATTTGACAGGCTTTTGTGCATCTTGAGTCTATTTCTACTACTTGTGAATTGTCGTTTGTCACTAGACTTCCTAGATAATTAAACCTAGATTATGATACTATTGTAAACAAATTACCACCTCGATACACAAATTCTTGAAATTTCAGTTTGCTGTGGTTAAACATTCCCCACCCCCACCTTATACCTTACTAACTACTACATCAGGTAACCTCTGAGTGTAGGATTTATCTCCTTTGATGTTGGATTTTTTTATCAAGTGTGTTGTAAATAGTATGATGGTATCACTTTTTTTTTTTTTTTTTAATAAATTTTGCCAATTTTCAAGAAATTCCAAGGCCTTCAATGAGACAGCAAAGAAATCTTTTTTAACACAGGACAGTCAGCAAATGATGTTTTGAGGGAGCTGAACATATGGCTGAATTGACGGACTTACGGCGGCTGTATGAATAGACAAATAACACTTCCAGTAGCAACGACACAATGTATTTGAATTTCAGGCCATAAATCTAACGTAATCCAGGAAATTATTGCAGCATCTGATTCCTGTGTGTCTGCTTGGGCAAACACAAGATTTGAGCAGCAAAAGTTCAAAGAAAATACTATTTTTGGAACCCAAATATAACGTTTAAAATAATTTAAGTAATAGTTTAAATAACCAGTGATGGAAAATGTACAACTGAAATAAACGAAAGAATAGGAATGGCAAAAAGTAATTTTAATATCATGTAAAATATACTAACATCAAAACAGATAACACCAGGGTTAAAACTAAGAATAGCAAAATGTTACATCTTCTCAATATTCCTATATGGTGCAGAAACATGGACATTAGACAAGAAAACAGAACAGAGAATTGAAGCCTTTGAAATGTGGATATATAGAATTGGATAGAAAGAAAAGAAAACAAATGATGAAGTCTTAAAACAATTAAAAATGAAAAGAGAACTACTGAATACAATTCAAGCAAGACAAATGCGATTTTTGGGCCATGTTAAAAGACACAACAGCTTACTAAAAGTAATCTTGGAGGGGAAAATACAAGGTAAAAGAGGCAGACCAAGACTAACATGGACGAGTAACATCAACCGATGGACAAATCAGCCTATGACAACCTGCACCATCAAAGCAAGAGACAGAGCAGAATGGCGCTCCATGGTAGCCAACCTTCGATGCGGAGATGGCACCCGATGAGGAGGAGTTTAGGTAGTGTTTTTTAACGACAGTTTTGTGTAATCGTTACCCATAGAAGCATATCGTAATCTAGGTTTAAATTCCTCCACTTCGTTTAGTTGTCTGCCATCTATCGTTCTATTGATGTTCAACTTTTTAAAAAATTATTTAAAATTAGATGCTTAAGGAAAGCAACTGGGGAAACCTCACCAATGCTACATTTACCTGCCGAGTAATGTGCGTTATCATCGACCATTGATCATGATGCTTCTAACGCCACTAGATGTCACATAGGGTTAATGGTGTTTTTCGCAATCCATCTCTATTCTTGACAAGATATTTGATCTTATCTAATGAGTCTATACCTGCCGCCTTTGTTTCTCTTATAAGAGTTCTTTTTAGTGTCTCTCTTAGTCTTCCTCTTTTTCTGTATCCTGTTTCCCATAGAACAACCTGCTTTGGAATTCTTTTATTGTCTATTCTCAACATGTCTGACAAATGTCCCTCTTCACTTCCCAATTGTAGATGAATTCGTTGATTGCATGCCATTTCTCTTATTTCTTTATTAGTCTTAAATTAATTCCACTGTACACAGAGTATTTTTTTTAGACATTTGTCTTCAAAATTGATCATTGGCAGAATGCTAAATGTGTAACAGAATAGGTGAATTAAAGCATGGGTCAGGTAACTCAGCAGGTACCCATTTCTTAACAGCTTATAACAGTGGTATAGAATAGCAATCGCCAGTAGTTAGTGACAGCACATAAGCAATGGAAAGTTCATAGCAGTTAGTGGACAAAGCCTGTGACAAGTTGGTGGGGATGAAAGAAGGACACAAGTTTCGGGAGAGTGGAGATTTTATAGTTGTTGTTAAGGTGTGGATAAACACATGGTTTGACCCGTCAGGTAAATAGGTTGACAAACAAGGTCAAAGTCATGAAATAAACATCATTATTTTGAAACTCAGAAGTGTTCAAGCTGACCAGAGGTCACTCGAGAATCACGAAAACAGCTTGTTTTGACAATTCATAGGTCAGCTTTAGGTCAACTATAGTTCAGGATGGCGAACTCCGATTGGTCGGAGGGGGCTGCAGGTTATCATCTCGTGACAATCCATTGAATGCAAGTATTCCATGCTCAGATTTATGTAAATTAGATTAGATTTCAGTATTTAGGCTTCAACACAACAAGTTTGTCAGTAAGTTAGGAGGAAGACAGAGCTAGTCATTAATCAGAAATGTAGACTAGTAAGCTTAGTCGGGCTTCGGCTAGTTAGTAGTTTTCAGTTTTAAGTTAGTTGAAAAGCAGTTAGATACAAGATTCAGAATAGTTAGACACAAGATTCAGAATAGTTAGACACAAGTTTCAAAGCAGTTAGGACAGACAAGGAAGTCAGTTAGTTAGGCACAGGAGTCAGTCAAGTTAGTAAGGAACAGATAAGAGAGTTAGATAGTAAGACAGAGTTAGTAAAAGTAGTAACAATTAATTGAGTAGTAGACAGAACTAGAACAAGTGAATTAGAACATAGAGAACATTTAGTTGTGATAGTGTTTTTAAGTATATTTCAAAGTTGTGCTTCAGAGAACAAGTCATAAGTAAGTTATGAGAGAGATTGATTTTACATGTCACAGATAAGCACTTGTGGACATTTCAATATCTATTCGGTGATAACCTCTGAATTGTTCAGTAATAAGAACAGTAATTCTAAAGATAAGTGCTTCCACTATTATGTATAAAGTGCCAAGTTAAAGATCAATAGACTTGATTATGAATTATGACTGAATAGCCTGTGATGATCAGTTGTGTAAAACTACGTTGTTGACTATAAATGTGCTGTGCTGTGACTCCAACTATACATAAGAAAGATAAATAACCAACACTGTTATAAATGGACATGAATGCATTGTGTTGTTATTTACTGCAATCTGCGATATTTTACACCATTTAACCCTGCGCATCCAACTAGTGTAAAGCATTTTTGGGTACAAAGTTGCCTCTTCTCTTTAATCAATATTCGTACGACCTGACTGGTAAATTTCTTCAGTGTAAAGGGAAGTAGAAAAGGTTCTTGGCCAGCTATGATGCTGATCGTGATGCAAGAAGTCAGTTATGAGTCATTGACCATTTCTTGTTGGACAGCCGGGACCCCATCAGAAATGATAAAACTGAGGCATAGAAATATATACACACGGACTGCAAATAAAATGGTTAGTGCACACTTTACCAATAATTGCTATTATCTCCAACCATACCAATATTTTTTTCTCCTACAACAAAATCTTTATTTTCCAATGATTTTTAATCAAGCCATCGTATCATGGCCATCATATTTTAATTTCCTCAGAAGAATGGTGTTTATAAACCAGTTCTTTTAATGGTTAAATCTTTTAATATATCTTCACTGATCATTTTCATTATCCAAGGTGACTTAATGATTTTTCTGTAGCATTTTTTTTTTCAAATGAATCAATTTTCTTCCTTGTTGTTTGTGAGATTTTCCTTGATTCAAAACAATATGTTGCTATCTGGAAGATACATCTCCTCAGTAATCTAAATTTACCATCTTGCTGATATTGTGGCACATGTTCTTCATGGCATTTAATGTTCTTCTTCTTCTTATATTCTTCCTCTATTGCCGTTGGCGTCGAGGGGAGATACAATCTGCGATTCTGTATGATCGCAATTGTTTCTCCATTATTTTGGCTCTGAGCACTGAATGTGTGTTACATTGTCCTCTGCCGCTGAGCTAGTTCTGTCACAGTTAATTAATTGTTCGTGTAAAAAAATATAATAATCTAAAAAAATGTAGATGGTAGAAAGATAAATATGAATTAGTATAAACTATCTATATGGCTTGAGGGATGACAAGGTTCTTCCTATCTTTTTCTTTCTAGTTAAGAAATCAAATTGCAAGCACTTATATCATAGAACGGAACTATCAGTGTGTTTTTAAAACCAGCAATGAAGAAGAAAGTAAGTAAATATTTAAGTATATGGTGCTTATCTCCCCTAGAAAAGATGTCTTACATCTTGTTGTAGAAAGATCAGGTCCTTCATCAATACTAGTATCACAATCTGCCACTTGAACAATCTGTAAAATCAAGAACAGATGGCCATAAATCAACATGACATCAAGAAGTCAAAATAAGGGATGAGATGATAGGCCCCTCTCTAAACAAAAAGTAATGGAATAGTTGAAATAAATTCTTCTATTAATCAAGAGTGGGTGATAGTGGATTACAAAATTCTCAATAAAAATTTTACAAATAATAACAAGTTATATTACAAGTAATATCCTATGCAATAAAATTACATATATAACTGAAGTCACTGTGGTAGAGTGGCAAGTACACTTGGCTACAGACAACAAGGATCTGGGTTCAGTATAAATCAATTCCCAGAAGTGGCAAATTTTTAGAAATCCAAAATAGCTTTAGGGTTCACACAACCCATGAAAATGGGAACCAGAGATTTTTTTTTATAAACACCATCATCATCATGTGCCATACCGGTTGGCGTAGGTGATCATGTCCCTGCACAATCTTCTATCTACAGTGCATTGTATCAGTTCTGTTGTTGACTGTTTTCCATGCCATGACACCAAGTCCAGTATTTTCTCTCTTTGTCGTCCGCGATCTCTCTTTCCTTTTATTTTGCCAGTTGTAACCATAAACATCATATTAACCGTAAAATATTCTTTTGATAATTTCTTGTTTGTTGTTCACACAAGCAAGCCTTACATGTCTAGCAAAGTCCTGAGGGACTGAATTGCTTGAATATCACTTATTTCCAGTTTCACACCCACAGCCCTGTGCCCTGGTGTCCCTCGCCATTCAGACATATTGATATCAGAGACACTCTCATTATTTTTATTGTTCAGAGTTATTGACACTTCTGGGCAGATTTTTTTCAATCAAGTTTACTTAGGCAGCTGCAATTTTTTTCAATCAAGTTTGCTTAGGCAGCTGCAATTTTTGTTCTTTTTTTTCAATCAAGTTTACTTAGGCAGCTGCAATTTTTTTCAATCAAGTTTGCTTAGGCAGCTGCAATTTTTGTTCTTTTTTTTCAATCAAGTTTACTTAGGCAGCTGCAATTTTTTTCAATCAAGTTTGCTTAGGCAGCTGCAATTTTTGTTCTTTTTTTTCAATCAAGTTTACTTAGGCAGCTGCAATTTTTTTCAATCAAGTTTGCTTAGGCAGCTGCAATTTTTGTCCTATTTTTTTCAATCAAGTTTACTTAGGCAGCTGCAATTTTTGTTCTTTTTTTTTCAATCAAGTTTACTTAGGCAGCTGCAATTTTTGTCCTATTTTTTTCAATCAAGTTTACTTAGGCAGCTGCAATTTTTGTTCTTTTTTTTTCAATCAAGTTTACTTAGGCAGCTGCAATTTTTGTCCTATTTTTTTCAATCAAGTTTACTTAGGCAGCTGCAATTTTTGTTCTTTTTTTTTCAATCAAGTTTACTTAGGCAGCTGCAATTTTTGTCCTATTTTTTTCAATCTCCAACTATCAATGGTTTCTTAGTGTGGGCATAAAGAGAATGCACATGGAACCTTCACTTTTTCCCCATTATCAGAGAGTACAAGACATAGGTTCTCACTACCCAGAGATCAGGGAAGGGTAAAGCTATGAAAAAAAAACATGTCTTCCTTTCAGCTCCCTGTGGAGCATAGGTTTTCAACAAACACTTTCCAAGCCATTCTCATTCTTGCCATTCTTTCAAGATTAATTCATATCTTCTCCATCATCTTCATGTCTACTTCTACCTGTCTTCCTCAAGTATATTCTGATCTTCCTATTTGTTTCTTCCCCTGCGGAATCCAAAATAAGGACCCGTCATGTAATACTCTCAGTTGACTTCTGCAGAGTGTGTCCTATCCAGCAACACCATCTTCATTGTATCTCTTTATCCACTGGTATTTGACTGGTACATTTCCATAATTCTATGTTAGTGATTTTGTCCTGCCATTTCCATCCTTTTATTCTGTGCAAGCATCCATTAATAAAGATCTGAATCTTCGTGATTGTCATTTTTGTTGTTCTCCATGTTTCACAGCCATATAATAGGACTGATTTATTTGTGAAAATTTACTGCTTATTTTTTTACACTACAGAATAGCCAGCCTCATACCCAACCTCACTTAGTCGCCTCTATGAACATGCTTGGTAGGGAACAGTGCTGAATTCTTTACTCCCCTTTCAGGCCTTGGCAGCACACGGGCAGATGAAGAAACCACATATTCGAAGTGAAAACTTTCCATCATCTATGACAGGATTATAACCTGGGATCTTCCTGTCTAGAGACTGACCCCTTACCTCTAGATTAAACAGATTCTTAGTGTTGATCATTAAAAAATATGGGCACCACTACAATATTCCCCTTACATTATTATCTTAAGGCATGTAGGAAACTCATACTTAGTTAATTATATAATTCAAGAATTACATAAATCTTCTTTCTTTCTTCTTTTCTCTTTTCTATCTATCTATTGACCTTTCGAGCCGTAACCGGCCCATAGGGCGTAGACCAAGATACACCTTCTCCTATACGAATTTTTGTTCTAGCAGTTTTCTTTTAAAGATATTTTATCAAATCTCGCCATCTGTCTCTGTTCTGTGCAAGCAGTTCTATCTCATTGAGGGAGCCGATTCCTGCTGCTCTTGCCTCTCTCATCAATGTTCTTCTCAGTGTCTCCCTGGGTCTTCCTCTTTTTCTTTTACCTGTTGTTTCCCATATGAGGGCTTGCTTTGCTATTCGATTATTATCTCTTCTCATCACATGTCCAACGTATGACCATCGTCTTTTCTTTATTACTGAAGATATTAGTGGTTGATTGGCGATTTCTCTAATTTCCTCGTTTGTTTTGAATTCGTTCCATTCTATACCAAGTATTTTCCTTAGACATTTATTTTCGAATGCGTTCAACTTTGTTTCTATATCTCTTGTTGTTTTCCAGCTTTCACACGCATACGTAAGGGTTGATAGTACATTTGATTTGAATAGCCTAAGTTTTGTGTTTGTGCTAATGAGTTTTGATTTCCACAACTTTTCAAGGCTTCTGAAAGACATTGCTGCTTTAGCCAGTCTGATTCTAATTTCTTTGCTCGTATCCCCTTCTCGATCAATGTGACTTCCAAGATAGATGAAGTGATCGATCTCTTCTACTGGTTTGTTTTCCATGTATATTTTGTCACTTGTTGGAATTAAACTTTTCATGACTTTAGTCTTTTCATGATTGACCTCAAGCCCAATTTTGCTGGCTATTGATGATAGTTCATTTGTGTTTTCCTGCATCGTTTTTATCTGATTGCTGATGAGAACTATGTCATCAGCAAAGTCCAGGTCCTCCAAATGGTCTCCTTGTATCCATTCGATGCCTTTATTACCAGTGCAGCATTTCTTCATTATGAAGTCCATAACAATTCCAAATAACAAGGGCGATAAAATACATCCTTGTTTAACCCCAGTTTCTATTGGGAAACATTCGCTCAGTCCTTCCTCTGTTCGAACTGCACATGTGTAACCATCATACATGTCTTTGATAATATTTATGATTTTTGATGGTAAGCCATATTGCTTCAGAATTTTCCACAAAGAATCTCTATGAATACTATCAAATGCTTTTTTGAAGTCGATGAAGTTAAGTACAAAAGGTTTTTGCTTTTCAATGTGTTCCTCCAATATAAGTCGTAGAGTGAAAATGTGGTCAAGACAGCTTCTCCCTTTTCTAAACCCAGCCTGTTCTTCACGCATTACTGTATCTATTGAATCCTTTATTCTATTTAGGATGATTTTACAGAATAATTTTGAGGCAACTGACAAAAGTGTCACGCCTCTCCAATTGTTACAATCTCTAAGATTGCCCTTTTTTGGGATCTTAACAATGATTCCTTTTTTCCATTTATGAGGCGTCTTCTCTGTTTTCCAAATGATGTTGAACATTTTTTGGAGATGTATTAAATTATGGCTATCAATTGCCTTGAGGATCTCAGCTGTTAACTTATCCTCTCCAGCAGCCTTGTTATTGGTCATTAGCTTTAAGGTGGTTTCTATTTCACTCAAGGTGAAGTCATCTAAATTTACATCTAATTCTGCTGCTGGTGTTTCAGCTTCAAAATCTATTAAACTGTGAGGTAGTGGACGTTTAAGAATTTCTTTGAAGTGTTCCGCCCAACGGGCTTTTATGTCTGCGCTTGTTGTTAGCATTAATCCAGATTTGTCTAGAATTGGTGTTCCACTGGATGTATAGGTGTTTGTCAGCATCTTTTGTACAGTATAAAGAGTTCTGCTGTCTCCTGTAATTGCAGCTGTCTCTGCTTTCTCTGCCAAGTTGTCTATATAAGCTCTTGTATCTCTTCTTGCCGAACTTTTCACTTTGTTGTCTAATTCTTTGTATGTTGCTTTTGCCAGAACCTTTCCAAGATCTGTCTTTACATTAGTCATGGCTCTCTTCGCTTCTCTTCTTTCTTTGATGTATTTCCATGTGGTGTCTGAGATCCAAGCTCGTTTTTCCATTTTCTTCAGTCCAGCACTTGCTTCTGCTGCTGTCATTAGTATTTTGCTCTGTTTTTCTCTTTTCACTGATACCTAAAAGGTGTCGTGGTTTCTATCATTTGTCGTTCTTGAGCTGCTCAAACTGTCTGAATTAGTGATTTTCCTTTGTTGTTACATGCCTCTGTCACTGCATCTATCCATCTTCTTCTGGGTCTTTTTCCATGCATTTTCTAGAAGAATGCCCTTGATGGTGATTGGTGCAGATTCATTCTGACCAGGTGGCCAAACCATTTAAGTTGTTGTTCTATATATTCTTGGCAGGGTTTTGTTCTTACCATTAATTACATAAATGACTTAACATAATATGAATCTATCAAACATATTATTCACTTTATCTTACCAAACACACCAGGAGTAAAAATTCTGAATTTCTTCACTTACCAATTGTACAAAGGTAGAAATTTTCATTCTTTTGAAAATTTCATCCTGGCGGAAGATGTAATCTAAAACAAATAAAACAGAAGCTATTAAACATCTGTAAGTCTTCGTGTAGAACAACATGTACACACAATTACATAGTATACAAATAGACACAAATAAAATAAGGAAATTCTTTTGCAAAAAAGATGTAGTGTAAAAAATAAAATATAACATAAGTATTATGCAAGAAAACACAAATACAAAGGACAAGAGGCCGGGTTTGATTCTGATCGACGGCTGCCAGTTTGACCCAGCCTTAAGTAGGTACCGGATTTTTTATGGGAAAGTAAAGCAGCGCGAGCATAATACCGACCACATTACCCCAAAAATCATGTGCCGAAGGTCTATAAAAATTATGGTCACTAACACCATATTTCCTATACGCCACATGGCGTTACGAGTCTCTTTACTCTTTACTTACTAAGAAAACACAAATGCACTATCATCAACAGCCAGTAAAATAAGGCTTGAGATCAATCATGAACAGACTAAAGTCATGAAAAGCTTGGTTCCAAAAGATGACAGAATATACTATGGAAAACAAAACAGTGGAAGATTGATCACTTTATCTATCTTGGAAATCACATTGATTTGGAGGGGGATACAAGTAAAGAAATTAGAATCAGGATAGCTAAAGCAGCAGAAACCTTGAAAATTTGAGGAAATCAAAACTCGTCTGCACAAAAATGAAACTTAGACTACTCAAATCAAATGTACTATCAATCCTTATGTATGCATGTGAGAGCTGGAAAACAACAAAAGACATAGATACACAGTTGAAAGAATTTGAAAATAAATGTCTAAGGAAAATACTTGGTATAATGTGGAATGAATTCAAAACAAACAAGGAAATTAGAAAAAACATCTATCAACTACTAATATCTTCAGTAATCAAGAAAAGATGGTGGTCATATGTTGGACATGTGATGAGGAGAGATAATAACCGAATAACAAAGCAAGCCCTCAAGTGAGAAACAACATGAAGAAGGAAAAGAGGCAGATCCAGAGAAACAATTAGAAGAATATTGATTACAGAGGCAAAGGTAGCAGGAATTGGCTCCCTCAAAGAGATCGAGATGCTTGCACAGAATAGAGACAAATGACAAGATTTTATAAAAGATCTTTGCAAGGATTAAGACTGCTAGAAAGAACATTTCGAAATAGGGAAAGAGTATCTGAGTCTATGTCCTACGGCTTGTAAGGTCAAAAGAAATTATTTTATTAAAATAAGAATAACAGTTTAAAAAATGAATACAGTGTAAAGGGAGTTAAAAAACATAATCCAACCCCCTGAAAAATGGGTGATAGGCAGGCTATGGGGTAATTGTGATGATGTCCGGCTGACAGTTAGATTCATGAAGGTAACTCATTTGTCTGTGTGATATTTTAAAAATATGAATCTGACTGCAGAAGAGTAAGAATTTCTGACTCCTCCAGCAGTTCGTAACAAGAAAAAAATAATTTAGTATTTGTTACAGTGAGAAAGCTTCAGAATCAAGAAAGAATAGTCCAAACATATCAACACTGACAAAAAATGAACAGAATAAATTATAAATGAACTATCAACTGCAAGAGTCAAGATTTTTGTTTCAATATTAATGGATGATTCAAGACAGTGGCTTGTTAGGTCTCTGATCAACTGTTCATAGTAAGCAGGAAGATGAGAAGTTCACCTAGAACAGGGACTTGTGGCAAGACTCGCTACAGGTCCTGTGAAAACCCTGATGATGTTGGAAGGTCCTGTGAAAACCCTGATGATGTTGGAAGATCTTGTGAAAACCCTGATGATATTGAAAGGTCTTGTGAAAACTCTGATGATGTTGGAAGGTTTTGTCAAAACCCTGATGATGTTGGAAGGTCCTGTGAAAACCCTGATGATGTTGGAAGGTCCTGTGAAAACCCTGATGATGTTGGAAGGTCCTGTGAAAACCCTGATGATGTTGGAAGGTCTTGTGAAAACCCTGATGATATTGAAAGGTCTTGTGAAAACTCTGATGATGTTGGAAGGTTTTGTGAAAACCCTGAATATGTTGGAAGGTCCTGTGAAAACCCTGATGATGTTGGAAGGTCCTGTGAAAACCCTGATGATGTTGGAAGGTCCTGTGAAAACCCTGATGATGTTGAAATGTCTTGTGAAAACCCTGATGATGTTGGAAAGTTTTGTGAAAACCCTGAATATGTTGGAAGGTCCTGTGAAAACCCTGATGATGTTGAAAGGTCTTGTGAAAACCCTAATGATGTTGGAAGGTTTTGAGAAAACCCTGATGATGTTGGAAGGATAACAGCAAAGAATCATCAGACACAATGAATTTTTTACTTTTTTTATTTCTACCCTATGTGCCATCTTCAGCTCAAAAGGACAATATATAGAGATTCACTACAGCATAACGCAAGGCAGTTACAGTGTCTACAGATGGGTTAACTGAAGAGCTGAGAATATAACCAGCATGCCTGGCTCAGGTTGCCATGCAGTTTCAAATTAAAGTTTTCATTTTACTCCTGTCTAGAAAAAATGTGTCACCTTCTAATGAGAATCAGACTAATATTCATATGACTGAAAAATTGTAGATACAATCTATTTGGTTTATTCATTCCTAAGAATAAATCTATCTATCCATTGACCTTTCGAGCCGTAGCCAGCCCATAGGGCGTAGACCAAGATACTCCTCTTATCTGAATTTTTGTTCTAGCAGTTTTCAATTCTTTTAAAGATATTTTATCAAATCTCGCTATTTGTCTCTGTTCTGTGCAAGCAGCTCTATCTCATTGAGGGAGCCGAATCCTGCTGCTCTTGCCTCTCTCATCAATGTTCTTCTCAGTGTCTCTCTGGGTCTTCCTCTTTTTCTCTTACCTGTTGTTTCCCATATGAGGGCTTGATTTGCTATTCGGTTATTATTTCTTCTCATCACATGTCCAACATATGACCATCGTCTTTTCTTTATTACTGAAGATATTAGTGGTTGATTGGCGATTTCTCTAATTTCCTTGTTTGTTTTGAATTCGTTCCACGCTATACCAAGTATTTCCCATAGACATTTATTTTTGAATGCGTTCAACTTTGTTTCTATATCTCTTGTTGTTTTCCAGCTTTCACACGCGTACGTAAGGGTTGATAGTACATTTGATTTGAATAGCCTAAGTTTTGTGTTTGTGCTGATGAGTTTAAGAATGAATGAAGGACAAATATTTTCAAATAGAAGTAGGCTGTGAAGCAAAAGTTTGGAAGCATGAAAGTTTAGACAGAACGAGAAGTAGAGACATTTGGATACAATGTTAGAAGATTTAATAAAAACAATCAAAGTTACTTTCATTAAATTCTAATTTGTACCAAACAAATGTGACAATTAACATAAACAAATTTATAAAGACATTATTTATTATTTATATAATAAATATGTAGGAAAATACTTGGTATAGAATGGAACGAATTCAAAACAAACGAGGAAATTAGAGAAATCGCCAATCAACCACTAATATCTTCAGTAATAAAGAAAAGACGATGGTCATACGTTGGACATGTGATGAGAAGAGATAATAATCGAATAGCAAAGCAAGCCCTCATATGGGAAACAACAGGTAAAAGAAAAAGAGGAAGACCCAGGGAGACACTGAGAAGAACATTGATGAGAGAGGCAAGAGCAGCAGGAATCGGCTCCCTCAATGAGATAGAACTGCTTGCACAGAACAGAGACAGATGGCGAGATTTGATAAAATATCTTTAAAAGAAAACTGCTAGAACAAAAATTCATATAGGAGAAGGTGTATCTTGGTCTACGCCCTATGGGCCGGTTACGGCTCGAAAGGTCAATAGATAGATAGATAGATAGATAGAAATATGACAAATACAATTCATTAACTTTCTAGTTGATAAAACACAACTGTTATAGAAATAAATCTCAATATTATCACATCATAAATCTCAATATTGTCACAAAGTAATTCTCAATATTATCACATTATAAATCTCAATATTATCACATTATAATTCTTAATATTATCACATTATAAATCTCAATATTATCACATTATAAATCTCAATATTGTCAAAAAATAAATCTCAATATTATCACAAAGTAAATCTCAATATTATCACATCATAAATCTCAATATTGTCACATCATAAATCTCAATATTGTCAAAAAGTAAATCTCAAGATTATCACATCATAAATCTCAATATTATCAAAAAGTAAATCTCAAGATTATCACATCATAAATCTCAATATTATCACATCATAAATCTCAATATTGTCAAAAAGTAAATCTCAAGATTATCACATCATAAATCTCAATATTATCACATCATAAATCTCAATATTATCCCATCATAAATCTCAATATTATCACATCATAAATCTCAATATTATCACAGAGTAAATCTCAAGATTACACACAGGGATGGCAAACTAAAGATTCTGACATGACAAATCTGAAAACTGCCTCCAAATAAATCGCAAGACAAATGCATCCATGTACACACAACTATCTCGAAGAACAATTACAACAAGATTTAGCTGAAAACAATTGTGGCAACAAACAACTTACCTCTCTTCAGTTCTTCCATCTTTTCTGTGTACTTTGAAATGCTTGCTCCTGTAGATCAGTGATTATTTTATACAAAATGTAAATTAATAAAATGAAACATAATGTGACAGCCAAATTATGTGTACATAAAATATTTAACAATTCTTTAATCTCAGCACAGATGACAGCTGTCTATCACTGATACTTGAGTTCATTTGCTCATTTGTGTCCCCCAGAAAGGTAAAATACACAAGCTTCTTCTATTATACATTCAAACTAATTAGCATAAGCTGAATCTTAAAATGTAACAACTTTTATGGCTCAAAATTGTATAAGTAAACCACCATTGTAACATCTTTGTACAATCATTAATTGCCACAATAAGAGTTCTTAAATGTTATGTAGAGCCAGTCTTAACATATGGATGTGAATCATGGACAATAGGACAACAGACAAGAAAATCACTGGAGTCTGTAGAAATGTGGTTTTACAGAAAAATGTTGAGAATACCATGGACAACTAAGAAGAGTAATGAAAATGTTCTGAAAGAGGCCAAAGCAAAAAGAGAGCTAATTTCCAATTTTAGGAAGAAACAATCATCATTTTTTGGCCATGTAATGAAAAGAGAACAACTGGGAAAATTGAGGGACGAAGAGGTAGAGGGAAGCAAAGAAAAAAAATACCAGATAGCTTAAGAGAATGGCTTGGCAGAAGGTCAACAACAGAAATGATAAATAACTGTCAAGATTGAAAGTTGTAGAGAGACATGATTACCTACGCCAGTTGGCCTGGTACTTGATGATGATGATGATTGTATATTGCATTTCTCAGAACTGCTACTAAAACATTATTTATACATGGTCATTTATTTAGCTAGAAGTCTTACGTTTTGTGGAACATCCGGTCAATATGGTAGATAGATGGCAGGAACCATTGAGGCTCAGTGTGAAAAGTGTTCCTTGTTGCAGTTTCCTCATATTCCAAGTCCAGGTTGCTGCCGGAGCTACTGAGTTTAGTGCTATGTGCACACTGTGAGCTGTGTTTTCTATCCGGATCATGTTACGATATACTGATTGCTTACAATAAATGATGTTATCATATGACGAAGGACAGTTCAACTGCATTCACTTTTGGTGCCGCTTCGCCTTATGTCTTTTGGTGTGTGCTGTAGCGGCTATGATGGGGACTGCAGCTGCCTTTCTTTGTTTGGATCCTTCAATGAGATGAGTTTTAATTTGGATGATTCCACTGGCACAGGCAGTTTAGCAATTATGGATTTTAATTTGTTTGCAGTGATCCCGGGGCTTTCAACTAACCATAACTTACGTTTTGTGTATGGTGTTACAAATTGAAACCATTCCATTATATATTAATTTAAAATCTACTTAAGCTTTTTATTGATGCAATGGAAGAGATTTCAGACACACAATTTTTCATGGTTTTAAGAATCAATCTTCATATTTATATGTATCTAACATATTACATATTATATATGAATTTTTAGATAATTGAAAAAGGAATTAGATTTAACCAATATCAAGAAAATACAACACATGTAAAAATAATATGGTTTGATGATGGTTCACTCTAATCAAATTGAGAGTGGTGCACTATATGGTGAAACGTACACGGCTGTAATCAGCATGACGCATAGTGTGATGAAACATACGGAAAGAGTAAAGAATTAGTAGAATTCACTAGGTTAAGAAGATCTTCATCCATAAAAGATGAAAGATTTTCAAGGTTTGAACTAAAATGCCACTGAGATAAAAACAAACAGCTGTGATATATACTGACAATCATTATATTTGTACACAGAATAATTTGTTAGTCCTAGTGTAAACAATTAACTTGATAAATGTCAGTCATCAAATTAAATTTTATATCTTTCTAAAAATCTCATAAGCATATCCTTATATGTGTGATTGCTTTGCACTACTTACATATAACTTTGATCTTTTCACATGATTTTTTGGGGTAATGTCGTCGGTATTATGCCCATGCTGCTTTACTTTCCCAGAAAAAAATCTGGTACCCATTTAAGGCTGGGTGAACCCGGAAGCCATCGGTTGAGATCGAACCCCCACCCCTTGTCCTTTGTAGTCCAGTTCACTAACCACTGAGCTATCATGGCTCCCATATATCTTTCCTATATTAACAGCATATTTTAGGTGAATTGGTTGGTATCAGGTTAGGCCACTTTTACATCAAAAATAAAAATCTCTGCTACCTATTTTTAGAGGCCCTGAGCCTTGCTTGTCCCAAAAATACTTCTGGAATTTGAACCTGGACCCTTCTGATCAGTAGCAACAACACTGACCACTCAATTACCAAGGCTCCCTTCTAATAAACATTCCAAAAATACAAATGTCATCTTTAAAAATGTCACCATGACATAATCTGATGTTATTACCTGTGTCAATGGTAGCCCGCACATGTTTATACTTTGGGTTCTCTGGTATTCTTTTCTCCAATGGCTGTGAAAGAAATGAATTCATTTAACATTTGTCCCCCCCATGATTTATACAGGTCAAAATAGAAACAATCACAAAAACTGCAATGTAGCAGACTTAAAGGGCATTAAGACAGTGATCCACATCTCATAAAGTGCAACCCCAGTTATGTCTCTTGTATTCATAATCAATGTCACCACTATCAGACGCCAATATCACCAATCTGCTGGTTATTTTGGAATCCTGCAGAATGATAACAGCAAATCCATGTGACTCCATGAAGGTTTCTATCTATCTATTGTCCTTTCGAGCCGAAGACGGCACATAGGGCAGAACCACAATCTCAAAATCAGAAACCTTGCGTGCCAAAGTGGCACATATTGCAGAGATCACTGCTCTAAAATATATGGCGCTGTTTCCATAACAATACTTTTTACAATGACAGCTTGTCAAGCCATCGATCAACCTCCTTAGTCGCCTCTTACGACATGCCTGGAAGGTCACTGTGTCACTATTCTTTACTTCCCTCATAATGAGGCCCCGGTAACACACAGGAACATGAAGGTTTAAGTCCTCCTTATATAATATTTCTTCATGTCTCTGACATCCATCTTAACCTTCCACATTATAAACTGAAAATCTACATGCCCATTACTCTACTTAGCTCTTTCAGTATGGGAGGTCTTTATCGATTCAGCGGTAGAGATTTCAGAGACAAAATTTCTCATGGTTTTAAATGTCAATCTATACGTTTATATTTATCTAACACTTAACATATGATATCTGAATTTTTAGATAATTAAACAAGGAATTATATTTCACCAATAAAAAGATGGTACAAGACCTATAAAAAGAATATGGTTTGATAACAGTTTGCACTAATCAAATTGAGAGTGACCGTACTGTGCGGCTAAACATATGTGACAGAGAATGGCATGGTGCATCGAAACGCACAGAAAGAATTAATATCTGTATTGCTAAAGAAACTCAAAATTCATTTAGGCCCAAAATTACCTTCCCACTACGATCATATTTAAAAAACTACTGAATCATCATCAAATACCGGGCCTGCAGGCATAGGTGATCATGTACTCTCCACAACTTTCGATCTCAATGGTTATTTATCATTTCAGTTCTTGAATCGTTCTTCTTCTTCTACCCCTTTAGCTCCCAGTGGAGCATAGGTCTTCAACAAACACTTTCCGAGTCGTTCTGTTTTTTGCCATTCTTTTAAGATCATTCCATGTCTTCCCCATCATCTTCATCTCTGCTTCTATATGTCTTCTCCAAGAATTCCTTGGTCTTCCACTTTGCCTTTTCCCCCTGGGGATTCCAAAAAAGGGCCTGTTGTGTAATACTCTCAGTTGGCTTCCATAGTGTGTGTCCTATCCAGCACCATCATCTTTGCTGTATCTCTTTATCCATTGGTATTTGACTGGTACATTTCCATAATTCTATGTTAGTGATTTTGTCCTGCCATTTCCATCCTTTTATTCTGCGTAAGCATCTATTAATGAAAGTCTGTATCTTCGTGATTGTCAATTTTGTTGTTCTCCATGTTTCACAGCCATATAATAGGACTGACTTAACATTTGAGTTGAAAATTTTTATTTTTGTATTTAACCTCATTTCTTTTGATTTCCATATGTTTCCCAGTGCAATGAAAGCTCCTCTTGCTTTTGATATCCTTATTTTGGTATCATTTTCTGTTCCTTCCTCTTTATCTATATTACTGCCCAGATATATGTAAGATTGTACGTCTAGTAGAGGTAATATTTGGTTACTGCCAAACGGAATTAATTATCATAATGTTGGTCTCATCTCTATTAATCTTCAGTCCTTGCTGTTGTGATCTCTCATCAAGTATACTCATTTTATCCTGCATCTGTTGATGATTGTGTAATAGGAGAGCTATGTCATCAGCAAAGTCTAAATCATCAAGTTGTTTGGTCAGTGACCACTGGATCCCATTTCTGTTGTTTTGAGTTATTTTCATAATCCAATCTATGGCCAGTAGAAAGAGAAATGGAGATAGAAGGCATCCCTGCCTTACTTCAGTTCTTATTTCAAATGCTTCTGTAAGCTGTCCTTCATGCACCACACTACATTTCGTTCCTTCATACATTGTTTTTATCAGGTTAGTAAACTTTTTGGGGATTCCGTAATGACTCAGCAACTTCCAAAGCATTCTTCTGTCTAAACTATCAAATGCCTTTTTGTAATCTATGAATCCAATATAAAGTGGGGATTTTAGTTCTAAACTTTGTTCAACTATTATACATAGAGTAGTTATTTGATCAGCACATGATCTGTTCTTCCTGGGTCTCTGCTGTCATCCATGTCTTAGTCTGGCGTTCTCTTTTCCCCAGTGTTTCTTCGCATGTCTCTTTCCATATATCTTTGACCTGTTTCCAATGATCTTCTATATTTATTGTATTTTCTAGTTGTTGGAGGACTTGTTATTTGTTTGATATTGTGACTGCGAATGTATCTTTAATTCCTTGTTCTTTAAGAAAGCCTACATTGAAATACTTTCTACCCTTATTTGTTGTAGTACACCTTTTTAGTTTAATTTTCTTGAATCATAATCAAAGTAAAATAGAAGACCCTGGTCACCACCACGTTGCTCTATGTGGCCTTCATTCTCAGACAAGAAAAATAATTGTCCAGACTAGACTCCATAGCCTGAAGTGGGATGAAATGGCACACTGAGATTTGTAATATTGCAACCCCCCCCCGACTCCTCTTCCTTCTAAAAGACAATATAATAATATTGCCTAGCTATTTAACAAACTATTCAAATCAAATGTACTATCAACCCTTACATATGCGTGTGAAAGCTGGAAAACAACAAGAGACATAGTTGAACGCATTCAAAAATAAATGTCTAAGGAAAATACTTGGTATAGCGTGGAAAGAATTAAAAACAAACGAGGAAATTAGAGAAATCGCCAATCACCCACTAATATCTTCAGTAATGAAGAAAAGACGATGGTCATATGTTGGACATGTGTTGAGAAGAGATAATAACCGAATAGCAAAGCAAGCCCTCATGTGGGAAACAACAGGTAAGAGGAAAAGAGAAAGATCCAGAGAGACACTGAGAAGAACATTGATGAGAGAGGCAAGAGCAGCAGGAATCAGTTCCCTCAGTGAGATAAAGTTGCTTGCACAGACTGAGAACAGCAGATACTTTCAAATATACGCTGATAATTAGGAGAGATCACTCATTTAAAAGAAATAATTTATGACACTAAACTAGTAAATTATCCATAGTTATTCGTTTGAAAAGACTGGCCAAATTAAAACAACAATATTTATGATTTATTTAAAAAAAAAATGATTGTGATTTCATGTCAACTACTACAATCAAACCAGTCTACAAACTCCAAAACCATGTTCTTTAAACATAAACATTGACCTGTACTGTCATCATCATCATCAAGTACCTGGCCTGCTGGCATAGGTGATCATGTCTCTCCACAACTTTCGATCTCGGCAGCTGTTTATCATTTCTGTTGCTGACCTTCTGCCAAGCCATTCTCTTAAGCTGTCTGGTATTTTTTCTCTTTGCTTCCCTCTATTGCTTCGTCCCCCAATTTTCCCAGTTGTTACAATATATTCCATTTGTTCACTTCTCATTACATGGCCAAAAAATGATGATTGTTTCTTCCTAATATTGGAAATTAGCTCTCCTTTTGCTTTGGCCTCTTTCAGAACATTTTCATTACTCTTCTTAGCTGTCCATGGTATTTTCAACATTCTTCTGTAAAACCACATTTCTACAGACTCCAGTGATTTTCTTGTCTGTTGTCCTATTGTCCATGATTCACATCCATATGTTAAGATTGGCTCTACATAACATTTAAC
The DNA here is from genome assembly GCA_032433765.1 of Megaustenia siamemsis. Taxonomy (NCBI): domain Eukaryota; kingdom Metazoa; phylum Mollusca; class Gastropoda; order Stylommatophora; family Ariophantidae; genus Megaustenia; species Megaustenia siamemsis. Next base: position 43,790,724 of record JAVIAB010000091.1, on the reverse strand, counting down.
AACTCTTTTTCTTGTTTCCTCTTGTTTACCTGTACAGTGTTACGCTGTAATCACTCTTCTCTTTTACTGTAGAAAACTCTGAATCTGAAAACTAAGACTGACTTGATTAACTAAGAAGGCAATTATTTGCAGAGAAACTAGACAGTTAGTGATACACATCGTTAATAATTAATACAATGAAGCGAAACAATACAATGACCTCTTGTTAAATTCATCATCATCGAGTGCCATCTCCGCAACGAAGGTTGGCTATCATGGAGCGCCATTCTGCTCTGTCTCTTGCTTTGATGGTATAGGTTGTCATAGACTTACTTGTACATCTTTTTATGTTACTCGTCCATGATAGTCTTGGTCTGCCTATGCCCCTTTTACTTTGCATTTTCCCCTCCAGGATTACTTTTAGTAGGCTGTTGTGTCTTTTAACATGGCCCAAAAATCGCATTTGCCTTGTTTGAATTGTGTTTAGTAGTTCTCTTTTTATTTGTAGTTGTTTTAAGACTTCATCGTTTGTTTTCTTTTCCTTCCATCCAATTCTACCTATTCTTCTATATTATTCACATTTCAAAAAGAAAAGCCTTCAATTTCAATTCTGTGTTCTATTTTCTTGTCTAATCTTGTTAATTTAAGATTGTTAAACGGCTAACTACTAACAAAACATTGATAGAGGAAATTCGTCTTTTTACGTCAATTTACTTTACTTCTTTACTCTACGTTTATTATGCACTATGCACTTGTCCACTTGACTTCACTAAGGACGTCGACGTCAGGACGACGACACATCTTATTAGTCTTATATCTTCACACCATGATCATCATGATGGCCTTTTTAAATCACAATTCTCGTCTCACTGATGAACCTGAACGCTGAGGAATTTGTAACTCTAATACACAATTAAAATATGCTGATATGACATTCACTTTCATGAAAATAACACGCTATCTATATATCAAGCAAGTACCAGGGTATAAAACCGAATTAAACTTACATTTGTCTGACTGGCAGACCGCCTACCGCGGGCCGACATTTTGTTGATAGTAGTTACCAGGCTGGAATGTTCGTTGGGAGTTAACCGCCCCTTGAAGAAACATCATCATCATCATCATCATCATCATCATCATCATCATGCAGCATAAATAGGACAAATCTGAAACAAGTGCAACGCATCAAATATGTGGGCATAATAATAACATCAGATGAAAGATGCACTACAGAAATAAAAAGCAGAATAGTTCAGGCCAAAATAATGCAAATGAATGCATGAAAATGCGAAGCTGCAGTAAAGCTTCGAACATACCATATTTGTCTATTTTTTAATTTTTCCTCACATTCAGCTTTACTGCAGCTTCGTATTTTTATGCATTCATTTGCATTTCTTTGCCTTAACCCCTTACTAGTACAATACCGCTGCTACTTAATGTTTGTATTTCGTCCTAAGTGTTTACTTTAGTACTTACATATCTATGTGTGTATTTTTTTTTCTGCTGAAGGCCTATTGGGCCGAAACGTCGTTTAATCTGTGTCGTCCACTAATCACGTAAAGCTTTTAACATACCATTTTTTCAATTGTTTAATTTTTCCTTAAGGTCAAAATAACATTTTAGAAAATGAAAAGTATCTTATGCAACAAATCTATGTCAATAAAAGTGAGAAAGAGTTCATCGTTGCTATATAGAACCAATTCTGACCTCTGGAAGCGAATCATGGACAGTAGACAAACAAATGAAAAGCCGATTAGAGGTCACAGAGATGGGATTTCTCAGAAGAATGTTGAAAAGAACAATGAGGAAATTCTCAAAGAGACCAACACAAAAAGGGACCTCCTAAAAAAATATCAGAAAAAACTATCAACATCTTTTGGGCACGTCATGAGAAGAGGAAAGTTGGAATACTTGGTTACAACTGGCAAAATAAATGGAAAGAGAGATCGCGGACGACAAAGAGAGAAAATACTAGATAGTTTGGTGTTATGGCATGGAAAATAGTCAACAACAGAACCGATACGATGCACTGTAGATAGAAGATTGTGGAAGGACATGATCGCCTACGCCAACCGGTATGGCATATGATGATGATGAAGAAACATAAAAACGTTGAGCAAGTAGACAAATCCCGAATTGTACAAAGTCTGTGATGGTGGATGGGGCGGAAGAGTCAGCAATGACCAACGGCCCAGAAAGCGAAAACAGCAAAGTGTGTGGTACACAAGAGGCATGTTCAGCACACAAAAGACGAATGTGTCAGATCGCCGTGAAAGAGATTGGACCTCATTGCGTAATATTCCAGAGGAAGCCATGGAGAGAAATTTGAACTTAAGTCGGAGGAAAGATCTAAAAATAAGTACATGGAATGTTAGGACTCTATACCAAGAAGGAACATTAGAATGAGAAAATAGTATTCAAGAAGCAGAAGGATTAAACATGGATATTTTAAACATATCAGAGACAAGGTGAAAAGATTGTGGGTACATAGAAGGCGAAAAATATACATTTATATACTCAGGAAACACAACAGAACATCAAAGAGGGGTAGGAATACTAATAAAAAGAGAGCTACAAAAATATATAAGAACCCACTTAATATACAATGATAGGATTATACTACTCAATTTGAAAACAAAATCATTCGACATAGCAATAATACAGACATATGCACTTACTCAAGTCTACACAGATGAATACAAAATAGGCATACTATTAAGATATAAATAAAGTTATGAAGCAAGTGAAATCTTCGGACATCTTGATTGTAATGGGTGATATGAATGCTAAAGGAGGAAAAGGTAGATATAAGACCATTATAGGAAATCATGGTTTAGGAAAAAGCAATGACAGAGGAGAAAGATTAACACATTTCTGTGAAGAAAACAGCTAATAGTATGTCACACCTACTTTGAGCAAGAGATAAGGAAACTATACACATGGAAAAGCCCTAGACATAAGAAGAGGAATCAAATAGATTCCATAATGATTTAAAAAAATTGGTTCCGAAACAGCGTCAAGAAAGCCAACAAAACCTATAAAGGAGCAGATATTAACTCAGATCACAATACTGCAATGATGAAAATGAAAATCAAACTAAAGAGAAACGAGCAAAAGTCTAATTCATCAACAATACCACTAGATATAACAGCTTTACATTAAAAAGATGTTAAAGATACTTACAAAATACAAGTAAAGAACACATATCAGAAGTTGCTAGAAGAAGGAATTGCGCAATACAGAAGAGAAAATCATGAAAATGTCAAAACCAAATGGCAATGCATAAAGAAAAGCATACAAGAAACTTGCGACACCTTACCCAAAAAAGAAAAGAACAAAAAAAACAAAAATGGAAAACTAACACCATCTTAGAAAAAATGGAAGAAAGGAGACAAGCAAAGAACACTGCCCAATACAATAAAATAGATAATGCAATACGCATAATGTGCACAAAGGCAAAAGAAGACTGGCTCAGCCAAACATGTATAGAAATAGAAGCTATGGAAAGCAAACAAGACTTAAGAGGAATGCCCACATAAATAAAGAGAATGACTAATAAAAATTTTTTTAAAGCCACAGAAAGCGGATGCATTGCAGACAAAAAAGGAAAATTGCTAACAGACAATAAATATATAATAGATAGATGGCAGGAATATATAACATAATTATTTCATGATCAAAGGGACAAGAAATCAATTATAAAAATGTACATCAGGCTATAAGATCTAAAAATCTGAGGTGGAAAAAGCTATAAAAACAATGAAAAAGGGAAAAGCAGCAGGACCTGACAACATACGGATAGAGATGATACAGGCACTAGAAGATTTGGCCTTTAAGTGATTACAGACATATGCAACGACATATACCATACGGGATACATACCAAATGGACTAAAAATATCAACTTTCATTGCATTGCCTAAAAGAATGGTGCAGTTGAATGCAGTGATTTTAGAACATTAAGCCTAATGAGCCATGTTACAAAAAATCTTGCTAAAAGTTATACAAGGAAGGATTCAGAATAAAATCAATACTGAATTACATGAACAGCAATTTGGATTTAGGAAAAATAGTGGGACAAAATAAGGCATATTCGGCATGAGAACATTAATCGAAAAGTACACAGAAGTAAACAAACCAATATATGCCAGCTTCATAGACTACACCAAAGCTTTTGATAGAGTACACCACAAACAACTTATAGAATGCCTAAAAGAGATACATCTAGATAACATGGACATACGACTAATATGTAATTTATACTGGGAGCAAAAAGCAATAATAAAATATAACAAGGAGAACTCTACACCCATTGATATAAAAAGAGGAGTAAGACAGGGATGCATCCTATCACCAAGTTTGTTCAAACTATACACTCAGCTCTCTCTTTCTCTCTTTCTCTCTCTCTCTCTCTCACTCACTCACTCAGTTCTTCTGTTTTTCTTTTTCATATCTTCTCTTTCTCTAGCTTCATCACTTTATCTCTCTCTCTCTCTCTCTCTCTCTCTCTCTCTCTCTCTTTCTCTCTCACTCGATTTATCTGTCTTCTTCTCCTACATCGCTTTTGTTTCTCTCGCTCTATCTCCCTGTTTCTCCCTCTTTCCTTTTCTGTTTCTCTAACTTGTTATATTCCCACATTGGTGCCATCATCTCTCTATCTCTCCTTGTCTCTACTTCTTACTCACCAGAAGAGCCTGAGACTCGTGTGAAGTGAAATCTGTGCCTAAAAGAAATCATGGCAGCAACTATGAAATCTTCAGGTCCTAGATTGTAAAGTCAATCTGTCAAGATCTCGCAGTGACACGTGTCATGTCTTGTGTTTACAACAAACTGGGAGAGCAGATATTTGGTCCTCAAGTGAGACATACTTCTCAACGATGATTCAGCTAACTGCTCCATCCACCTACCTGGTTGCTGTCAACAGATTTTGGTTCAGTATGGTCAGAAAGTTAGTTACCCGAGGGCCAAACACAACCACCTGCACGTGTCGCCGGCCATAATATATATACGGGAGGTCAAAAAGTAATGCACACCAATTTTTTCTCGGCTAATAATAAAGATAGGAATATGAAATTTTGCACACTTGGAATATGACATGTTCCAATTATGTGCACCAAATTGCACAGCATTCTGATAAATATTACGCAATCTATGAACCGTTAAAATGGAGCTTGTCAACAATGTCCGTTACAAACAGCGAATTGTCATAGAATTTCTGGTTGCGGAAAAAGAAACTGTGGCAAGCATTCATAAACGACTGTGTGCAGTGTACAAATGTTCTGCAGTCGATAGGAGCACAGTTAGTCGCTGGGTTCAGAGAATTAAAGCTGCAGAAAGTGTACGAGTGGAGCTGCATGATTTACCGCGTTCTGGACGTGTTGCCTCGGCTACCAGCACAGACATGTTAAACCGGGCTGATGCCATTATTCGTAAGGATAGGCGTATCACTAGTCAGCAATTGGCATTGCAGCTTACAGTCAGCAAGGGAAGTGCAATCGCAATTTTTAAAACTCTCGGATATTCAAAGATTTGCGCTCGATGGGTTCCTCGGTGCCTAACAAATGATCACAGAGTTCAAAGGAAAACATTTTGTTCTGAATTGTTGAAGCGTTTCGGTGTTGAAGGAGAAATGTATTGGTCAAAAATTGTTACCGGTGACGAAACGTGGGCACATCATTATGAGCCTGAAACAAAAATGCAGTCAATGGAATGGCATCAATCGCAGTCACCAAAAAGAAAAAAATTCAAAACATCTCCATCAGCCGGAAAGGAGATGATCACTGTCTTCTGGTACATTGATGGTGTGATTCTTGTTGATGTAATGACAAGAGGTGAGACAATCAACTCGACAGCTTACATCAATACACTGACAAAACTCAAAAATCGGTTCCACAGAGTTCGGCCTAATAAGCCATCTGCAGATTTGTTGCTTCAACATGACAATGCACGCCCTCACACAAGTCTGGTAACACGGGAAGCAATCAACAAATTTGGTTGGACTGTACTGCCCCATCCTCCTTACAGCCCTGATCTGGCTCCCTCAGATTTCCATCTGTTTGGACCACTCAAAAAATTCCTGCGTGGGACACACTTTGACAATGATAAGGATGTGATCCGTGCAGTTAAAAAAATGGCTACGCGAGCAGGACAAAACTTGGTACAAACGAGGCATTCATGACCTAGTTTCGCGTTGGCGTAAGGCAATACGCTTGGACGGAGATTATGTTGAAAAATAGGTAGTGTCAAGGGGATGTTCAGCTACAATCTGTGAAAATTTCACACATTTTGCCCGAATAGTTTCCGAGAAAAAAATTGGTGTGCATTACTTTTTGACCTCCCTACGTATGTTGACTGCTAATTTCGCCTCTAATGTTATTTCCTTGTTGGACAGCATTGGTGACAGCTGTTCACTAATGCATGAAGAGGAAATGTATAGCTACACGTGACTATGGCTGTTATCACACTTTACAAGGCGCGGATATTAATTGTGTAACTTTATTTTCCCAGAAACTTTACAGCAGGAAGTGACTTCACTGAACATTTTGGGGGTATCATTTCTGGAGTGACGATTAACTTTTTTAACTTTGAATACATATTTAAATGAGCAGAATTATTTCTAAACATGATCAAGGAAGCTGTTTAAATCTTTTATTGTTTGTCTCCCCTCAGGATATGTTTTACGGCTGGTTAAATATTGATGTTTTAGTTTTCTTGGTTCTTTGCTCATTTCACATACGCACGTACGTGCGCGCACACACACATATAATTTGAAAGTGATTAATTGATGGTTTATGTATATTGTGTACATTTAGAAAAAAGATTATCAGGTTAAATTCAAATAACATTTGAGGTATCTTTCCTTTCTTTCTTTCTTTTCTTTCTTTCTTTCTTTCTTTCTTTCTTTCTTTCTTTCTTTCTTTCTTTCTTTCTTTCTTTCTTTCTTTCTTTCTTTCTTTCTTTCTTTCTTTCTTTCTTTCGTTCTTTCTTTCTTTCTTTCGTTCTTTCTTTCTTTCTTTCTTTCTTTCGTTCTTTGCTACATTCTTTCTTATATCATTTTCTCTCCTCGAGGGAGATACAAAGTTCTGGTTCTCGCTCTTTTGACGATTTCAATCATTGTCAGTTGATGTTCTTGTAACGCCTCTTTGATGTTGTCTCAGTTCTTCATTTCTGATCTTGTCTCTGTTTCCTATCATTCTTCTAACACACTTCATCTTGGTAGAGGTTATTTTTCTGGTTGTTCTTGCATCTAGGGTCATTGGTAGTACAACGTTGGGAAGAAGATTGTTTTGTAGAGTGCCCGTTTTACCTCTAGAGTTATTTCTTTGTTGGACAATAGTGGTGATAGCTGACCAATGATTTGACAAGATTTGTTGCTTCTTAAGTCTATTTCTGTGTTAGTCACCTCTAGTGACTCGAGCAGATGGTGCTCGTAAACCTGGGAGGGCAGACCATCTAAGGGCAGAATCCCCCTACAGAAAAGACAATCTGCTGCCTTGCAGAAAGATTGGGGACAATCAAAGGCTAAGGAAAGCAAACCTGAAAAAATGCTGGCTGAAATCGGATGCACTGGGCCACTGGCGCAGAACACAATGCAACGTATTAACGGGTGTTCAGTCAGAGGGGATCTGGCAGACTCTAATTGTGATGTTCTGTCTATGGGGGCGATCAACACACTTAACCTGACAGCTGACTTCATGTGGGAGTCTGGAATCCTACTCCGACTGAGTCCTGATCGCAGAGAGAGAGATATGTTGTCTGTCCATCTTAATCTAGGCCTACCTCTGACTCTTCTGCCTTCTCTTTTAATATATGCTTTGTATGGTAAGAAATCACGTGACATTTTTCCTAAATGGCAAACCAGTTTATTTGTTGTTTCTGTATTTATCCAAGGTTGTGTTCAATGCCTACTCTTTCTCTTACATTTTCAATTCTGTTTCTGTCTTTTCTGGCTACTCCAAGCGCTTTTCTCAGACATCTCATCTCTGTGGTGACAAGTTTTCTTATATGCTAAGTCGTAAGTGACCATGTTTGGCATTGGTAGCACAATATTGGAATGAATGTACTCTATATAAGATGCTTCTTAGTGACATTAGGCATTCCTTTGTGTTGGAGAATAGTGGATAAAAATGTAAGTAAAGTACCCACGTCACGCCAAGTGGCATAAAGGGAATATGGTGTTAGTGACCATAAATTTTACAGACTATCGGCACATGATATTTGGTGTAATGTGGTCGGTATTACGCCCGTGCCGCTTTGCTTTCCCAGAAAAAAAATCCGGTACCCATTAAAGGATGGGTGAACCTGGAAGCCGTCGGTTGGAATCGAACCCTACTTCTTGTCCTTTGTAGTCCAGTTCACTAACCACTGAGCTATCGCGGCTCCCGAATAGTGGATAGCTGTCCCAATATTCGGTTTGTCTTGTTACATCATAGTCTATTTCTTTATCGATTCTACCATTTTCAGAGAATGTTGTTCCCAGATATTTAAAGTTTTGTTACTTGTTTTAGAAATTGATGTCCTTTAGCATTGTTTAATGTCATCTTTTGTCTTCCTATTAATATAACTTTTGCTTTTTCAATACTTATTTTAATGTTATATTATTTATTTAAGGACAGCAGATATCGTTGATGTTAGTAGTATAGCAGGGTCCACATAACCCGTATTTGGACCGTAAATTAACAAAGATATATAGTAGGTGCGCGGCGCACCTAATGTACCGTAGGTGCAGGGGGAGTTAACCATGATAGCTCGTGTCCAGATGTTGACTGCTAGTCCAGGTGACCCCGGAAGTGAGCTGTTTATGTCTGGTGTGCGCTGACTTTGGAGTTCTTGATATACTTGGTGATCGCTAGTGATAGGTTAGTAGATTATACAACATCAATGAAAAACGATCAATATAAAACAGAAGACAAAGATATATTTTTATTCTTTTATTATCTCAATAGGTGTATAACATACATTGATATTACATATCATTACAAACATATTCAGTACATTGAGTAAATATATAGTACAAGGATAACAATTATTTATAGCTATGTAGTTGGGCGTCTGCTTAGCTATGTGTCATCGATGAATCATAAGGGGTGAAACTGTTAGAGATTGCTGGTTAGTCTAAACTGGTAGTGTAAAGAGTTAAATATCTAAAGGTGTAGTCGAGACGTTATCATCAGCTACCTTTCTTTTTATATAGAAATAGGAAAGAGCATTTCTTGTTTGACTGTAGGAAAATATGGAATTATTTAAGACATTGAAACCTACATTTTTCCCACCCTTGGCCTTTTGCGTGGCGAGAACCTCTAAAAACATATCTTTATCTAATTTGTTGTGTTGCTTGCTTAGACCTTTACAACTGATTTTATCATAATCCCCACTACAATGGTACGTCTTACTACATAAGCTAACAAGAGCTGTCCCTTCGTACTCTAGTTTAAAAAGCCCGGGCGTTCGTTTGGTGTACGCTTTAACACCCTTACAGCTTATACAATCTGTCTTGCTAATATGCTCATCGCAAAACTCAGCAGGAAACCAGTCTTTATATACGCTATTAAACTCATCCCGCAGACCTGACTTAACTATATCCTCTAGCTTAGGTGCGCTTAACGCTAAGTATAAACTATCAGTATCTGTTTCACATAACTGAAAGTTGGACCTATCTACAAACTTATCTAAGAACTCGAAATAAAAATCTAACATACGAAGTTTTGCATATTGATAGACGAAGAAACCAATTTGTAGGGGCAAGTCCCAAACAGTTTTCTTTTTCTCCATCTCAATTTCAAAAAGATCCTCCCCTATTTCAGTCATCTTTTTAAACCGGGAACTATTAAGCATTTTCGATATCTCACCCCCCTGAACATACGAGACAGCGCTATGATTGGCCTTATTGGTTAGAGTCTTCCCGTAGGCCGAGTTTCCTAAGAGCTTCATCGTATCGCTTACTATAGATTGACTTTCGTCTAGATCACCAGCCCTCCTAGCATCAGAAACCATTTCGCCAAACTTTTTAAAACAACTAGACGGTTGATATTCTATCACTTGATAAATTTTTGTTACCTCCAAGCCGTGGTCTAAATACCATTTTAACAGTGGTGTTGCCAACAAAAATTTTTCCCCGATATAACTACCGATTAGGGTGCGACGAGGGGTTGACAACAAGTTATGTTTGAGGGCATATTCACCCATAAACGGGCCAATATCATCAAACGTGACGTCAATATTTTTGAAAATTGGAGTCATCTCACTGAAATGTTCCGGAGTGAGGGTGCCCTGGTAGGAGAGAAGTAATACAGTTGAATAACCTGTTATCGTTAACCCTTACTATACTTTAAGAGAAAACATTCAAACTTACAGTATAAAATATAGTCTCAATCATCTACAATGAATATAACCTGCTATCGTTAACCCTTAATATACTTTAAGAGAAAACATTCAAACTTACAGTATAAAATATAGTCTCAATCATCTACAATGAATATAACCTATTATCGATAAGCGTTAACATACTTTAAGAGAAAACAAGCCAACTTACTGTGCAAAATATAGTCTCCGCTAGAGTGAACAGTAACTTTCCTTGAATCAACCAAACTTATAACACAAAGTCTCGCATGAGACTAGTTTAAATATAGCCTGGTAGCAGATTTTAACCAATCAGCGAGTGAGTACGTCAACATCGCTTGATATCGGGATTAACCAATCAGAAAAGAGTATTAACATAGGAGGCGGGGCGAAGAAATGGCTGACAGGTGGATTAACCAATCAGAAAAGCGCGTTAGCCGAAGCGTAGGTAGTGGCTGTCGGGTCAGTGGTGGGGGAAAAAATGTGGGGTGGTGGATTACTTGAACTCATTTTGACCCCTGAGCCAATTCCAGAAGAGTTCTATGACCTCATTTTGACCGCTGAAGGCTTTAATACCAGTGTTTCCCACTTCAACGAACGACATACATCATTAAAGGTGATTACTTCAGCTCTTAGACTTTGGAGTTCCATATCTTTATCACTTGATTGAATGACAGACAACAGTAAAGATGATCATTTCAGGTAAGAAAACTTAGTTCCAAACCCTAAAATTTTGGTTCATACTCACAAAGTTGAACACAAACTCTACAAATTTAGGCCCAAAGTTGTAATTGTTAGACACGAAAGTCGTAAATGTTATATGCAAAGTCCAAAAGTTTGTCAAAAAGACAACCTAAACTCAAAATAGTTAGACACAAAGCCCAACAATTTATAGGCAAAGTCCAAAAAGTTACTCCAAAAGACAACTAATATAACACTTAATCCCAAAATTTCGTCTCATAACCAAAAAGTTGAACTCAAAACCCTAAAAACTTAGTCCCAAAGTGGTACTAGTTCACCACAAAAGGCGTAAATGTTATATTCAAAGCCAAAAGTTTGTCAAAAAGACAACCTAAACTCAAAATAGTTAGACACAAAACCCAACAATTTATAGGTAAAGTCCAAAAAGTTACTCCAAAAGACAACTAATGTAACTCTTAATCCCAAAATTTCATCTCATAACCAAAAAGTTGAACTCAAAAGCCTAAAAAAATTTAGTCCCAAAGTGATACTAGTTCGACACAAAAGTCGTAAATGTTTTATGCAAAGTCCAAAAGTTTGTCAAAAAGACAACCCAAACTCAGAATAGTTAGATGCAAAGCTCAAAAATGTATATGTAAAGTCCAAAAAGTTACTCCAAAAAACAACTAATGTAACTCTTAATCCCAAAATCTCATCTCATAACCAAAAAAGTTGAACTCAAAAGCCTAAAAAAAATTTAGTCCCAAAGTGATACTAGTTCGACACAAAAGTCGTAAATGTTTTATGCAAAGTCCAAAAGTTTGTCAAAAAAGACAACCTAAACTCAAAATAGTTAGACACGAAAGGTCAAAAAAGTATATGCAAAGTCCAAAAGGTTACTCCAAAAGACAACTAATGTAACACCATTACACAAAAATTTCGTTGCGTAACCAAAAAGTTGAACTCAAAACCCTACAAAATTTAAACCCAAAATCAAAATAGTTAGGCACGAAAGACCAAATAGTTATATTCAAAGTCCAAAAGTTTGTCAAAAAGACAACCTTAACTCAAAATAGTTAGACACAAAGCCCAACAAATTATATGCAAAGTCCAAAAAGTTACTCCAAAAGACAACTAATGTAGCACTTAACCCCAAAATTTCGTCTCATAACCAAAAAGTTGAACTCAAAACCCTAAAAAGTGTCCACTTATCAACCAAAGTCTTTAATACAGCTGAGAAAATCCTAATAAATAATTACAATTTACTAAAAATGTTGCACTTGATGATAGTTGCGACTGTGTCTAAATTATTATTGAAAATATTCATAGAACTCTAGTAAAAGCCAAACACACTAAAACACCACATTGAAAGAATGAACTTAAAGTTCACGCCCCTGTCACAACTCTGCTAAGAAAAGTACTGCAAAGCATGAAAGTTATGTCCCCTGCTATAACTCTACTAAACGAAAGTATTACCAAACACGTAGGTTACACTCCTACCATAACCCCACTAAGAAAAACAAGATTTTACTTAAAATACCACATTTATGATTGTTACGCCCCTTGACCCTTTATGAGGGGTACGCCCATGAAACTGTTAGAAATAGTAAATTTACACTCTAGGGTTACTCCAAACTTTACATTAGACATTCCCATAACAAAAATTTACTTAAAAGTCACTTTTATGGTTGTTACGCCCCTTGACCCTTTATGAGGGGTACGCCCATGAAACTGTTAGAAATAGTAAATTTACACTCTAGGGTTACTCCAAACTTTACATTAGACATTCCCATAACAAAAATTTACTTAAAAGTCACTTTTATGGTTGTTACGCCCCTTGACCCTTTATGAGGGGACGCCCATGAAACTGTTACAAATAGTAAATGTACACTCTAAACTTACCCCAGATGTTATTTTAGACACCCCCATAGCAAAAATTTGCTTAAAAGTCACTTTTATGATTGTTACCCCCTTGCCTATTTTTTGGCGGCTACGCCCATGAAACTGTTAAAAATAGTAAATTTAACATATAGACATACCCCAAACTTTATATTAAGCATCCCTGTATCAAGAATTTACATAAAAACAACGTTTGAAATTACTACCCCTGTACCCATTTTTGGCGGTTACGCCCATGAAACTGTTAAAAATAGTAAATTTAACCTCTAGACATACCCCAAACTTTATATTAAGCATCCCCATAACAAAAATTTACATAAAAACAACTTTTGAAATTACTACCCCTGTACCCATTTTTGGCGGTTACGCCCATGAAATTGTTAAAAATAGTAAATTTAACATCTAGACATACCCCAAACTTTATATTAAGCATCCCCGTATCAAGAATTTACATAAAAACAACTTTTGAAATTACTACTCCTGTACCCATTTTTGGCGGTTACGCCCATGAAACTGTTAAAATAGTAAATTTAACATCTAGACATACCCCAAACCTTATATTAAACATGCCCGTATCAAGAATTTACATAAAAACAACTTTTGAAATTACTACCCCTGTACCCATTTTTGGCGGTTACGCCCATGAAACTGTTAAAAATAGTCAATTTAACATCTAGACATACCCCAAACTTTATATTAAGCATCCCTGTATCAAGAATTTACATAAAAACAACTTTTGAAATTACTACCCCTGTACCCATTTTTGGCGGTTACGCCCGTGAAACTGTTAAAAATAGTCAATTTAACATCTAGACATACCCCAAACTTTATATTAAGCATCCCTGTATCAAGAATTTACATAAAAACAACTTTTGAAATTACTACCCCTGTACCCATTTTTGGCGGTTACGCCCATGAAACTGTTAAAAATAGTCAATTTAACATCTAGACATACCCCAAACTTTATATTAAGCATCCCTGTATCAAGAATTTACATAAAAACAACTTTTGAAATTACTACCCCTGTACCCATTTTTGGCGGTTACGCCCATGAAACTGTTAAAAATAGTCAAATTAACCTCTAGACATACCCCAAACTTTATATTAAGCATCCCCATATCAAGAATTTACATAAAAAGCACTTTTAAAATTACTACCCCCGTACCCATTTTTGGCGGTTACGCCCATGAAATCGATAAAAAATTGAAATTTAACCTATTGGTATACCTCAAACATAATATTTGACACGCCCATGTATCAAATTTACATGAAAAATCAACCAAAAATTAGTAGTATATATCCAGAGATACTGCGCAATCCATTTTTGACAATAGAAACAAGAAAAAGAGTTCTTAAATATTAAGTGGAGCCGGTCTTAACATAAGGATGTGACTCATGGACAATAGGACAACAGACAAGAAAATCACTGGAGGCTGTGGAAATGTTGGTTTACAGAAGAATATTGAGAATACCAAGGACAACTAAGAAGAGTAATAAAAAGGTTCTGAAAGAGGCTAAAAACAAAGAGAGAGGTAATTTCCAATATTAGGAAGAAACAATTATCATTTTTTTTGGCCATGTACGGGAAGAGAACAGCTGGAATATATTATGAAAACTTGGAAAATTGAGGAACGAAGAGATAGAGGAAAGCAAAGAGAAAAGATACCAGACAACTTAAGAGAATGGCTTGGCAGAAGGTCAACAACAGAAATGATAAATAACTATCGAGATCGAAAATTTGTGGAGAGACATGATCACCTACGCCAGCAGACATGACACTTGATGATGATGAATAACAAATAATAAAATGGTTTAAACATCTGACTTCAATGAAATCCGACCAACCTGCATCTCGAGCGTATTACATGAAAACATTCGGGTACAGAACAGAAGGGAAACGCAGAAAGAGATGAGTAGTTGAAATATAAAAAGAATATATTACAACTCTTTCAGAAACAGGCAATGAAAAGATATCAGAAAATGAAAATAGCAATACATTTATGAAATGTAATTATTTGAAGGAATAAATATATTTTCGACTCAAGTTACACAACTAACGAATGCCAGAAAATGACACATTCCTCGTGTCAACGATGCTTCACGGTACAAGCAATTATATAAACAAAGAAGAAAGCAAATTATGTCACTAATGCTAAATCTGAGGCTATGTGTTAGAGAAGCAGAAAAATAAATGCCAGTGGAATCAAATGTGTCAGACGCCTGGCAGGAAACATCCTGAATTGTACGATCAGAAGTGAAAAACTAAGAAAAAAGTTTGGGATAATGCGTGCAATTAAATACATAAAGAATGAACATATAAAAATGGTTTCACTTGGTGATACGATATTAAGATATAAAAATGACACAGTGAGACATCAACAATCACTACGACAACAATTGATCCAAAGACCAATCACGAAATAAAGATGAATTGGTAGAATGCTAGAAACACTACCAAACAAACAAACACACACACAAAACACAGAAGGATTATCTAAAAGAAGAGCACACAAAAAAAAAAAAAACTGCAAATTAACTGACTCTCACCTCAATGCTGGGTTACAAATGAGGAAGGAATGAAGAAAATAAAAGAAGATTTATGGCTTGAGTTGTTTTTTTCTCAAAACAACCAGGAATTAATTTATGAATCCTGATATTATCCCCACTGCCCGTCGTATGGTAGCAGTATCAGGTGTGTCATGTTATATAGCGAGTGTGTTATTGGATCTGTTTTGGTATTTTTCGTGAATTTAGAATTAGTTTTGAGTAGGTTAATGCTAAACCGTTGTCTTATCCTTCTGGCTGGCCTAGCCTTAACTAAGGCACAAGGTAAGTGGCGGAGAAACGTATATATAAATGTTTGTATGATTATATAGGAGAAATGCCTCTACTAGATGTACAATCTTACATATATATGGCCAGTAATATAGATAAAGAAAGAGGAACAATGATTGATACTAAAATAAGGATACAAAAAGCAAGATGAGCCTTCGTTGCACTAGGAAACATGGAAATCCAAACGAATTAGGTTAAATGCAAAAATAAAAATGTTCAACTCCAATGTTAAGACCGTCCTGTTATATGGCTTGTGAAACATGGAGAAAAAAAAATGACAATTATGAAAATACAGACTTTCATTAATGGATGCTTATGCAGAATAAAAGGATGGAAATGGCAGGACAAAATCACTAACATAGAATTATGGAAAAGTACTAGTCAAATACCAGTGGATAAAGAGAAACAGCGAAGACGATGGCGCTGGATAGGAAACACACTGCGGAAGCCAACTGAGAGTTTTACACAACAGGCCTGTTGTTAAGAATTCCCTGGGAAGAGACAAAGAGGAAGACAAAAATATTCTTTGGAGAAGACATATGGAAGCAGAGATGAAGATGATGGGGAAGACATGGAATGATCTTAACAGAATGGCAAGAAACAGGACGACTTGGAAAGTGTTTGTTGAAGACCTATGCTCCACAAGGAGTTGAAAGTGTTTGTTAAAGACCTATGCTCCCTAGGGAGCTGAAAGTGTTTGTTGAAGATCTATGCTCCCTAGTGAGTTGAAAGTGTTTGTTAAAGACCTATGCTCCACAGGGAGCTGAAAGTGTTTGTTGAAGACCTATGCTCCACAGGGAGCTGAAAGTGTTTGTTGAAGACCTATGCTAGTAGTGGTCTAGGGTGTTTTGAGCTAGGATTTGAACATTTTTTCCTTGGTGAATTTTGGCTCCATGCAGCATTGGTATGTATCGCACAATCTCGACCTCGTTTATCGTGGGTTCTTATCTCAAGTGCTTATCTGAAGTGGTCGGCCTCGCGGGTGGTCTTATCTCAAGTGGGCGTGCTGGCGACCAGTGGTTCTAAAACTTGTATGTCAGCGGTTCTCAAAACTTGCGGGGGGTCGTGTCACATCATCAATGTGTGAGGATTAGGCAAAAAAGGCAAAGGGGTGTGCGTGTTAGTGCCACGTCGATCATCATCGGGCCATCATCATCATGTGCCACCTCGGTCATCATCGGCGCTGGTCGTCGCTGGTCGTCGTCGCGGGTCGGATCGGGCAACATCATCATGTGTAGTGATTAAATAGTGACGCTCTCTCTCTCTCTTATCATCATCATCATCAAGCCACACCCTCAACATCATCCCTTCATGTCTTATCATCATCATCACCAAGCCACATAAATTGACACATCATCATCATCACCGGGTTCGTGTGCCGGGTCGGTGTTTATGACAAAGGCTGCGGCCATCGTGTTCATCTTCTCCCTCGCGCAAACGGTGAAGTCTGTTAGAATCTGCCTTGTCTTGGACACCTCGAGCACTGAGTCCAATTCGGTAGCTCAAAATGGGAGCCGTCCAGTAGACTAGACGAGAGGTCAAAACCAAATAGACAATATCCGTCCTTGAACTCTCTATAATCAACGTTATTCCCTGGCGTCTTTACCAATCAGACCCATGGCCAGATTTGTGCCGAAAAAAGCTCTCGCGTATTGATTTCGTTCAAAGTCCATAGTTAGAGGCTTTCCCGAGATGCATTTCCCGTCGACCGTCAGGTTCATATAAATCAGACCAAAGTGTTGAAAATTGAACGGGTTAGCGGAATAAACGCCATTAAACGCACTGGCCGTAATCAGACCTATCACTACACGGGTCGGTGTTTGAGACCAAAAAAAAAAAATAAATTGTCTTGACTGTGGGCGAACATCCCGCTAGCGATGGAAAATGTCTTGATGGTAACCCTCTTGATCGGGTACCGAGCATTCCCGCTTAAGAGCGCCTTTTCGTGAGCCAGAGAAATCGCGGGGTTTAGCTTAGCTTACCTGACCACGAGCGCGGCGTAGGTGATAACACTCTTATAACCCGCAGACCTATCGTGAGTCATGAGGCTGAACACATCCTTAGAAAGGCGTGTTGGAAAATATTAGAAGTAAATATCGAGTCTAATGAAAAAGCAATAGAAAATGAACGCGAAACTTAGAAATATTAAAATGAAAACGAGCGTGAAACTTATGTAAAAATAACGAACGAACCTTATAAAATTTAGGCAACCGCATCGACATGTACCTCGGCACGGGAGGGAGCGGATTATATGGAAAAGCATCTCGACTAACTGAAAGTTATTAAAATCGCGAAATAATAATAACTCGAAAGAAATAAATGAGCGGAAAACTATGTAAGAACCTCACCGGAAGTGCCCTGTTTATGTCTGGTGTGTGCTGACTTTGGAGCGCTTGGTGTACTTGAGCGATAGTGATAGGTTAGTAGATTATACAACATCAATGAAAAACATTAAATTTAAAACAGAAGACGAAGATATATTTTATTCTTTTATTATCTCAATAGGTGTATAACATACAGTGGATAAAATATATAGTACAGGGATAACCTTTATTTATAGCTATGTAGTTGGGTGTCTGCTTAGTTCTATGTCATAAATGAATCATAAGGGGCGAAACTGTTAGAGATTGCTGGGTAGTCTAAACTGGTAGTGTAAAGAGTTAAATATCTAAAGGCGTAGTCGAGACGTTATCATCAGCTACCTTTCTTTTTATATAGAAATAGGAAAGAGCATTTCTTGTTTGACTGTAGGAAAATATGGAATTATTTAAGACTTTGAAACCTACATTTTTCCCACCCTTAGCCTTTTGCGTAGCGAGAACCGCTAAAAACATATCTTTAGCTAATTTGTTGTGTTGCTTACTTAACCCTTTACAACTGATTTTATCGTAATCCCCACTACAATGGTACGTCTTACTACATAAACTAACAAGAGCCGTCCCTTCGGACTCTAGTTTAAAAAGCCCGGGCGTTCGTTTTGTGTATGCTTTAACACCCTTACAGTTTACACAGTCTGGCTAATACGGTCATCGCAAAACTCGACAGTAAACCAGTCTTTATATACGCTATTAAACTCATTCCGCAGCCCTGACTTAACTATAGCCTCCAACTTAGGTGCACTTAAAGCCAAATATAAACTATCAGTATCTGTTTCACATAACTGAAAGTTGGACCTATCTACAAACTTATCTAAGAACTCGAAATAAAAAAAAATCTATCATACGAAGTTTTGCATATTGATACACGAAGAACCCGATTTGTAGGGGTAAGTCCCATCCTACCGGGTGTGGGAAAACGGTATCTGTACAAAAGTTTAAGGGTTGTGGTTCGTGGTTCGTGAGTTGATGATTCGTTAAGTCCATGGTTCGTGGGGTCGTGGTTCGTGGTTCGTGAGTTGATGGTTCGTTAAGTCCATGGTTCGTGGGGTCGTGGTTCGTGGTTCGTGAGTTGGTGGTTCGTTAAGTCCGTGGTTCGTGGGGTTGTGGTTCGTGGTTCGTGAGTTGATGATTCGTTAAGTCCATGGTTCGTGGGGTTGTGGTTCGTGGGGTCGTGGTTCGTGGTTCGTGAGTTGGTGGTTCGTTAAGTCCGTGGTTCGTGGGGTTGTGGTTCGTGGTTCGTGAGTTGATGATTCGTTAAGTCCATGGTTCGTGGGGTTGTGGTTCGTGGGGTCGTGGTTCGTGGTTCGTGAGTTGATGGTTCGTTAAGTCCGTGGTTCGTGGGGTTGTGGTTCGTGGTTCGTGAGTTGATGGTTCGTTAAGTCCATGGTTCGTGGGGTTGTGGTTCGCGGTTCGTGAGTTGAGGGTTCGGTAAGTCCGTGGTTCGTGGTTTGTTAAGTTCGTTGTTCGTGAGTTTGTGGTTTATTAAGTTTGTAGTTTGTTAAGTGCGTGGTTCGAGAGGTCGTGGGCAAGGGCAGAAACCTAAGAGGCAAGGGCAGAAACCAAGGAGGCACCTCGATGGACAGCTAGACAACCGAAGAAGCGTTTTACAATCTCATTTGGTTAATTTGACGGAACCAGTTGTTATAATGCTTACATTTCAGTATTCGATTTTCAATTTCTCCCACTTATCGTTAATTTTCGCGGTTTTCCCCCGCACAAATCTGGCCATGGGTCTGATTGGTAAAGACGCCAGGGAATAACGTTGATTATAGAGAGTTCAAGGACGGATATTGTCTATTTGGTTTTGACCTCTCGTCTAGTCTACTGGACGGCTCCCATTTTGAGCTACCGAATTGGACTCAGTGCTCGAGGTGTCCAAGACAAGGCAGATTCTAACAGACTTCACCGTTTGCGCGAGAGAGAAGATGAACACGATGGCCGCAGCCTTTGTCATAAACACCGACCCGGCACACGAACCCGGTGATGATGATGATGTGTCAATTTATGTGGCTTGGTGATGATGATGATAAGACATGAAGGGATGATGTTGAGGGTGTGGCTTGATGATGATGATGATAAGAGAGAGAGAGAGCGTCACTATTTAATCACTACACATGATGATGTTGCCCGATCCGACCCGCGACGACGACCAGCGACGACCAGCGCCGATGATGACCGAGGTGGCACATGATGATGATGGCCCGATGATGATCGACGTGGCACTAACACGCACACCCCTTTGCCTTTTTTGCCTAATCCTCACACATTGATGATGTGACACGACCCCCTGCAAGTTTTGAGAACCGCTGACATACAAGTTTTAGAACCACTGGTCGCCAGCACGCCCACTTGAGATAAGACCACCCGCGAGGCCGACCACTTCAGATAAGCACTTGAGATAAGAACCCACGATAAACAAGGTCGAGATTGTGCGATACATACCAATGCTGCATGGAGCCAAAATTCACCAAGCAAAAAATGTTCAAATCCTAGCTCAAAACACCCTAGACCACTACTTATGCTCCCTAGGGAGTTGAATGTGTTTGTTAAAGACCTATGCTCCCTAGGGAGCTGAAAGTGTTTGTTAAAGACCTATGCTCCCTAGGGAGCTGAAAGTGTTTGTTAAAGACCTATGCTCCCTAGGGAGTTGAAAGTGTTTGTTAAAGGCCTATGCTCCCTACGGAGTTGAACGTGTTTGTTAAAGAACTATGCTCCCTAGGGAGTTGAAAGTGTTTGTTAAAGACCTATGCTCCCTAGGGAGTTGAAAGTGTTTGTTAAAGACCTATGCTCCCTAGGGAGTTGAAAGTGTTTGTTAAAGACCTATGCTCCGTAGGGGGCTGAAAGTGTTTGTTAAAAACCTATGCTCCCTAGGGAGTTTAAATATAGAAGAAGAAGATGATGATTGCATGTATTTTGTTTGTTGGCTTCATACTTTTTCCATTTTCGTTTTGTAGAGGTTATGTTTATTTTAACATGCTTGTGTTTTTGTGTATGTTTGTATTTCAATGCTTTTGTCACATTTATTTGTCACTGATAATTTAGTCCACGTCACTCCTTCGGATAACTGAGATGGGAGTTTGGCTCAACCAGAAACGAGAAACTTAGTGGGTGTATAAGAAGACTTATCAACCAACACAGAACTTGAGTCGTCAGTCGCTGGGCACTGCGGGACTCTCTTAGGAGGGGATCTGAGCACCTATGGACATTTTCGGATTGCAATGTTGATGACCCGCAAATAACTGAATAACTCAATTTATTTGATTAGCTCATTCATGTCGTTACATGAAGATAAAACACACTGACCTCTTCTAATTTACATTCAAAGAAATTAAAAGAAACCGCAAATTTACATATAAGAACTGTTGTGTATTTTTAAAAATTGATTATTGCTACAGTCTAAAATCCTCAGCTTTGCTAATAATTGATGTTTTTGTTACTGGCCCTAACTACTGAACTTATTCATACATAAATATTCACTTCAGCTTAAAGCAAAATGATTTTTTTTCGTTCAATAAACGAAGTTAAAATAAATGTCACGTTTTATGTGTCTGGTGTCACAAATTGAAACCACGTCTATAAAAATATGTTAAGAATGAGAGGAATGTACTAGACTCAGGAGATCTTCATCGATAAATGCTGCACAGTTACCATACAACTAAAATGCCAGTTTGAAACGAAAACAAACAACTGTGCTGAATATTTGACGACTTGCGCTTGATGAATATTTGATTTATTTTATTTGATATTTTTGGTATCTGCTTTAATTTGTTTGTTTGGATATTTCAACTTGTTTGTGTCATGTTTCTGATTGTGGTTTTGACATCTTATTTTATGTTGCATTGTTATATTTGAGTGTTGGTGTGAGCATAATAAAAGTAAAGAGCCCCGACGCCAAGTGGAGAGGACTATAATGTGGACAGGGAATATAATGTGGACAGGGAATATAATGTGGACAGGGAATATAATGTGGACAGGGAATATAATGTGGACAGGGAATATAATGTGGACGGGGAATATAATGTGAACAGGGAATATAATGTGGACAGGGACTAATATTGTGGACAGGGAATATAATGTGGACTGGGAATATAATGTGGACAGGGAATATAATGTGGACAGGGAATATAATGTGGACAGGGAATATAATGTGGACAGGGAATATAATGTGGACAGTGAATATAATGTTAGTGACTAAATTTGTAAAGACCTTCGGTACATGATTTTTGGGGTATCGTGGTCGGTATGTGAACATGTTCAGTCCGAAAAATAGCACACAAGCTAAAAACGTCAAGAGACTCATAGCTGACTGTGATATATTCAACGACCAACAGCTAATCACGTTCCTGCTTCATGTCCAAGCGATGCAGATGAAAACAGAATAGATAGACGGTTAAGCGAATAAGGCACCACAGTTGGTTGTCGCTTATATTTTAGTTGATCCCTTCATTTGTGTCATTCCATGAAAATAAAATACATATACTTCCTTTATACATTCAAAATGATTTGAAATAGTCTTCTTCTTCTACCTATCAGCTCCCTGTGGAGCATCACAAACACTTTCAACAAACACTTTCCAAGTCGTTCTGTTTCTTACCATTATTTTAAGATCATTCCATGTCTTCCCCATCATCTTCATCTCTGCTTCTATCTGTCTTCTCAAAGAATTCATTGGTCTTCCTCTTTGTCTTTCCCCCTGGGTATTCCAAAAAAGGGCCTGTTGTGTAATACTCTCAGTGATTTGAAATAGTAATATATTAAAATGAAAATAGCAATGAAGATTAACCATTTTTTTAAGCGCGGACGACGAAGTCAGTAGTCGTTGAGATAGAAGAAGAGGACGTAGAATATTGGTGTGTTTGAACCTTGCATGGACTTGTGTTTCACATTAAATATAGAAGAAAAGATAAACGAGTTCCTTCACGTCTTAAGGCGTATATGGAATATGGTGTTAGTACCAATAAAGTACATCATAATAATCATCATTTTTTGGCCATGTAATGAGAAGACAACAGCTAGAATATATTGTAACAACTGGAAAAATTGAGGGACGAAGAGATAGAAGGAAGCAAAGAGAAAAAATACCAGCTTAAGAGAATGGCTTGGCAGAAGGTCAACAACAGAAATGATAAAAGACTGTCGAGATCGAAAGTTGTGGAGAGACATGACCACCTACGCCAGCAGGCCCGGTATTTGATGATGATGATGATGATGATGATGATGATGATGATGATGATGACCAATAAAGTCTTTCAATGAGTCACGGAACATTTTATTTATGTTGTGGGCATTACGACAGTGCCTTCTACTTTCCCAGAAAATTCTTAAATCCCTTGAGACTCTGTGAAGGATATATATATATATATATATATATATATATATATATATATATATATATATATATATATATGTGTGTTATATGGCCTTTGGCGTCTTTACAGACGGCTGTTGGCAAGCAATCATGATAAGCCAGTAGTTTGGTAAAAATATTAATGTCTTATACTTGATGCTGCTTTGCTGAACAGCTTCTCTCGTGGCTGAATCTGCCAATATTGGACAGACAGATCTATCCGCAGTACGAACAAGTTGTATTCGTGGTGCCTGGCCTTGTCTCCTTTCTCCTGCACCTTTTGTTTTCTGAATTTAACATCAGCACACATTTCCAGAGAGTGGTCATCCAGTGGATACCATCACACTGTAATATACACATAAACGAACGCGCAGAAAAATTAGCTAAAGAGGGAAGGAGATTACCATAAGAGAACCATCGGCTCAGTTATGATGAAGCCAAATCCATGATTAAATGCCAGTACCATAAAAAATGGGTGTCCGGTTAGCGCAATCGATAGGCGGTTGGCTTACCACGGCAACAGCCGGGGTTCGTACCCTGGCGAGGACACCTGGGTTTTACTAATTCCCTAAAAATTAGTGGGAGCCGCGATAGCTCAGTGGTTAGTGAACTGGACTACTAACGGACAAAGGGGTAGGGTTCGATCCCAACCGACGGCTCCGGGTTCACCCAGCCTTAAATGGGTACCGGATTTTTTCTGGGAAAGTAAAGCAGCACGAGCGTAATACCGACCACATTACCCCAAAAATCATGTGCTGAAGGTCTGTAAAATATAGGGTCACTAACACCATATTTCCCTATACGCCACTTGGCGTGACGGGGGGTACTTTACTTTACTTACTTACCATAAAAAATACAAACAGGAACACCCAAAGTATAACGTGAGGGACGGATACCTCCAACAATCAAGGAGGGATCAAGTCATCTTACTTCGCCTACGCACTGGCCACAACAGAATGAGAAACCACATGTTCACCAAACTCAATATAGGAACTATAGTCCGTTCAGAAAATCATAATCACAACTGAATTAGTTTTGCGTGATAACCGCTTGTTATTTTGGTTTCAAAATTTGCATGCAATCTTAGACTATTGATGACGCAAAGATTTTGGTATTTTTTATTCCACAAACACAACAGATTTTGCACATCAGCGAATTCCTTTGATCTTTTATGACGATATCACACAAGTTGATTCAAATTTTAGAGTTTACAGTAATCGTGTTAAATTTTCCAGTTGACTGCACTTCTTGTCAGAGGCGTATCTACATAGTGCTTAATTGTGGGTGTTGTTCGTTTTGTGTATTTGCAAACATGAATTCAATTGGTTACAATTAGTCTTGTCCTTCGGTCACCATTAGACCCCAGGACGTCCTAACTGCAGCTGGAATTGAATTCATCTTAATTTTAATCATTCCGAATCTGACGATTCCAAGAGGTTGATATCATTACTGGCTGGACAAATAGTAATCCATCTCGTTTCCAGTACTCATCTTCCACCCGCAGCACATGTTCACACACTTCTTCCAGAACGGAATGTCTATTTTTGAGAGAGACTCGCGTGTCAGAACTTCAGCATCACACATTTTAAACGTCCTGTTCTGTTCTGCAACTTGTCCTTTGACGTGAGCCCAGACAAGTTCGATTGGATTAAGGTGCGCATGATATGCAGGGAGTCGAAGAGAGGCGTGACCGGATTTCTCAATGATTTTGTCAACATGGTACACCTTTTCCTTATTCGTATTCTTGACAAGTTGTAACAATTCAGGTTTTAAATATGTGTCGTCAAATTTGACATTTTCATTCGCAAGCCATGTCCTAATTTGCTCTTTTGTATTTGATGCAGTAGGCACTTTGTCTTCCTCTGATACGACATTGTGGTATGATGCATTATCCATGACTATGCATGAAGGTCTCTCCAGGATTGGTAAAAGATCGTTCTCCAACCAGTGCCTGAAAATGGTTCCATTCATTTCAGTATGGTAGTCCCTACCGTCGGTACTTTTTGATTGGAAAATAAGTCCCGCATCATGGACAAGGCCGTTTTCAGTGCTTCCAGCATGCGTTAATATAATGCGCTGGCCTTTGCTGCTCGGAATTGTTCTTTGGAGTTTGACATTTACTGACTGCTATTCTTTAGCATAGGTGTGGTGTGCGTTGACCCATGATTCGTCCAAATATACAATATCATACCGTTCACTCCGCCGCTCACGGATCTGTCTCAGGTATTTGCTTCGAGCAATGACCAAGTGTGGTTTTTCACAAATAATACTCCTGCCCCCAACAGTTTTTCTGACAGTGAAGCCGGCTCCTCGCACAATCTTCCATAGAGTACTTTTAGAAATGTCAATATTGCAGTCTACATGCAATTTTAATTTCAAATTTCTGAGAGTAACAAGTACATTATTAGCAAACATTTTCAATATCTCACGTTTTATGACATCCATGTCAAAGCTGTCGACATTCCTTTTTCTTCCATGATTGACATGAGTGCACTCTGAGTTGTTTAATCCAACGAGAAAATGACGATTTATTAGACCAAGCGCGAGTTGCGTTCGTCTCTCTGGGTCATGCATATCACAATATAAATGCCCCATCTTGGAAACCCTAAGGAAGTGCTGATATAGTAAAACAGTAACCTTTTGCATAGTTATAAATTTGCATTTTAAACTCATTGTAATTTAGATATAAATGTTGGTATTTAAAGTCAACAAATTGTCTAGTGAGTCTTCACAAAATTAATAAAGATACGCCTTCCCTTCGGTAATTAATGCCAGGGCCGTGGAGCGTCATGTCGTTCAATAACAATTAAGTTTTGTGCACGGGATTTTCCTGAAGTTAGTGTTTCTGCAATAGCCAAACAATTTTACGTGAACGACCGCACCAAATTAATGTATATATCCTAAAATGGTGTCAAATTCGAACAGGGTGAATTTAATATAGCCTAAAGAAGAAAGCTTTATCAAATTTCTCAGAGCAAAAAATATTTCTATAACGCCATCAATATTCTAAGATTGCATGCAAAATTTGAAAGCAAAATAACAAACGGTTATAACGCAAAACTAATTCAGGTGTGATTATGAATTTATGAACGGACTATACCTGCCAATGCCACTGTACACTTGATAACACGACAACAAAACATGTTCTACAGGATTGTCCCACGCACACAGACATGAGAAGGAAAATGTGGTCCACACCCACATCCCTGGAAGATAAACTATATGGAGCAACCAATTCACTTAAGAAGACTGCCTCTCTTAAGAATATCTGCCTGTTCAGCGAGGGACCCCTGTGCACACGACTGTCATGGAAAAAATGGATTAACACACAAAATTCGGTAGTAGTAAGGAAAACCGGTATACATGCGCCAACCTTATAGACACATTTTATATAGGACCTATATAAAACATGTCTGCACATTTTATAATAATGTGTCTGCATTATTTTTTTTTCTGGTGGGCGTTCTGGCGGTGACCTGGTACCCCTCCGGCCCGTGACCTGTGACCCATGACTCGCCCACGCTGGGTCGACTGTGATTGTTTGTTTGACACGTGCGGACGTCTCGTGATGTAATGTGGTATTGTTAGGGATTTAAATGCTGACGGGTAACGGTGACCTTGTTAGGGGTACTAGGAAAAATTAAAACGCGTGTTAAAAAAAAGGAAAACATGCTGACGCGCTCTCTCTCTCCTCGCTTTGTTCTTTATAGATTTTTAGTGTTAGTCCATAGCTTTACTGTAACACGTGTTTGAATATCAATAAATAATTAGATAATATACCTCCTTTAACTTGTATCACAGACCCGCACTTCGCTTCGTCAAGAACCAACTCTCGCGAGACGACGACAAATTCGGGCGTTACCTGGCCAAAGGCGATTTCCGGCTAGTTCATTTCCGGCAGATTCATCAGACTTGATACGCGTGATCACATCGCAAGTCACCGGTGGATACTTAAAGATTATCACGCGAGTTGATGCCGAGACCTGACCAATGTTAAAGATAGTTGACCAAGGGTATTCCTATAATACATGCGTATCAAACCGTGAGAATAAATATTAAAACATAGGGAAATATAAGAAAGTAAAATAAATTTGTTATAACATAAACTATAGGTAACAGTAACTCCTATTCGAAATATTAATCATAAGAGTAAAATAAAAATCTTTATTTTATTGTTGATGTACACGTGCTTTGGTCAGGCAACAAATTTTCTGTTTCCTTTTCTGAAAGTTTTTTTCATTACTGTAGTATTTTGATAATTCCGCATCTAAACCCTTTACAATCCTTTTTAATTCATTGTTGTTAAATAGTTGTATAGTGCGATAGTTATGATATAGAATATATATATATTTTTATTTTTCTTTAAATGTTGCGGAAGTGTAATAAAGTGTTGCTAAAAAATGTACAAGTGTAAATACACACCAACATGAGGTCTCAACACCATGTACCATCACCACCCGCATGTACTCTCTCTCTCTATCTCTCTCTCTATCTCTTTCACATTCAAGATAAAACAAGTCAAATAAAACAAATACTTTCTATATAACTTGACACTAAACATTTTTATTAACATATAAAAGAATATATATTTTATATAAATGTGGGATGCTTGTTTAATGATTATGTGATACTAAACACACACACACACAACCAACAAACTTGACATGGGTATAATTTACACATAAAGACAGTAAGGTAATCGGCTTCCCTGGTTGGTGAGTCTCTATAAACATGCCTCCAACCTTCCGTTAAAACTGCCGTACAGGAGAGAGTCTACGTGATAATATTCAAAAATGTATTATTATTGCTCATTTAACTAATCAACAAATAGAAAATGTAAATACAAATTTAATATTTATATATATATATATATATATATATATATATATATATATATATATATATATATATATATACATATATAATATAGCTAATAATAAATTTAGGTCAATTTATATTTGTATGTATATATATGACAATTAATACATGATAGAATTAAATGGATAAAGGGGAGGTGGTTACGTTATCAGAATGAACCTCTCGCTTGATGTAGAAATAATCCAGTGAGTTCCTTGTTGTTGTTGCTTGTATGTGTATACTGAACCATTGTGTGTATTAAACCCATTTGTACCACCCCCGGCTTGTTTTTTGTTTAGAACCTCTGTGAAAGTATCCTTATCTAACTTGTTGTGGTATTTATTAAGACCCTTGGTGCTAACTTTGACGTAATTCCCAAAGCAGTAATAGGTATTACTACATAAGGATATCATTCCATCACCCGAATATTCCAATTTGAATAGACTATATATGGACTATAGGAGTCCGTTGGTCGTGTAACTGTCTCGCCTTACCTTCGGAACAATCATGCTTTACGCTGCCCCTGTGTTGAATTAAATCTACCCGATGGTCTTCACAAGTCTCTGAAGGGAACCATTTGTCGTACACTGAGAAAAACTCGCCCACCTTATTGGTTTTAACGACCCCTTCCAAGGATGTCTCGCTGAGCGTCAAGTACAAACTATCCGTGTCAATTTCGCAGAGTTGAAAGTCGAACCTGTTTACGAATTTATCCAGGAAGTCATAGTAAAATTGCAACATCCTCAATTTAGAGTACTGGTAGACGAAAAAAGGAATCTGTGAAGGAAGATCCCACATGCTGCATCGTTTTCCCATCGTCACCTCGTACAGGTCCTCACCAATAGATGTCATGTTTTTAAATCGTAGTTTATTACCATCTTGGGTGTATTTGTACCCTCCTTAACATAGGAAACATCCACGTGTTAACCATATTCGTCACATTCAAGCCGCGGTATAAATACCACTTTAGCAGGGGTGTGGCCAACATGATCTTTGTTTCACTATAACTGCAAACGAGAGTACGGCTTGGGGTACTCAACAACTTGTTTTTGATGGCATACTCACGCATAAAGGGGCCGATGTCATCTATGCTACGTCTACATTTTTAAAGATGCGGGTCATCTCACTAAAATGGGCCTATAACTCATCGGTGACGTGAATGTTGCACTCGACGAGACCAAAAAACGACTCGTCTGAAACTGCATCTACAATGGCTTTATCCGTGATGGGTTTATGCTTGGCAAAGAACCACGCAAGTTCTCATCTATGAATACCTGAGCAGCGGTCGTTGTTTTCTTCAGTTTTTGCCACTCACACTCCCACATAACGATTACGCGAACACGGTTGAGGCTCTTTAAATAAGCTGTTTTTTCACAGGTTTTCCGCTACAAAACAACCAACTGTATTTTATTCACCAGATTAACTTCGCGACCATGTGTGATGTCACAGTTTGGATGGCCGTGAAAGAGACAGCCGCTGAACTGATACACAATTCTATTGGCTTTATCCCAGCCATCCAGTCTAATCTTGCGTTTAATCAAGCCATCTTGAGAGCATAAAACTGGGTTCTCAAATGGATCTGGTTTTGGTGGGAAATCCAAGTCAGATACTCTCTGCACTAACGCGTGTAATAGTTCATCTTAAGGGGTTTATGCCCGTCTT
Organism: Megaustenia siamemsis; assembly: GCA_032433765.1. Classification (NCBI taxonomy): domain Eukaryota; kingdom Metazoa; phylum Mollusca; class Gastropoda; order Stylommatophora; family Ariophantidae; genus Megaustenia; species Megaustenia siamemsis. Next base: position 43,760,749 of record JAVIAB010000091.1, on the reverse strand, counting down.
CAGCCTTTCGAATGCCAGTATAATCGGTGGCAATTTTTTGCATAAGTGTCCATAGATAAAGGGCGTTGGCGTCAAAGCCTTTAATGCAGCGCACCGCTTTTTTACTGCTTCTGATAAAAGTTTTATATCCATCTCGTGGTACCGATGAAAAATGATAGACGGACCTCCGACGATATTCTGTCGCATGGTATGATGAAAATCGGCTTCCTTTTTGGAAAACAAAGAAAAACCCACATCTCTAGAGAGAGTTTCAAAAAGGTACCTCATAGTTATTCTGGGGAACGAAATCGCGTTTTTAAACATATCGATATCCAAATCTCCGTAAAACCCAAAATGATGACTCAGACCTTGAAGAAAAGGAACCACGTCCTTGTTTTTGTACCAAATCTAAAAATCCCTAAGGGTCGTCATCTTATTGTCCTTCCATACCTTTTTACACAGAGCGTACTCATCTTCGAAAATATTACAATTTTTTAGTTTGGAAATGAAGGCCGAGTGAAGAGGTAACTGCGTCTCGTTCAACTTGTTTAAATCGGTTACGTACTCGTAACAGAAAACACCCTTGGTCTCCTCCACTTTATAAGCTGCCAAGTTTTGCTGTAGCTGAAACCTGGTGCTAGATAATTTACGATATCTAGGAACTTTAACTTCTCTGTTGCGAGACACATACTATTATTATTTCGCTTAACTATAAAAGTTATTTCACCGAGCCCGTTTTATTCATTTATCCGCTCCTCGTCATCTTCCTGTCTCTAAAGACCGTCACGTGGTCGGTATTATGCCCGAGCCGTTTTACTTTCCCAGAAAAAAATCCGGTACCCATCTAAGGTTGGGTGAAACAGGAAGAAGTCGATCAGTATTAAATCCGATCTCTTGTCCTTTGTAGTCCAGTTCACTAACGACTGAGCTTTCGCGGTTTCCAAAGAGTTTAAATAAGGCAAGCCTGTAATTCTTTCAATGCGTAGTTCGGTAATTTCACGGGAAGCTCTCATGTATCCAACAACTGCGGGAATTACGGTGATGATTACTTTGTTACTCAGTTTATTTTGACGAATGTTGGTACCAGTGATAAACTAAGATGTAAAAGTGAGATCTTGGTGAACTGCGGGTCGCTGAACCTGCCGATACGAACGCAGGTCTAGATCGCTGTGAGAAAGATTATCAGAAATAAAGGCAACAATGAAGAGATGAAACGATATCATCAAAGTTTGAACAAGTCTTGGTTACATCCACTCACTGTGAAACTGCGTAAGATTGAGATGTGGAATTGCACATTGTAGACATTCGTTCACCGACGATCATAAATCATGAACGGAGATCACATTCAGATTATACAAACAGTCGAACAGACAGATAGACAGACGGACCGTAAATGTAAAGGTCCCATAGCAGTAGTTTTATTGCCGTATAGGTGTGAAGTGTAGAGTCCGCTATATGTGGGCACATGTTTTGAGGGAGAATGGCCCAGTACTCTTTAACTGGATGCTTGACCTTCTCTGCAACATCCAGGTAGCCACTTGTATTTTTGTTCAAACCCTGGCGTTTCACGTTCGGCGTGAGAAGTGAGCTCTCTAACACTGCGCTAACCAGCCCCCTTAACAGACAGACAGATATACAGACAGACAGGCAGATAGATCGATAGATAGATAGATAGATAGATAGATAGATAGATAGATAGATAGATAGATAGATAGATAGATAGATAGATAGATAGATAGATAGATAGATAGATAGATAGATAGATAGATAGATAGATAGATAGATAGATAGATAGATAGATAGATAGATAGATAGATAGATAGATAGATAGATAGATAGATAGATAGATAGATAGATAGATAGATAGATAGATAGATAGATAGATAGATAGATAGATAGATAGATAGATAGATAGATAGATAGATAGATAGATAGATAGATAGATAGATAGATAGATAGATAGATAGATAGATAGATAGATAGATAGATAGATAGATAGATAGATAGATAGATAGATAGATAGATAGATAGATAGATAGATAGATAGATAGATAGATAGATAGGTGGGTAAGTATGGTAGGTAGGTTGGTTGGTAGGAAGGAAGGCAGGTAGGTAGGTAGGTAGGTAGGTAGGTAGGTAGGTAGGTAGGTAGGTAGGAAGGTAGGTAGATAGATCTGATTACTGGTGTACACGTCATGAGCTTTACTGTTTATGTCGAAGGCCTGTCACTGCCAGTGTTACATGCCCATTACAGGTTGTGACTATGGATGGTTTGGCTCCAACTGTCAGTACAAATGCCGCTGTGAAGACAACAGTTGTGATAGCAACGGTCGATGCTTGAACGATGTCGGATGTCAGTTTGGCTGGTTTGGGCCAAGTTGTCAGTACGGTAAGTTCATCATCTTTTTCTTCTCCCAACTCCTTCAACACGAATGGATGTCCCCTTTTGCCTTTAGTTCAAAGAAAAAATTGAAGTGTGTTTTGAAGTGTCAGTAGTATTGTACCTTCACCTTCTTCTTCTTTCCTTCCTCATTTGCCTTTCAGCGTTTATGGGAGATATAATTTGGAGACTGCTTTTCTTTTGGTCTCTGCTGCTGTTATGTTTCCTAGTCTATCTAATATTCTGTCAATTCATCATTTTTTGTTGTGGTCGGCACATTTGTTTTGTTTTCTTGCAATAGTTATTCAAGGCTCCATTTGTTGTGTGTGTGTGTGTGTGTGTTTTTTTTTTTGCTTTATCACGTGGCAAACCATTTTTTCTGTTCTTTATTTAAGTATTCTATGGCGGGAATTATTCTTAGCTTTTTTCTTCATAGTTCTTCATTTCTGATCTAATTTCTCAGGCTTTTGCTTTGTTCAACACATTTCACCTCGGCGGTAGTTATTCTTCTTATTGTTCTTGAGTCACAAGTCCAAGTCTGGCATTGGAACAACGTTGAAATGAAGATAATATTATGCTGTGCTAGTTTTTCTTCTAATGTTATTTCCTTGTTGACTAGTAGTTTTAATAATTGTCCGATGATTTCATAAGCTTTGTTGTATCTTGAGTCTATTTCTGCAGTTTGTGAATTGTCGTTTGTCCTCTAGTATTGTATTAGTGAGACAATAGGACAACAGACAAGATAATCACTGGAGGCCGCAGAAATGTAGTTTAACAGAATAATGTTGAGACAGCTAAGAAGAGTAATGAAAACGTTCTGAAAGAGGTCAAAGCAAAAAGAGAGCTAATTTCCATTATTAGGAAGAAACAATCATCATTTTCTGGTCATGTAATGAGAAGGGAACAGCTGGAATATATTGTAACAACTGGAAAAATCAAGGGACGAAGAGATAGAGGGAAGCAAAGAGAAAAGATACCAGACAGCGTAAGAGAATGGTTTGGCAGAAGGTCAACAACGGAAAGGATAAATAACTGTCGAGATCGAAAGTTATGGAGAGACATGACTACCTACGCCAGCAGGGACGGTACTTGATGATGTTGATGATTGTATTAATGTTTACATTTGTCAAGAGCCAGACAGAACTATTACGATGTTTTCAGGTAGCAGGTGCGTTAGGTCAGTAGGATTTAATTCTGGTCAGACTTCGTCTCTTGTAACCATTAAATGTTGGGGGTTATGGTTATGAAGGCCCCTTTATCAGTGCAAACACATTCTTCTTCTGCTTCTTCTACTTATTCTTCTTCTTATTCTTTTCTCTTTTCACTGGTACCTAAAAGGTGTCGTGGTTATATCATTTGTCGTTCTTGAACTGCTCGAACTGTCTGAATTAGTGATTCTCCTTTGTTGTTACATGCCTCTGTCACTGCATCTATCCATCTTCTTCTGGGCATTCCTCTTGATCTTTTTCCATGCATTCTCGCAAACAAATTAAAATCCATAATTGCTCAACCGTCCGTACCAGTGGAATCATCCAAATTACTATCTCATCTCCCAAACAAAGATGTTGGGGGTATCCACAGGAGTTGTGCCTACCTTTTTTAGTTGTAGAAATTGTCAAGATTTCAATGTTTACTTAGTCTCGCATTCTTTTTGCAGCATTTTGTACACATCTTATCTCACATGATATGTATGTTGTCTGTTTGATTGCTTGCCTTGCAAGAATGCTCCGTTTCGACACCCGTATCATGTTTGTAGTGTACATGCAGATACAAATAGTGCAATTATTATTTTATCTTTGCTTGCTCAAATACAATTTATGTTTATTTCTTATATCTGAGCCGTGATAGCTCAGTGGTTAGTGAACTGGACTATAAAGGACAAGAGGTAGGGTTCGATCCCAACCTTCACCCAGCCTTAAATGGGTACCGGAATTTTTTCTGGGAAAGTAAAGCGGCATGGGCGTATTACCTACCACATTACCCCAAAAATCATGTGTCGAAGGTCTGTAAAATTTATGGTCACTAACACCATATTCCCTACACGCCATTTGGTGTGACGGGGGTACTTTACTTTCTTTTTTTTTTTTTTTTTTTACTTATATCTGTTTATAACATATATTTGTTTTGTTTTGTTATATTACCCATTCAATGTTTATAACTGATTTGTAACCTTCTCTTATAAGCCAACATTGTCAATGACGGCACCATTGACCTTGATATAGGCATGAAAGCTGCCATAATGGATAATGACGACAGCACGTGCTTCTCAAACATATCTATTCAGAAAATGACCTTGTCATGGGTTACGTCATATCCGTTCACCTGGATGAGAATTCACATGAAGAATCCGGGTAAGACAATCATTAATTAAATTTATGGTAATTTACAAGTTCAGTACATCTCTGTTCGGAATAACATGAGGGACATTGCACTTCCTTCGGTCGTTCTTTAGTCTGTCATTAGAATATATCTGGGTTAAGTATCGGGTTAAGAATACCCGAAGCCTAACCATTAACCGTGTTGAAAAAAACAATTTTAATTAAATGCACAAAGATTAATTACAGTTGATACATTCAAATGCATGCGTTCAATCAGTGGAGATCACTCCTATAATAGAAATAGGGTTTCGGCACAAAACTCGTAAATTTGCAAATAAAAAAAAATTATAAGCAGTTTTCCTGATTCGGTTCCTGATTATTTATTGCGAGATTGATTCGAGATTAACTGATGATTTATTGCGAGATCGATTGAGAATAACTGATCATTTTTTGCGAGATCAATTCGAGAATAACGGATGATTTATTGGGAGATCAATTCGAGAACAACGGATGATTTATTACGAGATCAATTCGAGATTAATTGATGATTTATTGCGAGATCGATTCGAGAATAACTGATGGTTAATAGATGAAATGGTATTTCCCTATTCGTGAGTTAAAACAGGACCAGGCAAAATGAGCGGAAGAATCCACGTGGTGGTTCAAAGGACTTAATGAGGTCTACTAGCAAGTCACTGTGGAAGCGTAATATACACAATCATGCTCGAAGAATGACCTAGTCAATCATTGCACCGAGAATGACCTGGTCAATCATTGCACCAAGAATGACCTGGTCAATCATTGTACCGAGAATGACCTGGTCAATCATTGTACCGAGAATGACCTGGTTAATCATTGCACTGAGAATGACCTGGTCAATCATTGCACCGAGAATGACCTGGTCAATCATTGTACCGAGAATGACCTGGTCAATCATTGCACCGAGAATGACCTGGTCAATCATTGTACCGAGAATGACCTGGTCAATCATTGTACCGAGAATGACCTGGTCAATCATTGTACCGAGAATGACCTGGTCAATCATTGCACCGAGAATGACCTGGTCAATCATTGTACCGAGAAAAACCTGGTCAATCATTGTACCGAGAATGACCTGGTCAATCATTGCACCGAAATGATCTGGTCAATCATTGCACGGAGAATGACCTGGCCAATCATTGCACTGAAAATGGCATGGTTAATCATTGAAATCGAGACAGACCTGGTCAATCATTGCACGGAGAATGACCTGGCTAATCATTGCACTGAAAATGGCATGGTTAATCATTGAAATCGAGACAGACCTGGTCAATCATTGCACCGAAATGATCTGGTCAATCATTGCACGGAGAATGACCTGGCCAATCATTGCACTGAAAATGGCATGGTTAATCATTGAAATCGAGACAGACCTGGCCAATCATTGCACGGAGAATGACCTGGTCAATCATTGCACCGAAATGATCTGGTCAATCATTGCACGGAGAATGACCTGGCCAATCATTGCACTGAAAATGGCATGGTTAATCATTGAAATCGAGACAGACCTGGTCAATCATTGCACCGAAATGATCTGGTCAATCATTGCACGGAGAATGACCTGGCCAACCATTGCACTGAAAATGGCATGGTTAATCATTGAAATCGAGACAGACCTGGTCAATCATTGCACCGACAATAACTTGATCAATCAGATGAACGATTTGTAGAGAGATAATTGCTGATAATAAAACTCCGGATATCTCAGCTGAAATAGCATTTCAGAAAATGAAAAATATCTTATGCAACAAATCTATGTCAATAGAAGCGGGAAAGAGAGTTCATCGGTGCTATATAGAACCAATTTTGCCATACCGAAGCGAATCATGGATAGTAAACAAACAAGTGAAATGACAATTAGACGCCACAGAGATGGGATTTATCAGAAGAATGTTGAAAGTTCTCTTCACAGCCAAAATGACCAACGAGAAAATTATCAAAGAGGACAACACAAAAAAGGAGCTCCTAAGAAACAAGAGAAAGAAACAATCAACATTTTTCAGGCACATTGTGAGAAGAGGAAAGTTGGAATACTTGGTTACAACTGTCGAAAAAAAAAACAGGGAAAGAGAGATCACGGACAACAAAGAGAGAAAATACTGGATAGCTTGGTGTCATGACATGGAAAACAGTCAACAACAGAACTGATACAATGCACTGTGGATAGAAGATTGTGGAAGGACACGGTCGCCTACCCCAAATTGGAATCAACTCAACGTATCCATTGTGTCTGGTAACCTTCTCTAAGGTGCTAAGAGTCTTATTGAAACGAAATTTCTCAATTATTGCGTATATTGCTGTACTCAGGTGCCTCAAACAAAGCTTCATGAACAAGTTGCAGGAGGTCACAAGTATGACAAGTACGAAAAAAGGGGTGGGGGCGGGGGGTTATCCGTGAGACAGGACTACATTGACGCCACGTGGGGTAAGACAACAAACTAACTACTTATAGCTAACAAGCTAGCGCACTAGCTAACTAACCAACTAGCTAACTAACTAAGTAGCTAACTGGCTAACTAACTCGTTAATTAACTAACTAGTTAACTGCGTAGCAAATTAGTTAACTAACTAGCTAGATAACTAACCAAATAACTAACTAGCTAACTAACTAATTAGCTAACTAACTAAGTAGCTAACTAACTAACTAGCTAACTAACTAAGTAGCTAACTAACTAAGTAGTTAACTAACTAACTAAGTAGCTAACTAACTAGCTAACTAGCTAGCTAACTAGCTAGCTAACTAACTAAGTAGCTAACTAGCTAAGTAGCTAACTAACTAACTAGCTAACTAACTAAGTAGCTAACTAGCTAACTAAGTAACAAATTAGTTAACTAACTAGCTAGATAACTAACCAAATAACTAGATAGCTAACGAACGAACTAGCTAACTAACTAAGTAGCTAACTAACTAACTAGCTAACCAAGTAGCTAACTAACTAAGTAACTAAATAACTAACTAGCTAACTAACTAACTAGCTAACTAACTAAGTATCTAACTAACTAGCTAGCTAACTAACTAAGTAGCTAACTAGCTAAGTAGCTAACTAACTAACTAGCTAACTAACTAGCTAACTAAGTAACAAACTAGTTAACTAACTAGCTAGATAACTTACCAAATAACTAGCTAGCTAACGAACTAACTAGTTAACTAGCTAACTAGCTAACTAACTAACGAACTAGTTAACCAACTAACAAACTAGCTAACTAACTAGTAAACTAGTTAACTAACTTACAAACTAGCTAATTAGCCAAACATTTAACTAGCTAATTAACTAATTAGCTAAGTAACTACTTAACTAGCTAAATAGCTGACTAATTAGCTAATTAATTAACAAATTAGCTAGCTAGCTAACTAACTAATTAACTACTTAATTAACCAACTAGCTAGCTAACTAGATAACTAACTAAATAACTAGCTAGTTAACTAATTAACTACCCAAGAAATAGACTAACTAACCAATCAACCAACAAATAACAAGCTAACTAACTAATCAACAAATAAACTAACTTATTAATTAACTAATAAACTAACTAACTACCTAAAATTAATGTTTCTAACGTCATCCACTGTAAGAGATCATGTTTTTAATGTCATTGTATGAGATCCTTTTTCTAAAGTCATCCATTGAAAATGTTCATTTCTAATGGTCCCATTATAAATGTTCATGTTTTCAATGAATTTAAATATTCATGACTATAATATCTTCTACTTAAATGTTCAAGACTATAATGTCTTATTCTGTAAATGTTCATGTTTAAAATGTCTCCTACTATAAATGTTCATGGATATAATGTCTCCTACTATAAATGTTCATGACTATAACGTCTTCTACTATAAATGTTCATAACTATAGTGTCTTCTTCTTAAATGTTCATGTCTATAATGTCTCCTACATCAAATGTCCATGATTATTGTGCCACATTTGATACATGTTTATGATTATAGTATATTTTATTATAAATGATTAATTCTGTCTATCCAATCAACAGATCCTCTACCGAGATTCGATCCTCAGTTCCGGGAGATTAAAGATTACAGCACGCCATTTAACTGCTCGAACTTCAGTAGCTATAGCCCCACAAGTAGAGTCCTTGACCTCCACTGTAACTTGCCCGTGGCCGTCCAACAAATAACCTTGACCTGGACAGGAGTTAATCCTTTGTGTTCTTTGTATATCAGTGGAGGTACTAGTCAACACAAGTAGAGTGTTTAGAAGAAATGGGGTAGAGTTTGGCGTGTGGACACTACAGATACCACCGTTTTAGTGCTTTTAATAATCATCATCATCATTGAGTGCCGTCTCCGCATCGAAGGTTGGCTACCATGGAGCGCCATTCCACTCTGTTTCTTGCTATGATGGTGCAGATTGTCATAGGTTGACTTGTCCATCTTTTGATGTTACTCGTCCATGGTAGTCTTGGTCTGCCTCTTTTACCTTGTATTTTCCCTTCCAATATTACTTTTATTAGGCTGTTGTGTCTTTTAACATGCCCCACACATTTAATTCATCTTGTTTGAATTGTTTTTAGTAGTTTTCTTTTCATGATAAGAGGCAAAGCTCCAGGTCCCGACAATGTAACAATCGCAGAGATAAATGCATTAGGAGAGCTAGGAGTACAAGTCATAACAAAACTGCTCAATGACATATATAACACTGGACACATACCCGAAAATGTACTAAAATCTATCTTTGTAGCCATACCGAAGAAGTCAGGCGCCACTGATCGTGCAGACCATCGCACTATTAGTCTCATGAGCCATATGACTAAAACATTACTAAGAATCATCATGAGACGCGTAAGGAACAAAATAAAACCAGAAATAAGTGAGGAACAATGTGGACTTGTGAAAGGAAAGAGCACCAATAATGCGAAATACATCTTAAGTACATTGATAGAAAGATCTATAGAGGTAAAGAAAAAAATCTACTAACCATAGATTGGATTATGAAAATAACTCAATACAACAGAAATGGGATCCAGTGGTCACTGACCAAACAACTTGATGATTTAGACTTTGCTGATGACATAGCTCTCCTATTACACAATCATCAACAGATGCAGGATAAAATGCGCATACTTGATGAGAGATCACAACAGCAAGGACTGAAGATTAATAGAGATGAGACCAACATTATGATAATTAATGCAGTTGGCAAGAACCAAGTAAAACTAGGAGAAATACCTCTACTAGACGTACAATCTTACATATATCTGGGCAGTAATATAGATAAAGAAGGAGGAACAGAAAATGATACCAAAATAAGGATATCAAAAGCAAGAGGAGCTTTCATAACACTCGGAAACATATGGAAATCCAAAGAAATGAGGTTAAATACAAAAATAAAAATTTTCAACTCAAATGTTAAGTCGGTCCTATTATATGGCTGCGAAACATGGAGAACAACAAAATTGACAATCACTAAGATACAGACTTTCATTAATGGATGCTTACGCAGAATAAAGGGATGGAAATTGCAGGACAAAATCACTAACATAGAATTATGGAAATGTACCAGTCAAATACCAGTGGGTAAATATATACAGCGAATACGATGGCGCTGGATAGGACACACACTATGGAAGCCAACTGAGAGTATTACACAACAGGCCCTTTTTGGAATCCCGGGGGGAAAAGACAAAGAGGAAAACCAAAGAATTCTTGGAGAAGACAGATAGAAGCAGAGATGAAGATGATAGGGAAGACATGGAATGATCTTAAAAGAATGGCAAAAAAACAGAACGACTTGGAAAGTGTTTGTTGAAGACCTATGCTCCACTGCGAGCTAAAAAGGCAGAAGAGAAGAAGAAAGAACGATCTATATATGTACTTTATTGACTACACAAAAGCATTTGACAAAGTGAAGCATGTGGAAATAATAAATATGCTGGTAAACATTGATGGCAAGGATCTGCGAATCATTAAAAGAAACATGTACTTGCAACACACAGCAGCTATACGAATTAACAACCAAACAGGACAATTTCAATTCATAAAACAAGGAGTCAGACAAGGCTGTGTTCGGTCGCAGGATTTGATTTCATCTTACAGCGAACATATTATGAGATCAATAGTAGACAAAAAAGGAATTGAAGTGAACGGTCACAACATAAATAATTTGCGATATGCGGATAATATGTCTTAATAGCAGAGACAGAGAATGAACTACAAGAAATGATAGATATAATAGTAAAAGAAAGCAACAAGAAAGGTCTCAGTCTGAATAGTAAGAAAACAGAAGTAATGGTTATATCGAAAAACATTCATCACCATCATGCAGCATAAAAATAAACGAGACAAATCTGAAACAAGTACAATGTTTCAAATACTTGGGCACAATAATAACATCAGATGGCAGATACAACACAGAAATAAAAAAGCAGATTAGCTCAGGCCAAAATAGCATTTCAGAAAATGAAAAATATCTTATGCAACAAATCTATGTCAAAAGAAATGAGAAAGAGAGTTCATCGGTGCTATATAGAACCAATTCTGACCTATGGAAGCGAATCATGGACAATAGACAAACAAATTAAAAGATGATTAGAGGCCACGGAGATGCGATTTCTCAGAAAAATGTTGAAAGTTCCCTGGACAGCTAAAAAGACCAATGAGGAAGTTCTCAAAGAGGCCAACACAAAAAGGGAGCTCTTAAAAAACATCAGAAAGAAGCAATCAACATTTTTCGGGCACATCATGGGAAGAGGAAAGTTGGAATACTTGGTTACAACTAGCACAATAAAAGGAAAGAGAGATCGCGGACGACAAAGAGAGAAAATACTGGATAGCTTGGTGTCATGACATGGAAAACAGTCAACAACAGAACTGATACGATGCACTGTAGATAGAAGATTGTGGAGGGACATGATCACCTACACCAACCGGTATGGCACATGATGATGATGATGAGTTTTCTTTTCATTTTTAGTTGTTTTAAAACTTTCCTTCAGATGTTTGCAAGACGTTTTTCATTTTCTCGTGGCACTTTTAGAACTTTCTCATTTCATGGTCATATTGGTAATGTACTAGTTATATTGGTAATGTACTAGTTATATTGGTAATGTACTAGTTATATTAGTAATGTACTAGTTATATTGGTAATGTACTGGTTATATTGGTAATGCACTAGTTATATTTGTAATGTACTTGTTATATTGGTAATGTACTAGTTATGTTGGTAATGTACTAGTTATATTTGTAATGTACTAGTTATATTGGTAATGTACTAGTTGTATTGGTAATATTGTAGTTGTATTGGTAATGTACTAGTTATATTGGTAATATTGTAGTTGTATTGGTAATGTACTAGTTATATTGGTAATGTAATAGTTATATTGGTAATGTACTAGTTATATTGGTAATGTACTAGTTATATTGGTAATGTTGCAGTTGTTTTGGTAATGTACTAGTTATATTGGGTGTCCGGTTAGCGCAATCGATAGGCGGTTGGCTTACCACGGCAACAGCCGGGGTTCGTACCCTGGCGAGGACACCTGGGTTTTACTAATTCCCTAAAAATTAGTGGGAGCCGCGATAGCTCAGTGGTTAGTGAACTGGACTACTACGGACAAGGGGTAGGGTTCGATCCCAACCGACGGCTCCGGGTTCACCCAACCTTAAATGGGTACCGGATTTTTTCTGGGAAAGTAAAGCAGCACGGGCGTAATACTGACCACATTACCCTAAAAATCAAGTCTGTAAAATATAGGGTCACTAACACCATATTTCCCTATACGCCACTTGGCGTGACGGGGGGTACTTTACTTTACTTACTAGTTATATTGGTAATATACTAGTTATATTGGTAATGTACTAGTTATGTTGGTAACGTACGCTTGTGTACGTTTTTTACAAGATAATTAAATACAATTTAAAAGCTCTTATATCATTGGGTTCCTCGGTAGCCTAGTTGGAAAAACCGCCCCACTAGGCTACCGACGTTCGGACAACTGTGTTCGATTGCCGCTGGAAGCAGTGTAAACTGTACTCGTGGTTGAAAAAAAATACCCCCGCGGTCGATCCAGCCGCTGGCAGAAATGGGTACCAGGGTAGCACTCTGGGTAGGTGAGGTATGTCGACTCATTCGTGAGTTATAAAGCTTGGGGCGACACTAGACAGAAGTCTCCGAACACTTCTTGATAGGCGACCGAGCACATATGGGTAAAAAGCCGCATGCTAAGATGCCGATTCAAGTCTCGTACTTTACCTTTACCTTTACCTTTACCTTTACCTTTACCTTTCTATTACAGGCCGCAATGTGGGTCTGAGGGGAAACACTACAGATATATCTTCTTCCAATTATTACATCACATCCAAGTCAGGAGATGTAGTCGATGGTGTTAACAACACCGGCAGCTGTTCAGACATAAACTCAGTGAACACAAAATGGATTATTGACTTTCAGTTGCCGATGATGATTAACAGATATATTATCAACGGAGACGGCTGTGAGTATTTCAAACTAGCAATAATGATATCAGTAATCATCATCATCATCATCATTGAGTGCCTTCTCCGCAACGAAGGTTGGCTACCATGGATCGCCATTCTACTCTGTTTCTTGCTTTGATGGTGCAGGCTGTCATAGATTGACTTGTCCATCTTTTGATGTTACTCGTCCATGTTAGTCTTGGTCTGCCTGTGCCTCTTTTACCTTGTATTTTTCCTTCCAATATTACTTTTAGTAGGCTGTTGTGTCCTTTAACATGCCCCAAACATTTCATCTGTCTTGTCTTAATTGTATTTAGTAGTTCTCTTTTTATTTTCAGTTGTTTTAAAACTTCATCGTTTGTTATCATTTCTTTCCATCCAATTCTACCTATTCTTCTATAAATCCACATTTCAAAGGCTTCAATTTTCTGTTCTGTTTTCTTGTCTAATGTCCATGTTTCTGCGCCATACAGGAATATTGAGAAGATGTAACATTTTGCCATTCTTAGTTTCAGCCCTGCTGATATTTGTTTTGTTGTTAGTATATTTTTCATGGCATTAAAATTACTTTTTGCCATACCTATTCTTTTGTTTATTTCAATTTTACATTTTCCATCATTGGTTATAGTATGTCCCAGGTAGTTGTAGCTCTGGACTGTCTCCAGATGTATTCCCTCAACCGTGATATTTAATTTAAGGTCTTGAGAATTTTCTTTGTTTATAATCATAGTATATATATATATATATATATATATATATATATATATATATATATATATATCCGGCTTGTTGCAGGAGCTACTGAGTTAAGTGCTCTGTGCACACCGTGAGCTGTGTGTTTCATCCGTTTTGATCATGTACCGATATTCCAATTGTTTACGATGAATGCTGATATCGTATGACAGGGAACAGTTGGCTGTGTTCACTTTCTGTGCGGTTTCGCCTTATGTCTTTTGGCGTGTGCTGAGACTGCTATGATGAGGATAACAGCTACCTTTCTTTGTTTGGGAGATGAGTTAGTAATTCGGATGATTCCACTGGCACGGGCGGTTGAGCAATTATGGATTTTAATTCGTTTGCAGTGATACCGAGGCCTTCCATATCCATAACCATATATATATATATATATATATATATATATATATATATATATATATATATATATATATATGTGTGTGTGTAATATATGCAATTAATTATAGTGGCATTAAATAGCACATCTGTTTGTCTCCACAACTTTCGATCTCGACAGTTGTTTATCATTTCTGTTTTTGACTTCTGTCAAACCATACTCTTAAACTGTGCGCTGTCTTTTCGTTGTGCTTCCCTCTATATCTTCGTCCCTCAATTTTCCCAGTTGTCACAATATACTCCCACCTGATCCCTTCTATCTGTATAGCCAAAAGATGATGATTGTTTCTTCCTAATATTGGAAATTAGCTCTATTATAGCTTTAGCCTTCTTCCGAAATAATATATACTAGTTCGAGATTATTTTGTTGTATATATTTTTTTATTATTAGTTAGCTAGTGATAATTTTATTTACTTCCATATATATATGTATCTGTTTGTTGTTCCTCCTGAAGGACTTTTGAGCCCAAACCGTCGTTCTAATTTGTGTCGTCTATTAACTACATGGAATTTTAACCACACCGTTTTCTATTTTTTTTCCCATTTCACCTTTAAAAACAGAGGCAGGGATGAAAAGTATGCTTAAGATAGGGTAAGTGTAGACTTTGTTGTTGCCCTATATGTCGTCCCTTGGCGTCTCAGTCACTGAATGCATTGTCGGTTAGTGGTAAAGAGTGGTGAGTAGGATGTAAACCACAGTCAGCGAGGTATTAAACTGTGGTTATTTGGTTATGGAAGGCCCCGTTATCACTGCAAACGAATTAAAATCCATAATTGCTCAACCGCCCGTACCAGCGTAATCATCCGAATTAATATCTCATCTCCCAAACAAAGAAAGGGAACTGTAATCCCCATCGTAGCAGTCTCAGCACACGCCAAAAGATATAAGGCGAAACCGCGCAGAAAGTGAACACAGCCAACTGTTCCCTGTCATACGATATCATCATTTATCGTAAGCAATTGGAATATCGAAACATGATCAAAACGGATGAGACACACAGCTCACGGTGTGCACAGAGCACTTAACTCAGTAGCTCCTGCAAAAAGCAGGTATTAAACTTTACATTTATTGAGATCGACATTTGAAAGTGATAGGTCACAACATTTCCGCGCTGATAATACTTTCCTCAGCTTAGTTCACGAATTGTGAGAATTATATATTTAGTTCATGCACTGTTATAATGATAGGCTTAGTTCATGCATTGTAAGAATTATATGCGATCAGATGATTGGTCAAGTGTGAACAATTCCTTAAGTTGATGTTTTGGTGTACCGGGTAAAGACCCAAAGCAGGTTTCTGGAGAAATTCAGACAGAAAACGCGCATACACGGGTAGAACTGTGAGGGTAGGACACTGGTCAACCAGACTAAGGCAGCTGTAAGATGGTTCTCTCTGAACAGATGTATTGTCGAAACATCAAAATGAGTTGCGTGAGACAATGTGTGGGGTTATAGAAGATAACAACTGAAGGAAGTACTTCGTTATGTGCTATTACTAAAGCCCTGCCTTTACCGAATTTGAAGGCCGAGAGGCAGACCCAGAATAAAATGGACAGACACTATTAAAGAGACGCTACAACAACATCAACTGATAATGAGTGAAGCTACCAACAGGGCGAGAACCGGGAGTTTGTATCTCCCTCCACACCCCACGAGTACAACAGGAAGTAAAGGAAGAAAAACAGAAAGAAGTAGGTCGAGTTGATTATGAGAGCTAGGAAGTGTTTAGCCGCAGTAAGGTTAATGACAGTCAAACATGGACAGTGTTTAGCAGACTTACCAAAAATGTGATGTATAAAAACGTGAATTTTGACCTTTCGAGCCGTAGCCGGCCCATAGGGCATAAACTCAGATACTATTTCTCTTAGCTACATTTTTATTCTAGCAGTTTTCAATCCTTGTAAAGATTTTTTTATCAAATCTCGCCATTTGTCTCTGTTCTGTGCAAGCAACTCTATCTCATTGAGGGAGCCTATTTCTGCTGCTCTTGCCTCTCTGATTAATGTTCTTTTCAGTGTCTCTCTGGGTCAGCTTCTTAATTGTCACTGTCGCCTTACATACAGTGATAAATAAAGTACCTGGAAAGTAAAGTCCTCGTAAGAGCTCAATTCTAGGCATTCAAACCCTGCTGCAAGAGACACAAGTAAGATGCACTGGGCATGTTTTGCGTGCCTGATCGTCGATGCATTTCTGGCCAGCTGTAGTACGGAAAGTTCAAGAAGGGAAATAACCAGCCGTTGGGCAGAATGAAATATCGAGGTCATTTCCTAATAAATAGTTACGCAGAACCGCCCACTGCGTCGAAGCAACATCACTAGGGTGGTCAGCTTTGCAGAGCAACACTGAATCGACGAGACACGAAAGATATGTCCGAAAATAGAGAATAATAAACACGGAGATAACCAATCTTGGAGAGCTGCGTTAGCTCAGTGGTTAGAGAACTGGACTACCACAAGGACAAACGCTCGATCGACGGCTTCCGGGTTCACTCAGCTTTAAATGGGTATCGGATTTTTTGCTGGTTTTTTGAAGTTCTCAAAGAGGCCAACACAAAAAGGGAGCTCTTAAAAAACATCAGAAAGAAGCAATCAACATTTTTCGGGCACATCATGAGAAGAGGAAAGTTGGAATACTTGGTTACAACTGGCAAAATAAAAGAAAAGAGAGATCGCGGACGACAAAGAGAGAAAATACTGGATAGCTTGGTGTCATGGCATGGAAAACAGTCAACAACAGAACTGATACGATGCACTGTAGATAGAAGATTGTGGAGGGACATGATCACCTACGCCAACCTGTATGGCACATGATGATGATGATGAATGCTGTAACATGTTATAACAAATGATAATGTTCAATGTATTCTATTTCAAAATATATAATTTACTGTTATTTCTTCAGATGCTGCTGAAATCAGCACTCACTCAAACTTGGGTACTGGACTCAGTAACTTTCTATTGTGTTTTTCATCAAATTATTAACATACAAATCTGAAAAGGGAACTAATTCAGGAAATACAAATTTTTATAAATGTACACATAGAGTGAAATAAACAAAAGTATAGGAAAGGCAAAAAGAATGTTAACAACATGAAAGATATACTCACATCAAAGGAAATAACAGATAAGACAAAACTATGAATAGTAAATTGTTATATTTACTCAACATTCCTGTACGGTGCAGAAACATAGACATTAGATAAGAAAACAGCAGAAAGTTTAGGCCTTTGAAATGTGCATATGTAGGAAAATGGAGAGAAATAGTTGAAAGTAAAAGATGACAACAGTGAAGTTTCAAAGCAGTTGAGAATGAAGAAAGAACTATCTATCTATCTATTGACCTTTCGAGCCGTAACCGGCCCATAGGGCGTAGACCAAGATACACCTTCTCCTATATGAATTTTTGTTCTAGCAGTTTTCTTTTAAAGATATTTTATCAAATCTCGCCATCTGTCTCTGTTCTGTGCAAGCAGTTCTATCTCATTGAGGGAGCCGATTCCTGCTGCTCTTGCCTCTCTCATCAATGTTCTTCTCAGTGTCTCCCTGGGTCTTCCTCTTTTTCTTTTACCTGTTGTTTCCCATATGAGGGCTTGCTTTGCTATTCCCTCTTCTCATCACATGTCCAACGTATGACCATCGTCTTTTCTTTATTACTGAAGATATTAGTGGTTGATTGGCGATTTCTCTAATTTCCTCGTTTGTTTTGAATTCGTTCCATTCTATACCAAGTATTTTCCTTAGACATTTATTTTCGAATGCGTTCAACTTTGTTTCTATATCTCTTGTTGTTTTCCAGCTTTCACACGCATACGTAAGGGTTGATAGTACATTTGATTTGAATAGCCTAAGTTTTGTGTTTGTGCTAATGAGTTTTGATTTCCACAACTTTTCAAGGCTTCTGAAAGACATTGCTGCTTTAGCCAGTCTGATTCTAATTTCTTTGCTCGTATCCCCTTCTCGATCAATGTGACTTCCAAGATAGATGAAGTGATCGATCTCTTCTACTGGTTTGTTTTCCATGTATATTTTGTCACTTGTTGGAATTAAACTTTTCATGACTTTAGTCTTTTCATGATTGACCTCAAGCCCAATTTTGCTGGCTATTGATGATAGTTCATTTGTGTTTTCCTGCATCGTTTTTATCTGATTGCTGATGAGAACTATGTCATCAGCAAAGTCCAGGTCCTCCAAATGGTCTCCTTGTATCCATTCGATGCCTTTATTACCAGTGCAGCATTTCTTCATTATGAAGTCCATAACAATTCCAAATAACAAGGGCGATAAAATACATCCTTGTTTAACCCCAGTTTCTATTGGGAAACATTCGCTCAGTCCTTCCTCTGTTCGAACTGCACATGTGTAACCATCATACATGTCTTTGATAATATTTATGATTTTTGATGGTAAGCCATATTGCTTCAGAATTTTCCACAAAGAATCTCTATGAATACTATCAAATGCTTTTTTGAAGTCGATGAAGTTAAGTACAAAAGGTTTTTGCTTTTCAATGTGTTCCTCCAATATAAGTCGTAGAGTGAAAATGTGGTCAAGACAGCTTCTCCCTTTTCTAAACCCAGCCTGTTCTTCACGCATTACTGTATCTATTGAATCCTTTATTCTATTTAGGATGATTTTACAGAATAATTTTGAGGCAACTGACAAAAGTGTCACGCCTCTCCAATTGTTACAATCTCTAAGATTGCCCTTTTTTGGGATCTTAACAATGATTCCTTTTTTCCATTTATGAGGCGTCTTCTCTGTTTTCCAAATGATGTTGAACATTTTTTGGAGATGTATTAAATTATGGCTATCAATTGCCTTGAGGATCTCAGCTGTTAACTTATCCTCTCCAGCAGCCTTGTTATTGGTCATTAGCTTTAAGGTGGTTTCTATTTCACTCAAGGTGAAGTCATCTAAATTTACATCTAATTCTGCTGCTGGTGTTTCAGCTTCAAAATCTATTAAACTGTGAGGTAGTGGACGGTTAAGAATTTCTTTGAAGTGTTCCGCCCAACGGGCTTTTATGTCTGCGCTTGTTGTTAGCATTAATCCAGATTTGTCTAGAATTGGTGTTCCACTGGATGTAAGAAAGAACTACTTAATACAATTTTGTTTTTTATCCCTTCCAACGAGATATTGTTTGCTACATTCAGTAGCGATAGGCGATAGACGCCAGGCTTAAAAGAAAGTATTTTCCTTTAAGACGCCGACACAGACGTCGGGTTAATCAGCTTTATTGTCGCCCCTGGCACTCCTTAAATTAAATCCTTTTGGCCGAGTGGTGAAATGTATTTATTCAACTTCTAATCACATTGAACATTTATGTAATATCCCTCATCATCACCATCATCGATTCATAAAAATGTAACTTTTGTTGTTAAATAAAATGTATTGTCTTTTGAAGAAATAAAGAATTTAAAAAAAAAAAAAAAAAAAAAAAAAAAATTCCAACCAGGGGCAGCATCAAGGCCGAAACGTTAGTATTTTTTTTATTGTGTTCCTTCTTTGTAAAGCTGTCACCATACCTTGTAGGAGTGTATGATACACCCCAGTACTTGGCTCCTTGCTTTCAGCCAACACATCGTTTATTTGCCTCTAAGTTTTATTTAGATTAGGGCCTGACTAAGTCTTCATTCGAACCTGTTCAGGAACTAGTTTCCATGCCATTACGTTGGGCTATCGATTATAGTGTCACTATATTATTTTTTTTAAAAGTAAAGAGCCCCCGTCACGCCAAGTGGCGTATAGGGAATAGGGTATTAGAAACCATAAATTTTACAGACCTTCAGCCCATGATTTTTGGGGTAATGTGGTCGGTATTACGCCCGTGCCGTTTTACTTTCCCAGAAAAAATCCGGTACCCATTTAAGACTGGGTGAACCCAGAAGCCATCGGTTAGGATCGAACCCTACCTCTTGTCACTCTATTATAGTCATGATATTATACCGGTACTTTGTGTTCAAATTTAACTAATTAATTGTTCTCTACAGCCATCCCAATCCCTACCAAACTTCAACTGTCGGTCATCTTTACTGCAGGTAGCCGCTGGGTAGATACTAACCCCGCTGGGTTTATATCAATGGGTGTAGAACTCTACACCCATTGATATAAAAAGAGTAGTAAGACAAGGATGCATCCTATCACCAAGCTTGTTCAATCTATATACTGAGCAAATCTTTAAAAACATCACAGAGATGCCAGGCCTAAACATTAATGGAAAGATAATCAATAACCTAAGATATGCTGATGATACTTTACTTGCTCTTCTTTTCTCTTTTCACTGATACCTAAAAGGTGTCGTGGTTTATATCATTTGTTGTTCTTGAACTGCTCGAACTGTCTGAATCAGTGATTTTCCTTTGTTGTTACATGTCTCTGTCACTGCATCTATCTGATGATACTGTACTACTATCAGAAAATCCTAAAGATCTACAACAATTACTTAATGTAATAAACATGACGAGCAAAAAATATGGACTAGATATGAATATCAAAAAGACTAAAACTATGATCATAAACAAAGAAAATTGTCAAGACCTACAGTTAAATATCACAGTTGAGGGAATACATCTGGAGACAGTTCAGAGCTATAACTACCTGGGACATACTATAACCAGTAATGGAAAATGTACAATTGAAATAAACAAAATAATAGGTATGGCAAAAAGTAATTTTAATGCCATGAAAAATATACTAACAACAAAACAAATAACAGCAGGGCTGAAACTAAGAATAGCAAAATGTTACATTGTTACATCTTCTCAATATTCCTGTATGGCGCAGAAACATGGACAGTAGACAGGAATACAGAACAGAAAATTGAAGCCTTTGAAATGTGTATTTATAGAAAAATGAGTAGAATTGGATGGAAGGAAGATAAAACAAATCATGAAGTTTTAAAACAACTAAAAATGAAAGGAGAACTACTAGGCACAATTCAAACAAGACAAATGAAAGTTTTGGGGCATGTTAAAAGACACAACAACCTCTTAAAAGTAATATTGGAAGAGAAGATACAAGGTAAAAGAGGCAGAGGCAGACCAAGACTAACATGGAGGAGTAACATCAAAAGATGGACAAGTCACCTTCTGCACCAACAAAGGAAGAGACATAGTGTAATGGCGCTCCAGCTCCGAACAGTTAGGTCAACGTTACCTTCCCGTCAAGCTTAGCGAGTTGGCAGTGTTCCCTAGCGTTTGGCTTTTCGTGGCAAGGCTCTATGCCACTGAGTACGGGTTTGATCCTGTTTTGGACCACATATTGTTCTTTTTTGAACAAGTTCTTGATCGATGGTTGGGGGTAACCAATGGATCACCCCCTTTTGTTTCTCTTTCTCCACGAGTTCAATTTCCATCGATAATTTTGGTGAAGCTAAATCGATCTTTTTTCCTTCCAGCCTCTTGTAGTAAATTATATGTGCCGCCGAACTCAGTGTAAAGTACCACTTGAATAGGCTATCCAAGCGGTACAGGGTTGTGATGCTGTTCTGTCCGATACCGAAGGGCTCGGACAGAACTCCCAGCAGAAGGTTAAAGTTCACCTTTGAAATGTTTTGTCCTGTGATGTTGAGAACAAGTGTTCCATTTCTGTGGATGAGGTTTCCCTCAAAACCACCTTCCAAGTCAAATAATGGCACCTCTTTATTTCCGTGACCATCTAACTCAAATAATGGCACCTCCATATTTCCGTGACCATCTAACTCAAATAATGGCACCTCCATATTTCCGTATGGCACCTCCATATTTCCGTGACCATCTAACTCAAATAATGGCACCTCCATATATCCGTGACCATCTAACTCAAATAATGGCACCTCCATATATCCGTGACCATCTAACTCAAATAATGGCACCTCCATATATCCGTGACCATCTAACTCAAATAATGGCACCTCCATATATCCGTGACCATCTAACTCAAATAATGGCACCTCCATATATCCGTGACCATCTAACTCAAATAATGGCACCTCCATATATCCGTGACCATCTAACTCAAATAATGGCACCTCCATATATCCGTGACCATCTAACTCAAATAATGGCACCTCCATATTTCCGTGACCATCTAACTCAAATAATGGCACCTCCATATTTCCGTGACCATCTAACTCAAATAATGGCACCTCCATATTTCCGTGACCATCTAACTCAAATAATGGCACCTCCATATTTCCGTGACCATCTAACTCAAATAATGGCACCTCCATATTTCCGTGACCATCTAACTCAAATAATGGCACCTCCATATTTCCGTGACCATCTAACTCAAATAATGGCACCTCCATATTTCCGTGACCATCTAACTCAAATAATGGCACCTCCATATTTCCGTGACCTAAATGTCACCACAGAACACAATAAATAAAAGCACAATCCAATGGAAAAATAATTTTGGTTGGTTTAAAAATATCCACTGGAATTTCATAAACCCAGAACACTGACTCTCTCTACTTGCATTGGCCTCTTTCAGAACGTTTTCATTACTCTTCTTAGCTGTCCATGGTATTTTCAACATTCTTCTCTAAAACCACATTTCTACAGCTTCCAGTGATTTTTTTTATTTTTATATTGTCCATGATTTACAATCATGTGTTAAGAATAGCTCTACATCACATTTAAGAACTCTTTTTCTTGTTTCTGTTGGTGAAAATAGATTGCACAGTATCTTCTTCACTTTTTGGAACGCTCCTTTGGCCTGAGCCATTGTGCATCTCATCTCGGTTGTACATCTACCATCTGTGGTTAACAATGTTTCCAGCTATTTAAAATCAGCTATTTGTTGAAACATTCCCAATTGATTTCCAGTTCTTATGGCCGCTGTTTGTTGCCAGTACATGTTCTTTATTTTACTCAGTTCATTGCTGTCTACGTTTATGCCTTCTAAAATTTTGATTATTTATTGGTACTTTACTTTGTCAAATGCATTGGTATGATCTAGGAATGGATCTGTTTTTCACCTCTATGGCTTTTTCTAATAAAGATATTATGATGTATATGGCATTGTTCATTTCTTTACTTCCAACAAAAAACCACACTGTTTATCACTAATTTCTGAACTGATTTTATTTCGCACTCTTCGCATAATGATTCATAATAATATCTAGTCATGTGACTCATAAGGCTTATTGTGCGATGAACATCGCATTCAATGCACCAGATTTCTTTGGCAGGGCTATAAATATATAAATATTCACATATTAAAGTTGTGAATGTTTGAAGAGATTGGTCTAAGGGAAGTAATCATGCTAATCTAAGAAAAAATTACAATGGGAGATAATATAGTAATTATTTTTTTTAATTGGCTAAATAGCAGAAAGGGGGATAATAAGTCAGTATTTTAATCAAATTATCATGCAGTATTACTGTTAATGATGATAATGTTGGGAAAGATAAAATGTATTTTAATGTGTAAAACATATAGTTACTTCGATTTGTTATAAGAAATGTAGATTATTATTGCGTGTGTAATTAATAATTAGCTTTTCCCCAAACAACAATACTATTGTTTTCTTGCAATGCCGGGTAAATGGGCCGAAATCAACGATGACAATCAAGCATACTTACCTGGCACGGGAGAAACCCTGATCATGAAGGGGGTACTCTCAGGGTGAGGCCCTTCCATTGCACTTCGGTTGGGTTGACCCCTGCGATCACCCCAAATGTGGGTGACTCGAGTGCGTAATTTTTTCGTAAGGGGGACTGCGTTCGCGCTATCCTCTGATAATAACAATATCACGAATGGTCTGTGTCAACAAATATGTTTATTTATCAAACTTACCACATTGTTATACCGGTGACAGAGATGGTCCGGGTTTATGAAATTCCATTGGATATTTATAAACCAACCACAATTGTATTTTTTTCCCCCCATTGGATTGTGCTTTTATTTATTGTGTTCTGTTGTGACATTTCTATCTATTGACCTTTCGAGCCGTAACCGGCCAATAGGGCGTATACCAAGATACACCTTCTCCTATATGAATTTTTGTTCTAGCAGTTTTCTTTTAAAGATATTTTATCAAATCTCGCCATCTGTCATCTGTGACATTTTGGTCACGGAAATATGGAGGTGCCATTATTTGAGTTAGATGGTGACTTTGAGGGAAAACTCATTCATAGGAGTGGCACGCTTGTGCTTACCATCAGTGGACAAGATATTTCGAAGGTTAATTTTAACCTTCTTGGAGTTCTGTCCAGGCCCTTCGGTATTGGACAGAACAGCATCACAACCCTGTACTGCTTGGATAGCCCATTCAAGTGGTACTTTACACTGAGTTCGGCGGCACACATCACTATGTACAAGAATTTATAAGGGAAAAAGATCAATTTGGCCTCACCAAAAATCTCAATAGAAATCGAACACGTGGAGAAGGAAAAACAGAAGGGGGTGATCCATTGGTTACCCCCAACCATCGACAAAGATCAGGTAGAAAAACTCGTCGCAAAGATGACAGGCGACAAAGAAGCCGAAGCAGCCAGAATCGGAATCACCTGTGATTGGATGTTCAGGTATAGACCAGTTGAAAACGTAAAAATCCCTCACTACATGAAAGTGAGATCAAGAAGTGGGAGAACTGTAACCACGTGGGTGACATTGCCAGGCCGCCGTACTCAGTGTACGCACTGTACCAGTGATGCTCACTGGGACAGTCAATGTCCACTGAGAAAACAAAGACAAGAAAGGCGACTCCTAGAGGAAAGGGAGAGGCAAATAGTTATTGCCGAAGCCGTAGCCAACCAACAAGACCTCCCATCAGAGGAGACGACCGCTGTCAACCAGACAGTCATAAGAGAAGAGACTGTAGAATACAACAAGATCCAAGTTGACTGTCAGAAAACCGGCGAAACACCAAACTGTGACGGTTTCGTCACAGTTCAGGCCGGCAAAAAACGCCGGCATAACAGCCAACAGAAGAGAAGTCCAGAATCATCATCAGAGCTCGAGAGCGAGGAAGAGCTAACACAAACTGAAATCCCCACAATGGGGCACTGAATTATCAATACTGACACTGAAGATGACTCGATGCAGGAGATGCCAACGCCACGAAAAAAAAGAACAAAACATTGACTGTTTTTTAAATTCTTTAATATAATGGGTATCGTATGTGTTAATTGTAATGTTCATGGACAGAGACACGTAAGTGTACCATTAGAGCATTTGTATATTACTATAACCTTTTACGTTACTTTTATATTAACTTGTTGTGAGCACGTGGGTGAATATACATGATGTATTATAATTATTAGGAGGGAAAAAAAAAGAAGAAAAAAAACTAACAGACTCAGAAAAAGGGAAGCTCGATGCAGAACTCACACTAGCAGACATAACAAGTGCAGTACAAGCAATGCAAAAGAACAAATCACCAGGGCCTGATGGCCTCACAGTAGAATTTTACCAACACTTCTTTCCTATCCTAGGTCCTCTTCTCCTCAAAATGTACACACACTCATTCACAAAGAAACAGTTACCGCAAAGTCTAAACACGTCCTACATAACACTGCTCCCCAAAGACAACACAGATAAAACACTTCTAAAAAACTACAGACTCATTTCACTTCTCAACACAGACTACAAGATACTAACAAAGACATTGACAAATAAACTTAAACCTTTCATGACGTCTCTCATCCATACAGATCAACAATGTAGTGTTCAGGGCAGAAACATTCACCAGCACACACACACTTTATAAGAGACATTATCACTTACACACACGAAAAAGCCAGTCACTCCTCTATCTTATCTCTTGACCAAGAAAAAGCCTTTGACAGAGTAGCCCATTCACACCTCCACAAGACTTTGCTCAATTGTAACATAGGAGAACATTTCAGACAGTGGATTCACATTCTTTATGCTAGACCTGAGAGCAGGATCCTAGTGAACCAAACTCTTATAGAGGCTTTCAGGTTAACAAGATCAGTCAGGCAAGGGTGCTCTCTATCCCCCTTACTTTACGTACTGACTATAGAGCCACTCTTAGAAAGCATTAGACAAAACAACTCCATAGCAGGCACACTCATACCAGGGAAGGGAGAACAGAAGCTGTTAGCCTACGCTGATGACACTGTTTTCTTTCCATCAACCACTAGATCAATAGACAACATCCTCAGCACATTCACAGAGTTCGGGCAGGGCAGCGGGGCACAAATAAACATACAGAAATCTTTTATTATGGGCATAGGCAGGTGGAAGAGCAAAGCGGACTTTCCCTCAGCTCTAACACCGGTCACCAACTTAAAACTATACGGGATAACATATCCATGCAACCCAAATAAAACACACAAACCAACATGGTAGAACCTAATCACAAAAATAACAGACATGCTACAGAGATACAAATACAAAACATCAACAATTTTTGGCCGGAGCATCATAGTCAACACATACATCATCCCCAAATTGATTTACACAGCCACAGTCTTCGACCCACCGCAATCAACAATCAAAGAGATAAACAAACTGATAAGAACCTTTGTATTTGGCCACACAATACACAGCATAAAACAAAAAACACTGATACAGCACAAAAAACAGGGAGGGATCGCACTACAGGACATACACACAAAAATAAAAGCTATCAGAATAAATCATATAAGTGGCATCATCAACCAACCAGACAACCACACCTTTGCTCACTACTACATGGGGCTGAGATTAACCAGATTCAGAAAACTCAACAATTCATTGCCTCACCATTTCGGCACCACACCTACATATTACAAAACATGTATACAGGCCATCCAAGGACATGACAGTCTACTACACCAAGAGACAAACAACATCTACAAACATCTAGTTAAAGAACCAACACCTCCACTACATCACAGAATCAAGAGAGGCCAAAAATACTTTCTCACAGCCTACACCAACACATTCTCAAACCTCCACAACTCACACATCACTCCCAAAGCAAGGGAGGTCACATACAGACTTATATAAAACATGACACCCACCACAGAGAGACAAACCCACAGATTAAGACGGACACCCCGATGCCCCCTCTGCAGACAAAAAATTCAAGAAACAGAAGAGCACCTATTCTATAGATGCAGTACAATCATACCGGCGAGAAGGGCACTGCAACAGATACTAAAATTACACACAACACAAAAAGTCCACACATACAGATCTATTATGCTTAACACACTGCCAAAAACAACAACACAAGATCTCTATACAAAACTACTTATACTACTATCAGAATACAGACATATAATATGGACTTGCATGAATGAGGCTATGTACGAATGTAAGAATTTTAATTCCCATCTTTTTCTACACATCTTTAACCAAAGAACAATGTATATCTTAAATTGCAAAAGTTTACTGTTGTGAATGAACGTATGCGAACGAAAGAGATAAATAATAACAAGCTGACTCAGCCTGACTGGGAAAAAAAGGTGGTACTTCCAGGTTGCGACAAAAGATAAACACCCGACATCAAAGCCAAATATCAATACAGCGACGAGATCCCAGAACACAGTCGTCGGAGCGCTCGAGGCTATTGTCGCCTCGTTGTGCAACATATCAGTGGCGGCAGACAATAGACTCCAGGCATAAAGAAATTTATCTTTGAAGACGCCGACACAGACGTCAGGGGATAAACTGTATTGGCGCCTCTGGCGCTCCTGGTTTTAAACTCTTTGTTGTGTGGTGTGAATGCATTACTTAATTTTTAATCACAACATGTATCCTCATTCATCATGATCAAATCACATAAATGAATTTGTTTGTTGTAAAATGAAATGTATCGATTTAAAAACGAAATAAAGAGTTATAAAAAAAAAAGGATTTTTTGCTGGGTAAGTAAAGCGGCACGCGCGTAATACCGACCACATTACCACAAAAAAATCATGGTCATTAACACCATATTCCCCATACGCCACTTGGCTTTACTGGACTCTTTACTTTACTTACTAACCAATCTTGGACGTACATACCTCAGTATTTAACAATATCATGTGCCAAAATTATACATTACAATCACTTCGTCGGTAAAAGTAAAGATTATTTACATAGAAAGGTAACTGTTGTCATCCTCGTTTGCGACATACTTATCTCTCTCTACTACCTTTCAGCTCCCTGTGGAGTATAAGTCTTCAACAAACACCTTCCAAGTCGTTCTGTTTCTTGTCATTCTTTAAAGATCATTCCATGTCTTCTCCATCATCTTCATATCTGCTTACTTTTGTCTGTCTTCAACAAGAATTTCTTGGTCTTCCTCTTCATCTTTTCTCCTGGGGATTAAAAAAAAGGGCCTGTTGTGTAATACTCTTAGGTGGCTTCCACAGTGTGTGTCCTATCCAGCGCCATCGTCCTCGCTGTATCTCTTTTTCTACTAGTATTTGACTGGTACATATCTATAATTCTATGTTAGTGATTTTGTCCTGCCATTTCCATCCTTTTATTCTGTGCAAGCATCCATTAATGAAAGTCTGTATCTTCGTGATTGTCAATTTTGTTGTTCTCTATGTTTCACGGCCATATAATAGGACTGACTTAACATTGGAGTTGGACATTTTTATTTTTGTATTTAATCTAATTTCTTTGGATTTCCATATGTTTCCCAGTGCAATGGAAGCTCCTCTTGCTTTTGATATCCTTATTTTGGTATCATTTTCTGTTCCTCCCTCTTCATCTATATTACTGCCCAGATATATGTTAAATTGTTGACATACTTATATTCGGCTCCTAGTTTCGCGTTTTAGTTTTCATGTTTCACTTCTTTTATTAATGTTATCAAGCATTTATTTATCCCAAACAGGCTGTCAAAAGATACTGCAAGGATTTAGCCTAACTAGTTACAACAAGAGTGGTTATTCTGTGTTTATTTACACGAACACAAGGACAAACGCATACACATCTCAACGGAGGATACACACGTTAACATTTGTGAATCAGTCATCAGTCACACGTGTTGTAATACGTGGCTACCGTGATTCATGTTGCTACACCGACATTGTCATATCATTGTGTGAAGTGGAACTGTACGGTGGTAAGTAATTTTAAAAAAGTTATCATCGTGTAGTGCCTTGATGAGTTTGATCATTGCAAAATTACCTACACTTCGAACATCTCACCTCGTGGTATGAGTTTTGTTTTCTTAAAATGACCTAATTATTACGCCATAAAACATATTTTACATCATCCAGGGTGTCTTGCCCTGCATATTTTCTATAGTTATAATGTCACATAATTATCTGTGTCTATGTTTTTAATAGAGGTAGGGTTCGATCCCAATCGACGGCTTCCGGGTTCACCCAGCCTTAAATGAGTACCGGATTTGTTTCTGGGAAAGCAAAGCGGCGTGGGCGTAGTACCGAGCACATTGCCCCAAAAATCATGTGCTGAAGGTCTGTAAATTTTATGGTCACTAACACCATATTCCCTTTACTCCACTTGGCGTTACGTGGCTCTTTACTTTTACTTATGTTTTGAATGATATGTCATAAAATATAAAATCTATTAAAAATCATAAAATGTATTTATTATTATTTTAAAAAAAAATTAAGCTTCCATAGGTCCCATGTGGCCATTCTCTCGTAAGGAATGAGTTCAAGATTTGCGTTCACTATCATGTAGAGCCGGATTTGCCATACTGCAGGGAGTTCCTAACAATAGAACATTGGATAATAAAGTCATTGGAGACCACAGAAACGTGTTTTTACAGAAAAGTGTGAGAGTACCACTGGCAGGTAATGCCTAGCGGGAATGTTCTAAACGAGGCTAAACAGACATGTTTATGATGATGGTTGTTTTAATTACATTTGGAATAAATTACAACTGGTTGATTTTTGGAGACAGCCTTAGACAAACCATACATGAAAAGTAAGATTTCTTCTATCCTACATGTAGATATGTGTGATACGGGAGTTTTTGATAGGAACATACCTGGCTAGGAATGGCTCCCTATAGACAGATCCAACTGGCGGCACACAGTAAACATCATCCTGAAATCAGACGAACTCAATTTGAGAAAGTTTGTTGACTCTGGAAAGCGCAGAAAGAAAGAAAAAGTTTCCTCTAATATGATCTATGACCAAAAAAAGTAAAGGTTCCCGGGAAAGCGCGGAAAGAAAGAAAAAGTTTCCTCTAATATGATCTATGACCAAAAAAAAGTAAAGGTTCCCGGGAAAGCGCGGAAAGAAAGAAAAAGTTTCCTCTAATATGATCTATGACCAAAAAGAAGTAAAGGTTCCCGGGAAAGCGCGGAAAGAAAGAAAAAGTTTCCTCTAATATGATCTAAAACATGGATTTGGAGATATAAACGAGAATGGAGAGATATTTGTGAATTTCTGCGCCCTTAATCAAATGAGCCTAGGAGGAACAATATTCCAACATAAAAGAATACACAAAGCTACATGGGTGTCACCAGATCATAGAACGGAAAATCAAATTGATCACATATGTATTAATAATAAGTTTAAGTCATCCTTACAGGATGTAAAAGTGTATAGAGTGGCAGATATAGCTTCTGACCATCATCTTCTGTTAGCCAAACTTAAAATTAAATTAAAAAGGTATAATACAACGAATAAGGGTAGAAAGTTCTTCAATGTAGGGTTTCTTAAAGAACAAGGAATTAAAGATAAATTCGCAGTCACAATATCAAACAAATACCAAGTTCTCCAACAACTAGAAAATACAATAAATATAGAAGATCATTGGAAACAGGTAACAAATATATGGAAAGAGACATGCGAAGAAACACTGGGGAAAAGAGAACGCCAGAATAAGGCATGGATGACAGCAGAGACCCTGGATAAAATTAAAGAAAGAAAGAACAAGAAAGCAGACCTAAATAAAAGCAAAACAAGAAGTAATAAAGCCAAGACACAGGAAGCTTACACAGAGGTGAACAAAGAAGTGAGAAGATGCATTAAAAGGGATAAGAGGAAATATATAGATGAACTAGCTAAAGAGGCAGAAGAAGCAGCAAATAAAGGGAATATGAAAGAACTGTACAACAGCACAAAGAAATTAGGTGGAAAATACAGACAGATCAACGCCTTTATCAAAGACAAGAAAGGAAATCTGCTTAGTAATATAAGGGAACAAATGGAGAGATGGAAAGAACACTTTGAAGAACTTTTGAACAGACCCGGCTCAAATAATCCTCCAGATATACTACCAGCAGAAGAAGAGTTACACGTTAACTGTGGAAAACCAAGCAAAGAAGAAATAATGAAAGCCATCAAACTATTAAAAGATGGTAAAGCCACAGGACCAGATGAAATTCCTTCGGAAGCCATCAAAGCAGATATTAACACCTCTACCAAGATGTTACAGGATCTATTGGATAAAATTTGGGAGAGGGAAGAAATACCTAAAGACTGGAGAGAAGGTTATATGATCAAACTACCAAAGAAAGGAAGTTTACAGGAGTGCGCAAATTATAGGGGAATTATGCTACTATCAGTGCCAGGAAAAATATTAGGCAGAATCATTCTGGAGAGACTAAAAGAGGCTATAGAGAAACACTTGAGAGATGAACAAGCAGGTTTTAGGAAGAACAGATCATGTGCTGATCAAATAACTACCCTACGTATAATAGTTGAACAAAGTTTAGAACTAAAATCCCCACTATATATTGGATTCATAGATTACGAAAAGGCATTTGATAGTTTAGACAGAAGAATGCTTTGGAAGTTGCTGAGTCATTACGGAATCCCCATAAAGTTTATTAACCTGATAAAAACAATGTATGAAGGAACAAAATGTAGTGTGGTGCATGAAGGACAGCTTACAGAAGCATTTGAAATAAGAACAGGAGTAAGGCAAGGATGCCTCCTGTCTCCATTTCTCTTTCTGCTGGCCATAGATTGGATTATGAAAATAACTCAAAACAACAGAAATGGGATCCAGTGGTCACTGACCAAACAACTTGATGATTTAGACTTTGCTGATGACATAGCTCTCCTATCACACAGCCATCAACAGATGCAGGATAAAATAAGTATATTAGATGAGAGATCACAACAGCTAGGACTAAAGATTAATAGAGATAAGACCAACATTATGAGAATTAATGCAGTTGGCAATAACCATATAAAACTAGGAGAAATACCTCTACTAGATGTACAATCTTACATATATCTGGGCAGTAATATAGATAAAGAGGGAGGAACAGAAAATGATACCAAAATAAGGATATCAAAAGCAAGAGGAGCTTTCATTGCACTGGGAAACATATGGAAATCCAAAGAAATTAGGCTAAATACAAAAATAAAAATTTTCAACTCAAATGTTAAGTCGGTCCTATTATATGGCTGCGAAACATGGAGAATGACAAAATTGACAATCACGAAAGTACAGACTTTCATTAATGGATGCTTGCGCAGAATAAAGGGATGGAAATGGCAGGACAAAGTCACTAACGTGGAATTATGGAAATGTACCGGTCAAATACCAGTGGATAAAGAGATACAGCGAAGACGATGGCGATGGATAGGACACACACTACGGAAGCCAACTGAGAGTATTACACAAAAGGCCCTTTTTTGGAATCCCCAGGGGAAAAGACAAAGAGGAAGACCAAGGAATTCTTGAAGAAGACAGATAGAAGCAGAGATGAAGATGATGGGGAAGACATGGAATGATCTTAAAAGAATGGCAAAAAACAGAACGACTTGGAAAGTGTTTGTTGAAGACCTATGCTCCACCGGGAGCTAAAAGGTAAAAGAAGAAGAATATGATCTATGACCAAAAAAATGTAAAGGTTCCCGGGAAAGCGTGGAAAGCTTCTCCAAGAATTCCATGATTTTCCTCTTTGTCTTTTCCCCTGGGGATTCCAAAAAAGGGTCTGTTGTGTAATACTCTCAGTAGGCTTCCGTAGTGTGTCCTATCCAGCGCCATCGTCTTCGCTGCAGCTCTTTATCCACTGGTATTTGACTGGTACATTTCCATAATTCTATGTTCCAAGCATCCATTTATGAAAGTCTGTATCTTCGTGTTTGTTAATTTTGTTGTTCTCCATGTTTCACAACCATATAATAGATAATAGGACCGCCTTAACATTTGAGTTGAAAATTTTTATTTTTATATTTAACCTAATTTCTTTGGATTTCCATATGTTTCCCAGTGCAATGAAAGCTCCTCTTGCTTTTGATATTCTTATTTTGGTATCATTTTCTGTTCCTCCCTCTTTATCTATATTACTGCCCAGATACCCCATCAAGGCCAGCTCCTTGTCGTGGGGATGGGGCTTAACAGTCACCAGGGACTGAAAACCAAGACTGGCCAGGCCTTCCTACACCCGTGCAAGACCACAGTCTGCTCTAGCAATTTTAAGTGCTGAAGTCGGAGGCAACCAGCCAAAAGGCGCACTACAAAAATCAGGATGCCACGCACTCACGCCAATGGGAAGCATGCCTATAACTGCAAATCGATATGGCACTCGCCCTGTGATGGACACTCAGGCAGGTGCAGCGCCGGGCCCTCAGCCTCGAAAGGGCCCAACCTATATTACTGGATGTCCTTCTCAATCGCTCTGTGGAGTCAGGGGGCGAGAGAATAGAGTTACTGGCCAACCCAAAATAAGACCACTCAAAATAATGCACTGGAATGCTGAAGGCATCAACAGCAAAAGAGATGGGTACAGTAAAAAGATAGAATTAGAAAATATCCTGCATGAAGAACAAGTAAGCATATGCTGTTTGCAGGAAACCCATCTAAACAACGACATAGCCTTGAAGATTAGGGGATACCAGTGCTACCGATCTGACAGGAAAAACAGACAAAAGGGCGGAATACTGACTCTTGTAAGGAACAACATTAATGCATGTCAGATTGAAGTGTATATGGATGGGGCGGAATATCAAATACTGCACCTCAGGACAGGAAATACAGACTTCCATCTACTAAACTACTACTGTCCGAGTGACCGCCCACTAGCACTAGACACAATTACATTAAAAGAAAGAATAATTGTATGTGGAGACTTTAACAGCCATTCACAGAGCTGGGGCTATGAAGATATGGACAAGAGAGGTGAAGAACTTGAAAATTGGCAGGATGACAATGGGCTTATACTATTAAACCAGGCAACAGATCCACCAACATTCTATTCCAGATCATGGCATACCACATCTACACCAGACCTTGCTTTCCATTCACCAGACCTGGATTGGAATATCACACGTATTGTTGGGAAACAACTTGGAGGCAGCGACCACCGACCTGTCTTTTTAGTGGTGCAAAATGAGGCCGTCAGGGAGAGCAGCACTCTCTCCAGATGGAATTACAAAAAGGCAGACTGGAAAATGTATCAACATTACACCAGTGTACTGACTAAAGATCTAAATACAGACAGAGACATCAACAAAATAGTTGATGAATTCAGTAGACTAATAATACAAGCTGCCAGTGAAACAATACCCAGAGGGGCACGGAAACACTACAAACCATACTGGAATAGTGAACTAGAGCAACTGCACAATGACATGGAAACATCTCGAAAACAAGCAGAAAATAACCCCTGCCAGGAACACCACAATAACTACCAGCATGCTAAAGCCAAATTTCAATGGGCTAAACTACAAGCCAGACGGAGAAGTTGGAAAGAGAAAACAGAGTACATGAATCTAGAACGAGACACAAGAAAAGTGTGGAAGCTTGTAAAACAGCTGAATGA
This sequence comes from Megaustenia siamemsis, assembly GCA_032433765.1. Classification (NCBI taxonomy): domain Eukaryota; kingdom Metazoa; phylum Mollusca; class Gastropoda; order Stylommatophora; family Ariophantidae; genus Megaustenia; species Megaustenia siamemsis. The sequence continues at coordinate 43,725,837 of JAVIAB010000091.1, read as the reverse complement.
TGAGGGTACAGAAGGGAACACAAAAATTACCCTGAAGAAGGATGGAAACATTCTAACAGGTAAACATGCAGCAAATCACTTTGCAGACTCCTTTGCAAATGACAACAATATTGAAATTAGCCTAGAGAAACGTCAAGAGACCCGTCTAAAACAACAAAATGCAAGACAAGAAGAGACTGCACATGAAGTCATGGAAATACCCATTACACAAAGAGAGCTAGAGCTGGCAATATCCAAATTAAAAATGAAAAAGTCACCAGGTAGTGATGGAGTGTCTAATGAAATGATTAAGAACTTGGGAACTGCAGCTAAAGCAAAACTACTGCAGATCTACAACATTTGCTGGATCACAGGTAAAGTGCCACAGGCATGGAGAGAAGCAATTATGATACCATTACTAAAGCCAGGAAAAGATGGTTCAATGACATCCAGCTATAGACCAATCAGCCTTACAAGCTGTTTGTGTAAAACAATGGAACGTATAATCAATCTCAGACTGCAGTGGTACCTGGAAAGTGAAAATCTCCTTGTCCCACAACAAGCAGGCTTTAGACAGTGTTACTCTACCGAAGATCAGGCAACCTATCTTTCCCAGGAAATTGAGGATGCGTTTCAAGAAAAGAAACTGGTACTAGCAGCATGGATAGACCTAAAGAAAGCATTTGATAAGGTATGGAAGGAAGGGCTTTTGAAGAAACTGAGAAATTATGGAGTAAATGGCAGGATGTACAAATGGGTCAAAGCATACCTGCATAACAGGAGAGCCAGAGTGCAACTGGATGGTCTTAAGAGTAAGAAGGTCTTACTGCGCCAGGGCGTTCCACAGGGAGGGGTACTATCTCCAACACTTTTTCTGATCTACATCAATGACCTAGTTACTGAACTACCACATGGTATCAAAGTGGCAATGTATGCAGATGACTTGGTAATGTGGTGCACAGAGGAGTATGCAACAGTGGCCTCCAAATTGTTACAAAGAGCTATGAATGCACTGAATTCATGGACAAATAGATGGTGTATCAGCATCAATACAGACAAATGCAGTACTACACTTTTCACTCTTTCCCCAAAACAAAAAGCAGGAGCCATCTATATAAACAATGAGCCTGTGAAAGAAGACATACAGGCTACGTATCTCGGAGTTACATTTGATAACAAACTATCTTGGAAACAGCAGATAAATAAGGCAACCCAAAAAGCAAGGAGAAAATTGGCTATTCTAAGAAAGCTGTGTGGAACTACGTGGGGTGCGAGTGGGAAAATACTCAGTAAAGTTTACCAACAGAGTATACGCCCACATTTAGAATATGGATCATCTGCATGGTGTTCAGCATCAAACACCACACTTCAAGAACTGGATAAAGTACAAAACCAGGCACTTAGGGTCATCACAGGAGCAATGAAATCAACACCAATATTAGAGATGGAGAAATTGTGGAGGATACCAGCACTGAGAGAACGGAGGGACACAAAGGTGCTGATACAGGCAGAAAAATTTGCTTGCATGCCGAGACATCCAATGAAGGACCGATTCCAAAATCTTGCATTGGGACGACTTAAGAGAAGCAGTTTTATCCACCAAGCCAAGCGTATTAGTAGACAAACACCAGACATGCCAAGAGCTGTTAACCCCCTACTGCCCATACCAGAACAGACTCCCTGGACAGAGGAATCTGGATTATCAGTTCAAATACGGACAGAAGTGAAAGGAATAGTTGATAAAGAGGAACAGAATAGTCTACAGCGAAAAACAATAACTCTCAGTTTCCTGGATGAAGAATACCCACAAGACCTATGGATTCGTGTGTATACAGATGGATCAGCACAGAATGCAGTAAAAAATGGGGGAGCAGGTGCATATATAGAATACCCAAATAACACTAGGGATATGAATAAAATAGCAACAGGGAAATATTGTCACAATTATGATGCAGAAATACAAGCAATAAAGTTAGCAATAGAAAAACTGCTGAACATTAATCTTAGCCCGCAGCCTGTAGTGTTTTTGACAGATGCAAGATCAGTACTCCAGGCACTACAATCCAGAAAATTACCACATCTGCAGACCTTATTGACTGAACTCTGCAAGCACCACAGGGTTGCCCTGCAGTGGATCCCATCTCACTGTGGAATACCAGGAAATGAGAAAGCAGATCAGTTGGCAAAGGAAGGTTCAACAGGCACACAACTAGATACACCTGTTACATACCATCATAAGAAACAGATAATCAAATCAATCAGAGGACCACAAGCCCCAAATCAGGATGCCTTTTATAATATGAATAGATATGAACAAGTTATCATTATACGTCTCAGAACAGGACACAATCGACTCCATAGTCACATGTATACAAAATTCAAGATCGGCACCTCAACTACTTGTACATGTGGACAGGCGCCCCAGACTGCTGAACACATACTTCAAGACTGCACTGAATATAGTAGACTGAGGAAAATCCATTGGCCCATAGATACAACACTACAGACAAAACTATATGGGCCACTGCAAGAATTACAAAAGACAGTAACATTTATACAGGAAACGACATTGCAGATATAGACAATGCTTCAGGCGAACGAAAGATAGATAGACTGCCCAGATATATGTAAGATTGCACATTTAATCTAATTATTTAATTAGATATATATCTATAATTACACGACATAACTACAATCGTTATGAACAATCACAACGCCGGGGTAATAAAGATGAACTCTTCATACATCACGAATTATGGTCTAGTTAAAGATATGGTAAACTATATGCGAGAATACCCCGCTGTATTATCAATATCACTATTATTTATTTCATGTTTTTACATATGGCCAGGGAATAAAGAAGATTTTAAATTCTGGCCATTATTTGCAGATTCCATTTGCCAGAGTGGGAGATTTGGACGGGAGTGCGAGCAGACTTGTAACTGTGCGTCCAAGAACGATTCGTGTTTGATGAGTACTGGTGGATGTCCGTCTGGGTGTGCCCCTGGCTACCAGGGTGAAGGATGTTCTCAAGGTCAGCAAAGTATGCATGCTTGTTGCCAGTTGCTTAAAAATAGAAAATAATTGTTATGGTTAAAATATATCTACGTAATTAATAGACGAAACAAATTTAAACGACATTTTGGCTCAATAAGCCCTCAGCACGTACAACAAACAACGATCACACACATAAATATAAGTGATGGAATTAGCCCTACATAGCTAACTAATAATAAAGTATTTAAAACAAAATAATTTCGTACAAGAATAAATATTCTAGTGTTGATTGTTTTAAATGCCAGATTAAGAGGAAGACCGAGAAAGAGATGGATAAAGGGAATACTAGAGTCACTAGGAGGGATAACACAAGAAGAGGCCAACAGAAGAGCAAAGAATCACAGATTGTATCTCCCCTTGACGCCAACGGCAATGGAGGAAGGATAGAAGAAGAGGAAGTGCTGTTTGTTGTTCCCGCTGAAGGCATATTAAGCTGAAACGTCTTTCAGATTTTTGTCGTCCATTAATTAAGTAAAGCTTTCAACATACCATTTTCCCTATTTTTCTTCATTTTTCATTTGCAAGCAGCTTTACTGCAGCTTCGCATTTTTTTTTTTTTACACTGACCGTCACTTATCGTTTGTCGATATCAAAACCAGGTTAACACAAGAAAAAGTCACTGTCGGTCTAGAGATGTTGTTCCCCTCTAGCTGGTGAAATAAAAACACCGATCTGAACACTTTCAGATCTAAGTTCTAAGTCAACGGTTTTCCAAAAATTTATATCATCCGTTGCCCATATTACTTCTGATCACATACCAGTGGCGCCCTCATAGAAGTTGCGATCGTATAAGTCTGGTAAACTCGGATACCCTTATCTCTCTCTCTCTGCGATCAGGACCCAATCAGAGTATGATTCAAGCTCCTCACATGAACTCAGCTGTCAGGTTAGGTGTGTTACAAACAGAACATCACAATTAGAGTCTGCCAGATCCACTCTGATTGAACACCCGTTAAAAACGTTGCACTGTGTTCTGCGCAAGTGGCCCAGTGCATCCGATTTCGGCCAGCATTTTATTCAGGTTTGCTTTCCCTAGCCTTTGATTGTCCCCAATCTTCCTGCAAGGCAGCAGATGATCTTTTCTGTAGGGGTATTCTGCCCTTAGATGGTCGGCCCTCCCAGGTTTACGAGCACCATCTGCCCGAGTCACTAGAGGTGACTAACACAGACATGCACACACAAAGATATTATATAAAATAATAATTAACGACATGATTAACGGTAATCGGTGGAAACTCGTCTATGTACTAACACATATTAAGCCTATGTGGATGTTATTACTTTATCATTTCTAAAAACTGAGTAGATACAAGATTATAAACATCCATTGGGATCAACACATTACAAACAAAGAAGTTTCCAGAAGATTAGGTATTAACAACAACAACAAGAAGTGAAAATAAGACGTTGAAAATAGAAAGGCCACATTCTACGAATGGAACGAACCAGGCATCCGCACGTAACATTAACATGGACATCACCTGGCAAACGAAGAAGAGGCAGACAATTGGGGACATGGCAACGAACCATGCATGATGGGATGAAGGAGGTTGCCAGGTCCTGACTAGAGTTTTTCATCCTTGCTCCAGACCGGATTGAGTGATCTCTTGTGAGTGTCATATGATCGGACCACATTGGGTGGAGATCTCTTGTGAGTGTCATATGATCGGACCACATTGGGTGGAGATCTCTTGTGAGTGTCCTATGATGGGACCACATTGGGTGGAGATCTCTTGTGGGTGTCATATGATGGGACCACATTGGGTGGAGATCTCTTGTGAGTGTCATATGATCGGACCGGATTGGGTGGAGATCTCTTGTGAGTGTCCTATAATCAGACCGGATTGGGTGGAGATCTCTTGTGAGTGTCATATGATCGGACCGGATTGGGTGGAGATCTCTTGTGAGTGTCCTATAATCAGACCGGATTGGGTGGAGATCTCTTGTGAGTGTCCTATGATCAGACCGGATTGGGTGGAGATCTCTTGTGAGTGTCCTATAATCAGACCGGATTGGGTGGAGATATCTTGTGAGTGTCATATGATCGGACCGGATTGGGTGGAGATCTCTTGTGAGTGTCATATGATCGGACCGGACTGGGTGGAGATCTCTTGTGAGTGTCCTATAATCAGACCGGATTGGGTGGAGATCGCTTGTGAGAGTCCTATGATCAGACCGGATTGGGTGGAGATTTCTTGTGAATGTCCTATGATCGGACTGGATTGGGTGGAGATCTCTTGTGAGTGTCCTATAATCAGCCCGGAGTCCAGAGAATTAAAAAAAGAAGAAGAGTAGATACACGACAATATTCTCGGCGCAGCGACCTTGCTTGTCTGGTGGCGCCCTTGAAAGCCGCAGCGCACATTTTGGGAATCACTGGTGTAAGTAATCACAGTCACCAAAGGTGACGTTACTTTCAAAATCAGATCGAGTTTACCCAAAATATGAAACAGCTTTTGAAACTGTCAAACGTTTCCCTGTTTCTTATAAGCGCCTGCCAGTTTTTTTTTTTTAATTTCACATATTTCTCTTATTTATTGTTTGAAGTTAGCTCATTTCTAGTTTACTGTCATTATATTATGACCTTAACATTACGTTCCGCTAGATGACCTCTCTCACTTTTAGACGTAACTGTTGAAAAGACTTAAACTAGCATGTCTAAAGGGGTAAGATTGTCGAGCTAATCTTTCTCTTCATCTTTTTCTTTTTGTTTTTCCTCCTCATCTTCTTCTTCTTGTTTTTTTTTCTCCTCTTCTTCTTTTTCCTTCTTTTTCTTCTTGCTTTTCCTCCTCCTCCTCCTTCTCCTCATTTTCTTCTTCTTGTTTTCGTCCACTTCCTCCTCCTCCTCATCGTCTTCTTTTTTTTTTACTATTCTTCCCTTTCTTGTTCCCCCCCCCCCCTTCTTCTCCTCTTCCTCCTCTTCTTCTTGTTTTTCCTCCTCTCTTCATCATCTTCTTCTTGTTTTTCCTCCTCCTCTACCCCCTCTTCTTCTTCTTCTTGTTTTTCCTCCTCCTCTACCCCCTCTTCTTCTTCTTCTTGTTTTTTCTCCTCCTCTACCTCCTCTTCTTCTTCTTCTTGTTTTTTCTCCTCCTCTACCCCCTCTTCTTCTTCTTCTTGTTTTTTCTCCTCCTCTACCTCCTCTTCTTCTTCTTCTTGTTTTTTCTCCTCCTCTACCTCATCTTCTTCTTGTTCTTGTTTCTCCTCCTCTACCTCATCTAATTTTTGTTCTTGTTTTTTCTCCTCTACCTTAACTTCATCTTGTTCTTGTTTTTCCTCCTCTACCTCATTTTCTTCTTGTTCTTGTTTTTCCTCCTCTACTTCATCTTCTTCTTGTTCTTGTTCTCCTCCTCTTCCTCATCTTCTTCTTCTTCTTGTTTTCCCTCCTCCTTCTCATCTTTTCTTCTTCTTGTTTCCCTCCTCCTTCTCATCTTTCTCTTCTTCTTGTTTTCCTCCTCTTCCTCATCATCTTCTTCTTGTTTTTCCACCTCTACCTGTTCTTCTTCTTCTTGTTTTTCACCTCTACCTGTTCTTCTTCTTTTTGTTTTTCCTCCTCTACATCATCATCTTCTTCTTCTTGTTTATCCTCCTCTTCCTCAACTTCTTCTTGTTCTTGTTTTCCCTCCTCTTCTTCTTCTTCTTGTTTTCCCTCCTCCTCCTCATCTCTTCTTGTTCTTGTTTTCTCTCCTCTAACTCTTCTTCTTCTTGTTCTTGTTTTCCCTCCTCCTCCTCATCTTCTTCTTTTTCTTGTTTTCCCTCCTCTACCTCTTCTTCTTCTTGTTCTTGTTTTCCCTCCTCCTCATCTTCTTCTTATTCTTGTTTTTGCTCCTCTACTTCTTCTTCTTTCTCTTGTTTTCCCTCCTCTACCTCTTCTTCTTGTTTTTCTTGTTTTTCCTCCTCTAACTATTCTTCTTCTGCTTGTTTTTCCTCCTTCTTCTTATCTTCTTCTTCTTGTTGTTTTCCCTTGTCTACATCATCTTCTTCTTCTTGTTTTTCCTCCTCTACCTTATCATCATCTTCTTCTTCTTGCTTTCCCTCTTCCTCTTCTTCTTCTTTCTCTTGTTTTCCCTCCTCTACCTCATCTTCCTCTTGTTTTCTCTCCTCTACCTCATCTTCTTCTTTTTGTTTTTCCTCATCTACCTCATCTTCTTCTTATTTTTCCATCTTCTTCTTGTTTTTTTCTTCCTTCTTCTCATCTTCTTCTTGTTTTTCCTCCTGTACCTCATCTTCTTCTTCTTCTTCTTGTTTTTCCTCCGCTTCCTCTTCTTCTTCTTTTTGTTTTTCCTCCTCCTCATCTTCTTCATTTTCTTGTTATTTCTCCTCTACCTCTTCTTCTTCTTCTTGTCTTTCTTCCTCTACCTCTTAAATTTCTTATTGTTTTCCCTCCCCCTCCTCATCTTCTTTTTGTTCTTGTGTTTCCTCCTCCTCTTTTTGTTCTTGTTTTTCCTCCTCAACCTCTTCTTCTTCTTCTTCTTGTTTTCCCTCCTCATCTTCTTCATTTTCTTGTTTTTCCATCTTTTTCTTCTTATTTTTCCTCTCGTCTTCATCTTCTTCTTGTTTTCCCTCCCTCACCTCATCTTCTCTTTGTTCTTGTTTTCCCCCTCTTCATCCTCTTTTTGTTCTTGTTTTTCCTCCTCTACCTCATCATCTTCTTCATCTTGTTTTCCCTCCTCCTCTTCTTCCTTTTCTTATTTTTCCATCTTTTTTCTTCTTATTTTTCCTCCTCGTCTTCATCTTCTTTTTGTTTTTCCTTCCCCTCTTCTTGTTGCTTTTCCTCCTCTTCCTCTTTTTCCCACCTCTTTCTCTTTCTACCTCTCCTCAGTCGAGCGATACAGGACAATCGTTATGGCTTACTCAGTAGAATTTGTGACTCAATCATGTGACGTCAATGATTTGCAAGTGTATTTAAATTTACTTTGTCTAAACTCACAGTTTGTGATAATGGGAAATACGGTGAAGATTGCAACGCCACCTGTAGTCAGTTTTGCCTAGGTACCGAAGCCATGTCTCCGTGCCATCATGTGAATGGTACTTGTCTGCAGGGTTGTAAAAATGGCTATCAAGGGTCAGATTGCTCTGATGGTAAGCAATGGACATTACTTACTATTGATACAAATTGGTAATGTACACATTTTTTTTTTAATCAACTATTAGTAATATGGCTCAGGCAAAAGCAGCTTTCCAAAAAATGATGAAGATACTGTGCAATCCATTTTTGACAATATAAACAAGAAAAATAGTTCTTAAATGTTATGTAGAGCCAGTCTTAACAAATGGATGTGAGTAATGGACAATAGGATAACGGACAAAGAAAATTACTGGAGGCTGTAGAAGTGTGGTTTTACAGAAGAATGTTGAGAATACCATTGACAGCTAAGAAGAGTAATTAAAACGTTTTGAAAGAGGCCAAAGCAAAAAGAGAGCTTATTTCCAATATTAGGAAGAAACAATCAACAATTGTTGGCCATGTAATGAGAAGTGAACAACTGGAATATATTGTGACAGCTGGAAACTTTGAGGGACGAAGAGATAGAGTTAGGCAAAGAGAAAAGAAACCAGACAGCTTAAGAGAATGGCTTAGCAAATGGTCAACAACAGAAATGATAAATAGCTGTCGATATCCGATATCGAAAGTTGCGGAGAGACATGATTACCTGCGCCAACAGGCTCGGTACTTGATGATGATGATGATGATGATGAGAATGATGATTATTAGTAAAATGTTGCAACTATTTTGTCAACAGTTGTTTATTTCAGCATTTGTTTTTTTAATATATTTTCTGCATTTGTGTATACAAAGATGTGACAGAGACGCGCCGTTTGAGAACAACAAGAGAAGGCGCTGTAAAGTTGTCAATAACGAAACGTTATAAGGTTATATTACGTTATTTTAGGTTATGTTACCTCGTTATTTTATGTTATGTTAGAATCATTTTCACTGCACTTCGGACACCCTCACAGGTGCCCCGATCTACTCATCAACGCGATCATCAGCACAAAATTACTAACATAGCCAGGTGTTTGTTGACAATTCCTTCCATTTTTCCAGAATATCGTTCTGTTCTGACAATACAAATCTTCACCCCCCCCCCCCCACTCCTAGTTCTCGCAGTCTAGTTTGTGACATAGTTTCACTTCTTTCAAAGTCCTTCATTCTGCCTATTTCTATGATCTTTAGTTGTATCTGGCCTTTCCATTGACCGTCCATCTGCTAATCTCGTAGAACCAGCCAATCCGCTCTCGTTGCATTCGACACCAACATGACCCGGGACAAACAATAAGTTAAAAACACAGATCTTGAACCTTTCTCTCCACTCCAGCCAGTGACTGTCACAGAAGCCTGTTAGAATTTTACGGTAAAGCTCAACTACATTATGACTGTAGCCAGAAATATGCTCTTGTTATTGCCATGATCTCCATCGTTCCACTACTGGTTGCAACTGCCCATACCAGAACAGACTCCCTGGACAGAGGAATCAGGATTATCAATACAAATACGGACGGAAGTGAAAAGAATAGTTGACAAAGAGGAACAGAATAGTCTGCGGCGAAAAACAATAACTCTCATTTTCCTGGATGAAGAATACACACAAGACCTATGGATTCGTGTGTACACAGATGGATCAGCACAAAATGCAGTAAAGAATGGGGGAGAAGGTGCATATAGAGTACCCAAATAAAACTACCGATATGAATAAAATAGTAACAGGGAAATATTGTAATAATTATGATGCAGAAATCCAAGCAATAAAGTTGGCAATAGAAAAACTGCTGAACAGTAATCTTAGCCCTCAGCCTGTAGTGTTTTTGACAGATGCAAGATCAGTACTCCAGGCACTACAATCCAGAAAATTACCACATCTGCAGACCTTGACTGAACTCTGCAAGCACCACAGGGTTGCTCTGCAGTGGATCCCATCTCACTGTGGAATACCAGGAAATGAGAAAGCAGATCAGTTGGCAAAGGAAGGTTCAACAGGCACACAACTAGATACACCAGTTACATACCATCATAAGAAACAGATAATCAAATCAATCAGAGGACCACAAGCCCCAAATCAGGATGCCTTTTATAATATGAATAGATATGAACAAGTTATCATTATACGCCTCAGAACAGGACACAATCGACTTAGTCACATGTATACAATATTCAAGATCGGCACCTCAACTACTTGTACATGTGGACAGACGCTCCAGACTGCTGAACACATACTTCAAGACTGCACTGAATACAGTAGGCTGAGGAAAATCCATCCCATAGATACAACACTACAGACAAAACTATATGGACCACTACAAGAATTAGAAAAGACTGTAAAATTTATACAGGAAACGACATTGCAGATATAGACAATACTTCAGACGAACGAAAGATAGATAGTTACATAGACTGTGTAGGCGGCAATATCTTCAGTAAAAGTTCTGCCACTGGCAAACACCAAGTGGCTCCGTTGACGGTTCACTACAGAGGACCGATTGCTCATATGTTATACAATTATTTTTTAAAAATATCAACTTTATCAATCTTTCTTTTCTTAACTGTAATTATTACTTCCCCATTTTTTAATTGAAAACAAGTGAATCTAATTCTACCTTATATCGGTGATGACTAGTTTAAGCAGTTAAAAAGTTTTTGACTTGTTAAAAATCGATTAATTGCATGCTCATTACAATTTGTTTTGTCTAAACTCACAGTCTGTAATTATGGCAAGTACGGTACTAAGTGCAACAACTCTTGCAGTCAGTTTTGTGAAAAGACCGTAGAGTTGTCTCCGTGCCATTACGTGGATGGTACCTGTCTTCTGGGTTGCAAAGTTGGCTACCGAGGATTAACCTGTTCTGATGGTATTTCACGAACTATAATATAGAGTGAATGTGCTAATAGAACATTTTACTGACCTGATATTGATCAACTAAACATAGTTAATTAACATCAACTACTTATTTGTAATTGTTATGCTATATTCGTTCTTTCTGTCAGAACTATATGGTTCGGATTGTATTGCTTTACTTCGTTTTCTGCATACACACACATACACATACACAAACACACACATACCAAAAGCAGTTTTAAAAAAATGAGGAAGATACTGTGCAATCCATTTTTGACAATAGAAACAAGAAAAAGAGTTATTAAATGTTATGTACAACCAGTTTTAACATATAGATGTGAATCATGGGCAGTATAACAACAGACAAGAAAATCACTGGAGGCTGTAGAATTGTGGTTTTACAGAAGAATGTTAAGAATAACATGTACAGCTAAGAAGAGTAATGAAAACTTTCTGAAACAGGTCAAAGCAAAAAAGAGAGAGCTAATTTCCAATATTACGAAGAAACAATAATAATTTTCTCGCCATGCAGTGATAAGGGAACAGTTGGAATATATTTGTAACAACTTGGAGAATTGAGGAGCGAAGAAATAGAGGGAAGCAAAGAGAAAAAATGTACCAGACAGCTTAAGAGAATGGTTTGGCAGAAGGTCAACAACAGAAATGATAAATTACTATCGAGATCGAAAGTTGTGGAGAGACATGATCACCTACGCCAGCAGTCACGGTGCTTGATGATGATATATGCACATACACACACACATATATATATAATAGGTGCTTTGCCAGAAGTTAAACAGTTAATTAATGAAACAAAAAATAAACATAAATTAATGTCAACAAACAAATTGGATAATTTCCTTACAGACCTACCTGTCCCCAAGATTATTGATCTAAGGGTCACAAATCTGTTTAATTTTTCTCTCTCTGTCTCTCTCTCTTAATATGATATCTACATAATTGTATCTATATTTAATCTTCAATCTACTTTTGTTGATTGTTCTCTATTATTAATTGGACGATGAAAGTGCTGCTAAATTTTTAGAAATGGAGTAAATCAGCAACCGAAAGTCAGAAGTCGGTGTTGCAAACTGTTTAAATGTGAAGTACTCGTTGATACGCACAATTAAAACAAAAATATAAAGGAAGCAAATGAAGAAGATATTAAAATATGGTAAAGCCACAGGACCAGATGAAATTCCTTCGGAAGCCATCAAAGAAGATATTAACACCTCTATCAAGATGTCACATGACCTATTGGATAAAATTTGGGAGAGGGAAGAAATACCTAAAGACTGGAGAGAAGGTTATATGATCAAACTACCAAAGAAAGGAAGTTTACAGGAGTGCACAAACTATAGGGGAATTATGTTACTATCAGTGCCAGGAAAAATATTAGGCAGAATCATTCTGGAGAGACTAAAGGAGGCTATTGAGAAACACTTGAGCGATGAACAAGCAGGTTTTAGGAAGAACAGATCATGTGCTGATCAAATAACTGCTCTACGTATAATAGTTGAACAAAGTTTAGAGCTAAAATCCCCACTTTATATTGGATTCATAGATTACGAAAAGGCATTTGATAGTTTAGACAGAAGAATGCTTTGGAAGTTGCTGAGTCATTACGGAATCCCCATAAAGTTTATTAACCTGATAAAAACAATGTATGAAGGAACAAAATGTAGTGTGGTGCATGAAGGGCAGCTTACAGAAGCATTTGAAATAAGAACAAGAGTAAGGCAAGGATGCCTTCTGTCCCCATTTCTCCTTCTACTGGCCATAGATTGGATTATGAAAATAACTCAAAACAACAGAAATGGGATCCAGTGGTCACTGACCAAACAACTTGATGATTTAGACTTTGCTGATGACATAGCTCTCTTATCACACAGCCATCAACAGATGCAGGATAAAATGAGTATATTAGATGAGAGATCACAACAGCTAGGACTAAAGATTAATAGAGATAAGACCAACATTATGAGAATTAATGCAGTTGGCAATAACCAAATAAAACTAGGAGAAATACCTCTACTAGACGTACAATCTTACATATATCTGGGCATTAATATAGATAAAGAGGGAGGAACAGAAAATGATACCAAAATAAGGATATCAAAAGCAAGTAGGAGCTTTCATTGCACTGGGAAACATGGAAATCCAAAGAAATGAGGTTAAATACAAAAATAAAAATGTTCAACTCAAATGTTAAGTCGGTCCTATTATATGGCTGTGAAACATGGAGAATAACAAAATTGACAATCACGAAGATACAGACTTTCATTAATGGATGCTTGCGCAGAATAAAGGGATGGAAATGGCAGGACAAAGTCACTAATGTGGAATTATGGAAATGTACCGGTCAAATACCAGTGGATAAAGAGATACAGCGAAGACGATGGCGATGGATAGGACACACACTACGGAAGCCAACTGAGAGTATTACACAACAGGCCCTTTTTTGAAATCCCCATGGGAAATGACAAAGAGGAAGACCAAGGAATTCTTGGAGAAGACAGATCGAAGCAGAGATGAAGATGATGGGGAAGACATGGAATGATCTTAAAAGAATTGCAAAAAACAGAACGACTTGGAAAGTGTTTGTTGAAGACCTATGCTCCACTGGGAGCTAAAAGGTAGAAGAAGAAGAAATGAAGAAGAGGAGGGAAGAATGAAGAGAGAAGATGAGAAGATATAAGAGAAGTATCATCAAGTACCGGGCCTACTGGCGTAGGTGATCATGTCTCTCCACAACTTTCGATCTCGACAGTCATTTACCATTTCTGTTGTTGACCTTCTGCCAAGCCATTCTCTTAATCTGTCTTGAATCTTTTCTCTTTGCTTCCCTCTATCTCTTCGTCCCTCAATTTTTCCAGCTGTCACAATATATTCCAGCTGTTCCCTTCTCATTAAATGGCAGCAAAAAAAATTATGATTGTTTCTTTCTAAGATTCGAAATTAGTTCTCTTCTTACTTTGTCCTTCTTCAGAACGTTTTTATAACTCTTCTTACCTGTCCATGGTATTCTTAGCATTCTTCTGTAACACCACATTTCTACAGCTTCCAGTGATTTTCTTGTTTGTTGACCTATTGTCTATGATTCACACCCATATGTTAAGACTGGCCCTTCATAACATTTAAGAATTCTTTTTTCTTGTTTCTATTGTCAAAAATGTATTGGACACTAATAAGATAAGCGGAAAATGTGTAATACTAATAATAATAAGAAGAAGAATAACAAGAGAATTTGTTAATGCAATTTATGATGAACTTCCCAGTTACTATAATATTACAAATTCAATCAATACGGACACGAGAATACTAATATCTCATTGGCAGAATGCGAACCTTGGAGGTACGGCAAGGACTGCAACTCTACCTGTAGCCAGTTCTGTGTAGTCTCTGGCGGTGTTTCCAGGTGTGACAAATCTGACGGGAAATGCCTGCTGGGATGTCAGCCTGGGTATGACGGACCAACCTGTTCCACTGGTAGGTGATTCACAATTTTAATCCAACAGAAATGTATTAAATATGAGAGAAACTCTGAGGCTATGTTTAGACGGAGTCAGGCACTGAGATGTTACAAGGAGTCAGTCATTTTGAAAAAGCTCTCTCTCTCTCTCTCTCTCTCTCTCTCTCTCTCTCTGTGATCAGGACTCAATCAGAGTAGGATTCCAGACTCTCACATGAAGTCAGCTGTCAGGTTAAGTGTGATGATCGCCCCCACAGACAGAACATTACAATTAGAGTCTGCCAGATCCACTCTGATTGAACACCCGTTAAAACGTTGCACTGTGTTCTGCGCCAGTGGCCAGTGCATCCGATTTCAGCCGAATCAGGATTATCAGTTCAAATACGGACAGAAGTGAAAGGAATAGTTGACAAAGAGGAACAGAATAGTCTGCAGCGAAAAACAATAACTCTCAGTTTCCTGGATGAAGAATACCCACAAGACCTATGGATCCGCGTGTACACAGATGGATCAGCACAGAATGCAGTAAAGAATGAGGGAGCAGGTGCATATATAGAGTACCCAAATAACACTAGGGATATGAATAAAATAGCAACAGGGAAATATTGTCAAAATTATGATGCAGAAATACAAGCAATAAAGTTGGCAATAGAAAAACTGCTGAACAGTAATCTTAGCCCTCAGCCTGTAGTGGTTTTGACAGATGCAAGATCAGTACTCCAGGCACTACAATCCAGAAAATGACCACATCTGCAGACCTTATTGACTGAACTCTGCAAGCACCACAGGGTTGCCCTGCAGTGGATCCCGTCTCACTGTGGAATACCAGGAAATGAGAAAGCAGATCAGTTGGCAAAGGAAGGTTCAACAGGCACACAACTAGATACACCTGTTACATACCATCATAAGAAACAGATAATCAAATCAATCAGAGGACCACAAGCCCCAAATCAGGATGCCTTTCATAATATGAATAGATATGAACAAGTTATCATTATACGCCTAAGAACAGGACACAATCGACTCCATAGTCACATGTATACAAAATTCAAGATCGGCACATCAATTACTTGTACATGTGGACAGGCACCCCAGAATGCTGAACACATACTTCAAGACTGCACTGAATATAGTAGACTGAGGAAAATCCATTGGCCCATAGATACAACACTACAGACAAAACTATATGGACCACTACAAGAATTAGAAAAGACAGTAAAATTTATACAGGAAACGACATTGCAGATATAGACAATACTTCGAGCGAACGAAAGATAGATAGATAGATAGATAGAGTCTGCCAGATCCGCTCTGATTGAACACCCGTTAAAACGTTGCACTGTGTTCTGCGCCAGTGGCCAGTGCATCCGATTTCAGTCGATTTTAAGAAATCGTCATCATCTTATATCATTCACACTTAAATTACTCCACCATGTCATCTTATATCATTCACGCTCAAATTACTCCACCATGTCATCTTATATCGTTCACGCTCAAATTACTCCACCTATCTTCTTATATCGTTCACGCTCAAATTATTCCACCTATCTTCTTATATCGTTTACGCTCAAATTATTCCACCTATCTTCTTATATATCGTTCACGCTCAAATTATTCCACCTATCTTATATTATTTACGCGCAAATTTCGTCATTTCACATTTTAATAAAATCATTTTTTAAAAAGAATATCATCATGTGCCGCTAAACAATCGATAACCTTCGATGACCAAGTGTTGTTTGAACATTTGAATGTAAAGCTCCACGCTCTGTTTTCCTTATAAGTTTCTTTATAAGTTTCTTTATAAGTTTCTTTATAAGTTTCTTTATAAGTTTCTTTTTTATTCAAGATCTGTGTGCCTTCCTCTCAAAGGACATGGGAAATGAAAAAGATGTCAATCTGGTTCAGGCACTAGTTTAAAGAAAAAGCAGATTCTGACCTTTTGCGTCGCGGTCATTCATTTTGGGGCGGTGGGCTTGTCAGTTTTCGATTGACACGTTATTAGTTGTAAAGTGATTGGCCATTAGTTTTTTGGTTGTGTATGCAACATTAGTTGTAAAGTGATTGGCCATTAGTTTTTTGGTTGTGCATGCAACATTAGTTGTAAAGTGATTGGCCATTAGTTTTTAGGTTGTGTATGCAACATTAGTTGTAAAGTGATTGACCA
Organism: Megaustenia siamemsis; assembly: GCA_032433765.1. Lineage (NCBI taxonomy): Eukaryota > Metazoa > Mollusca > Gastropoda > Stylommatophora > Ariophantidae > Megaustenia > Megaustenia siamemsis. The sequence continues at coordinate 43,709,330 of JAVIAB010000091.1, read as the reverse complement.
TTAGTTTTTAGGTTGTGTATGCAACATTAGTTGTAAAGTGATTGACCATTAGTTTTTAGGTTGTGTATGCAACATTAGTTGTAAAGTGATTGGCCATTAGTTTTTAGGTTGTGCATGCAACATTAGTTGTAAAGTGATTGGCCATTAGTTTTTAGGTTGTGCATGCAACATTAGTATTAAGGTGACATGCCATTATTTATTTTGTGACAAGTCATTAGTTTTTGTGTGACAAGTCATTAGTTTTTGTGTGACAAATCGTTAGTCATACAGTGAGAAATCATTAGTTTTGAAGTGGCTGTGCATTAGATTTGAGGTAACAAACAACTAGGTTTGTGGTGGGTGATTATTAATGTTGAGGTGATAAGCTTTGATTTGAAGTGCGGACAACTGTTTTTGGGACGAATGGCAAGCAGGTCTTGTGTTGGAGCAGGGGTATTTGGTGTCACCTTGTTAATTTCTAGCAAATGCATGTTTATTTTAGATGATGGGGAAGACATGGACTGATCTTAAAAGAATGACAAAAAAAAAACAGAACGACTTGGAGAGTGTTTGTTGAAGACCTATGCTCCACAGGGAGCTAAAAAAAAAAGGTAAAAGTAGAAGCATGTTTATTTAAAGTTTTATGACGACAATCGCGGGCCGGTCAGATTAGATCAACTGACCTGTTCGTACCCGCATGCCGTATGTTGCTGACCTGCGTATAATTAAACTATGTCTCGATTATAATGTTCACCAGAAAAAGAAGCAAGTTTTCAGTTAGCGGCCTTGAACTTGGCGTTAATTATTGGAAATGCAGTGACTGGTTTTCTTCTGCTTATCACACTCGTAGTCTTCACTGGAGTTATCTACCACTGTCATCACAAACTGAAAAGGGTTACGCCACAAGGAAACGCGCTCTATAGTCAGACTGAACCTGTTAATGGACGAGATGAGGGAAATATATACGAGCTGCCTGCAACACCAGGTTTGTTTTTACAATTCCTTCTTTCCTTTCTCATTTACCTTTCAGCGTCGAGGGGGGATATAATTTGCCTTCTTTTGCTCTTCTGTTAGCCTCTGCTGCTATTATTTTTCCAAGTGTTCCTAATATTCCGTCAATTCCATGTTTTTTTGTGGACAGCTCATGTGCTCTCCCAACGTTTATTAAAGGCTCGTTGTTTTGTGTTTTGATCTTTCTGCCCTAACACGTGGCCAAACCATTTTATCTGTTACATATTTGTGTATATTTATTTCTATCTATCTATTGTCCTTTCGAGCCGAAGACGGCACATAGGGCAGAACCACAATCTTAAAAACAGAAACCTTGAGTGCCAAAGTGGCACATATTGCAGAGATCACTGCTTCTAAAATATATGGTTCTGTTTCCATAAAAATACTTTTTACAATGACAGTTTGTCAAGCCATCGATCAACCTCCTTAGTCGCCTCTTACAACATGCCTGGAAGGTCACAGTGTCACTATTCTTTATTTACCACATAATGAGGCCCCGGTAACACACTGGTTTATATATATATATATATATATATATATATATATATATATATATATTATTGTTACATTATTTTTATTATTACATGTTATTGTTATATATTATTGTGCTGATACAGGCAGAAAAATTTGTATGCATGCCGAGACATCCAATGAAGGACAGATTCCAAAATCTTGCATTGGGACGACTTAAGAGAAGCAGCTTTATCCACCAAGCCAAGCGTATTAGTAGACAAACACCAGACATGCCAAGAGTTGTTAAACCCCTTCTGCCCATACCAGAACAGACTCCCTCCCTGGACAGATGAATCAGGATTATCAGTTCAAATACGGACAGAAGTGAAAGGAATAGTTGACAAAGAGGAACAAAATAGTCTACAGCGAAAAACAATAACTCTCAGTTTCCTGGATGAAGAATACCCACAAGACCTATGGATCCGTGTGTACACAGATGGATCAGCACAGAATGCAGTAAAGAATGGGGGAGCAGGTGCATATATAGAGTACCCAAATAACACTAGGGATATGAATAAAATAGCAACAGGGAAATATTGTCACAATTATGATGCAGAAATACAAGCAATAAAGTTGGCAATAGAAAAACTGCTGAACAGTAATCTTAGCCCACAGCCTGTAGTGTTTTTGACAGATGCAAGATCAGTACTCCAGGCACTACAATCGAGAAAATTACCACATCTGCAGACCTTATTGACTAAACTCTGCAAGCACCACAGGGTTGCCCTGCAGTGGATCCCGTCTCACTGTGGAATACCAGGAAATGAGAAAGCAGATCAGTTGGCAAAGGAAGGTTCAGCAGGCACACAACTAGATACACCAGTTACATACCATCATAAGAAACAGGTAATCAAATCAATCAGAGGACCACACGCCCCAAATCAGGATGCCTTTCATAATATGAATAGATATGAACAAGTTATCATTATACGCCTAAGAACAGGACACAATCGACTCCATAGTCACATGTATACAAAATTCAAGATCGGCACCTCAACTACTTGTACATGTGGACAGGCACCCCAGACTGCTGAACACATACTTCAAGACTGCACTGAATATAATAGACTGAGGAAAATCCATTGGCCCATAGATACAACACTACAGACAAAACTATATGGGCCACTGCAAGAATTAGAAAAGACAGTAAAATTTATACAGGAAACGACATTGCAGATATAGACAATACTTCAGGCGAACGAAAGATATATATTATTGTTGTTATTATAGATCCAGTCATATGTTAGCTGTTACCCATGACCCAATGCCATGTAATGATATCTGTATATATATATTGTTGTAGTTCCAACAATGTATTCCAGTCGTAAGATCTTTGAGCAAGTAGAGTTTCTCTGATTTGGGTGAGCTTTAGACAGTCAAAAAGGTGATATTCTACTGTTTGAAGCGGGTGGCTACATGGTGACGGGAGGGGGTCAAGGCAAATAAAGGCATCAAAATGTGAAGCTGCAGTAAAGCTGATTGTGGAGCTGCGGTAAAGCTGATTGTGAAGCTGCGGTAAAGCTGAATATGAAGCTGCGGTAAAGCTGAATGTGAAGCTGCGGTAAAGCTGAATGTGAAGCTGCGGTAAAGCTGAATGTGAAGCTGCGGTAAAGCTGAATGTGAAGCTGCAGTAAAGCTGAATGTGAAGCTGCAGTAAAGCTGAATGTGGAGCTGCGGTAAAGCTGAATGTGGAGCTGCGGTAAAGCTGAATTTGAAGCTGCGGTAAAGCTGAATGTAAAGCTGCGGTAAAGCTGAATGTGAAGCTGCGGTAAAGCTGAATCTGAAGCTGCGGTAAAGCTGAATGTGAAACTGCGGTAAAGCTGATTGTAAGGGAGAAATGGAAAACAAAATGAAAAACGGTATGGTTAAAGCTTTACGCAATTAATGGCCAACACAAATCTGATGGACGTTTCATCTCAGTAGGTTTCTGCTGAAGGCTTATTTATTCGAAACGTCACTCAAATTTCTGGCTACATAGTGGACATGCAGGAATTTGGTTTCATTGTATTCTGCTATTGTAGTTGTTCAATGGTACATGACCGAATCTCAGTCTGAAGACGCTTTTGCTTTGATCTCTTCTTTTAAAGTTAATTGTTATATGTTATGGAGGTTTTGGTCCTGTCATGTTTCTGAAAAGTTATCTCCCTGTTTTTCCTGTGATCCATCCATTAAGCCACTCTTCTCTACTGTTGAAGTGTATGGTTTGTTTTGCTTTGTTTAAAGAGATGGGTAAAGCCAGTCTTTTTATATGGATGTGAATCATGGACAATAGTATAATAGACAAGAAAATCACTGGAGACTATAAAAATGCGGTTTTACAGAAGAATATTGAGAATACAATGGACAGCTAACAAGAATAATGACAACATTCTGAAAGAGGCCAATGCAAAAAGAGTACCTAATATCCAATATTAGGAAAAAGCAATCATCATTTGTTGGCTATGTAAGAAGGGAACAGCTGGAATATATTAAGACAACTGGAAAAATTGAAGGACGATGAGATAGAAGGAAGAAAAGAGAAGGGATACCAGACAGCTTAAGTGAATGGCTTGGCAGAATGTTAACAACAGAAACGGTAAATATCTGTCGATAAAAGTATCTTATGTGAGACATGACCACCTACGCCAGCAGGCATGGTACTTGATAATGATGATGATCATAATGATGATGAAAGAGATGACGATGTGGAACTGTGTCTTCCTGTATTTACCCTTAGCTAATGTATCTGCATTTCCCGGTGTATTGGGGCTTCCTGGTATCTATTGCAACACTAATCCTATGCCATGTTTGTTAATGTGTTTATCTACGTCTATGGTGATCTGTGTGAGTTCTGTTTTGTTCATGTTACTTACCAGAGTCTGCAGAGCTGATCTAATGTCAGTAAAAATGAATGGATTTCTGTTCTCATATAAGAAAAAAGTAAAGTAAAAGTAAAGGCACCCCCCCCCCCCTCTCCGTGCCTTGCTAGACGTATGGGGAATATTGTGTTAGTGAAAATATTTTTCTATGACCACGGCACATTTTTGGGTCATGTGGTCGGTATCACGCCAAGCAGCCTTTACTTCCTAGAAGAGGGGGACTGATTGGTCTCGAGGAAAGACGCCGGCCTCAAGACAGAGGTTGTGAGTTCAAATCCCGGCTGCACCAGTTGGGATATTTATTTATGATTTTTCTCTGCGGCAACCACCCCTGGTCTCAGCAGCCAGGCCCGGCTTGAAACGTCAATTACTCATCGACAGAAAAAAATATGAGTACCTCCGAAGACGGAGTTATTTGCCTGTGCGACAAAGGACCCCTGTACACACGGCTGCCAGGAAAAAAACCGGATTAACACACAAAATTCAGTTTCTAGTCTCTAGGGACTTCGTCAGAGATTAAAACTTGCGAACACACAAAAAGAAAAATAAACTTCCCAGAAAAATCTCTAGTACCCATTTTTAAAGGCTGGGTGAATCCCAGAGCCATGTCTGTCCGAAAACAATTCCGCCATTGCCGGGAATTGAATCCGAACCCCTCTGGTCAGAAAGCGAGCATACTAACCACTCAACCACCGAGGCTCCATCTAGTAATGCATTTAAAACAGTAATCAGGTGATAGACTGCCGTGTCTAAGGCTTTTATTTCTGCTTCATAATTATCGAAAACTTCACAGCACGGGCCACAAAATGTATATTTAAAATAACTTGTTATTGCATTTTAAATATATTTAGATATATGTTGCTACATACTGAAGTCACAAACCAGGGATGTGGCAATGACAGGGGCATGAGTTGTTGCCGCGTCACCACATGCAAAAGTCAGACTTCAAATTAATGAATGACCAACAAGATTTCTTTACACCATTATAAAGTTTATTCAAACCTTCTTGTACTTGTTCACACCGCTGGACTGACCCAGGAGAGCCTAACGGCTACTTCTGACTACACCTACTGATTGGCTCTACTCTACTAAACATTGTGTGTTCTGCTCATATTATGATATTCTCAGTTGACCGTTGAAGCTCTCCCGGGCTTATATATCCCCTTATTTTCTATCCCATGGTTCCTCCTTCAACCAATACAATTCTGCCACCTAGTTACTACATATTACGTCATCTCTTTCACCCTTCTAGAAATGGAGACCGCACCATCTTGAACTTACGCACCTATGTTATATTTCCCCGTTTGCACACCTTCTACTATCTTCTGGTTCACTACTACTTTACTATTACAGAGTAACGGCTACTTCGAGCACAAAATTCTTAAGGGCTCAAAATTTTAAAGCCAACAAAATATTAGTAATGATTAATTTAAAATAGTAGGAGGGGAATTGGTTTGTCTCGAGGGAAGACGCCAGTCTCGAGACAGTGAGGTTGTGAGTTCAAATCTCGGCTGCACCATTTGGGATTTCTTTGTGACTCCTCTCTGCGGCAACCACCCCTGGGCTCAGCAGCGAGACCCGGTTTGAAACACCAATTACACATCGACAGGAAAAAAAATATTTGTACCTCCGAAGACGGAGTTATCTGCATGTAGGGGAGAGGGACCCATGTGTACACGGCTGCCAGCGAAAACCCGATTAACACGCAAAATTCAGTTCCTAGTCTCTCGGAACTTTCCCAGAGATGAAAGCTGGCGAAAGGGGAAAAAAATTGTGGGTAATGGGGCGCAGTACTTGCCTTTCCCATGCGTTAGCAATTCAGGCTCCGCCACTGCATTGTACTAAGCTTATTACTAAACAAATGTCACATTTCACGGTGTTTATCAATCAAAACACACATATCACATTTTACAGTAATCACTACAACACAAAATATATATAATAAAAAAAATAAATAAAATAAATAATATAAATATGTTTATCACTAAACGAATATCAAATTTGTTTATCCTTACACACATCACATTTTACAGTGCTTACAAATGCACACATACCATATTTCACAATGTTTATAAATACACACATATGATACATACATTTCATGGTCATAATAATGTACTCATTGGAACATTACTCTAATACCCATTCTCATCTATGGAATATTTGCTTCTTTCTCACTGCCACTATAGGTTACAATAATTCAAACACAATTTTATATTTTCTCAAATTCTTATCTAGAAGGTGGGTCAAGGAACATAACTCCAACAACAGAAACAATACCAGGGAGATCGAGTTATCCTAATCAACAGGGCTACTCCAGTGGCAGCACACATAGCTACGTCATCATGACAGATCGTCGTCGAAAAGCTACCAAAGGAGTTCAGAATGTAGGATATCGTGACGACAAGAGCGAAGATGTTACAGCGTATAAAAATATGGGTGAACAGGATGATAACATATATGTTAACTATTGACTGGGATGTTAACAGACGTATTTATATTGTGTTATATAGTATTTTACAAAAAAATTATATAAAAATTTACAAGACCTACAATTAAATATCAAAGTTGAATGAATACATCTAGAGACAGTCCAGAGCTACAACTACCTGGGACATGCTATAACCAGTGATGGAAAATGTACAACTGAAATAAATAAAAGAATAGGAATGGCAAAAATTAATTTCAATGCCATGAAAAATATACTAACATAAAAACAAATAACACCGGGGCTAAAACTAAGAATAGCAAAATGTTACATCTTTTCAATATTCCTGTATGGTGCAGAAACATGGACATTAGACCATAAAACAGAACAGAAAATTGAGGCCAATGTAATGTGGATTTATAGAAGAATAGGTAGAATTGGATGGAAAGAAAAGAAAACAAACGAGGAAGTTTTAAAACAACTAAAAATGAAGAAAGAACTACTAAACACAATTAGAGCAAGACAAATGAAATTTTTTGGTCATGTTAAAAGATACAGCAGTCTAATAAAAGTAATATTAGAAAGGAAAATACAAGGTAAAAGAGGCAGAGGCAGACCAAGACTAACATGGACGAGTAACATCAAAAGATAGACAAGTCAGCCTATGGCAATCTGCACCATCAGAGCAAGAGACAGAGTGGAATGGCGCTCCACGGTAGCCAACCTTCGATGCGGAGAAGGCACTCGATGATGATGATATAGTATTTTATTAACCTTTTCATTATTATGTTCATTTTTATATGCAGTGTTGTAGCATGTTGAATAATGTAGAACAGAACGATTATATATTTATATAAGAGAATAGGAGCCGCGATAGCTCAGTGGTTAGTGAACTGGACTTCAAAGGGCAAGAGGTAGGGTTCGATCCCAACCGACGGCTTCCGGGTTCACCCAGCCTTAAATGGGTACCGGATTTTTTCTGCGAAAGTAAAGCGGCACGGGCGTAATACCGATCACATTACCCTAAAAACCATGTGCTGAAGGTCTGTAAAATGTATGGTCACTAACACCATATTCCCTATACGCCACTTGGCGTGACGGGGGCTCTCTACTTTGTTTTATATAAGAGAATAAAGAGGTGGGAAAATATATAAATATGAAACATGAGAATAATGGAGAGTATACCAATTATATAAATAAGTAATGCATTAAAACTAACGTAAGGGTTATCACAAAAATAAACGAAGTAAGTGAGCAGATTCTATGTCAATAGAAGTGAGGTAAAGAGAGTTCATCTGTGCTATATAGAGCCAGTTCTGACCTCTGGAAGCGAATGATGGACAGTGCACAAACAAATGAAAGGGCAATTAGAGGCCAAAGAGATGGGATTGCTGAGAATAATGTTGAGAGTTTCCTGGACAGCTAAACAGATCAGCGAGAAATCTCTCAAAGAGGCCGACACAAGTTGCTAAGATACATCAGAAAGGAATACTCAACATTTTTTGGGCACATCGGGAGAAGAGGAATGTTGGAATATCTGGTTACAACTGGCAAAATACAGGGAAAGAGCGATCGCAAACGACAAAAGAAGACGGTAGTTGATAGCTAAGATTCATGGCACGGAATACAGTTAACAGCAGAAGTGATACGATCGCTCGTGGATAGATAATTGTGGAAGGACATGATCTCCTACTCTAACTGGTATGGCACATGATGATGAAGATAACAGTGAAGAGAACAATTATATAAATAAGGTGATTTTTAATAACCATTTCTCTGGCTTGCAGTGTCTGTTACTTGCTTTCATCGAGACATGTTCTGCTAAGCATCTTCCTTGTAATGTAAGCTTATTTCTAGCGCTCATATATCACACTTGTAAATGTAAGCTTATTTCTAGCGCTCATATATCACACTTGTAAATGTAAGCTTATTTCTAGCGCTCATATATCACACTTGTAAATGTAATATTCACAACGTACGTTACATGAAGGTTGGTTTTGATCAGTTTCATCAAAGGCAGTTGTCAGCTCACGGTTTCAAACAGCTCTAGCAGTTTTGTCTAGAAAAGACCATAGAGCCAGCAGTGATCATAAAGGCACAGTTTGGAAAGGCAAGCACGTCCGCAAACATTGCATGGAAGAAATGTAAATCATTTCAGGGGAAGAGGTTTGTTTACAGTGCTCGGAAAAAAAATCACAAATAATCTTCTTCTTCTTCTTCTTTCCTTCCTCATCTGCCTTTCAGCGTCGAGGGGATATATAATTTGCGGTCTTTTGCTCTTCTGTTGGCCTCTGCTGCTATTATGTTTACTAGTGCTTCTAATATTCCATTGACCCATCTTTTTCGTGGTCGACCCTTGGGTATATATACCCCCTTATATATTCTATGGCGGGGGCTATTCCTAGCTTTTTTCTCAGTTCTTCATTTCTGATCTTATCTCTCAGACTGTTTCCTATCATTCGTCTAACACATTTCATCTCAGTAGAGGTTATTTTTCTTATTGTTCTTGCATCTAGGGTCTGGCATTGGTAGCACAACGTTGGGATGAAGATTGTATTGTATAGTGCTCGTTTTGACAAATAATCAACAACAGAAAAAAAAAAAACATAGATGGTCCGAAGCAGAATCTTATCCTTACACCTTGGCACACCGCCTTGCCAACGAAAAAATATACTTGACCTCTCACGTTTCTGTTGTTTTCTTTCTCTTTACTAAGTGATCGCCTTTGCTCTTCGCATCTCTGTATGCCTTCCTTCAACATTGATCCTCACTTGTCGAGATGTGTGTGTAGCCAAGAATCAATGTCTGCACGTGGCATTGTCTCCACAGTTGTTAGTCAGTATTCTTTCTTTTTTTTTTCTTTTCTCTTTCTCACTGGTACCGAAAAGGTGTCATGGTTTATATCATTTGTCGTTCTTGTGCTGCTCGAACTGTCTGAATTAGTGATTTTCCTGTGTTGTTACATGTCTCTGTCACTGCATCTATCCATCTTCTTCTGGGTCTTCCTCTTGGTCTTTTTTCATGCATTCTCGAGAAGAACACCCTTGATGGTGATTGGTAAGGATTCATTCTGACCATGTGGCCAAACCATTCAAGTTGTTGTTGTTCTATATATTCTTGGCAGTTCCGCTAATCCTAAGATTTTTATATTCATTTTTTTCATAAATTCAACTATTTCTGTGCTTTTATCACCTAGACCGCAGATGTTCCAAGTACCTAATAAACGTTCTGATTGTTTTCTTTTGTGTTGTTGTAGTTGTAGATTTTTTCGTTTTCATTTTCAAGTCAGTGTTACTTTAGTTTATTTGCTCATTTGTGTCTTTCCAGGAAGATAAAATTATTTTTTTTTTCAAATTTGTTTTAAAATTAAATATTTTAGCCCAGAAACTCAAATGTACCAATCTTTGATTGTGTGTGTGTGTGTGTATGCGTGTAAGTGTAGGTGTGTGTGTGTGTGTCTGTGAAGAGCATTAACTACCATGTGTCATTCATACATATCAAATCTATACTGACTCTAGTCACACACACATACAAATGTTGCATGTTATGTCACAAATTGAAACCACTTTCATTTAATATCAATTTTAAGAATGACAGGAGTTCTTAGAGTCAGATCTAATTGTGTGTGGAGTATTAACCAATTTTTTTCCTGGAGTCAGAACTATGTCTGGAGTATTAACCAATTTTTTTCCTGGAGTCAGAACTATGTCTGGAGTATTAACCAATTTTTTTCCTGGAGTCAGAACTATGTCTGGAGTATTAACCAATTTTTTTCCTGGAGTCAGAACTATGTCTGGAGTATTAACCAATTTTTTTCCTGGAGTCAGAACTATGTCTGGAGTATTAACCAATTTTTTTCCTGGAGTCAGAACTATGTCTGGAGTATTAACCAATTTTTTTCCTGGAGTCAGAACTATGTCTGGAGTATTAACCAATTTTTTTCCTGGAGTCAGAACTATGTCTGGAGTATTAACCAATTTTTTTCCTGGAGTCAGAACTATGTCTGGAGTATTAACCAATTTTTTTCCTTGAGTCAGAACTATGTCTGGAGTATTAACCAATTTTTTTCCTTGAGTCAGAACTATGTCTGGAGTATTAACCAATTTTTTTCCTGGAGTCAGAACTATGTCTGGAGTATTAACCAATTTTTTTCCTTGAGTCAGAACTATGTCTGGAGTATTAACCAATTTTTTTCCTTGAGTCAGAACTATGTCTGGAGTATTAACCAATTTTTTTCCTGGAGTCAGAACTATGTCTGGAGTATTAACCAATTTTTTTCCTTGAGTCAGAACTATGTCTGGAGTATTAACCAATTTTTTTCCTTGAGTCAGAACTATGTCTGGAGTATTAACCAATTTTTTTCCTTGAGTCAGAACTATGTCTGGAGTATTAACCAATTTTTTTCCTGGAGTCAGAACTATGTCTGGAGTATTAACCAAATTTTCCTGGAGTCAGAACTATGTCTGGAGTATTGACCAAATTTTCCTGGAGTCAGAACTATGTCTGGAGTATTAACTAATTTTTCTTGGAGTCAGAACTATGTCTGGAGTATTAACTAATTTTTCTTGGAGTCAGAACTATGTCTGGAGTATTAGTCAATTTTTCTTGGAGTCAGAACTATGTCTGGAGTTTTAACTAATTTTTCTTGGAGTCAGAACTATGTCTGGAGTATTAGTCAATTTTTCTTGGAGTCAGAACTATGTCTGGAGTATTAACTAATTTTTCTTGGAGTCAGAACTATGTCTGGAGTATTAGTCAATTTTTCTTGGAGTCAAAACTATGTCTGGAGTATTAGTCAATTTTTCTTGGAGTCAGAACTATGTCTGGAGTATTAGTCAATTTTTCTTGGAGTCAGAACTATGTCTGGAGTATTAACTAATTTTTCTTGGAGTCAGAACTATGTCTGGAGTATTAGTCAATTTTTCTTGGAGTCAGAACTATGTCTGGAGTATTAGTCAATTTTTCTTGTAGTCAAAACTATGTCTGGAGTATTAGTCAATTTTTCTTGGAGTCAGAACTATGTCTGGCGTGAGAACCAAGTTATCCTGGAGTCAGAACTAAAACCATTATGTCTAGAATCAAACAATTTTGAGAACTGCTCACCCATCTCACCCCGCCTTCTCTTTGTTCCCTCACCTCCCTTCCAACTCACCAACGGTCTCCCATGTCTGCACCTGGCGGTATCTTTTTATATCTTTGCTCTATCTGTCGATTCTCTGTAGATTCCACGATGAGTGGTTTATTTATATTGGACTGAATATCTGAATGCCTCAGACATGTCAGGAAATTGTGTGGATCTACTCTTCTTGTCATTCCGAGGACCATGACAATGGAAGCGCTGATTGTAATTAAAGAGCTCATGGTTATGGAAGAATTGATGGCTGGAAGTGTTGATGACAATTGAGGAGTTGATGTCTGGAAGAGTTGATGTCTGGAAGAGATGATGACAATGGAAGAGTTGATGTCTGGAAGAGATGATGACAATGGAAGAGTTGATGACAATGGAAGAGTTGATGGCTGGAAGAGTTGATGTCTGGAAAAGATGATGTCTGGAAGAGTTGATGTCTGGAAGAGTTGATGTCTAGAAGAGTTGATGATAATGGAAGAGTTGACGAAATTAGAGGAGTTGATGCCTGGAAGAGTTGATGTCTGGAAGAGTTGATGGCTGGAAGAGTTTATGACAATTGAGGAGTGGATGTCTTGAAGGGTTGACGACAATGGAGGAGTTGATGTCTGGAAGAGTTGACGACAATGGAGGAGTTGATATCTGGAAGAGTTGACGACAATGGAGGAGTTGATGTCTGGAAGAGTTGATGTCTGGAAGAGTTGACGACAATGGAGGAGTTGATGTCTGGAAGAGTTGGCGACAATGGAGGAGTTGATGTCTGGAAGAGTTGACGACAATGGAGGAGTTGATGTCTGGAAGAGTTCATGTCTGGAGGAGTTGATGTCAGGAAGAGTTGATGTCTGGAAGAGTTGATGTCTGGAAGAGTTGACGACAATGGAGGAGTTGATGTCTGGAAGAGTTGATGTCTGGAAGAGTTGACGACAATGGAGGAGTTGATGTCTGGAAGAGTTGGCGACAATGGAGGAGTTGATGTCTGGAAGAGTTGACGACAATGGAGGAGTTGATGTCTGGAAGAGTTGACGACAATGGAGGAGTTGATGTCTGGAAGAGTTGATGACAATGGAGGAGTTGATGTCTGGAAGAGTTGACGACAATGGAGGAGATGATGTCTGGAAGAGTTGACGACAATGGAAGAGTTGATGTCTGGAAGAGTTGACGACAATGGAGGAGATGATGTCTGGAAGAGTTGACGACAATGGAAGAGTTGATGTCTGGAAGAGTTGATGTCTGGAAGAGTTGACGACAATGGAGGAGTTGATGTCTGGAAGAGTTGATGTCTGGAAGAGTTGACGACAATGGAAGAGTTGATGTCTGGAAGAGTTGATGTCTGGAAGAGTTGACGACAATGGAGGAGTTGATGTCTGGAAGAGTTGATGACAATGGAGGAGTTGATGTCTGGAAGAGTTGACGACAATGGAAGAGTTGATGTCTGGAAGAGTTGATGTCTGGAAGAGTTGATGTCTGGAAGAGTTGACGACAATGGAAGAGTTGATGTCTGGAAGAGTTGATGTCTGGAAGAGTTGATGTCTGGAAGAGTTGACGACAATGGAAGAGTTGATGTCTGGAAGAGTTGATGTCTGGAAGAGTTGACGACAATGGAAGAGATGATGGCTGGAAGAGTTGATGTCTGGAAGAGTTGACGACAATGGAAGAGTTGATGTCTGGAAGAGTTGATGTCTGGAAGAGTTGACGACAATGGAGGAGTTGATGTCTGGAAGAGTTGATGACAATGGAGGAGTTGATGTCTGGAAGAGTTGACGACAATGGAGGAGTTGATGTCTGGAAGAGTTGACGACAATGGAGGAGTTGATGTCTGGAAGAGTTGACGACAATGGATGAGTTGATGTCTGGAAGAGTTGATGGCTGGAAGAGTTGATGTCTGGAAGAGTTGATGGCTGGAAGAGTTGACGACAATGGAGGAGTTGATATCTGGAAGGGTTGACGACAATGGAGGAGTTGATGTCTGGAAGAGTTGATAGCTGGAAGAGTTGATGTCTGGAAGAGTTGACGACAATGGAGGAGTTGATGTCTGGAAGAGTTGACGACAATGGAAGAGTTGATGTCTGGAAGAGTTGACGACAATGGAGGAGTTGATGTCTGGAAGAGTTGATGGCTGGAAGAGTTGATGTCTGGAAGAGTTGATGGCTGGAAGAGTTGACGACAATGGAGAAGTTGATATATGGAAAGGTTGACGACAATGGAGGAGTTGATGTCTTCAAGATTTGACGACAATGGAGGAGTTGATGTCTGGAAGAGTTGATGGCTGGAAGAGTTGATGTCTGGAAGTGTTGACAACAATGGAGGAGTTGATGTCCTGAAAAGTTGATGTCTGGAAGAGTTGATGACAATGGAGGAGTTGATGTCTGGAAGAGTTGACGACAATGGAGGAGTTGATGTCTGGAAGAGTTGATGTCTGGAAGAGTTGACGACAATGGAGAAGTTGATATCTGGAAGAGTTGATGTCTGGAAGAGTTGACGACAATGGAGGAGTTGATGTCTGGAAGAGTTGATGTCTGGAAGAGTTGACGACAATGGAGAAGTTGATATCTGGAAGAGTTGATGTCTGGAAGAGTTGACGACAATGGAGGAGTTGATGTCTGGAAGAGTTGACGACAATGGAGGAGTTGATGTCTGGAAGAGTTGATGGCTGGAAGAGTTGATGTCTGGAAGAGTTGATGGCTGGAAGAGTTGACGACAATGGAGGAGTTGATATCTGGAAAGGTTGACAACAATGGAGGAGTTGATGTCTTGAAGAGTTGACGACAATGGAGGAGTTGATGTCTGGAAGAGTTGATGGCTGGAAGAGTTGATGTCTGGAAGAGTTGACCACAATGGAGGAGTTGATGTCCTGAATAGTTGATGTCTGGAAGAGTTGACGACAATGGAGGAGTTGATGTCTGGAAGAGTTGACGACAATGGAGGAGTTGATGTCTGGAAGAGTTGATGTCTGGAAGAGTTGACGACAATGGAGAAGTTGATATCTGGAAGAGTTGATGTCTGGAAGAGTTGGCGACAATGGAGGAGTTGATGTCTGGAAGAGTTGATGGCTGGAAGAGTTGATGTCTGGAAGAGTTGATGGCTGGAAGAGTTAATGAAAATTGAGGAGTTGATGTCTGGAAGAGTTGACGACAATGGAAGAGTTGATGTGTGGAAGACTTTGTCTGAAAGAGTTGATGGCTGGAAGAGTTGATGTCTGGAAGAGTTGATGGCTGGAAGAGTTGATGTCTGGAAGAGTTGACCACAATGGAGGAGTTGATGTCCTGAATAGTTGATGTCTGGAATAGTTGACGACAATGGAGGAGTTGATGTCTGGAAGAGTTGACGACAATGGAGGAGTTGATGTCTGGAAGAGTTGATGTCTGGAAGAGTTGACGACAATGGAGAAGTTGATATCTGGAAGAGTTGATGTCTGGAAGAGTTGGCGACAATGGAGGAGTTGATGTCTGGAAGAGTTGATGGCTGGAAGAGTTGATGTCTGTAAGAGTTGATGGCTGGAAGAGTTAATGAAAATTGAGGAGTTGATGTCTGGAAGAGTTGACGACAATGGAAGAGTTGATGTGTGGAAGAGTTTGTCTGAAAGTGTTGATGGCTGGAAGAGTTGATGTCTGGAAGAGTTGATGCCTAGAAGAGTTGATGGCTATGGAAGAGTTGATGACAATGGACGAGTTGATGACAATGGATGAGTTAATGACAATGGAAGAGCTGATATCAATGGAAGAGTTGATGACAATGGAAGAGTTGATGACAATGGAAGAGTTGATGACAATGGAAGAGTTGATGTCAATGGAAGAGTTGATGACAATGGAAGAGTTGATGTCAATGGAAGAGTTGATGACAATGGAAGAGTTGATGTCAATGGAAGAGTTGATGACACCGGAAGAGTTTATGAAAATGGAAGAGTTGATGTCAATGGAAGAGTTGATGACAATGGATGAGTTGATGACAATGGATGAGTTGATGACAATGGAAGAGTTGATGTCAATGGAAGAGTTGATGACAATGGAAGAGTTGATGTCAATGGAAGAGTTGATGTCAATGGAAGAGTTGATGTCAATGGAAGAGTTGATGACAATGGAAGAGTTGATGTCAATGGAAGAGTTGATGTCAATGGAAGAGTTGATGACAATGGAAGAGTTGATGTCAATGGAAGAGTTGATGTCAATGGAAGAGTTGATGACAATGGAAGAGTTGATGTCAATGGAAGAGTTGATGTCAATGGAAGAGTTGATGACAATGGAAGAGTTGATGTCAATGGAAGAGTTGATGTCAATGGAAGAGTTGATGTCTGGAAGAGTGGATAACAATGGAAGAGTTGATGTCAATGGAAGAGTTGATGTCAATGGAAGAGTTGATGACAATGGAAGAGTTGATGTCTGGAAGAGTTGATGTCAATGGAAGAGTTGATGACAATGGAAGAGTTGATGTCAATGGATGAGTTGATGACAATGGATGAGTTGATGTCTGGAAGAGCTGATGTCAATGGATGAGTTAATGACAATGGAAGAGTTGATGACAATGGAAGAGTTGATGACAATGGAAGAGTTGATGACAATGGAAGAGTTGATGACAATGGAAGAGCTGATGTCAATGGATGAGTTAATGACAATGGAAGAGCTGATGTCAATGGATGAGTTAATGACAATGGAAGAGTTGATGTCTGGAAGAGCTGATGACAATGGAAGAGTTGATGACAATGGATGAGTTGATGACAATGGAAGAGCTGATGTCTGGAAGAGTGGATAACAATGGAAGAGTTGATGACAATGGAAGAGTTGATGACAATGGAAGAGTTGATGTCTGGAAGAGCTGATGTCAATGGATGAGTTAATGACAATGGAAGAGTTGATGTCTGGAAGAGCTGATGTCAATGGAAGAGTTGATGACAATGGAAGAGTTGATGACAATGGAAGAGTTGATGTCAATGGAAGAGTTGATGACAATGGAAGAGTTGATGACAATGGATGAGTTGATGACAATGGAAGAGCTGATGTCAATGGAAGAGTTGATGACAATGGAAGAGCTGATGTCAATGGAAGAGTTGATGACAATGGAAGAGTTGATGACAATGGAAGAGTTGATGACAATGGATGAGTTGATGACAATGGAAGAGCTGATGTCAATGGAAGAGTTGATGACAATGGAAGAGCTGATGTCAATGGAAGAGTTGATGACAATGGATGAGTTGATGACAATGGAAGAGTTGATGACAATGGAAGAGTTGATGACAATGGAAGAGTTGATGACAATGGAAGAGTTGATGACAATGGAAGAGTTGATGACAATGGAAGAGTTGATGTCAATGGAAGAGTTGATGTCTGGAAGAGTGGATAACAATGGAAGAGTTGATGACAATGGAAGAGTTGATGACAATAGAGGAATTGATGACAATGGAAGAGTTGATGACAATGGAAGAGTTGATGACAATGGAAGAGTTGATGACAATAGAGGAATTGATGACAATGGAAGAGTGGATAACAATGGAAGAGTTGATGACAATGGAAGAGTTGATGTCTGGAAGAGTGGATAACAATGGAAGAGTTGATGACAATGGAGGAGTTGATGTCTGGAAGAGTTGATGGCTGGAAGAGTTGATGTCTGGAAGAGTTGACCACAATGGAGGAGTTGATGTCCTGAATAGTTGATGTCTGGAAGAGTTGACGACAATGGAGGAGTTGATGTCTGGAAGAGTTGACGACAATGGAGGAGTTGATGTCTGGAAGAGTTGATGTCTGGAAGAGTTGACGACAATGGAGAAGTTGATATCTGGAAGAGTTGATGTCTGGAAGAGTTGACGACAATGGAGAAGTTGATATCTGGAAGAGTTGATGTCTGGAAGAGTTGGCGACAATGGAGGAGTTGATGTCTGGAAGAGTTGATGGCTGGAAGAGTTGATGTCTGGAAGAGTTGATGGCTGGAAGAGTTAATGAAAATTGAGGAGTTGATGTCTGGAAGAGTTGACGACAATGGAAGAGTTGATGTGTGGAAGACTTTGTCTGAAAGAGTTGATGGCTGGAAGAGTTGATGTCTGGAAGAGTTGATGGCTGGAAGAGTTGATGTCTGGAAGAGTTGACCACAATGGAGGAGTTGATGTCCTGAATAGTTGATGTCTGGAATAGTTGACGACAATGGAGGAGTTGATGTCTGGAAGAGTTGACGACAATGGAGGAGTTGATGTCTGGAAGAGTTGATGTCTGGAAGAGTTGACGACAATGGAGAAGTTGATATCTGGAAGAGTTGATGTCTGGAAGAGTTGGCGACAATGGAGGAGTTGATGTCTGGAAGAGTTGACGACAATGGAGGAGTTGATGACAATGGAAGAGTGGATAACAATGGAAGAGTTGATGACAATGGAAGAGTTGATGACAATAGAGGAGTTGATGACAATGGAAGAGTGGATAACAATGGAAGAGTTGATGACAATGGAAGAGTTGATGACAATAGAGGAATTGATGACAATGGAAGAGTTGATGACAATGGAAGAGTTGATGACAATGGAAGAGTTGATGACAATAGAGGAATTGATGACAATGGAAGAGTTGATGACAATGGAAGAGTTGATGACAATAGAGGAATTGATGACAATGGAAGAGTTGATGACAATAGAGGAATTGATGACAATGGAAGAGTTGATGACAATGGAAGAGTTGATGACAATAGAGGAATTGATGACAATGGAAGAGTTGATGACAATGGAAGAGTTGATGACAATAGAGGAATTGATGACAATGGAAGAGTGGATAACAATGGAAGAGTTGATGACAATGGAAGAGTTGATGACAATAGAGGAATTGATGACAATGGAAGAGTTGATGACAATAGAGGAATTGATGACAATGGAAGAGTTGATGACAATGGAGGAGTTGATAGCAATGGAGTAGTTGATGGCAACGGAAGGTGTGATGACTGGAAGTGTTGATAAATGGAAGAGTGTATGCCTGGAAGAGTTGATGGTTGGAAGAGTTGGTGGCAACGGAAGAGGTGATGACTGGAAGAGTTGATGGCTGGAGGAGTTGATGACTGGAGGAGTTGATGACTGGAAGAGTTGAAGGGTTGATGGTAACGGAAGACAATGGAAGAATTGTTGTCTGGAATATTTGATGGTAATGGAGGAGTTCACGTCTGTAATAGTTGATGACTGTTAGAGTTAATGACTGTTAGAGTTGATGACTGTTAGAGTTGATGACTGTAGAGTTGATAGCTGTTAGAGTTAATAACTTAAAGAGTTGATGACTGTTAGAGTTAAAGACTGGAAGAGTTGATGACTGTAGAGTTGATAACTGTTAGAGTTGATGACTGGAAGAGTTAATGACTGGAAGAGTTGAAGATTGTAGATTTGATGACTGTTAGAGTTAATGACTGGAAGAGTTGAAGACTGTAGAGTTAATGACTGTTAGATTTAATGACTGGAAGAGTTGAAGACTGTAGAGTTAATGACTGTTAGAGTTAATGACTGGAAGAGTTGATGACTGTTAGAGTTGATGACTGGAAGAGTTGATGATTGTAAATTTGATGACTGTTAGAGTTAATGACTGGAAGAGTTGATGACTGTAGAGTTGATGACTGGAAGAGTTGATGATTGAAGAGTTGATGACTGTTAGAGTTGATGACTGGAAGAGTTGATGATTGTAGAGTTGATGACTGGAATAGTTGATGAATGTTAGAGTTGATGACTGGAAGAGTTGATGAATGTTAGAGTTGATGACTGGAAGAGTTGATGAATGTTAGAGTTGATGACTGGAAGAGTTGATGAATGTTAGAGTTGATGACTGGAAGAGTTGATGAATGTTACAGTTGATGACTGGAAGAGTTGATGAATGTTAGAGTTGATGACTGGAAAAGTTGATGAATATTAGAGTTGATGACTGTTAGAGTTAATGACTGGAAGAGTTGATGACTGTAGAGTTGATAAGTGGAAGATTTGATGACAATGGAAGAGATGATGACAATGGAAGAGATGATGACAATGGAAGAGTTGAAGACAATGGAAATGTAATTAAATGAAGACGTTCTGAAAGAGGCCAAAGCAAAAAGAGAGATAATTTTCAATATTAGGAAGAAACAATCATCATTTTTTGGCCATGTAATGAGAAGTGAACGGCTGGAATATATTGTAACAACAGGGAAAATTGAGGGACGAAGAAATAGAAAGAAGCAAAGAGATAATATACCAGACAGCCTAAGAGAATGGCTTGACAGAAGGTCAATATCAGCAATAATAAATAACTGTCGAGATCGAAAGTTGTGGAGAGACATGATTACCTACGCCAGCAGGTCCGGTACTTGATGATGATAATGATGAAACCATCCAATCTCTACCTTCCCCTCCCCAACGCTGTGCGCGAGTGGGATGGACCTACTAACTGGATCAATCGATCAGCGAGCTACAGAATTCATCCCCATATTTAAAATAAAAACAAGTCCCGTGTACATCATCTCTGTGCAGGTTGAAGAAACATTAGCATAACAATATAGCAAACATAATTTTAAAATGCCAACCACGCCATGAGTTTATGGAGCTCGTTCCTATATTCTTATAACCACTGCTTCATCTGTAGGTGATGTGGCCAGCACTCCGCCAGGCGGACTTTCTTTTAAAGAAGAAAAAAATTTATGATACCCATTTTTAAGACTATCTGTGCCTTGAAACTGATCGGTGAGGGACTCGAACCAAGCCTCTTGTCCCACTAGACCAATTGACTGCTCACTGCACTCAGCAACCTCCATTACCATGGTTGTATT
This sequence comes from Megaustenia siamemsis, assembly GCA_032433765.1. NCBI lineage: Eukaryota > Metazoa > Mollusca > Gastropoda > Stylommatophora > Ariophantidae > Megaustenia > Megaustenia siamemsis. The sequence continues at coordinate 43,688,674 of JAVIAB010000091.1, read as the reverse complement.
TAGGAAAACTCTTTATACGGAGTCTCTGATCTACAGAAGTAGACCCCGCCAAGCATACGCTTTCCACTGCCCTACAGTAGCTTCCATCAACATAGATCTCCTTAAAAAAGACACTGCACCCATAGTTCTGCCTGAAGTGCTGTGGGTCGACTCAAGTATAATGATGGTGGTGATGGAGTGATGATAAATATGACGGGAGTGATGATGATGGGTGTGATGATAATGGGGATGATGAAAATGATGATGGTGGTGGTAATGGTGATGATGATTTGATTTTGACGATGTTGATGATAATGATGACGGGGGTGATGATGCTGATGGAGTGATGATAATGATGACGGGGGTGATGATGCTGATGGAGTGGTGATAATGATGACGCGGGTGATGATGATGGGGGTGATGATGCTGATGGAGTGATGGTAATGATGACGGGGGTGATGATGCTGATGGAGTGATGATAATGATGACGGGGTGATGATGCTGATGGAGTGATGATAATGATGACGGGGGTGATGATGCTGATGGAGTGATGATAATGATGACGGGGGTGATGATGATGATGACGGGGGTGATGATAATGATGACGGGGGTAATGATGATGATGACGGGGGTGATGATGATGATGATGACGGGGGTGATGATGTTGATGGAGTGGTGATAATGATGACGGGGGTGATGATGTTGATGGAGTGATGATGATGATGATGATGACGGGGGTGACGATGCTGATGACGGGGGTGATGATGATGATGACGGGGGTGATGATGATGATGACGGGGGTGATGATGATGATGATGACGGGGGTGATGATAATTATGATGGTGGTGGTAGTGGTGATGATGATGATGATTTTGGTGATGATGATGATGTTGATGATGCTGATTTTGTCATTATGGACGATAATAATGGTGGTGGTGGAGATGATGATGTTGGTGATGTTGATGATGATAATGATGGTGGTTGTGTTGGTGATGATAATGATGGTGGTCGTGTTGGTGATGATGGTGGTGATGATGATGTTGGTGATGATGATGATGGCAATGCGGGTGATGGTGATGATGATAATGATGGTGGTGGTGATGATGATGTTGGTGATGTTGGTGAAGGTGATGATGATGGTGGTGGTGATGAAGATGTTGGTGATAATAACGATTATGGTGGTGATGATGATGGTGTTGGTGATGATGACAATGAGGGTGATTATGATGATGATAATGATGATGGTGGTGGTGATGATGATGATGTTGGTGGTGTTGATGATGATAATGATAATGGTGGTGTTGGTGATGATGATGATGTTGGTGGTGTTGGTGATGATGGTGGTGATGATGATAATGATAGTGGTGGTGTTGATGATGATGATGCTGTTGGTGGTGTTGGTGATGATAATGATAGTGGTGGTGTTGGTGATGATGGTGGTGATGATGATAACAATGAGGGTGATGGTGATGATGGTGGAGATGATCATCGTAATGATGGTGGTGACAATGATGACAATAATGATGATGATGAGGATGATATGATGAATAATGATAAATAATGATGATTTAATTTACTAGTTGTATTATCCATCCCCCCCCCCAAATCCAATCCTACCTTTATACAGTCCTTCCTAGCGGCCTGAATTAGTGGTTTGACAGACGGGTTGACATTTTGACAGACAAGCAGCATGAAAACATGTTTACAGCACTTTCAAAGCGAATAGAACAACAACGAAAGAAATAGAGGGAAAACTATACTATGTTCACAGAAGTTTCCTGTTGTTTACAAAAAATACATCCCAGCTTTGGTGAAGTAAACAATTGACGATACATATTTACATCATTGTCTACCATATGTCACAATTGTTTCTCTCCAGTCAGGTTAATTTCAATTAGGTAAGATTGTTACTTCTTCGAGCTATAGAAATATATCGCAATCCTCGTTTGGTTACTATTTATGAGTTTTACAGAAAATGTTGTAGCAATCATCCGGTCGTGCAAAATAACCATAGATGGTAACCAAATAGACTCAACAACACAGGTACACAATCATCATCATCATCATCGTGTGCCTTCTCGCAACGAATGTTGGCTACCATGGATCGCCATTCTACTCTGTTTCTTCCGTTGATGGTGCAAGCTGACATAGATTGACTTGTCCATGTTAGTCTTGGTCTGCCTCTGCCTCTTTTACCTTGCATTTTTCCTTCCAATATTACTTTTAGTAGACAGTTGTGTCTTTCTTTTAACATGCCCCAAAAATTTCATTTGTCTTGTCTTAATTGTATTTAGTAGTTCTCTTTGTATCTTCAGTTGTTTTAAAACTTCATCGTTTGCTATCTTTTGTTTCCATCCAATTCTACCTATTCTTCTATAAATCCACATTTCAACGGCTTCAATTTTCCCACACACAATACAACTTGAAAATCAACTTCAACAAAAGTCATGAAAATCGTAAAAGAGAAAAAGAACATCAACATATTTATAGATGGCAGTCAACTAAAAGAAGTAGAAGAATTTAAATAACTGGGACGTCTATACATTCAGAATTTGTTGAGACAACACAGAAGCAGCAGAGATAGACTCAAGATGCAACAAAGCTTGTCAAATCATTGGACAGTTATCACCACTATGTGTGTTTGTGTAGATATTGTTGAGTTAAATGGAGTCAGAAAGCGATTGTATATGATCTCTATCAACGTCAGTTGAAATCTATTGAAATAATTGTCTCTATAGCCATGGCCAACGACGAACAGACACTAATACATGGTAAAATAGAAGACCTACAAGAACACTTAAATAAACACAACAGGACAGGCACACAATACGACACGAAAATCAACATCAATAAAAAAGAAATCATGAATATCACAAAAGAGAAACACAACATCAAAATAACGATAAACGGCAGAAAACTAAAACAAATAGAGAAACTTAAATAACTACGATTTCTAGTGACAAGCGACAATTCACAAACAACAGAAAAAGATGCAACACAACTTATCAAATCATTGGACAGCTGTCACCACTTTTTTCCAACAAGGAAATAACTCTAGAGGAAAAACGGGGTCTCTACAATACAATCTCCATCCCAACGTTGTGCTACCAATGCCAGTCCTGGACCCTAGATGCAAGAACAATAAGAAAAATAACCTCTACAGAGATGAAGTGTGATAGACGAATGACAGGAAACAGCCTGAAAGATAAGATCAGAAATGAAAAACAGAAAACAAGCTAGGAATACCACCACCATAGAATATATAAAGAAACAACAGATAAAAATTTTGACCACGTGACAAGGCAGAAAGATTAAAACACAACACAACAAGCCTTCAATAAACGTTGCGAGAACACCAGACCCAATGGCCGACCACGAAAAAATGATTGACAGAATTATTAGAAACGCTAGGAAACAACAGCAGCAGAGGCAAACAGAGGAGCAAAAAACCGCAACTTATATCTCCCCTCGACGCTGAAAGGGGAGCCGCGATAGCTCAGTGGTTAGTGAGCTGGACTACAAAGGATAAGGGGTAGGGTTCGATCTCAACCGACGGCTTCCGGGTTCACCCAGCATTTATTGGGTACCGGATTTTTTTCTGGGAAAGTGAAGCGGCACGGGCGTAATACCGACCACATTACCTCAAAATCATGTGCTGAAGGTCTTTAAAATTTATAGTCACTAACACCATATTCCTTATATACACTTGGCGTGACAGGGGTACTTTACTTTTTTTTTTTTACGACGCTGAAGGCAAATGTGGAAGGACAGAAGAAGAAGAAGAAAATCTTTCCTAATTGCCTAGCAAAAAAACAAAACAGAACACAATTGTGACATAGGTTTGACGATGGCATAAATATAAATATGGCGTTTTCAACAAGTTTTTTACTTCGCCAACCAATGCTGAGATAAGCTCGACAAAAGCAAACATTTGTGCTGGCGCTATACGTCAGTAACCACAACTCCAATTATATGAAAAAATACAACGCAGTTTTCTTAGCTCATTTCCTGTTGTCTTTAAAAGGTTGTCTCCCATTTTGTTATCTGCTCTTTCCGTAATATGATCCATCCACGGTCACAGAAATAACAAGTATGGCCTAGACACGCCCCCTTTCTTACAGTTTAGTAAATATTGTATTTATTTTGGAGATTGTTTTTTTTTTTTTCTGTGAAAGTTAACTTGTTCTCAAAGGCGTGGCTTGCTAATGGGCTGCTCGATTAAAGTAAATACATGTTACTCTATATCATAATCATCACGAAATATGTCTGCTGGCGTTGGTGGGCATGTCTATCCACAACTTTCTATCTCTTCTTAATTCTTGCCCCTTCCAGTGCTGTTAGACGGCACATAGGGCACGCCATGTCATTTGTCTCTACTTTGGTCAAGCTTTTCGATTATAGAGAGTGAGTCTATGCCTACTAACATTGCCTCTTTTGTTAAAATTCTTTACAGTGTTTCGCCAGGTCGTCCTCTACTCCTGCGACTAAAAAATATGACGATCATCATTTTAAGGAGGACATGAACTTCCGGTCAATATGGTGGATAGGCGGCGGAAACAATTGAAGGTTAAGCATGAAAAGTGTTCCTTGTTGCAGTTTGCTCATATTCCAAGTCCGGCTTGTTGCGGGAGCTACTGAGTTAAGTGCTCTGTGCACACCGTGAGCTGTGTGTCTCATCTGTTTTGATCGTGTTTCGATATTCCAATTGTTTACGATGAATGATGATATCGTATGACAGGGAACAGTTGGCTGTGTTCACTTTATGCGCGGAATCGCCTTATGTCTTTTGGCGTGTGCTGAGACTGCTACGATGGAGACTACAGTTACATTTCTTTGTTTGGGAGATGAGATATTAATTCGGATGATTACGCTGGCACGGGCGGTTGAGCAATTATCGATTTTAATTCGTTTGCAGTGATACCTTGGCCTTCCACAACCAAATAGCCAAATAATTAGTAATTCTCTGGTCGTTTCTTCTAAATACATGCCTGACACATGTTCATCTTCATCTCTTAATAGTAGACGAGATAAATGCTTGCATGACCATTTCTCTTATTTCAGCATTAGTCTTGGATTCATTCCATTTAATGTAAAATACCTTTCTGAGCATTTGTCTTCAAATACGTAAGTTGTTTCTTAATCTTTTCTGTTTATTTCCAGCTTTCACGCTCGAGTCTCTATCTCTATATTTCTTTGTTAGTTCTGTTGATTTGAAACTAAACCATTCTCTTTGTCTGCCTGCACTCTATTTCTCTCTGTTTTCCTCTATATATTTTTCCCTCAATGTTTCAATCTGTCACAAAATATTCTAGTCGTTCCATTCTCATGACATGATCACAATATGATGTTTGTTTTCTTTCAGATGTTAACAGTTTTCCGTTTGCTTTGGTCTCCTTTACATCGTCCTTATTATTCTTGTTAGCAGTCCGTGGCTATTTTAAACATTCTTCTGTGAAAACAGGGAACAACGGGCGGGATGTAACAGGCACTCCTACAAACAATGTGACAGCTTTACAGAAGAGGACAAAACAAAATATGGACGTTTCGGCCTACACGCGGCCTTCTTAATAAACAAACAAACAAAACACAACAAGAGCAACACAGACAATGAAATGAAGATACAATGTACTACAGGTTCTAGAGTAAGTAAAGCTAGTAAATCAAAGTGAAATTAACATTAAATAAAATTAGAAGAAAATACATAAGGGAAATATACTATATTACCTATATGGAAAATCAATTAAATGAATAAAAAAAATGAAACACTTAGTTTCTGTAACACCACTCTTCTTTGGTCTCCATCGATTTTCTTGTCTGTTGTCCTATTGTCAATTATGCACGTCCATACATCAAGACTAACTTCACAAGTTTGATTATATATATGTTCAAATTTGTCTCGTCTATCAATTACGTACAGCTTTTATTACAATTTGTTCTTTTTTTGTTTTCAATTCTCCCTCTGATTATACACGCCTTGTGGTTAATACTATACAGGATTAAAAAAAAAAAAGCACACATAGCTATTTAAAAAGAGAAAGATCGATATGCGCAGCGGTTTATCACATATATTTTAGTTATCTTGTTCATTTGATCATTAGAGAAATAGAACGTGTATAAGTCTTCTCTGGTTATGGTTAGTCGAAGGCCCCGGTATCACTGCAAACAAATTAAAATCCATAATTGCTCAACCGCCCATGCCGGTGGAATCATCTGAATTAATATCTCATCTCATTGAAGGATCAAAAAAAAAAAAAAAGGCAGCTGCAGTCATGCGCTAAAAGACATAAGGCTAAGCGGTACCGAAAGTAAACGCAGCTGAACTTCAGACTGAGCCTCTGTTGTTCTTGCCACCTGTCCGCCATATTGAGCGAAAGTCCAAGAGTCTTCTATGACGTCGTGCAGTCAAATTGTGCGTGTTATTTGTTTGTTTGTTGTTATGATCATCGTCACTGCATACTTTACGAAACCATAGGTGCTCCGATATCCTCGAGACTAACGAGAGATCCGAGGAGAATCTTGACCCACGTGCACGAACTCCGTAGCACATCCTGAGAGCCACAGTTTGTGAGTAAGTTTGTGCTATATTTTTGCCCGGTCAGCCGCCATATTTATAGCCTATTTTTTCAGTCGTTACTACCACTAGTTCTTTAACGTGCGCGAGTGCACGCTGGATCCCCTGTTTATTGTCGTTATCCGAGAGGGCTAGTCCTCGGATTTTACTACCCGAGAGATCACGAGAGGATGACGTTATTAAAAAAGACGAAAGATTAATTGATCTTATTTTTGAAAAGTTACAACCGCTTCTGGTGAACTTTGAACCCCGATCTTTCCGGTCCTGAGGGCGACGTCACACCTCTAGACTACCCAGCGCCTCCCCCCCCCCAACCCCCCAACACCAAATTAAATTGTTTAGAACATGTTATGTATAAGGCCCTTTTCGGCTTGTCAGACGGTATAGTGGAGGCTATTGTGTATATGGCCCTTTTCGACTTGTCAGACGGTCTAGTGGAGGCTATTGTGTATATGGCCCTTTTCGTCTTGTCAGACTGTCTAGTGGAGGCTATTGTGTATATGGCCCTTTTCGACTTGTCAGACGGTCTAGTGGAGGCTATTGTGTATATGGCCCTTTTCGTCTTAGACGGACTAGTGGAGGCTATTGTGTATATGGCCATTTTCGACTTGTCAGACGGTCTAGTGGAGGCTATTGTGTATATGGCCCTTTTCGTCTTGTCAGACGGTCTAGTGGAGGCTATTGTGTATATGGCCCTTTTCGTCTTGTCAGACTGTCTAGTGGAGGCTATTGTGTATATGGCCCTTTTCGACTTGTCAGACGGTATAGTAGAGGCTATTGTGTATATGGCCCTTTTCGACTTGTCAGACCGTCTAGTGAAGGCTATTGTGTATATGGCCCTTTTCGTCTTAGACGGACTAGTGGAGGCTATTGTGTATATGGCCCTTTTCGTCTTGTCAGACGGTCTAGTGGAGGCTATTGTGTATTATTTTGAGGTTTTGTTTTTGTCGAACAGCTTCTCTCGTGGCTAATTCTACCAATGTTTGACTAACACACACATCCACTAAATGAACAAATCAGGCCCACTGATCCACAGGGTTTTCCATCCTTTTTCGTTGTTTTTTTCTCTTCCAAGTTTTGCCTTAGCACAGTCTCAAATAATGTTACACCATTCCTTATACATGCTCTCCATGGTGTGCGATCACTTACCAGATGTTCTCAGTCAATGTCACAGATGAAAAAGTCATTCAGAGATGATTTACAGATATCTCTATATCGTAGTTTAGGTCTGCCGATTTGTCTTTTTCCGTGAGTTAGTTCACCATATAGTATTTGCATGGTGATGCGTTTTTCTTCCATTCGCTGGGCGTGCCCCAGTCATCTTAAACATGTTATAGCTTAAACGTTTACTTATATCAGTGGTAAGAGAAAGTATTATCCATGGTAAAAATGTGTTTATATGACTTGAAGGAAGTGATAAGAGCATATGGAATTTAGAAGAAAATAATAACAATTATCAAAAACGTGTAAGGGGAAGGGATGGGCTTGTGTGGTCTGGAGGTAAAACGTTCACCTTTGGACAAGAATGCCCTTCGTTCAATCCCAGCACATGCAGAATGAATTTGTTCACTTCTATTTCATAGTTTTTTTTCTTGTACCCTTCCCATAGGTCTCTGGCTAGTGAAATGTCTGGCTTTATCAATAATGGAGGGGGGAAAAAAACATAGGAAGCCACGTGAGCAATCCGCGCACGTTTAAGAACTCTTGACATTTGAAAATCGAAATGAGTAGGTCAAAATGGCCTCTGCCCAGGCAAAATTGATGCGGAAAAATTTATCAAAAGCATCACAACTCTCGACAATAAAATAATGAGACAATAAAAAATACCTCGAAAGTTGAAGAATACCTGCCGGTATGGCGAGGGACACTTGAGCACAGGGCTTCCGGTGCGAAAAATAGGGAAAAGTGATATTTACGTAAAATTCAGTCACTCTAGACATCGCTAGAGATATAAAGCTGTCGAATGTAAACAATAGGTTACCTCCAACTATCAAGGAGGGATCAAGTCATCAAACTTCGCCAACGCTCTGGCCACAACAGAATGAGAAACCACATGTTCAACAAACTCAAAATAGGAACTACCAACCAATGCCACTCTGTACTGGATTGTTCTACAAGATTGCCCCCAGTACACAGACCTGAGAAGGACAATGTGGTCCACACCCACCTCCCTGGAAAAGAAACTATACGGGGCAACCGAATCACTTAAACAGACAGCTGCCTTCATAAGAGAGTTCGGAATCCTACTCTAAATGAGCCATGATCGCAGAAGAAGAAGAATGTAAACAACAAACAACAAACAGCATCATCCTACTTTTATTTACAAAATACAATATGATCAGCTTTCATTTTACCAAAAAAATGTCTCGCCTCTGCGATTGTAATTTCTGTTTGTATCATTTTTTTTTAAAATCTGAATGACGTCAGCACTGACCTCTTTATCCCAGGTCGGTTTAACACAGGCTAATTTGGGATATCCACCTTGTACGTCTTTCTGAGGCCATGACAAATACAAGCATCTCCCGAAACGCGTTAAACTCGTGAGGTACTTTCAAGATTTACAAGAATAGAAGGAGAGATCTTAACCGTATTTGGTGTGGGATCAAGGGCAGGGATGGTGTGAGCAGAGGTTATATGTAAGGAGGTAGAGGTTCAGTTATAGGAGGATAGCACGAACAAATATGGTTGTGTATAAATAGGTTGAGGACAGGTGGGAAAACATGAAATGTAGGTCAATATAGGTGAGAGATGGAACGATGTAAAGAGAGGAGGTAAGGAGAGGGGCGTCAGAGATACTTTTATCAAAGAGATGGAAAGAGAGAGAGATGGGAAGAGAGAGAGAGAGAGAGAGAGAGAGAGAGAGATGGTAAGAGAGTTAAGGAGAGGAGAACGTGTCAGAGAATCTTTTATCAAAGAGATGGAAATAGAGAAAGAGAGAGAGAGAGAGAGAGAGATGGAAAGAGATGGGAAAAGAGGTACTGAGTGGAGAAGGTATCAGAGATACTTTTATCGTATAGATGGACAAAGAGAAAGAGAGAGAGAGAGATGGAAAGAGAGAGAGAGAGATGGAAAGAGAGAGAGAGAGAGATGGAAAGAGAGAGAGAGATGGAAAGAGAGAGAGAGATGGAAAGAGAGAGAGAGATGGAAAGAGAGAGAGATGGAAAGAGAGAGAGAGATGGGAAGAGAGAGAGATGGGAAGAGAGAGAGAGAGATGGGAAGAGAGAGAGATGGGAAGAGAGAGAGAGAGATGGAAAGAGAGAGAGATGGGAAGAGAGAGAGATGGGAAGAGAGAGAGAGATGGGAAGAGAGAGAGATGGGAAGAGAGAGAGAGATGGAAAGAGAGAGAGAGAGATGGGAAGAGAGAGAGATGGGAAGAGAGAGAGAGATGGAAAGAGAGAGAGAGATGGAAGAGAGAGAGAGAGAGATGGAAAGAGAGAGAGATGGAAAGAGAGAGAGAGATGGAAAGAGAGAGAGAGATGGAAAGAGAGAGAGATGGGAAGAGAGAGAGATGGGAAGAGAGAGAGATGGGAAGAGAGAGAGAGAGAGAGAGATGGGAAGAGAGAGAGAGATGGAAAGAGATGGGAAAAGAGGTACTGAGTGGAGAAGGTATCAGAGATACTTTTATCGTATAGATGGACAGAGAGAAAGAGAGAGAGAGATGGAAAGAGAGAGAGAGAGATGGAAAGAGAGAGAGAGAGAGATGGAAAGAGAGAGAGAGATGGAAAGAGAGAGAGAGAGATGGAAAGAGAGAGAGAGAGATAGATGGAAAGGGAGGTTCAAAGATGAGAAAGTGTAACAGATACTTTTAACAAGGAAACGGAAAGAGAGAAAGAGACTGAAAGAGAGAGAGAGAGAGAGAGACAAAGAGATGGAAGGAAGAAAGAGATGGAAAGAGGGGTACAGAGAGGAGAAGGTGTTAAAGATACTTTATCAGAGAGCTGGAATGAGAGAAATGAAAAGAGAGAGATGAAAAGAGAGAAGAAGAGAGATGGAAAGAGAGAGAGAGAGAGAGAGGTGGAAAGAGAAGTATGGAGAGGAAGTATGGAGATGCTTTTATAGGAGAGATGGAGAGAGAGAGTTACGGAGAATTGGTGTTAAAGATACTTTTTCAGAGATGTAAGAGAGGTATGGATAGGCAAAACGTGTCAGAGATTATTTTATCAGAGAGATGAAAAGAGAATCACGGATAGGAAGTGTCAAATAGACACGTTTTATCATAGAGATGGAAAGAGAATCACGGATAGGAAGTGTCAAATAGACACGTTTTATCATAGAGATGGAAAGATAAGTGCGCAGAGGAGAAAGAAGTGTCATGGAGACTTTTACCAGAGAGATAGAAAGAGAGTGATAAACATGACAAGCAAGAAATATGGACTAGATATGAATATCAAAAAGACTAAAACTATGATCAGAAAAAGTAAAAGTAAAGTACCCCCCGTCACGCCAAGTGGCGTATAGGGAAATATGGTGTTAGTGACCCTATATTTTACAGACCTTCAGCACATGATTTTTGGGGTAATGTGGTCGGTATTACGCCCGTGCTGCTTTACTTTCCCAGAAAAAATCCGGTACCCATTTAAGGCTGGGTGAACCCGGAGCCGTCGGTTGGGATCGAACCCTACCCCTTGTCCGTAGTAGTCCAGTTCACTAACCACTGAGCTATCGCGGCTCCACTAATTTTTAGGGAATTAGTAAAACCCAGGTGCCCTCGCCAGGGTACGAACCCCGGCTGTTGCCGTGGTAAGCCAACCGCCTATCGATTGCGCTAACCGGACACCTAAACTATGATCATAAACAAAGGAAATTCTCAAAACCTACAAATAAATATCAAAGTTGAAGGAATACATCTAGAGACCGTTCAGAGCTACAACTACCTGGGACATACTATAACCAGTGATGGAAAATGTACAACTGAAATAAATAAAAGAATAGGTATGGCAAAAAGTAATTTTAATGCCATGAAAAATATACTAACATCAAAACAAATAACAACAGGGCTAAAACTAAGAATAGCAAAATGTTACATCTTCTCAATATATGGTGCAGAACATGGACATTAGACCAGAAAACAGAACACAAAATTGAGGCCTTTGAAATGTGGATTTAAAGAAGAATAGGTAGAATTGAATGGAAAGAAAAGAAAACAAACGATGAAGTTTTAGGACGACTAAGGGTGAAAAAGAACTGCTAAACACAATTAGAGCAAGACAAATGACATTTTTTGGTCATGTTAAAAGACACAACAGTCTAATAAAAGTAATATTAGAGGGGAAAATACAAGGTAAAAGAGGCAGAGGCAGACCCAGACTAACATGGACTAGTAACATCAAAAGATGGACAAGTCAAACTATGACAATCTGCACCATCAAAGCAAGAGACAGTGTGGAATGGCGATCCATGGTAGCCAACCTTCGATGCGGAGAAGGCACCCAATGATGATGATGATGATAGAAAGAGACGAGAAAAAGTAAAAAGAAAAAAATAAGTAAAACATAAAGAGAGTGGGAGATTAGAAAGACATGCAAATGAATTAAGAAAGAAAACAGAACGAAAGAAAGAAATAACCAAAGAAGGATAGAGAGAGGGATAGAGAAACTAATAGAGAAATATCTTTAGAAACAAATTCTGTCAATTGACAGAAATAAAGTCAAAGAAGAGAGATGGAGAAGGATAGACGGGCAGATAAAGTCACAGAAATCAACAGATAGATGTGGGTAATTAAAGATAGCTGGAAGCAAACTGAGAGTATTACACGAAAAGCCCATTTTTGGAATCCCTAGGGGAAAAGACAAAGAACAAACTATTCTTGGAGAATACAGATGGAAGCAAATATGAAGATGACGGAGAAGACATGGAATGATCTTAAAAGAATGGCAAAAAACAGAACGGCTTGGAAATTGTTTGTTGAAGACATATGCTCCACAGGGAGCTAGCTGAAAGTGTTTGTTGAAGACCCATGCTTTACAGGGAGCTGGAAGTGTTTGCTGACGACCTATGCTCCACAGGGAGCTGAAAGTGTTTGTTGAGGACCTCTGCTACACAGGGAGCTGAAAGTATTTGCTGACGACCTATGCTCCACATGGAGCTGAAAGTTTTTGTTGAAAACCTATGCTATACAGGGAGCTGGAAGTGTTTGCTGACGACCTATGCTCCACAGGGAGCTGAAAGTGTTTGTTGAAGACCTATGCTCCAAAGAGAGCTGAAAGTGTTTGTTGAAGACCTATGCTATACATGGAGATGAAAGTGTTTGTCAAAGACCTATGCCCAGCAGGGAGCTGAAAGTGTTTGTTGAAGACCTAAGCCTCGCAGGGAGCTGAAAGTGTTTGTTGAAGGCCTATGCTCCACAGAGAGCTGAAAGTGTTTGTTGAAGACTTGTGCTCTACAAGAAGCTGAAATTGTTTGTTGAAGACCTATGCTCCACAGGGAACTAAAAGTGTTTTTTGAAGACCTTTGCTCCACAGGGAGCTGAAAATGTTTGTTAAAGACCTATGCTCCAGAGGGAGCTGAAAGTGTATGTTGAAAACCTATGCTCCACAGGACGCTGAAAAATAGAAAAATAAGAATTATAAAGAGTAGCAAAAATTACGCGAATAGCAGAGAGAAATAAAAAGGGAACATAGTGGAGAGAAACGAGTGTAGGTAAAGGATAAACAAAAATAATGAAGATATAGACATAAAGGGGTCGAAAAATTGGACCTTGCAGGCACTAAGGAAGTCACGTGTGTGATCTTTCGGTCCTAACAGGCAAGAGATTGGAGCACTAATGGACACGGTCTTGATACAACGATGATGGTAAACAGTGCAAGAACATGTACAATAGGTATATGCAGATAGAAACACAAAGAAGGAGGGCGAAAAATAAAGGAAATGAAAGGAAGAAAGAAAGAAAGAAAGAAAGAAAGAAAGAAAGAAAGAAAGAAAGAAAGAAAGAAAGAAAGAAAGAAAGAAAGAAGACAGAAGAAAGAAATTAAAAAATAAGAAAGAAACGACGGAAGTAATTCATCATCATCAAGTACCGGGCCTAGTGGCGTAGGTGATCATGTCTCTCCACAACATTCGATCTCGGCAGCTATTTATCATTTCTGTTGTTGACCTTCTGCCGAGCCATTCTCTTAAGCTGTCTGTTATTTTTTCTCTTTGCTTCCCTCTATCTCTTCGACCCTCAATTTTTCCAGTTGTTACAATATATTCCAGTTGTTCTCCTCTCATTACATGGCCAAAAAATGATGATTGTTTCGGAAGTAATTAATGAAGAAAGAAAGAAAGAAGACAGAAAAAAAGAAATTAAAAAATAAGAAAGAAACGACGGAAGTAATTAATGAAAAATGAATGAAAGAAAGAAAGAGAGAAAGAAAGAAAGAAAGAAAGAAAGAAAGAAAGAAAGAACGAATGAAGAAAGACATATATGAATTTAAAAAACAAAGTAATTAAAAAAGAAAGATAGAAGGATAGAAGGCAGGAATGAAAAACAAAGAAAAAAAATTATATCTTTTTGTTTAGAGGAACTCCCAAGAGAAAATCATCAGCTTCTTTGGTGTCTTCATTTTCTGCTTTACATTTAACAAGAAGTGGATAACATATGAGATCGTCTTTTGTGTTAAACAGCGTGTCTCACTCGCTACGGAACTGTACATTTCTTCATTGGGTTTCAAATAAGCACTATCTCTCCAAATGTATGCAAACGTATTTTCCAACAATCCTGCGTGAACTCACAAGTACTGTACACTAATAGTCACGAACAACAACCGTATTTTGTGGGCACCCTTAACCAGTGGCAGAGATTAGTAGAGGGGCGCGTCAGGCAGGCTGCGCTACTCAGTGTCGCAACAGGTACGCGTATCACATACACACACAAACAAACTACATAGACATTCTCTTTAATTTCCCATACAATGAACGTTCTTCTGCTCAAATTACGTTATAATATATTCATTGGCGATCCATAATTATACAAATAATTTACGACGGTGGTTTTCTGTTGCCTTCCGTCGGTTTGTTTACGGTTGGCACCGCTAGCCTTTGAGTAAAAAGTATCACCCACAAGAAGACAGTGGGGTTGTTTTACTTCAGGGTACCCTCCCTTACAGGGTTCGATCCTGACCAACGACTTCCTGGTTCACCCAGCCTTAAATCGGAACCGGATTTTTTCTGGGAAATTAAAGCGGCACAAAATACCGACCACATTACTATAAAAATCATGTGCTGAAGGTCTGTAAAAATTATGGCCACTAACACCATATTCCCTATACACCACTTGGCGTGTCGGGGACTTTTTACTTTTACTTTACTACCCTCTGGGGAGCGGCGATAGCTCAGTGGTTAGTGAACTGGACTACAAAGGACATGAGGTAGGGTTCGATCCCAACCGACAGCTTCCGGGTTCACCCAGCCTTAAAAGGGTACCGGATTTTTTTCTGGGAAAGTAAAGCAGCACGGGCGTAATACTGACCACAATACTCCAACAATCATGTGCTGAAGGTCTGTAAAATATAGGGTCACTAACACCATATTTCCCTATACGCCGCTTGGCGTGACGGGGGTACTTTACTTTTTACTTTTTTATACTGATGATACAGTCTTAATCGCAAAGAGCGAAAATGAGTTACAGGAAATGTTAGACATTACAGTGAAGGAAAGCAAAAATAAAGGACTCATATTATACAATTATAAAGAAATAATCTTCAGCGTTTTTGGAACAAATTAATCAAATTTACATTTTTTATTTGGGGAAAATTTGATTCGATATTCGTTAAAAAAATTCAATTTGAATACATTTTTAGAACTAAAAATGTGTTAATGGCAGGGATGCTTCTTGCTTGCGTTCCCCCGATGGCTAAAGGAGTACACCACTTCATCATCCGCCCTTAAAAGGACGTTAAGTGAGCGTGTCTGTGTTGTGCTGTGGTCTACAGTATAACTGTGATATTTACACCTTTCGGCCCAACACATCCGACTTCACCACGAATGGCAGTGTTCAATTTACACGATTTATTGCTGCTAAAACTCGTAACTTTGGTTTCAGAGTTAATTTTGAACAAAATGAAAAAAATGAGTTATCGGTCTTCCTCATCCTTTAGTTACATTGAAAACTCTTCGAGAGCAGCACGCGTTTTTCACAACCTTTCTCTCGTCGTACCTGTTGTGTACTTCTTTCTGTTTCAAGCTGGAGTGTTTTCCCTTGATCAACCATCAACCTGTATGTTTCCCTACGTCATCCACCTTTTATTGTTCCCAGTTACGGGTTTCTTCTTCTACCTTTTAGCTCCCAGTGGAGCATAGGTCTTCAACAAACACTTTCCAAGTCGTTCTGTTTTTTGCAATTCTTTTAAGATCATTCCATGTCTTCCCCATCATCTTCATCTCTGCTTCAATCTGTCTTCTCCAAGAATTCCTTGGTCTTCCTCTTTGTCTTTTCCCCTGGGGATTCCAAAAAAGAGCCTGTTGTGTAATACTCTCAGTTGGTTTCCGTAGTGTGTGTCCTATCCATCGCCATCGTCTTCGCTGTATTTCTTTATCCACTGGTATTTGACCGGTACATTTCCATAATTCCACGTTAGTGACTTTGTCCTGCCATTTCCATCCCTTTATTCTGCGCAAGCATCCATTAATGAAAGTCTGTACCTTCGTGATTGTCAATTTTGTTATTCTCCATGTTTCACAGCCATATAATAGAACCGACTTAACATTGGAGTTGAAAATTTGTATTTTTGTATTTAGCCTAATTTCTTTTGATTTCCATATGTTTCCCAGTGCAATGAAAGCTCCTCTTGCTTTTGATATCCTTATTTTGGTATCGTTTTCTGTTCCTCCCTCTTTGTCTATATTACTGCCCAGATATATATATAAGATTGTACGTCTAGTAGAGGTATTTCTCCTAGTTTTATTTGGTTATTGCCAACTGCATTAATTCTCATAATGTTGGTCTTATCTCTATTAATCTTTAGTCCTAGCTGTTGTGATCTCTCATCTAATATACTCATTTTATCTTGCATCTGTTGGTGGCTGTGTGATAGGAGAGCTATGTCATCAGCAAAGTCCAAATCATCAAGTTGTTTGGTCAGTGACCACTGGATCCCAGTTACGGGTTTGGCCACAACGATTTTGTGAGACGTCCTTTCCGGCAACATTTCTTTATTTGTACAAAAGAAGCTTTTTTGTGTGGCCAGTGGTTGCAGCAATTTACTTTTCAAAATGTTATTTCTCGTATGAAATTACAAAAGATCTACACCAATACCTTATTGTAATAGGCTCGTTATAAGACTTTGGCACAATCGTGCAAGGCTTTGCTGCAAGACATCGAATCATTGTGCAAGGCTTTGCTGCAAAACATTGACACATCGTGCAAGACTTTGCTGCAAAACATTGACACATCGTGCAAGACTTTGCTGCAAGACATTGACACATCGTGCAAGACTTTGCTGCAAGACATTGATACACCATGCAAGGCTTTGCTGCAAGACATTGATATATCATGCAAGGCTTTGCTGCAAGACATTGATACATCGTGCAAGGCTTTGCTGCAAGACATCGAAACATCTTGCAAGGATTTGCTGCAAGACATCGAAACATTGTGCAAGGCTTTGCTGCAAGACATTGAAACATCGCGCAAGTATTTCCTGCAAAACTTTGACAAAGCGTACTAGCTTTCCTACACAACTTCCACACAGCATGAGAGGTAGTCCTATAGTAGTTTGACACACACACACACAGCGCGCGTTGCATTGCTGTAAGACTTCGACACAACATGATTTATGTTTCGAGTGAACTTCAGTGAAGTTATACAGAAATAGTGCTCTCTCTGCTAATATATTCCATTTTAATAATACAATTACTAGTGAGCATTTTCCGTTTTCAGAGATGAAGGAGATAAGTTAACGGATAAGAAATATCGGTGAAACAATTGCAGCGTTCGACCGTTGGAAAAAAAATAATCAAACACTGAAGCTAAAGAACATATGGTGATCATTTATCAATTTTGAACCATCGAGTATCTTGTTTGGTTAATTATCGTACATTTGTATATTTATGCTGTTTCGATCATTATCTTTATAAAACTCATAAAAATAATAATAATAATAATAAAAATAATAATAAAAATAATAATAAAAATAATAATAAAAATAATAATACAAATAATAATACAAATAATAATAAAAATAATAATAAAAATAATAATAAAATAATAATAAAATAATAATAAAAATAATAATACAAATAATAATAAAATAATAATAAAAATAATAATACAAATAATAATATAATAATAATAATAATAATAATAATAATAATAATAATAATAATAATAATAATAATAAAAATAATAATAATAAAAATAATAATAATAATAAAAATAATAATAAAAATAATAATAATAATAAAAATAATAATACAAATAATAATAAAATAATAATAAAAATAATAATAAAAATAATAATAAAAATAATACAGAAAACTGTTTGGCCATGTATATCGATCATCTGGCTTGGCAAAGTTCATTCTGTAAGAAGATGTGAAAGGGTGGAGAAGGAACAGTAGCAGGAGAAATAGGTGGGATGATAACATCAAAGATATGACTGGCACCGCATTTCCGGATTCCCAAAGAGTGAATACACATAAATATACAAAGAGAAGGCTGACACGAAGTCTGTCAGTATTTTCGCAAAGACTCCCCAGGGTTATTGAATGAAAAATAATAGTAATAATAATAATAATGATAACAATAACAGTATTAATATTAATAATGACAATAATGAAAGAGGTAAAAATAAAAGTATTACTAATGTCGAAACGTTAAGGCTAGAAAACCATAAATAACAAACAACTACAGATATCTTACAAAAGACATATGATTACAAGTTTGAGTTTCATAAACTCAACTAAAAATGTCTGGACAATGGGAGCTGGCAGGATACGCTCCTGACAAACTGAACTGTAACCCCCAGCAATACCACGAGGGTTGTTCAACGTACGGCAACGTTCCACATGGTACTTGTTTTTCTATTTGGCGAAATGATAACGCTGTGTTCTCATAACTATTTATAGTCACTGTCCAGGGCAAGTTCTCACTCTCTGGTAAACGATATCTGATATATTCAGGGCTTCACGACTGTCGAGCAAGGTAAGTGTGCCTTGTGTATATTCTTGTTGTGCTTCTGAGATTAGAATCTGACTAGTGAGGTTAATCATGTATTGTTTGTGAGATGTGTTGCTTAACTTTTTTACTACGGAAGGTTTTTATCAATTCAGTGGTAGAGATTTCAGAGACCAAATGTTTCATGTTTTTAAATATTAATCTACATTTTATAAGATTATAGATTATAGATATAAATCTATGTCAATAGAAGTGAGAAAGAGAGTTCATCGATGCTGTATAGAACCAATTCTGACCTATGGAAGCGAATCATGGACAGTAGACAAACAAATGAAAAGACGATTAGAGGCCACAGAGATGGGATTTCTCAGAAGAATGTTGAAAGTTCCCTGGACAGATAGAAAGACCAATGAGGAAGTTCTCAAAGAGGCCAACACCAAAAGGGAGCTCTTAAAAAACATCAGAAAGAAGTAATCAACATTTTTCGAGCACATCATGAGAAGAGGAATGTTGGAATACTTGGTTACAACTGGCAAAATAAAAGAAAAGAGAGATCGCGGACGACAAAGAGAGAAAATACTGGATAGCTTGGTGTCATGGCATGGAAAGCAGTTAACAACAGAACTGATACAATGCACTATAGATAGAAGATTGTGGAGAGACATGATCACCTACGCCAACCGGTAAGGCACATGATGATGATGATCATGATGATGATGATCATGATGATGATGAATCTACATGTTTATATTTATCTAACATTTAACATATTATATTATGCATTTTTAGATAATTAAACAAGGAATTATATTTCACCTGTACAAGGATGGCACAAGACATGTAAATAGAATATAGTTTGATGACAATTTACACTTTAAAAAAATTGAGAGTAGTGCAATGTGAGACGCAAAATTCGCGACTAAAATTGGCATGACGGATGATAGGTCGGAACGTACAGAACGAGTTGATTAACAGTTAAAAAGGGGACGATATGTTCCTGTCAGGTGTCGATTTCAGCATGAAGAGTTACTCCGCTTGCTCCAAGTTTTTGGATGCTCGATTAATTTTTTTTCTTTCCATATTTCATTGACAGACACAGCAAATCGTCAGAGGATGAATACATTTTTCTTTTCTTAGAACAAGATATTTAAAATAGAGATAACGGACATCCAGAAAAGAAATCTTCAAGAGACTGGAAACAACAAGGCAGGGAAAATAAAAACATTCATACGTCACGATATGGGGGAATAACTAATGCAGGTCACGATATGGTGGAATAACTAATGCAGGTCACGATATGGTGGAATAACTAATGCAGGTCACGATATTGTGGAATAACTAATGCAGGTCACGATATGGTGGAATAACTAATACAGGTGACGACATGGTGGAATAACTAATACAGGTCACGACATGGTGGAATAACTATTACAGGTCACGACATGGTGGAATAACTAATACAAGTGACGACATGGTGGAATAACTAATACAGGTCACGACATGGTGGAATAACTATTACAGGTCACGACATGGTGGAATAATTAATACATGTCACGACATGGTGGAATAATTAATACAAGTCACGACATGGTGGAATAACTAATACAAGTCATGACATGGTGGAATAACTAATACAAGTCTTGACATGGTGGAATAACTAATACAAGTCATGACATGGTGGAATAACTAATACAAGTCATGACATGGTGGAATAACTAATACAAGTCATGACATGGTGGAATAACTAATACAAGTCATGACATGGTGGAATAACTAATACAAGTCATGACATGGTGGAATAACTAATACAAGTCATGACATGGTGGAATAACTAATACAAGTCATGACATGGTGGAATAACTAATACATGTCACGACATGGTAGAATAACTAATACAAGTTACGACATGGTAGAACAACTAATACAAGTTACGACATAGTGGAATAACTAATACAAGTTACGACATAGTGGAATAACTAATACAAGTCACGACATGGTGGAATAACTAATACAGGTCACGACATGGTGGAATAACTATTACAGGTCACGACATGGTGGAATAATTAATACATGTCACGACATGGTGGAATAAATAATACAAGTCACGACATGGTAGAATAACTAATACAAGTCATGACATGGTGGAATAACTAATACAAGTCATGACATGGTGAAATAACTAATACAAGTCATGACATGGTGGAATAACTAATACAAGTCATGACATGGTGGAATAACTAATACAAGTCATGACATGGTGGAATAACTAATACAAGTCATGACATGGTGGAAAAACTAATACAAGTCACGAGATGGTAGAATAACTAATACAAGTTACGATATGGTGGAATAACTATTACAAGTCACGACATGGTGGAATAACTAATACAGGTGACGACATAGTGGAATAACTAATACAAGTCACGACATGGTAGAATAACTAATACAAGTTACGACATGGTAGAATAACTAATACAAGTTACGACATGGTAGAATAACTAATACAAGTTACGACATAGTGGAATAACTAATACAAGTTACGACATAGTGGAATAACTAATACAAGTCACGACATGGTGGAATAACTAATACAGGTGACGACATGGTAGAATAACTATTACAGGTCACGACATGGTGGAATAACTATTACAGGTCACGACATGGTGGAATAACTAATACAAGTGACGACATGGTGGAATAACTAATACAGGTCACGACATGGTGGAATAACTATTACAGGTCACGACATGGTGGAATAACTAATACATGTCACGACATGGTGGAATAATTAATACATGTCACGACATGGTGGAATAACTATTACAGGTCACGACATGGTGGAATAACTATTACAAGTCACGACATGGTGGAATAATTAATACATGTCACGACATGGTGGAATAATTAATACAAGTCACGACATGGTAGAATAACTAATACAAGTCATGACATGGTGGAATAACTAATACAAGTCATGACGTGGTGGAATAACTAATACAAGTCATGAGATGGTAGAATAACTAATACAAGTCATGACATGGTAGAATAACTAATACAAGTCACGACATGGTGGAATAACTAATACAAGTCATGACATGGTGGAATAACTAATACAAGTCATGACATGTGGAATAACTAATACAAGTCATGACATGGTGGAATAACTAATACAAGTCATGAGATGGTAGAATAACTAATACAAGTCATGACATGGTGGAATAACTAATACATGTCATGACATGGTAGAATAACTAATACAAGTCACGACATGGTGGAATAACTAATACATGTCACGACATGGAGGAATAACTGATGCATGTCTTGACATAGTGGAATAACTAATACAAGTCATGACATGGTGGAATAACTAATACATGTCACGACATGGAGGAATAACTAATACAAGTCACGACATGGTGGAATAACTAATACAAGTCATGACATGGTAGAATAACTAATACAAGTCATGACATGGTGGAATAACTAATACATGTCATGACATGGTAGAATAACTAATACAAGTCACGACATGGTGGAATAACTAATACAAGTCACGACATGGTGGAATAACTAATACAAGTCTTGACATGGTGGAATAACTAATACAAGTCACGACATGGTGGAATAACTAATACAAGTCATGACATGGTGGAATAACTAATACAAGTCACGACATGGTGGAATAACTAATACATGTCATGACATGGTGGAATAACTAATACAAGTCATGAGATGGTAGAATAACTAATACAAGTCATGACATGGTGGAATAACTAATACAAGTCACGACATGGAGGAATAACTAATACATGTCATGACATGGTGGAATAACTAATACAAGTCATGAGATGGTAGAATAACTAATACAAGTCATGACATGGTGGAATAACTAATACAAGTCACGACATGGAGGAATAATTAATACTAGTCACGACATGGATGAATAACTAATACACAACTATTTTACTAAACAACTGACAAACTATAAGTGCTTGTTACCAACAATATTTCAGGACGCTAGAGGCATATATATATATATATATATATATATATATATATATATATATATATATATATATATATATATATATATAAATTGATATATACACGGAGTCCCAAGTATAATGGGAACAAAATAGCACTGTCATACAAGACACACGTTTTTAAAGAAGCTTAAAGGCTAAAGGGGATCGAAATGAAGACAAGGCATTTAATTTTAGAAATAATTATCGTCATTAGTATCTCGCAGCTTTCATGGGCTAACATTAGCCAAAGTTGGTCCAGGAATGGCAACGAATAGAAAACCATGAATCAGCTATCATGCTGGTTAGTGTAGGTCGTTTTGATTTGCTACAATTTGTTATCTATACAGTCGTTTATCAATTCTACGACTGTGTTATTGAAGTTAATGCCATTCAGCCAGAGATCTGTTCTCTGTTTTTTGCTCTATTTGTCCTTCCTTCCATTTTTGTTATAGGTCGTTTCAAAATATTTTGAAGGTGTTTAAAATTCCATATCTCTGCAACCAATTGATTGATAATGCTGAAATTTTGCATATGGTCTTGTGATTTTTTGGTCCCAAGAAGTACATTCATTTCCTCACCAACAAACGTATAGTTTTAAATATTCTTTATTTGAAGTATACAAATTTAAGGCATTTTGGTCAAACCATATATTTGGAGGAATTACCACTTCATATGAGTGAGCACCCACGGACTTGTCATCTTGAACGTAATGCGCGCCAATTTCCCTGTTTTAAGCACTAAAAAACACATAAAACGCGTCATAGTTATAATTTTATATCCGGTGCATCCCATTTCCTGTCGTTTTGTTGTGATTTATGTGCAACGGCGTATCCTAATTATTGGGCAATTTCGTTAAATTTGTGATCTGTTAGTCAATGGGTATAAAAGTAAAGTTCCTTACATTGCAATCAGTGGCAATAAAGGTGTATAAATATTTTTGCATAGAAGCTAAGCGTGGAAAACTGTATCGAAGCATCTCAAAGCCAGAAAAGAGAACTATTCACGCATTGGGTATAAGCAAACGCTTTTTCAAACAAGTGCTTAAAGCTAACGGAGTGTCCAGTTCAATCAAGACTAGGACGCTAGGAAGAAAGAAAGTAGTAGATAGTTTTGACAAGGAAGTGATTAGAAGAGCAATTTGTAAAATGTTCGATTCCAAAGAAACTGTGACTTTAAGAAAACTGAAAATTCGACTGAGAGCAGAAAATGACATTGTTGTGTCGAAAACAACATTATGGAGAACTGTTAGAAGCATCGGTTTTACGTTTAGAAAGTACGATAGTGGTAGAAATGTCATCTGCGAGAAGCCGCACTTAGTTTCTATGAGGAGTAAATATTTACGTGAAGTACGGGAAATGCGTAACCAAGGTTATGATATTGTATTTCTAGATGAATCTTGGATAAATTCTCACCACACAAGTGCAAAGGAATGGCAGTTATCAGATGGAAGTATTAAAAGATGTGTACCCACTGGAAAAGGACAGCGTATTATAATGGCACATGCAGGCAGCCGAAAAGAAGGGTTGGTGAAAAATGCAGAACTTATATTCACCTCTAATTATACTGACAACAGGGACTATCACACCGAGATGAATGGCCATATATTTAGAGAGTGGATTGAAAATACTCTTCTTCCAATTCTAGACAGACCATCCTGTCTGGTAATGGACAACGCGTCGTACCACAACGCTGTGGCAGAAGAAGACAAAATTCCTACATCTACCAGTACAAAAGATGTTATAAAGATTTGGCTAAGAAAGGAAGGAATTCCATTTAACAAGGGATTTTTGAAACCTGAATTACTGTCACTTGTTAAGAAATCGCAAAAGACCAAAGTATTCCAAATAGACAAAATCATTCAACAGCATGGTCATACGTGCTTGAGACTGCCCCCTTATCATCCACAATTAAACCCCATTGAACTCGTTTGGGCAAAAATTAAAGGGCAGGTGGCAGCTGAGAATACAAGTTTTAAACTATGCGATATAAAAGGACTGACATATGCTGCTCTATCACAGATTGACAAAGATTTTTGGTGCAAATGTGAAGATCATGTCTTAAAAGAAGAAAATGACTATTGGAAAAAAGATGGACTATCGTTCGTTCAGCCCAGATTAGTAATCAATATGTTAGACTCCTCTGATTCAGAATAAATGAAATAATAATGGACGTTTTTATATGTCCGCATGATCAATCTTTAGCTAAAGTTGATAACGTTTTGAAAATGTAAAGATTCTTGATATGTGTACTGCAGGCATGCAAAGAAACTAAATCACTTTCATATGTCTTGTTTACGTAAAATAATGAAAGTCACATGGAAAGACATAAAACGAACAATGTAGCTCTTTACAGTGAAGAGGATCCCGTGCTTACATCGGACTCTTTAGTCACATGCGTACCCATAAACAATAACTTTGCTTGATATGTCATGCTCGTTATCGCTCTCAACGGATAATTAATTTTTTTAAATGTATTCTTTGTTGTATATTGTTTAAATAGTTTTCATTAATGGAACTGTTTATACGCTGATTTGTTTTAGACCGTCTGTAAAGGCTATAACATTGACATTCTCATAGTATTTTAAAGAAAGTAAACAATAGAAAGTAAACAGTTGATAAACGCCTCCAACTTTCAAGTTGTGTAGAGACGCCTATGTCGAGAAGCTGATTTCCATTAATGTACGGTAAATTATTTTCTCCAGGAGCAAAAAGATCCGTAAATTCACTGAGATCAAAGGAAAGTGCTGCTTCATGATGAAGCATACTTCCTACATCATTAAATTTTGTGAAATCGGTGGGACCTTGGAAAAACAAGGCCAGATGCAAAAAATCAAGTTTGTAAGTGCAGGGAAAGAGGAGATATTTCATGTTAATCGTGAACATTTAGATTTGAAACGACCAATACCAACTGTCACGCAATGAATGAATTGCTTCCAGCGAAATGACTAACAGATGATGGTCGTTTCTACTCAATATTGGTATAGACTCATCATCATCATCATCATCATCGGGTGCTGTCTCCGCAACGAAGGTTGGCTACCATGGATCGCCATTTCACTCTGTTTCTTGCTTTGATGGTGCAGGTGTTGTCATAGATTGGCTTGTCCATCTTTTGATGTTACTCGTCCATGTTAGTCTTGGTCTGCCTTTGCTTTTTTTACCTTGTATTTTCCCTTCCAATATTACTTTCATTAGGCTGTTGTGTCTTTTAACATGCCCAAAAAATTTCATTTGTCTTGTTCTAATTGTGTTTAGTAGTTCTCTTTTCGTTTGTAGTTGTTTTTAAACTTCATCGTTTGTTTTCTTTTCTTTCCATCCAATTCTATTCTATTCTATTCTATTTTATTCTATTCTATTCTATTCTATTCTATTCTATTCTATTCTATTCTATTATATTTAAGAAATAAGAGTCCCGTCACGTCAAGTGGCGTATAGGGAATATGGCATAGTTCGTTCACAAATTCGTGCCTACGGAGTTGTTCAATTATCTCGGAAACTGTTTGATGAATTTCTGTAATTCTTTTTCATGAAATCTTATTTTTTCACCGACCTTCAGATTTTATAACATTTAAGTATAAATGTAGTCTGGATTTTGTACAAATCGTTTTTTGTTATATAATTTTAGGAAAATATCAAACCGCGTGCTCTAAACATTAGATTTTACTGTAAGTTATGTTAATTTTCTAACAATGCAAGCCAAAGGCGTATCAGTAATACATTGAATACTAATATAACCGACCTCTTTTAGATTCCTTGCAAAAGTGCATGTGCAACAACACAGTTAACTTTTGAATAGTGATGAATGTACACTTTAAACTCTTCATGGTTTTAAAAATCAAGTAGTCACTTCACAACAGCTCAAAAATTATCACACGTACATGAATGTTAATTAATAGTAAATATTTTGTCAAAATACGCCTCTGGACCAATTTAACAAGAAACCGGAAATGAAATTACCAAAAAAAAAAACTCGGAGTGTTGCGCATCTTACAAGTTAAGTGTGCGAAACGGTGCTAAGATTGTGTGGTGTGCACGTGAAATTTGCCTTTTTAATTGGCGGGTTTATTACAACAAATGTGGGTATTGTAAAATCCTAAAATTTAGGACAAGCCAGAAAATTATATTTTTATATACCTGAAATAAGCAAAAATCTTTCCTAAACGCATGTCGGTAGGGCAAAGAATTAGACTGAAGGTCGGTGAAAAAATAAGGTTTCACGAAAAAGAATTACAGAAATTCATCAAACAGTTTCATAAATAATTAATAAACTCTGTGGGCACGAATTTCTGAACGAACTAGTATTAGTAGTAGTAGTAGTAGTAGTAGTAGTAGTAGTAACAGTAGCAGTAGCAGTAGCAGTAGTAGTAGTAGTAGCAGCAGTAGTAGTAGTAGTAGTAGTAGTAGCAGTAGCAGTAGCAGTAGTAGTAGTAGTAGAAGTAGTAGTAGCTGTAGTATTAATAGTAGCAGTAGTAGCAGTAGTAGTAACAGCAGCAGTAGTAGTAGCAGTGGTAGTAGTAGTAGTAGCAGTGGTAGCAGTAGTAGTAGCAGTAGCAGTAGTAGTAGTAGTAGCAGTAGCAGAAGTATTAGCAGTAGTAGTTGCAGTAGTAGTAGCAGTAGCAGTAGTAGTAGCAGTAGTAGTAGTAGTAGTAGCAGCAGTAGTACTAGTAGTAGTAGCAGTAGCAGTAGCAGTAGTAGTAGCAGTAGCCGTAGTAGTAGTGGCAGCAATAAAATCGGCAGAGCGAAAAAAAAAATTAAGGAAAAAAAAACAGCATAATTGTAATCAACGCCAACAGTTATAGCATCAATAGGTTCCTTCCTGTAGACACTTCTGAGATCGTACTGGTCTCGTGAGCGTGCAGGGTAGGCCCAAAGGCCCTGACGGCATCCAGCCCACGAAAGGAAATCTACCACGTCATACCAAGTTTCATACGCTAAAGACGGAGTGTGGTTCAGCGGAAAATTCAGGAGCCACAGAGTACTGACCATGCCACCAGCTCATCGTGTGCCATAATCTGTGCTTTCCTGTCCTAAAGGTAAGGTCAAGTACGAGACATGAATCGGAGTCTTAGCACGCGAGTTTTCACCCATATATGCTCGGACAACTATCCAGGAGTGTTCGGATACTTCTGGATAGTGTCGCTTCAAGCATCGAAATCACGATGTGAGGTGGCATTCCTCACCTTCCCAGAGTACTACCCTGGTACCCATTTTTGCCAGCGGCTGGGTCCACCGCGGGGGTACTTTTTCATATCACGAATACAACTCACACTGCCAATGAAACACGGGTTGTCCGAACATCGGTAGTCTAGTCGGGTGATTCCCCAACCAGGCTACCGTGGCCCTTTCTCCTATCCTATCATATTCATGGAACCAGTTTCATTGCAATCAGGAGTTCCTCATACCCGCCCCACACATCACAGTGTTTCTCAAAATGCGTAGGTAAACTCTGGCGGTAAGGTAACCTCGTGCACGTCCTCCATTAACTGAACAGGCGGCGATTCCACAACCTCTTTAGTCGCCTCTTACGACATGAATGGCAGGTAATAAAGCCTCTATTCTTTTCTGCTCTCACTGTATGATTCATGCCAGTCACACCGTGTCAGGATCTTGTCCTGACCCCTCCATCATGAAACAGGATAAAAGAACCAAGTTCACTTGATCTTGTCCTGACCCCTCCATCATGAAACAGTATAAAAGAACCAAGTTCACTTGATCTTGTCCTGACCCCTCTATCATGAAACAGGATAAAAGAACCAAGTTCACTTGATCTTGTCCTGACCCATTCATCATGAAACAAGATAAATGAACCAAGTTCACTTGATCTTGTCCTGACCCCTTCATCATGAAACAGTATAAATGAACCAAGTTCACTTGATCTTGTCCTGACCCCTTCATCATGAAACAGGATAAAAGAACCAAGTTCACTTGATCTTGTCCTTACCCCTCTATCATGAAACAGGATAAAAGAACCAAGTTCACTTGATCTTGTCCTGACCCCTCCATCATGAAACAGGATAAAAGAACCAAGTTCACTTGATCTTGTCCTGACCCCTCCATCATGAAACAGGATAAAAGAACCAAGTTCACTTGATCTTGTCCTTACCCCTCCATCATGAAACAGGATAAAAGAACCAAGTTCACTTGATCTTGTCCTGACCCCTCCATCATGAAACAGGATAAAAGAACCAAGTTCACTTGATCTTGTCCTGACCCCTCCATCATGAAACAGGATAAAAGAACCAAGTTCACTTGATCTTGTCCTGACCCCTCCATCATGAAACAGGATAAAAGAACCAAGTTCACTTGATCTTGTCCTGACCCCTTCATCATGAAACAGGATAAAAAAGCCAAGTTTGATTTATCACAAGACTTGAACGCCGAAGTTGAGGACTACAGCGTCATCAACATCTTTGACTCAGCTCTAAAAGTTCGTGTGCCAAAGTGGTCTACACTGTTAGCGATTGACATGAAAAAAAAGACGATAACTGAGAGCACAAAGTATTCATAACTTATTTTAAGATGTCCAGAAAAAATTGCGTATTCTTATTCACATGTAAAAAGAAACTGAACAGTCCCTTTGTTTATTTTACCGGGCAGTACTACATACTCGTTAGTCGAGTTTCACTCAGGCAGTTCGCAGACTGTCAGCTTCTAAACGTGACAACACAAATAATGATAATAATAAAATCGTCACGTTTGCCTTCCTTATTCTATATGAACAGATGCTGTTTATCGCACACAAAACACACGTAGTTGAATACTTCATATCTTTTTTGTTTGTTCTGACGCCACAGACTTCTTTTTTCGATGCGGAGTTTGTGAGTTGTTATGAGGTTTATTAGAAAAGAAATGCCCAGAAGTAGTTACCGCTAGACTTGTTTGGGTAGTGTCTCCTTGGACATGATTATACTACCACAATCATTTGTTAATTTGTGCTGTTGGCTGTTAAAACAAGATATCAAGTAAGTGTTTATTCTCATTTCTACTGTTTTAACGCTTATAATGTGAGGTGTTTATTTCTTTATCTTTAATCTGAATGTTTAATAAAAAAAAAAAAAAACTATCTTTACGTCACATAGTACCATTGCTGGTGTATGACGGGGGGCAACGATAGAACCAGAGAAATAAAGGCCGCTTGGTCAAAGCAGTCGCCACGACGTGTGAGACTCAGGATTTTTATTTCACCCCCGATAGAAAAAAATCCTTTCTGTCTACCGCGGGCTTCGAACACCGAACGTCGGCTTTTCAGCCAGCGGAACAGCGATTTTAGCCGCACGGCCACGCGCTCTCTCAATGTTTAATGGGTGTCTCAATTTGCTTATTCTTATATCCTCTGTTTTTGCTGTGTTAATTTTCATACTGTAGTTTGTGCAGCTTTTATCTAGAGATGTTAAATGCTGTTGTAGCAGGTTTTCATCCTCATATATTAGGCATTGGTCATCTGCGAGGAGCTTTTAAGAAAGATCAATACGTGTGAGATGCGATGCTTGAGAAAAGTAACAAACAACACAAGAAGAGATAGAATACCAAATGAAACCATAAGAAAAATGGTGGGAATAAAACCCTGCCAAGAATATATAGAACAACAACTTTCCGGCTGGGCCACCTGATCAGAATGAATCCTCATCAATCACCATCAAGGGCGTTCTTCTCGAGAATGCATGGAAAAAGACCAAGAGGAAGACCCAGAAGAAGATGGATAGATGCAGTGACAGAGACATGTAACAACAAAAGATAATGGTACGACGTTTCATGATGCAAAGCGACGTTTGATGATGTAATACTGCGTTTGATGATGCAATACAGCGTTTGATGATGCAATACGACATTTGAAGATGTAATACGACGTTTGATGATGTAATACGACGTTTGATCATGTAATACATTTAATCATGTAATATTACATAATGGCATAGAGAAAATATAATTGAAGGGCATAGTTCTAGGTATACGCGGAAAAGGAAGACCTAGAAAAGGTGGATACAAGACATCACAGACTAGCTGGAACTGACTGCGGCAGAAGCTGGGTGTCTTTGGTAGGGTAGAGAAAAAAACTTCCTCTGCATCTGTTATGGGATCAATGTTGCACCACAGACTAATGTTTCATCGCAGCTCGATAATGATGACGACGATACTTTCTATTTATCTTCTTCTTGTCAGTAACATTCATCCGTGGGCGTGAAATGCGTTGTGTCGCAAGTTTACGACAAAGCCGCGATATCTGCGCCTCTCGCCCGATACATCCCTCTTCGGTATTGTATTTATTTATATTCGTTTATAGTTCTCGTTTACTGAGGAAGGCCGCATGCTGGCCGAAACGTCAGTATTTTGTTGTGTTCCTTTTTTTTGTAAAGCTGTCACCATACCTTGTAGAAATGCACGTTACACCGCACTACTTGCTCCTGTTGCCAGCTTTACCGCAGTACTGCCATTATTTGCTTAAAAAAAAAAAAAGTAAAGTACCCCCGTCACGCCAAGTGGCGTATAGGGAAATATGGTGTTAGTGACCCTATATTTTACAGACCTTCAGCACATGATTTTTGGGGTAATTGGGTCAGTATTACGCCCGTGCTGCTTTACTTTCCCAGAAAAAAATTCGGTACCCATTTAAGGCTGGGTGAACCCGGAAGCCGTCGGTTGGGATCGAACCCTACCCATTGTCCTTTGTAGTCCAGTTCACTAACCACTGAGCGATCGCGGCTCCCCCATTATTTGCTTGTTCCGTATTAATTTATAAAAATGAATGTGAATGAACTGAGGTGTGTCAGCATTTGTCGCTGCACTGTGGAAAGTGTCGTTCGTGGATCGTGGATAATGAAAACCACCTATTTCGTTTAATCGTTAGTTGAATATATATATAGAGCAACAACAATTCTTATAGCCTCTGTTTTTGCTGTGTTAATTTTCATACTGTAGTTTGTGCAGCTTTTATCTAGAGATGTTAAATGCTGTTGTAGCAGGTTTTCATCCTCATATATTAGGCATTGGTCATTTGCAATGAGCTTTTAAGAAAGATCAATACATGTGAGATGCGATGCTTGAGAAAAGTAACAAACAACACAAGAAGAGATAGAATACCAAATGAAACCATAAGAAAAATGGTAGGAACTAAACCCTGCCAAGAATATATAGAACAACAACAACTTAAATGGTTGGGCCACCTGGTCAGAATGAATTTTCATCAATCACCATCAAGGGCGTTCTTCTCGAGAAAGCAGGGAAAAGACCAAGAGGAAGACCTAGAAGATGATGGATAAATGCAGTGATAGAGACATGTAACAACAAAAGAAAATCACTAATTCAGACAGTTCGAGCAGCTCAAGAACGACAAATGATATAACCACGACACCTTTTCTGTATCAGTGAAAAGAGAAAAGAAAGAGTTTGTTGAATCTATGTATGCAATACCGAATTTCCGGTCAATATGGCGGCACGGCGACTAGAACCATTGAGGCTCAGTTGGAAAGGTGTTCCTGGTTGCAGTTTCCTATTATTCCAAATCTGGCTTGCTATCGGAGCTACTGAGTTTAGTGCTCTGTGCACACCGTGAGTTGTGTTTTTCATCCGGATCGTCTTTCGATATTCCAATTGCTTACGATGAATAATATCGTATGACGGACAGTTCAGCTGCGTTCACTTTCGGTGCCGCTTGGCCTTATGTCTTTTGGCGTGTGCTGTCGCTGCTATGATTTGGACTGCAGCTACCTTTATTTGTTTAGATTGTTCAATGAGATGATATGGTACTTCGGATAATTCTACTAGCACGGTCGATTGAGCAATTATGGGTTTTAATTCGTTTGCAGTCATACCGGGGCCTTCCATAACCATAAATATGTATGCAAATGTGATTTGCTGCTTGCTTTCGTTCGCCCGATGACTAAAGTATTCTAGAATTATGAATTAGACGGTAGAATTCCTCTTCGTCACCCGCCCTTAAAAGGACGTTAAGTGGACGTCTCTGCGCTGTGTTGTGGTTTGCAGTGTAACACTGTTATATTTGCGCCTTTCAGCCCAACACATCCAACTTCAGCACGACATTTTTGAGTACCGGGTTGTCTTCCCTCTTCGATCCCTGCTCGCTTGGCCAGACTAGACAGGTTAGTCTGTTACTAGGGGCACCGCGGAGAGGCGGAGCAGGGTCTGGATGGTTCTGGTTCACCGATCCTGGCGCGAGACCTTCAGATGTGGATCGCTGACAACTTCCAGCTCTGGTGCTGGGAGGCGCGCCTTAGCCTCCCAAATGTGACTTAAGTCTAATGACTTAGAATAACCTTAGGCAGTGTTTTTGTTTCTTCTTCTTCGTCGTCGTCGTCTTCTCCACCTCCTTCATTCGAGTGCCCTCGTGGGTCTTTGGTGCAACACTCACAGACTTTGTCAACCTTCACAACAATCTCCATCATCAACAGCAATAAGCAGGTTTATCTTTCCTTTCATCATCATCATCAAGTACCGGGCCTGCTGGCGTTGGTGATCATGTCTCTCCACAACTTTCGATCTCGGCAGCTATTTAGCATTTCTATTGTTGACCTTTTGCCAAGCCATTCTCTTAAACTGTCTGTTATTTTTTCTCTTTGCTTCCCTCTATCTCATCGTCCCTAAATTTTTTCAGTTGTTACAATATATTCCAGTTGTTCTCTTCTCATTACATGGCCAAAAAATGATGATTGTCTCTTCCTAACATTGGAAATTAGTTCTCATTTTGCCTTACACCTCTCTCAGAACCTCTTCATTACTCTTCTTAGCTGTCCATGGTACTCTCAACATTCTTCTGTAAAACCACATTTCTGCAGACTCCAGTGATTTTCTTGTCTGTTGTCCTATTGTCCATGATTCCTTTAAGGAAAGATACAAATAAACAAATTATCAAAAGTATCAATGACATACAACTGTGAGCTGCACGTTACTACGTCATGGCACATGATGCTAATGGGCAATACACTAGGAAATCAACCCCGTGTGGGAGGTAATAAAGTCGTATAGTGTTTTAGTTAGAAGTTGTTGACGGTCTGTACTATTAACCGGATCTGAAAGCTTATAAATGTTTATAATAAATCAAATGGAACATAAATAACAGTTTAATGTGGGCGCTGCGTAATCAAAGACAAATTGTATATTTTAGGTCAGCTTGTTTAATGAAAAGTCGAGTAAATAAAAACGTATTTCTTGAACCGCAATGTGACAATATAATTTACTGAGGCTCAATGAGTCTTTGATATGCGATTTGTTGTTACGAAATACATGAGAAGGAAAAGGTAAAACGGGTCAGGGAGACTCGGCAATGAGGTCGTATGTGAGAAGTGAAGAATATTATTGTATTGCCGTCACAGTAATTGATAGCAGTTAGTGACCCGTAGCTGGCTGTTGCTGTCAAGGTCAGTAAACCAAAGCTCCTTTAGAACAACGTTCTAAAATTGTTTCTAAAAGAGTATTTAGCCCAGAAAGGGGAATGTAGATCAAGGGAGAAAGCAAACTCGGGTTTAAAAGCATTATTGTTGATAGGATCAGTAGTATCGCATAGCGGGCGGATCCATAGTAAAAAATAAAAAAATAAATAAAAAAGTACCCCTGTCACACCAAGTGGCGTATAAAGAATATAGTGTTAGTGACATAAATTTTACAGACCTTCAGCACATGAGTTTTGGGGTAATGTGGTCGGTATTACGCCCGTGCCGCTTTACTTTCCCAGAAAGAAATCCGGTATCCTTTAAAGACTGGGTGAACCGGAAGTCGTCGGTTGGGATCGAACCCTACCTCTTGTCCAGTTCACTAACCACTGAGCTATCGCGACTCCCTAGGGGCGGAACCATAGGTGCCCCTATTTCTCCCTCGAGAATAGGGAGAAGATGCGAAGAGATTCCTAGACCGCGTGCACGAATTCCGTGACACTGCCTGGGATCCATTGTGTGGTGAGGTTTTTGCTGACAATCTTGCACTTTGTTGCGGCCAAATTTGTGGCCGACTCTTTTCTATGTTAACTGCCAAGGGTTCTTTAACGTGCGCGAGAGCACACGGAGCCTCATCTTTATTGCCGCTATCCGAGAGGGCTAGACATCAGATCTGACTATTCAAGAGATCAGGGGAGCGTAACATCACGAAGAAACCATGATTTACTGTTTCCTATTTTTGAAAGTCATCACTGTCCCTGGTTCAAGAGGTAGGGTTCTATCCCAACCGACTGCTCCGGTTCACCCAGCCTTTAATGGGTACCGGATTTTTGTTTTTGGGAAAGTAAAGCGGCACGGGCGTAATACCGACCACATTACACCATAAATCATGTGCCGAAGGTCTGTAAAATGTATGTTCGCTAACACTATATTCCCTATACGCCACTGGGCGTGACGGGGGTACTTTACTTTTTTTTTTTAACAGTCCGTGGTTGACTTTCAACATGGGTCCTTTTTGTCTTAAAGCCGAAGTCGTACCTCTAGACCACTCAGACCCTTCTGGTTTTCAGTGTATGATATAGAGCTGCTATAAAGATGAGAATTATTTCAGACTAAATGCACAATATCATAACTGTGTCGAAAACCATGATACGGCACAAGAAATGTTCTTTTTGTTAGGAACTGAAACGATGGTCATAATGAGACGAAGAATAAGAGTAAAGCCATAAATAAAATAAATGAGGTACAAATACATCCTCAAAGGTCGGTTCCATGAACAATGGAAACGAGAACACTCGAAGTATAACGAGAGGGACGGTTACCACCAACTATCAAGGAGGGATCAAGTCATCATACTTCGCCTACGCACTGGCCACAATAGAATGAAAAATCGCATGTTCACCAAATTCAAAATAGGTACAACCAGCTTATGCCACTGTACACTGGACAATATGACTACAAAACATGTTCTACAGGATTGCCTCCAGTACACAGACATGAGATGAGCAATGTGGTACACACATACCTTCCTGGAAGAAAAATTATATATTGGGCAATCGAGTCACTTAAACAGACAGCTGACTTCATGAGAGAGTCTTGAATCCTACTTTGATTGAGTCTTGATCGCTGAGAGAGAGAGAGAGAGAGAGAGAGAGAGAGAAATAAATGAGGGAAGTCTGCATCTCTGATGGTGAAAGATATAATCATGGCATCTATAGAATATTGTGTCAGTTAAAATCAGGGGAAAATTATATATTTTGTACTTTGCAGTTTTATGGATTTACAGGACACAATAACAAACGTTTCGACCAACGAAATCTTCATCAGCAGACAGACAACATTGTTTTGACTCATCATCAGCACGTGCCATGCCTGTTGGTGTATATAGCCGTGTTCTGATTATTTCTTGGCATAAGACACGACACTACACACTCAAGAATGAATGACATTTCTACGTTATAAATAAGTCATCATTTATTATTATATATATACAATCAGGATATCCTTGCTAACGTCTCTGTAGGTACTTGTTCGATCTGTTAACAGTCTTGGCCGCTGAAGCGCTTCGACTACCGTCGGTGTTGTGCCTCAGCTATTAATATAGTGGATATTCTAGCTGTCTCTCTATCTAGCTCTCTTTCGTCTGTGTCTTCTGTTTCTTAAGTTCTCCAGTGACTGAGTTTGTTGCCTGTGACTATATCGGTGTCTATCTCTAGTTCTCCGTCTCTCGTTCTAGTTCTCGTCCTCTAGTTCTGGTGCGTGACTTCTAATTCTGATCTCCTTCTAATTCTAGTTTCTGCTCTCCAGTTCTCTGGTTCTAGTTTCTAACTCTCCAGTTCTGATCTAGTCTCGTCCTGTAGTTCTGCTCTCTTTTTCTGCTTCCTGGTTCTCCTTTCTGATTCTGGTTCTCTAGTCTAATTCTGCTCTCCTGTAGTTCTTATTCTCTAGTTCTAGTCTCTTCTCTAAGTTGAAGTTCTTCTGTGACTATCTCAATGCCTATCGGTCCCTAGTGCCTGGCTATCTCTGTGTGTGTTCCTAAGAAGTATCCTATCTCGTCTGCCCTCTAACTTTATACTCCGTCTTTTGACCGAAAGTTAACTTGACTTCCTGCTTCTCTTTGTCCACTCATTGTGACAGATTTCAGAGCCAAGCCCTGGAAATTCCTACAGTTCATTCAGTCAACTTCACATCTGTTACTAGTAACTCGATCTTCCTGTCTTCCTCTCTTGCTAAACTTCTACCTCCCTGCTAACTATTCTTTCTCCAGATAAAATGACATCTAATACTGCTCTATTCTTCTCTGAACTCAAAAGTGACCACCCCTAACCATCTGCCACTGTGTGACTAGCCATCAGTTTGTGAGTTCTGCATTCCTTACAGACTGCCAAGCTCATTCTTAGTTTACAACGTATTGGTCAGTCACGGCGGTTTAACATGGTCTCTTAGTCATCCCTATATTAAATGTGTCCGGTCGTTACTTTGTCCTATGTCCTCGCTTATTTATGATCTAAATATGTATGTCATCATTCATGGTTACAAGTAGGTGATCAATCATGTCTCTCCACAACTTTCGATCTCGACAGTTATTTATCATTTCTCTTGTATCTTTTCTGTTTGTTTCTCTCTACCTCTTTGTCTCTCAATTTTCCCAGCTGTCACAATATATTCCAGCTGTTCTCTTTTTATTACATGGCCAAAAAATGGTTGCTTTGACAACATTAAAAACAAATGTCAGTGTAATATAACCCAAGATATATATTCTGAAGTTGAACGTGTTGTGTTTCGTCAAGAAGAAAGTACCGCCGCTGGCAAGATTTCTCCTCGTTCTTTGTGGCTTTAGCCTTCCCCAGCATCTGGATTGTGAGATCCGACTTCTAGCTATTTCTGATCTATCTTTCGTTGAATATATTGAAGTATTGTCTATATCTGCAATGTCGTTTCTTGTATACATTTTACTATCTTTTGTAATTCTTGCAGTGGCCCATATTTTGTCTGTAGTGTTGTATCTATGGGCCAATGGATTTTCCTCAGTACTATATTCAGTGCAGTCTTAAACTATGTGTTCAGCAGTCTGGGGCGCCTAGCCTCATGTACATGTAGTTGAGGTGCCGATCTTGAATTTTGTATACATGTGACTGTGGAGTCGATTGTGTCCTGTTCTTAGTCATATAATGATAACTTGTTACCATCTATTCATATTATGAAACGCATCCTGATGTGGGGCTAGTGGTCTTCTGATTAATTTATCTGTTTCTTCTTATGGTTTGTAACTGGTGCATCTGGTTGTGTGCCTGTTGCGCCTTCTTTTGCCAGCTGACCTGCTCTCTTGAGCAACAAGATGATCCAACAACAGAAGAGTAAGTGGAAGATAACGAATAGATGGATGCACGAAATTATGTCTCACAAAGCATCAGGTGTGAAGTGAACCAAAGTAGACTGTCAAGAACAATCAACGTGCAAGGCAAAAGAGAAGACAGGACAAGACAAGACAGAGCAAGATTTTAAAGGTTTCTTTAGGAATTAAAAAAAAATTAAAATACAGCAGCGGTTTCAAAAATGCTAACACGGCGCTAAATTAATTCCCTTGAGATTGGCTTGTTGATAGCTTTAAGCAAGTGCAGCCTTTCCTTCAGGATTGGAATGCTTGATTGCGTTCTCCCGATGACTAAAGTATTCTAGAATTTTCTAGTAGACTAGAGAATTCTTCTTAATCATCCGCCCTTAAAATGACGTTAAGTGGGTGTGTCTGCTTTATATGGTGGTTTGCAGTATAACTGTGATACTTGCGCCTTTCGGCCCAACACATCCGACTTTCAGCACGATATTTTTGAGTACCGGGTTGTCTTCCCTCTTCGATCCCTACTCGCTTGGCCAGACTAGACAGGTTAGTCTGTTACTAGAAGTACCGCGGAGAGGTGGAGCAGGGTCTGGATGGTTTTGGTTCACCGATCCTGGCGCAAGCCATC
Source organism: Megaustenia siamemsis (assembly GCA_032433765.1). Lineage (NCBI taxonomy): Eukaryota > Metazoa > Mollusca > Gastropoda > Stylommatophora > Ariophantidae > Megaustenia > Megaustenia siamemsis. The sequence continues at coordinate 43,650,159 of JAVIAB010000091.1, read as the reverse complement.
AGCTGTGGGTCGCTAACAACTTCCAGCTCTGGTGCTGTGAGGCGGGCCTTTGAATTGGAATAAAGTCATTATATAATTTGTTGACTGGATCATCAGCGATCGATTCATAGTCGTAGCGTAAATTTGTTGAACACATGATCAATGATCGATTCATAGTCGTAGCGTAAATTTGTTGAACACATGATCAATGATCGATTGATATTGTCATTTATTGATCACGAGATCAGTATTTGATTAAAACTCGTAGGGTAATTTATGACGTGATAAAGGATTCACTCATACTCTTATTGTAATTTGTTGATCACGTGACTAGTGATCAACGCTATAACTCCTGTTTATCTCCTTTATGTGTCAATACTCGTACCCTTGACCTACACTGCTGTCTAGAAGACCGACAATCGATTCCTCATTAAATCGTCAGGGCAGAACAATTTAGTGCCTTCTGTCTATAAAACAAACGTATCAATCAAAGTAGAGCAAATATGTTTACTTAACCTCATTCGTCCTACTTTTACATTATTGTTATTCTTATCGAATGTTCAGCTCATTTTCTTATACAATTTTCTATCTTAAAGGCCCTGATTGTGCCAAAGCAATAAATGTCGTCGAGGAGTCAAGTAGTTTAACTTCACTGCAATGACCCACTTCATTTTGAGGTAAAGAAAAAGGAGATCGCGGGATCCGGTGGTCTTGCTCCCTATTTTTAACAAAAACCTATTGTGTTTTTTAATTTAATAAGTAAAAGTGCACATTTATATGAATGAAATTTTGTTTTTAAATGGACGTTGCGGATCATTATCCATTCAGTTGGAACAATAGACACAATACAAATATATAGATAAATAAGTGAATCAAACTAAATGACGATAATATGAGTAAACAGTGTGGTATAACATAGACCCCTTCAAAGTGTGGTGACAGCTTTACAAGCAAGGATTAGACATATTTATAATTTGTTTTGTAAAGCTGTCCCTTATAGGAGTGTACGTCACACCCTACCTCCTGCTCCCTGCTCCCAACTCTACCGCAGCACCGCCATATTTGCCTCCTCCACAAAAATATGCCATCTGAGAGGGAAGCAAATCTGTTCAAGTGACTTTTCTGAGGATAGTAAAGTAAAGTGCCCCCCCCCCCACGCCAAGTGGCTTATAGGGAATACGGTGTTAGTGACCATACATTTTATAGACCTTCAGCACATGATTTTTGGGGTAATGTGGTCGGTATTACGCCCGTGCCGCTTTACTTTCCCAGAAAAAAATCCGGTACCCATTAAAGGCTGAGTGAACCCGGAAGTCGTCGGTTGGGATCGAACCCTGACTCTTGTCCTTTGTAGTCCAGTCACTAACCACTGTTTCCGCAGGATGATTATCCGAAATGTTGTAGACTATTGACCTTTGAACCGAAATGTTGTAGACTATTGACCTTTGAACCGAAATGTTGTAGACTATTGACCTTTGAACCGAAATGTTGTAGACTATTGACCTTTGAACCGAAATGTTGTAGACTATTGACCTTTGAACCGAAATGTTGTAGACTATTAACCTTTGAACCGAAATGTTGTAGACTATTGACCTTTGAACCGAAATGTTGTAGACTATTGACCTTTGAAAATGCTTCCTGTGGAAACATGGACACTCACTGTTGATCTTAAACGAAAAATGTGGATTTTGGAAATGAGATGGCAGTGACAGATTTAGTGCCTACATTATCTAGAAAATGTAATAACCAATGAGGCAGTGCGCAACAAAGTCTAAATCATCAAGTACTTTGCCTGCTGGCGTGGGTGATCATGTCTCAACAACTTTCGATCTCGACAGTTATTTATCATTTCTGTTGTTGATCTTCTGCCAAGCCATGCTCTTAAGCTGTCTGGTATCTTTGCTTCCCTCTTTCTCTTCGTCCCTCAATTTTCCCAGTTGTTACCATATATTCTAGCTGTTCCCTTCTCATTACATGGCTAAACAATTGTTTGTTTCTTCATAATATTGGAAAATAGCTCTCTTTTTGCTTTGGCCACTTTCAGAACATCTTCATTACTCTTCTTAGCTGTCCATGATATTCTCAACATTATTCTGTAAAACCATATTTTTTACAGCCTCTATTGATTTTCTTGTATGTTGTCCTATTGTCAATGATTCACATCCATATTTTAAGACTGGCTCAACATATCATTTAAGAACTGTTTTTCTTGTTTCTATTGTCAAAATTGGATTGAACAGTATCTTCCTTATTTTTTGGAAAGCTGCTTTTGCGTTTAAATATTCAGACTAAAAATTACTGTTAAAGGAAGAGGGACGAATATTGAAATGGTACAAGATCTACAACTGAGAGTATTACACAACAGGCCCTTTTTTGGAATCCCCAGGGGGAAAAGGCAAAGAGGAAGACCAAGGAATTCTTGGAGAAGACAGATAGAAGCAGAGGTGAAGATGATGGGGAAGACATGGAATGATCTTAAAAGAATGGCAAAAAACAGATCGACTTGGAAAGTGTTTGTTGAAGACCTATGCTCCACTGAGAGCTAAAAAGGTAGAAGAAGAGAAGACTAGATCTACAGGCCTTGATAGGAACATTTTTTTTCCTGACAGCACTAGGCAAAAGAAGACAAGGAAAAACAGAGAGAAAATGATGGGAATACATCAGAGAATAGGCAGGATAAACCTTCCCCTCACATCTCAGGAAGCAGCAATCGTGAAATTGAAGAGAATTGCGGTGACATCATCAAGGATGCTCAAAGTGCGGCCAAGGTTATTGCATTAAATGATGATGGTGATGATGATACCATATCCAGAATATGAGTGAATTAATTCAACTCCAAAAAATGTCATGACATAATACAAGCTATTTAATTGTTAATTCAATGCGTTTAACATGGATGGGCCAGTTAAAAACAAAAAAAAACAAAAAAAACAAATCGAAGGAGCGAAAGAAGTCACTGTTACCTGCCACGCATATATTAAGAGGCGATTATGGATGTTTGGATCCGTCGCCTGTGCAGTGGAGTAGAACGTGCACGGAGCGACCTTGTCAACGGAGATTAACCAATGCATTTCGGAAAATGTGACAAGTGGTGGAGCGGATATGGGGAGTTCATGACTGCAATGAATCTAGTTCCATGGATATAATAGAATAAACTCGAATGTGTTTAAAATCATAATAAATTGTCGAGTCTCTGTTAAGTCCGGACTGAAAGAAGCTGAGTTATCTAAGTGGCTATAACGTTCGTTCGCTGATCGGAAAACCCGTTCAACTCCCGGCTCTGACAATATTTTGTAAACACCGATACGGATTCTGGTCCACCCAGTACCTCAAAATTAATAACAGTTAATTCTTGGAAGCAAGGCGGCCTGGCGAGGTACTGACCACATCAAATTTAATTATAGGAATGATTTTTATTTTAAAAAATTATGTACTTTAAAAAATTATGTACTTTAAAATATATTTTTCTAAAGACCAAAATAGGATCGGGGAGCCTTAATCTTACTCTTGTCTTGAAGTTGTCTATTTATGATTCGCTTTTACTTTTTTCCTTAAACTTCTTTTACTATTCAAATCTGCCTATGTGCTAGTGTTTCTGTTGTCTGTCTATTCGTATTTGCTGTCAACATCTTCGGCGGTCTTAGTCATTCAGTTCATTTAGTTCATTCAGTTCATTTAGTTCATTTATTGATGTTATCATTTGTGGGGGTCTGGGTAGCCTAGTTGGCAAAACCACCCGACTGGGCTACCGACATTCGGACAACCCGTGTTCGATTCCTGGTGGAAGCAGTATGAATTGTACTCGCGGTTGGGGAAAAAAAAACCCTCTGCGGTCCACCCGGTCGCTGGAAGAAATGGGTACCAAGGTAGTGCTCTGGAAAGGTGAGGAATGCCTCCTCGGATTGTGAGTTTCGATGCTTGAAGGGACACTATCCAGAAGTCTCCGAACCCTTCTGGATAGGCAACTGAGCACATATAGGGTGGAAACTCCCTTGATAAGTCGATTCAAGTCTTATACTTTACCTTTACCATTTGTCATCATTGTACCACTGTGCTCTTTATACTCCGGTTCTCTTCAGGTCTCTCTAATGGCTGGTATTGCAGTCTTATAACTGTCTTTTAATTGAATCTAATTTTTCTGATCATCTCTCCACTGTACCCTTTTTCTTCAGATTTGTCCGGGTCATTAAGAAACGCGTACCAAGTTGTTGGACAGATCTCACCACTACTGTCTAACAAAGAAGTAACATTAGAAGCGAAGCGAGCTATTTATAAGACTACCTTTACCCCATACTGTGCTACCAGTGCCAGGCATGGACCTTAGACTCAAAAACTATTAGAAAAATGACCACCACAGAAATGAAGTGTGTCAGACGCATGACAGGAAACAGCATGGGAGATAAGGACAGAAATGAAGAACTGTGAAGAAGAAAAAACTAGCAACAGAATCAGCTATTGAACACATAAAGCGACGACAGGTCAATTGGTTAGGCAATGTGATAAGACGTAAAGAACTAAATGTAATACGAGTTATCAACAAACGGTACGAGAACACCAGACCAAGAGATCGACTTATATATACATCTCCCCTCGACACCGAAAGGTAAATGAGGAAGTAAAGAACGAAAAAAGAATTAAGAAAAGCACTTTTCGCGGAGTAAACATACGCTTAATACAAACACATAAACACAAAGGACTTAATAATCTGTTAGTGATCCAAACAAATAAAAATACACCAAACACGTTAACACAGTAATGGACACGTCAAATTAAATTAGCGCATTAAATAAAGAAGGGAAAAAACTTTGCCTGTCAACAAGATTAGAAGCCACATCTGATAGTCAAATTTATGCCATTGGGCTGGTATTTAGCGAATGTTTTGGCTGAAACAGCTGCAGAATTAGACCAGATTCTCTCCAGGAATTTATTCTGTTACTGCGTCACATGTAAAATGTTATTGTTTTTTTTTTTTTTTTAACCGAGTTACTGATTAGGTAGACGCATTAAGGTAATCTAAAACAGAATTTATTAGCTGGACCTAGCTATTAAATGTGTGTGTGTGTGTATGTGTGTCTTTTGTTGTTAATTATAGCACCTGGCATGTAGATTTTGGAAAGGTAACCGGTGCAAAGATGAGGAACATTTTTATTTCACTGCTTCATTCAGTATGAGACGAGTGAAAGAAGCTTATATTATACCAAATTAAAATATCTGAACTATTTTTCTCTTGTTTTTCTTGCTTTCTCTACTTCTTTCTCTTTCAAATTATCTCATCGTTTTTATCACGTTATCTAACAGTCATTATCATTATCATCAAACATTGTGCTTCTTGACGTAGATGATCATGTCTCTCCACAGCTTCCAATCTCGAGAGTTATTTCTCAGTTCTGTTGTTGATCTCACATCAAACCTTTCATGTCAGCTGTCATGAATTTTCTGTCTCCTTTTCCATCAATTTTTTCTTCCATCAATTTCTCCAGTTGCCACAATATAATATGTCCTGAGTGGTTGAGTGGCTAGTGTGCTCGCTTCCAGATCAGAAGGGTCCAGGTTCGACTCCCAGAAATGGGGAATTTTTTTTCCGGACGGATACAACTCTGGGGTTGATCCGGTTTCTAAAAATGGGTACCACACAATTCTCTACATCACACAAAAATATGTTTGGACATACAGAATATGGTCACTAACACCACATACGCCTAGCAAAATAAGGGAGGGAACTATTACTTTTTAAAATATATTGCAGTTGTTCCCTTCTCATTGCACCATCACACAAAATATTATGTCCCTTTAGTGGTTGTTAAAATGTTTTGGAGTGTCCTTGTTATTATTGTACGCCCTTCAATTCGTGGTATTCTTTACATTCTTCTAGAAACCAAACCCCTCAAATATTTGCTTGTTGCTCGATTGTCCACTATTCACTTCCTTAATGTGACACTATAAAATCCAACAGTATTGACGTTGTTTTGTCATTAATCACCAGCCTTCCGTAACAAGTTCTCATACATATTGAGAGGTCGATGGATGCCATTCCTCGATTGTAGTTAGTTTGATCTCCATAGACATTGATTGAAGCCTGTTTATTTGTAACGGCTCGAATTATCTGAACTATATCGCAGCTATAATAGGGAATACGGTAGTTGTTTGTACATTGACACATCCCAGTGAGCTGGAATGTGATTGTGTTTTCTGATAAAATATTAGGGGAGTCATGGCTTCCGTTGCTCCCCCTGAATATCCGCCGCTGGTATCTTGTTTCTTTGTTAACATGCTGGATTTTATTCTCTTGTTTTCCTGCAAGTACAATTTTTGTTTTTGCCTAGATATATTTTCTGTTCATTTAAACGTTTGAGGACAATTAACAATCTTGCAGCTCTTATTATTTTTAACTCAAAACATAAGAACGACCAGTCTGCAGTTTTAGCTCTGTTAACTCATTAGGAGCTTGCAGCTCGTATTTTTCTTTAAGTTAATTTATGTAGGTCTAGTAAGAGTATGGTAATGATATAAATGAAGTTGATTAATAGTTCAAAGATGAAGAGATCGTTATACAATTTTCTTCTTCGTCGTCTTTATATTTTTTCATTTTCTTCTCCGTCTTCTTTTTCTTCTTTTCTTTGTCATCTTCTTCTGCGTCTGCTTCTTATTTTTTCTTCTTTAAGTGTTACGACGACTTACTCAGGCTAGGATCCCAGCCTATACTAAACTTAACTGCTAGTTAGCAAAGCTAAGTTGCTAAAACATTATAACATGAAACACTGTCAGACTTTTTCATGTTTTAGATTCGCTAAGCTTCTAAATCGCCCGTGCGCTGCCGGGGCCCGAAAGGGGAGTAAAGAATAGCGGCGCTGTACCCTACCAGGCATGTTCGTAAGAGGCGAGAAAGGAGGGTTAGGCATGGGACTGGCTATACCATACTGTAAAAAAATTAGCCGAAAAAACTTCACAAACGTGAACAAGTCAAAGAAAGATAAAGTTAATCCGTTAACCAGGAAAGAGAAGGGCTCTCTGTCTAAGAGACGTATGACGCAATCCGGAGAAAGCCATAAGGAGTCTGGGTTGCCGACTCACCCTTTGTCTACCAGGAAATCATCCATAGATATTAACACCTCTACCAAGATGTTACATGATCTATTGGATAAAATTTGGGAGAGGGAAGAAATACCTAAAGACTGGAGAGAAGGTTATATGATCAAACTACCAAAGAAAGGAAGTTTACAGGAGTGCACAAATTATAGGGGAATTATGCTACTATCAGTGCCAGATAAAATATTAGGCAGAATCATTCTGGAGAGACTAAAAGAGGCTATAGAGAAACACTTGAGAGATGAACAAGCAGGTTTTAGGAAGGATCATGTGCTGATCAAATAACTACTCTACGTATAATAGTTGAACAAAGTTTAGAACTAAAATCCCCACTTTATATTGAATTCATAGATTACGAAAAGGCATTTGATAGTTTAGACAGAAGAATGCTTTGGAAGTTGCTGAGTCATTACGGAATCCCCATAAAGTTTATTAACCTGATAAAAACAATGTATGAAGGAACAAAATGTAGTGTGGTGCATGAAGGACAGCTTACAGAAGCATTTGAAATAAGAACAGGTGTAAGGCAAGGATGCCTTCTGTCTCCATTTCTCTTTCTAGTGGCCATAGATTGGATTATGAAAATAACTCAAAACAACAGAAATGGGATCCAGTGGTCACTGACCAAACAACTTGATGATTTAGACTTTGCTGATGACATAGCTCTCCTATCACACAGCCATCAACAGATGCAGGATAAAATGAGTATATTAGATGAGAGATCACAACAGCTAGGACTAAAGATTAATAGAGATAAGACCAACATTATGAGAATTAATGCAGTTGGCAATAACCAAATAAAACTAGGAGAAATACCTCTACTAGACGTACAATCTTATATATATATATATCTGGGCAGTAATATAGATAAAGAGGGAGGAACAGAAAATGATACCAAAATAAGGATATCAAAAGCAAGAGGAGCTTTCATTGCACTGGGAAACATATGGAAATCCAAAGAAATTAGGCTAAATACAAAAATAAAAAATTTCAACTAAAATGTTAAGTCGGTCCTATTATATGGCTGTGAAACATGGAGAATAACAAAATTGACAATCACGAAAGTACAGACTTTCATTAATGGATGCTTGCGCAGAATAAAGGGATAGAAATGGCTGGACAAAGTCACTAACGTGGAATTATGGAAATGTAGCAGTCAAATACCAGTGGATAGAGAGATACAGCGAAGACGATGGCGATAGATAGGACACACACTACGGAAGACAACTGAGAGTATTACACAACAGGCCCTTTTTTGGAATCCCCAGGGGAAAAGACAAAGAGGAAGACCAATGAATTCTTGGAGAAGACAGATCGAAGCAGAGATGAAGATGATGGGGAAGACATGGAATGATCTTAAAAGAATTGCAAAAAACAGAACGACTTGGAAAGTGTTTGTTGAAGACCTATGCTCCACTGGGAGCTAAAAGGTAGAAGAAGCTTCTAAATGAAAGAGTCAATAGAGCTGTGGTAGCGTGTGGGATTGGCTATAAAGTCATCGTACGTTAGATCTAGCTTGTTACTTCGATCCAGTTGACAAAATGGGTACCTAACTCTGCGAGCTGGAAAAAGTAATTAAAAACAAGAGAGCACTGGCTCCCTCATGCTGAAATGCTGTGGAATAGTAAGATGAAGTTTAGTGTCTCACTCACCCACGTCAGTACAATCTTAAAGGGCACAACCGACGTCTACAATTTCAAGCATCGTGATTGTGCTTTTGGGTGCATGTAGACTGTTTGCACACGCCAGAATTATCTCCGTAGCAAACTCCTAAAGGACTGAATAGTGCACGGATACAATTTTTTTCCGATATCCCACACAAGTAGCCGTTTACACGGACGTCCCTCGCCATACAGGCAGACATTCTCAAACGTCCGAGATACACTCATTTTTTGATCTTTGAGAGTTTCTGTGTGTATAGGTAGATTTTTCCTACAAATATTGCCTGGGCAGGGACGATGTTTTGGGCTACTCTTGTCTATGTTCACCTACCAAGAGTTAATTAATGGTTGCAGAGTACTCTTGTCTATGTTCACCTACCAAGAGTTAATTAATGGTTGCAGAGTACTCTTGTCTATGTTCACCTACCAAGAATTCATTAATGGTTGCACGGTACTCTTGTCTATGTTCACCTACCAAGAGTTAATTAATGGTTGCAGAGTACTCTTGTCTATGTTCACCTACCAAGAGTTCATTAATGGTTGCACGGTACTCTTGTCTATGTTCACCTACCAAGAGTTCATTAATGGTTGCACGGTACTCTTGTCAGACTTATGTTATGTTTCCATTATCCGAGAGGACACCGATATCTCACAACCCAAAGACCTGGGGTGGGTAAAGCCACGAAGAAACCAAGAATTCGACGAGACACATTCCTACTACCTGTCTCAGTGTAGACTTCATTTGTATCGGTTTCTTATTTCCATCTTTATTTAACAGATATATTAAGTAGAGGAATTTAAATACATAAGAGGTCTGCTGACTCATGATGCAACAAAGCTTGTCAAATCGTTGGACAGCTATTACCACCATTGTCCAACAAGGAAATCACTCTAGAAGCAAAACGGGCACTCTACAATACAATCTTTATCTCAACGTTGTGCTACCAATGCCAGTCCTGGACCCTTGATGCAAGAACAATTAAGAAAATTAACATCCACTGAGATTGACTGTGTTAAACAAATGACAGGAAACAGTCTGAGAGATAAAATCTGAAATGAACTAAGAAAAAAGCTAGGAATATCCCCCGCCATAGAATAAATAGAAGCACTAGGAAACATAACAGCAGTAGAGGCGAATAGAAGAGCAAAAGACCGCAAATTATATCTTTCCTTGACGCAGAAAGGCAGATGAGTAAGGGAAGATGAAGATAGAATATATAAAGAAACAACAGATAAAATGGTTTTGCCATCTGACAAGTCAGAGTGATCAAAATACAACATATAAAACCTTTAATAAACGTTGCGAGAACACCAGACCCAAGGGCCGACCACGAAAATGATGTAATGAGGGAATATTTGAAACACTAGCAATTTTAACAGCAGGCGAAGAGAAGAGCAACAGATCGCAAATTATATCTTCCCCTCGGAGCTTAAAGGCAAATGTGGATGGAAATAAGAATAAGATCCTTCATGTACCTATTCATAGCTCGGACGATTACAATGCACCACGTTTGGAAATGAATTTGTCATTTATAATCAACATAAGCATTTGGAAGTAGAGCAGTCATGTTTTCGTGAATGTCTTATCGGTCTAATTGTTGAGCAATGTGTGTTACATAAACTGTCAGGTGGTTTGCTTGTTAATCAAATGATTAATTCAGTAAGACAGATACACGTTACAGATCATTGACTCTAGACGCAAGAACAATAAGAAAAATAATTACTTTCGTAGTAGAAAAGTTAGACGGCCTGACAGGAAACAAGCTAAGAGATAAGATCTGAAGTTTTCTTTTTTCCTTTCTCATGTACCTGTCAGCGTCGAGGGGAGATATAATTTGCTGTTGTTTGGTCTTCTGTTGTCCTCTCCTGCTTTTAGATTTCCTAGTGCTTCTAATATTCCATCAATCCATCATTTTTCGTGGTCGGCTCTTTAATCTGGTGTTCTGGCTACGTTTATTGAAGGCTCGTTGTGTTTTGATCTTTCTGCTTTGTCACGTGGCCAAATCATTTTATCTGTTGTCTCTTTATATATTCTATTGCGGGGGTTATTCCTAGCTTTATTTTTAAGTTTTTCATTTCTGATCTTATCTCTCAGGCTGTTTCCTTTCATTCGTCTTCACATTTAATCTCAGAGATTATTTTTTCATATTGTTCTTGCATCCAGGGTCCAGGTCTGGCATTGATAGCACAACGTTGGGATGAAGATTGTATTGTAGAGTGCCCGTTTTGCCTCTAGTGTTATTTCCTTGTTGGACAATAGTGGTTATAACTGTCCAATGACAGTTGTCGACCAGTCTGCAGTTGAATCACAAAAAGGTGAATGTGATGAAGTATAGAGACGATAACAATGGGCATCTGTGGGTTTATAGAAAACCGAGGTGTGGAGGCCGGAGGTACCCAAGGAAACTATAAGATCTAGGAAGGTGACAGAGGAAGTGGATATACACGATGTGATCTTGATAGCTTTGTGATACCTACCAATGTAGTCGATAAACCTGGAGAGGTCATCCTCAGGTAGATCGGTAAGTCTTAAGCAGTCATCAATGTACCGGAGGTATATGATGGGAAGGGGACCTTGATAAGAATTGAGAATTTGGTGTTCAAGGTAACCCATAAACAGGCAAGCATAGCTGGGGACCATCTTGGTGCCCATGGCTACTCCACTCACTTGGTCATAGAAGTCACCATTGAACTCAAAGGTGTTGAGGTTGAGTACAAGCTCAGTAAGGCGGAGAAGGGTGGCAGTATCCACAGAGGGGTGTTGTCTCTGGTCAAGAAAGAACCGTAGAGCCAGGAGGCTGTAGGAGTGAGGAATAGAGGTGTAGAGAGAGCAAACATCAAGGACGAAAAGTCTGTATGCGCGACCACGGGAGAGAGAGATGGAAGAGAAGATACTCAAGGCATAATTTGTGTCCTTGACATATGAGGGAAGACTAACTACATGGACTGGAAGACACTGTCTAGATAGTCTGTATTAACTATTTATGTCTGAATTAATTTTTTATGTCCGCATTTATTGTTTCTGTTTTCAGGTGAGAGGCTGTCCACGTGAAGTTTGCCTTAAAGATATTGATCCTGAGAATGAGCAGCACAGCAAGGAAGAAATGATCGAAAAGAAATGATCAAATTGTAACATAATTATTTGTATCGTTAGAAATCGTGCAAGGGAAATAACTTTGAATAACTGGAATACACAATATCAAAATTTAGAAATTTGATAGAAAATCAGACGCATTTTTGTAACAAAATATTTCATTATCAGAATGGCGTCTCTAGATGTTCACGTTATCAACGTTACGGAACAAAGTTCTTCAGTTGTTGATGGGGTAAATACAAATGCCGACAATCTGAGACTTATTCGGACACCGTCCCCTCTAAATGGCAAAACACCGCGTCGAGCCCCACCAAAAGTGATCGTTTCTGCCAGCAGTACGCCAAGAAGTTCCCCAACTTTGTCAAGGCATAGTTATCTGACCCCTGATATGGGGCCCAGCTTCAATTTGAGGTCAAGGTCACCAAAGATTACACGGCAGTTGATTCTGAGAACTGGCCGATCGCCATCTCCGTCACATCGAGCATTTACAGCTTACAGCAGCTCTCCTAGAAGAGCCGGGACGCCCGTCTCGGACACAAGCAGCGACTGCCGAGGCTCCGCCCATGGTGACGTGTATATTTCAACTGCCGACCAACCACCGCTCTCCTTTACTTCGATTGAAATGGCTGAGAATAAATTCAACCGACCAATCGCACGCAGTGTGACGCCAGTTCCGGTTAATGAAGACCGATTTGCATATGGAAATCAAGCCTTTGACTCAAATGATGAATTGATCATGAGTCCAGTGAGCTTATGTAAGTACATGTTGTGTTTTAAATATGTTATTCTACCCATGGAACCAATTTCTTTGCATTCAGGGTTTTCCCATACCCGCTCCACCTCATGTCATAGTATTTCCAAAAATGCATCGGTAAATTCCCTTGGCAAGATCGCTCGGTGCACGTCCTACTTGACTGCATAGCCGACGATTCCAAACCTCCTTAGTTGATTTTTACGACATGCGTGTTAGGTAAAAGTGGTTCTATTCTTTTCTTACCTTGTGGGGGCCCACGTAGTCACACGGGGATGTTATTTATAATTGTTTTCTAGACAATAAGAACTGCTTTCCTTCTTCATTTGCTATTCAGGGTCAAGGTGAGATACAGTTTGCAGTCTTGCACTCTTTTGCTGGTCTCTCCTGGTGTTATTTATTTATTTATTTTATCGTTGGCGAGCTTTACCTCTGACGAAGTCCCTAGAGACCAGGAACTGGATTTTGCGTGTCAATCTATTTTTCCCTGGCATCCGTGTGCTCAGGGGTCCCTCGCCGCACAGGCAGATAACTCCGACTTCGAAGGTAATCATATGTTTGCCGTCGATGAGTAATTGACGTTTCAAGCCGGGCCTCGCTGCTGAGACCAGGGGTGGTTGCCGCAGAGAGAAATCATAAATAAAAATCCCAACCGGTGTATTGTATTATGTTATGTTTCCCAGTGTTTGTAGTATTCCATCAAAGGAAATAGGCAATCAAAACCAGAATCTTCACCTGCCCCCTTCAACGTGCCGTGTTCTCTTCTAAGATATTTCTTCCACCAGTAAAATAAAACTATCTTTACGACACATATTACCACTGCTGGTGTATGTCGGGGGGCTCACGACAGGAACCGAGTGATAAAGGCCGCTTGGTCAAATAAGTCGCCAGGACGTGTGAGACAGGATTTTTTTTTCACCCACGATGGGAAAAAAAAGCCTACCGCGGGTTCCGAAGACCGTACGTCGGCTCTTCAGCCAGCGAAACAGTGGATTTCGCCGCACGTCCACGTGCTCCTCAACTTCCGCCAGTGACCTTGGTTAAACTTTAGTCAAGGATAATGCAAGGAAGAAACAAGCAAGTCTAGTTATTAATCTAATCTCTTTGTCAGTTTTCTAGAATAGACGACATGTAACATCAGGGACTGAAAGCGTTCGATGATAACTAGCCTGGTCAGTAATACAAGCAAGAATCAACGAAATCTTGTTAATCTAATCCCTTTGTCAGTTTTATAGAATAGACGACATGTAACATCAGGGACTGAAAGCGACCGAGAATAACTAGCCTAGTCAGTAAGGAATAAGAACAATCAAACAAACATGGTATTTCCATATCATTTTTGATGATGCAGGGAGGCGATTTCATGTTTAATCACAGAACTGATTCTCAACAGTAACATTTTTTTGTTATGCCTTTGAGTTAAATATGAATTCCTTTAAATGGATCAAGTTAGGACTGCCAGAAAACTATCGAACGTTCTAGGTTATGAGACTGGCCACACCAAGGTGTATTCGTTATCAGTATTTATCCAAAGGGATATAACCCCAGTTTAACTCTTACCGAAACAAATTGTAATATTACTGCCCTTGATTTGTAAGAGCAGTAATATTCCAATATTTCACTTCACTCCTATGCTCTTTCCTCCTCTCTTTTTATCACTTCACTCATTCTGGCTCTACTTTGACCGAAAAAAAAATGTACATGTCAATAAATCGGTAGTAGCTAAAATAAAATAAAAATGTAATATTCCTTAATAAACGTAATGGGAAAGTGAAGTATTTCATCCAAACTTGGCCCTAACATTTGGAGACGGTAGACACTACCCTTACTCACCGTTGTTACATTTCCTTAACCTTGTGATTCATGTACTTATTTTGCTATCAGCAAAATTAAATCTATCAGAATAAGTCACGTGAGCCGCATCATCCAACAACCAGACATTCGCACGTTACTACACTGGACTGAGATTATTCAAATTCAGAAAACTTAACAATTCTTCTACTTCTGCGATCATGGCTCATTCAGACTAGGATTACGGGCTCTCTTATGAAGGCAGCGGTCTGTTTGAGTGATTCGGTTGCTCCGTATAGTTTCTCTTCCAGGGAAGTGGGTGTGGGCAACATTGTCCTTCTCAGGTCTGTGTACTGGGGCCAATCCTGTAGAACATGTTTTGTGGTCATAGTGTACAGTGGCATAGGCTGGTAGTTCCTATTTTGAGTTTGGTGAACATGTGGTTTCTCATTCTGTTGTGGCCAGTGCGTAGGCGAAGTATGATGACTTGATCCTTCCTTGATAGTTGGAGGTAACCATCCCTCTCGTTATGCTTTGAGTGTTCTTGTTTCCATTTTACATTATACTGGCCTTTGATGATGGATTTGGCTTCATCGTAGCTGACCAGATGGTTCTCTTGTGGTAATCTCCCTCCCTCTTTAGCTAATTTATCTGCGCATTCGTTTCCGTATATTGGTTATTGGTTATTGGTTATGGAAGGCCTCGGTATCACAGCAAACGAATTAAAATCCATAATTGCTCAACCGTCCGTGCCAGTGGAATCATCCGAATTACTAACACATCTCCCTAACAAAGAAAGGTAACTGTAGTCCCCATCGTAGCAGTCTCAGCACACGCCAAAAGACATAAGGCGAAACCGCGCAGAAAGTGAACACAGCCAACTGTTCCCTGTCATACGATATCATCATTCATCGTAAACAAGCGGGATATCGAAGTAGGATCAAAACGGATGAGATACACAGCTCACGGTGTGCACAGAGCACTTAACTCAGTAGCTCCTGCAGCAAGCCGGACTTGGAATATGAGGAAACTGCAAGAAGGAACACTTTTCAGACATAGCCTTCAATGGTTCCTGCCGCCTATCCACCATATACCATGGGAGTTCACGTCCTCCCGAAAATGATGATCGTCGTAGCACTTGATGATGTTTCCGTATATATTACAGTGTGATGGTATCCACTGGATGACCACCCTCTGGAAGTTATTGCACAGTTGGTCTTGGGTTGTTCTCAAGTCATCTAGCTCACTGTTCCTGGGTTTTTTTTAGAGCTGTTAGGACTGACAGTGCATTAGCCAGTATCACCAATTTCTTGTGCATGTTACTTTTGTGTTGGATAGCCAGATTTGCAGCGTCTTTCTTGTCTCAACGGTTGATTGTTTTAGAATGGTAGTGACATTGTGGTAGTGACATTGTGGTAGTGACATTGTGGTAGTGACATTGTGGTAGTGACATTGTGGTAGTGACATTGTGGTAGTGACATTGTGGTAGTGACATTGTGGTAGTGACATTTTACCTACAAGCAAGTCGTCTTGGAAATGTTGCAGCATATTTTTGATGTAGATGTCCAGAGTGTAGTACATCCCCCTCACTCTTACAATTTATATTTAATGGAAGTGGCTTCAATTTGTGACACCATGCGCAAAACGTAAAATTTGTTGTGTGTGATAAAGTGAATATTTATATATAAATATTTCACTAAATAATGATAAAACTAAAAGATAAACAATTTATAAATTTGAGTTTCAGGGATGCACATTTTTTTTTTAACCACAAAAGTGTGTAAATGTTCAGAGATAAGTTCTCCTAATCAGCTTGTATGCTTAATAGAAGTTTATATATTTTAGATTTTTTGGAAATACGCAAATGTGCAAATCAACTATAGTATCATTGCTAGACAGCTGTATCCCCAGTATAAACCATGCCAGCCATACACTAGGGAATGAACTAAAGATGGCTAAGCTTACAGGGATAATAATCCGTATCCAGCCATACACTAAGGAATGAACTAAAAATGGCTCAGCTTACAGGGAGAATAATCCGTACCCAGCCATACACTAGGAATGAACTAAAGATGGCTCAGCTTACAGGGAGAATAATCCGTATCCAGCCATACACTAGGGAATGAACTAAAGATGGCTCAACTTACTGGGAGAATAATCCGTATCGAGCCATACACTAGGGAATGAACTAAAGATGGCTCAGCTTACAGGGAGAATAATCCGTATCCAGCCATACACGAGGGAATGAACTAAAGATGACTCAGCTTACAGGGAGAATAATCAGTATCCAGCCATACACGAGGGAATGAACTAAAGATGGCTCAGCTTACAGGGAGAATAATCAGTATCACCGGCGAAGAAGTTAACCCCTACCTCCTTGGTCACCAGACAATTCTCCTTTTACATCTCTCCTTAACATTCCCATGTTTATCTCCTCTTTTATGAGTTTTTGGGTCCATATTTACTTAGTGTGAAATGTGCTTTTGGTTGGACAAAAATACTCCCGCGGTGGACCTACCCGCTGGCAGAAATGGGTACCAGGGTAGTGCTCTGGGAAGGTGAGGAATGCCACCTCTCTTTTCGATGCTTGAAGCGACACTATCCAGACGTTTCCGAACACTTGTGGATGACGGCCGAGCACATATGGGTGAAGACTTGCATGCTAAGACGCCGGTTCAAATCTCGTACTTGACCTTCACGTCTCGTACTTGACCTTCACGTCTCGTACTTGACCTTTATTTATTTGGAACAACGATTTTAGAGTTGTCCAGCCTGCCCTAAATTCCTTCTTACGAGGTTAGAGTACACATCCCGGAAGTGAACTCACTTCTAACTTTCCGATGTTGTGACCTTACACTAGCAAGTTTAACCTCCTCACTTACATGAGCCGCGATATCTCAGTGGTTAGTGAACTGGACTGGATTAAGAGGGGTAAGAGGTCCAGTTCGATTCTGATCAAAGGCTTCCAGGTTCACCCAGCCTTAAATGGGTACCAGATTTTTTTTTACCCTATGAAGGATATGCTGCACGTCTGACCATATACTGACCATTCACTGACCATTTTGCACACACAAAATAATGTACTGAAGTTGTATTCACAAAATATGAGCACTAATACTATATAGGCCAAGTGGCGTGACGAGACTATGTCTACCCGCCCGCTTATACATCCACCCATTCATCCGTACATCAATTCAACCATCCACCCATCTATCTTTCGTCTCTTTCTTTTTTCTTTCATTTTCTTTCTCTCCGGATTTTTTCTTTTTCTCTTTTTTTCTGTCTTTCTTTCCCTCATTTCTTTCTTTCTCTTGTCCCTACTTCCTTTTCAGCTGCTCCCACACAAAAACAGCTACACGTTTTTATTATCTGACATTAAAAGCACGTTAAATGGCTGTGTGCATGAGTTATATATTGCCATTTCCTACAGACTTTGGCACTTTTTACCTTTCTGTCCAAAACATCGTAATTTGACGAAACGTTTGTGCATGTCATTAGTTGCTTTCTCTCCTCAAAACCTAATGACTTTGTCAGATTTTTAAGACTGTTTTCTGGTTCCAGAGAGGTGTTGAAATTGAAGGTTCCCTCCACGCGCTGATAGGGTATGGGGAATGCGGTGTTAGTGATCTTATTTTTCTATAACCACTGCACACTTATGGGTGATATAGTCGGTATCACGCCAGGCCGCCTTTACTTCCTAGAAAAAATCTCTGGTACCAATTTTTATGGGTTGGTGAACCCCGGGACCTTGTCAGTCCGAAATAAAAGATGTGCCACTGCTGGGAATCGAACCTGGACCCTTCTTCTACACCGGAGAGGTGTAGTGGGGTTTTAATCAGTTATGGTTCACATACATTCATAGATAGATTCATAGAAAAAAGATAATAGGGCAAAATAAAATAAAAATAAAAAAATATTTCTTAAGGCGCTGCAAAATCCGTAGGCAACTATGACTGACGAAGGCTACAACCCTGGCGTAACAGTCAATTATGAGTCGATGATGTTTCAAAATATGAGGACTGTTGAAGGTTACAACGATATTATAAATGTTACAGGACATTCTTTACCTCTTTTATATGTACTGAAGTCGGATGTGTCGGGCCGAAAGGCGCAATTATCAGTTATTTTGCAAACCACAACACAACGCAGACACGCCCACTTAACGTTCTTTTTTTAAAGGGCGGATGACAAAGTGGTGTACCCCTTCAGGTATCGGGCGAACGCAAGCAAGTGCTTCTTTTATACACTCTAATACTTGAGGACTATAATTACCACGAGAAAAAAGCACTGATTCCCCCCCCCCCCCACCTTTTTATCTTCAAATACTCTGATACCATTTTAAACCAGTGGTTACCAAACTTTCAACACTGGGACTCCCATCCTCCGCTGGTCATGTATTGCAGGCGCCCTCTTGGTAATTGCGATCATAGCCGGTAGGTAAACTCTGATTCTCTCTCTGATAGGATGTAGATGATGACGTCACAATTAACACTCATATAGATATGTTGTATGTGCTAAATATGTGGTTGCTGTCATTTTACTATTTCTAAACAACTCAGCCATCATCATCATCACGTACCATGGCTGCTGGCGTAAATGATCATGTCTCTTCAAAACTCTTGATCTTACAGTTATTTATCATTTCTGTTGACCTTCTGCCAAGCCATTTCTCTTAAGCTGATTGGTATCCCTTCTCTTTCCTTTTCTCTATATCTTCTTCTCTCAATTTTCCCAGTTGTCACAATATATCCCAGCTGTTCCTTTCTTATAACATGGCCAAAAAATGATGGTTTCTTCCTAATATTGGAAATTAGCTCTCTTTACTTTGGTCTCTTTCAGAACGGGTTTATTACTATTCTTAACTGTTTATATGGTATTCTCAACATTCTTCTGTAAAACTACAACCAAAACTCAATAGGCGCACGATAATCCTCTCGGAGCGGCATCATTGCCAACATTTGGCAGCGCCCTTTTGAGCCACACTTACAGAACCTCTGCTTTAATCTCGTACGACCAAAACATTATGGGTCATCTTTTAACTTCATGAACTCAAGAGGTGCAGAACATTTGAGACAAAAGGTATGGGGCAATAACCTAACGTTCTTTTCTCTCTGTCCCTAAAAGTTAATTAACAAAAGAAAAGGGGTGTGTGCTAATTTAACTTAAACTATGTGAGAACATACTATCTGGGATCAACAGGTCACATTCCGAAGAAGATCATTAACATAATATGAATACTTAAGGAGAGATCATTTTGTCTTAAATTTTTTATTTTAAAATATGACTAAATGTTAAACCTTTACTTTCTTTTCCTTCTTCTCATCCTCCTCTTTCTCCTCCTCCTCTTCTTTCCCCTCCTCCTCCTCTTCTTTCCCCTCCTCCTTCTTTCTTCTTCTTCGTTTCCTTTTTCTCCTTCCTTCTACGTCTTCTTTTTCTCCTTCCTTCTACGTCTGTTTTGAGCAATTAGAAGAACGAAGAACTTGTGTACGTTGTTACCACAATTGATAATAGACTAGCGATATCTCGTACTCTCTGCCCCAAACATCAGATTTCTGCAAGTACTCTATCACACGGTCTTTGAAAATAGGTACCGAGGATTTTATTTTGGTAAGTAACCTGACTTGACATGATACAGGCGGCTGAAATGTGCTGACGTTAAAGGACAATTTTGATGCACACAAAAATAAAATTCGCATGCACCAATACAATGTTAGGCAGTCCATGTACACCACACATTTTTACCCCCTTTTCCTACCTGTTAGATTTTGTCAGTTCTTTAGGCACTACACTTACAATTCTGTGCTGCCCGCGACCACTGTTACATCGACCCGGAAGTGTGCATCATAAGCTGCGCACCTTATTTTTCCCCAGAACGCAACACGGTCACTAGAACAGCATTGATGACGACGACGAGCACTTTGTTGGCTGCTGAGTCGGGGGCTCAGCGGATATGGCAATGTCCCGCTTGTAGTGACGTCAACTCGTTTTTTTTTTTAACAGTTCAAAGTTATAACATAAATTATCGGTTCTTCTATATCTCTACCGCACTTCTATACTAGCACAATGAAGAATAACCAGTAGGCTTAATCTATGCAAATCCTGGGTATTCTATACAATGCTTGATTCCTACACATTACCGGAAACAAATAAAGAAGTCTATTTTTGACGATCTTATTGCTGATTTAATGCGCCAAGGCTGTGACGCGATTTATTACCTCTTAAACCCAATTAGGTAGTACATTGTGTGAGATAAGCACAAACTGTAATGGTTTTCTTGATTTCTCCAGTTCTGTTGGAGAAGTTAGCTCTCGCCCTGTCTAGTTGAGAGTGCAATACTAAGATTTTTCTCGAGTGCAGATTTTTCAGCCGAAATGTATCAGAACGCGTTCTTATAAACATTTAGGGCGTTCTTCTTTCTCTTTTCTCTTTCTCACTGATACCGTAAAGGTGTCGTAAAGGTGTCGTGGTTTATATCATTTGTCGTTCTTGAGCTGCTCGAACTGTCTGAATTAGCGATTTTCCTTTGTTGTTACATGGCTCTGTCACTGCATCTATCCATCTTCTACTAGGTCTTCCTCTTGGTCTTTTTCCATGCATTCTCGAGAAGAACGCCCTTGATGGTGATTGGTGAGGATTCATTCTGACCAGGTGGCCCAACCATTTGAGTTGTTGTTCTATATATTCTTTACAGGGTTTTATTCCTACCATTTTTCTTATGGTTTTATTTAGGTATTCTATCTCTTCTTGTGTTGTTTGTTTCCTTTCTCAAGCATCGCATCTCACATATAATGATCTTTCTTAAATGGTTATGGTTATGGATGGCCCCGGTATCACTGCAAACGAATTAAAATCCATAATTGCTCAACCGCCCGTGCCAGTGGAATAATCTGAATTACTATCTCCTCTCCCAAACAAAGAAAGATAGCTGCAATCCCCATCATAGCAGTCTCAGCACACGCCAAAAGACATAAGGCAAAACCGCACAGAAAGTGAACATAGCCATATGTTCCCCACCATACGATATCATCATTCATCGTAAGCAATCGGAATATCGAAACACAATCGTGTTTTAGAAAAAATGTGATTTAGAAAGGGTCCAAGATTTAGGGCGTTAACAGTTATTAATCTTCACAACTTACTATCTGTTTTGAATTCCATTTGATAAATGTAGCATGAATATACTGAAACAATACCGTTTAGGAAACATAACATCCTTTCAAGAAGTGTCAGTAAAAGAAAGCCCCAAAGGACTGGTGGACAACGATTTTCTTGTTTTATGGGATTGGGCAGATTATGTTTAGGTAAACTTTTATTTAAAAGAAAAGCTCTGCATGTAGCCACTGACTTCAGCGAGTTGATGGCTACAGGTAATCCACGTCTTTATAGTCAGTGTTTTTAATTTCTACTACATAGCAGGGGTGGGTATTCTGAGGTGGCAACAGAGGGTCACGACTCTAAAATTTTATCAGAATACATAACACAATCACATTTCAGCATTTGAATTTTGATTTCAGCATTTGAATTTTGATTTCGGCATTTGAATTTTGATTTCAGCATTTGAACACAACTACATTACAGTTGATTGAAAAAATCACCACAGTCTGTAAGAAATGTGGTTTTACAGAAGAATGTTGAGAATACCATGGAAAGCTAAAAAGAGTAATGAAAACATTCTGAAATAGACCAAAGCAAAAAGAGAGCTAATTTCCAATATTAGGAAGAAACAATCATCATTTTTTGGCCATGTAATGAGAAGAGAACAACTGTAATATATTGTAACAACTGGGGAAAATCAGGGACGAAGAGAGAGAGAGGGAAGCAAAGAGAAAAAATACCAGACTGCTTAAGAGAATGGCTTAGCAGAAGGTCAAGAACAGAAATTATAAATAACTGTCGAGATCGAAAGTTGTGGAGAGACATGATCACCTACGCCAGCAGGCCCGGTACTTGATGATAACATTTCAGCACAATGAGCTGGATGTCAGTCTACAATCATCCGCGGTATTCCCTGATATATCCATGACATAGATCAAGTAATTAGACTTATTATTAATGGATGCTTACGCAGAATAAAAGGATGGAAATGGCAGGACAAAATCACTAACCTAGAATTATGGAAATGTACCAGTCAAATACCAGTGGATAAAGAGATACAGCGTAGACGATGGCGCTGGATAGGACACACACTACGGAAGCCAACTGAGAGTATTACACAACAGGCCCTTTTTTGCAATCCCCAGGGGGAAAAGACAAAGAGGAAGTCCAATGAATTCTTGGAGAAGACAGACAGAAGCAGCGATGAAGATGATGGGGAAGACATGGAATGATCTTAAAAGAATAGCAAAAAAAAAACAGAACGACTTGGAAAATGTTTGTTGAAAGACCTATGCTCCACTGGGAGCTAAAAGGGCAGAAGAAGAGATTAATTCATAGGCGTCAATGTCTATGGAGATCAATCCTGATACAAGAGAATGATATTTATCGACATTGCAATGTGTATGAGAACTAAGTAGGACCATCTCAGCAATCACCTCCCTGTTTGCCATAGTAACAGTGGTTTAACTAAGATAGCTTTTTTCTCTCTTTATCATAACGTTCAGAAGTATTTGCCAGTTTTATTAACGCTGCCTTAAATAACTGCGCTTCTTCTTTATAGTTAAACAAAACTTGAACAAAACTATCATCATCATCAAGTACCAGACCTGCTGGCGTAGGTGATCATGTCTCTCCACAACTTTCGATCTCGGCAGCTATTTATCATTTCTATTGTTGACCTTCTGCAAAGCCATTCTCTTAAGCTGTCTGTTTTTTTTCCTCTTTGCTTCCCTCTATCTTTCGTCCCTCAATTTTTCCAGTTGTTACAATATATTCCAGTTGTTCTCTTCTCATTACGTGGCCAAAAAATGATGATTGTTTCTTCCTAATATTGGAAATTAGCTCTCTTTTTGCTTTGACCTCTCTCAGAACATCTTCATTACTTTTCTTAGCTGTCCATGACACTCTCAACATTCTTCTGTAAAACCACATTTCTACAGACTCCATCTCCATCCAGACTCCATCCAACAAAACTATAGGAGATGTTAAATAATAGCAAAACTATTGTTTTGTTCATAACTTGCAATTACAGTAACTAAGATTTCATGATGTAATTGTGATACCTTAGCGCAATAATTGCAGTAACTATGTTACATAGCTTAAACTACATTCATTTTTATTCACATTATGCAAACTATAACGTCAAAAGGTTCGTCTCACGTCCTGGGCTCCTCAAGTTTCGAACACACTGTCCGCCACTGCTACAGAGCTGTACTTAGAGGTTTAGAATCGAATACGCTCTGGCAGCAAGGGTAGATAATTCATCTCAACTTTTCAAGACAAGAAAGTTGTTTCGATTCCTCAACTGACAGGGTTCTGGGTTCACCAAGCCTTAAATAGGTATTGGATTCTTCTTCTATTAAAGAAGACAGCACTGGCGTAGTACTGGCCACACTATAAAAAATGAGTCTATGGTCGTTAGGATTATGAAAACTAATACCATGTTCCTTCATTACATCACTCTCGACGCGTACGGAGTTCTCTCCACAAGTGAAAGTTGAATTTATGTCTAGGTCAGCTATGAGTTGCCATTTCTGCCATGGGACCGGAGATCGACCGTTTCGTCACCTACTAATCCCCCTGTGTCATGTGAAAAATAAAATAGTGGAAATCAAGCGAAACAATTTCAAAAATAAAATAGTGGAAATCAAGCGAAACAATTTCAAAAATAAAATAGTGGAAATCAAGCGAAACAATTTCAAAAATAAAATAGTGGAAATCAAGCGAAACAATTTCAAAAATAAAATAGTGGAAATCAAGCGAAACAATTTCAAAAATAAAATAGTGGAAATCAAGCAAAACAATTTCAAAAATAAAATAGTGGAAATCAAGCGAAACAATTTCAAAAATAAAATAGTGGAAATCAAGCGAAACAATTTCAAAAATAAAATAGTGGAAATCAAGCAAAACAATTTCAAAAATAAAATAGTGGAAATCAAGCAAAACAATTTCAAAAATAAAATAGTGGAAATCAAGCGAAACAATTTCAAAAATAAAATAGTGGAAATCAAGCGAAACAATTTCAAAAATAAAATAGTGGAAATCAAGCGAAACAATTTCAAAAATAAAATAGTGGAAATCAAGCAAAACAATTTCAAAAATAAAATAGTGGAAATCAAGCGAAACAATTTCAAAAATAAAATAGTGGAAATCAAGCGAAACAATTTCAAAACGTAGAGGAGTCATAAACTGTAATAAAGGCTCAATAGCGATGTTTTAATTTGAACTTGTATGGAATGTTATCGTTGCTATCACAAGCTAAAAACGCGGTCAGGTACAAGTGCGTGTTGTGTACTTAAGAAACAACATAGAAATGTTATCAGATAAGAGACTATCTGCTTATTCTTCGCTTTTATTTTGAATTAAGTCGTACTGAGTTTTGCACTTTTGGCCCGGTGTATCATACTGTGGCAACACATTTATTTAGGAAAGCTTTCCATATTTCACATGATCCCCATGCAATGCAGCAGCTGTCTGTTACCGACGTTGTCTCCTCTGGGAAAGAAATCTGTCCAGGCTAGTGAGACTTTACTAAATCATCTGCTTTCATTTTAGGTAACATAACACTGACCACAAAATTACTTCTTGTCATCTTATTGTTTACATTTTGTCTTGTCATCTTATTCTCAAACTTTGTCTTGCTTTCTAATTCTCTAACTTTGTCTTACCATCGTATTCTCTAACTTTGTCTTGCTCTCTATTTCTCTAACCTTGTCTTGTCATCGTATTCTCTAACTTTGTCTTGCTCTCTATTTCTCTAACCTTGTCTTGTCATCGTATTCTCTAACTTTGTCTTGCTCTCTATTTCTCTAACCTTGTCTTGTCATCGTATTCTCAAACTTTGTCTTGCTCTCTATTTCTCTAACCTTGTCTTGTCATCGTATTCTCAAACTTTGTCTTGCCCTCTAATTCTCAAACTTTGTCTTGTCATCGTATTCTCAAACTTGGTCTTGCCCTCTAATTCTCAAACTTCGTCTTGCCCTCTATTTCTCATTTTAAACTGTGTTACCATCTAATTCTTAAACTTCGTCTTGCCCTCTAATTCTCAAACTTTGTCTTGTCATCGTATTCTCAAACTTGGTCTTGCCCTCTAATTCTCAAACTTTGTCTTGTCATCGTATTCTCAAACTTGGTCTTGCCATCTAATTCTCAAACTTCGTCTTGCCCTCTATTTCTCATTCTAAACTGTGTTAACATCTAATTCTCAAACTTCGTCTTGCCATCTAATTCTCAATCTTCGTCTTGCCCTCTAACTCTCTAGCTTCATCTTGCCCTCTAATTCTCAAACTTCTTCTTGCCCTCTAATTCTCTAACTTCGTCTTGCCATCTAATTTTCTAACTTTGTCTTGCCCTCTAATTCTCTAGCTTCATCTTGCCCTCTAATTCTCAAACTTCTTCTTGCCCTCTAATTCTCTAACTTCGTCTTGCCATCTAATTTTCTAACTTTGTCTTGCCCTCTAATTCTCTAGCTTCATCTTGCCCTCTAATTCTCTAGCTTCATCTTGCCCTCTAATTCTCTAACTTCGTCTTGCCATCTAATTCTCTAACTTTGTCTTGCCCTCTAATTCTCTAACTTCGTCTTGCCCTCTAATTCTCAAACTTTGTCTTGCCCTCTAATTCTCAAACTTCGTCTTGCCCTCTAATTCTCAAACTTCGTCTTGCCCTCTAATTCTCAAACTTCGTCTTGCCCTCTAATTCTCAAACTTTGTCTTGCCCTCTAATTCTCAAACTTCGTCTTGCCCTCTAATTCTCTACCTTTATCTTGCCCTCTAATTCTCTAGCTTTATCTTACCCTCTAATTCTCAAACTTTGTCTTGCCCTCTAATTCTCAAACTTCGTCTTGCCCTCTAATTCTCAAACTTTGTCTTGCCCTCTAATTCTCAAACTTCGTCTTGCCCTCTAATTTTCTAGCTTTATCTTGCCCTCTAATTCTCTAGCTTTATCTTACCATCTTATTGTCTAACTTAGTCGTGCCATCTCATTTTCTAATTTTCTTCATTTCCCACTGCTGATTCTAAAAATACTCTTCGCTTTGAGCAGAAATTCTGACTGCATTTGAAATTTGACGATCACACTGGCGCAGCACAAACCAGACAGTTCCTGCAGCCCTAGTAATTGAAGAACTGAGTTGAAGACCTCACTATATACAACATCTACTCACCTATATAGGGCAATCGATTCGCTTAAGCAGACAGCTGACTTCATGAGAGAGTTTGGAATCCTACTCTGATTGAGTCTTGATCGCATATATATATATATATATATATATATATATATATATATACAACATGACAAAGACATCACTATATGCAACATCTACTCACCCCCTCCCCACCCTCCTAACAGAGATTTCCATCTGAAAAACATAAAACAAAAAAAATAAAAATTGGATAATTATTGGGAACTTTAACAGCTGCTCTTCAAGTTGGAGGTACCTAGACCTAAATGCAAAGGGTGAAGAGGTAGAAGATCTTGTAATAGAGAATAGTTTTGTCTTAATTAACATAAGAGAACAGTCTTGTCTTAGTTAACATAAGAGAACAGTCTTGTCTTAATTAACATAGAGACCAGTTTTGTCTTAATTAACATAGAGACCAGTTTTGTCTTAATTAACATAGAGACCAGTTTTGTCTTAATTAACATAGAGACCAGTTTTGTCTTAATTAACATAACCTTTTTACCTCACAAATCGATTGTGACTTGAAAAAAATCAAAATAGTTAAACTAGCCCTAAACTCTAAAACCATCACTTTCGATGAGATTATTCCCCAAGCAGCAGGATGAAGCATCCATAGATGGACTACCAACCCTTCTGGACCCCTAAATTCGAATAACTTCACACAGAGTTCATCCGCTGCAGGGAAAACTTGGACAATAATCCCACAGATGAAAACGTCATCCTGCATAACAAGATAATGGCAACCTTTAGCAGGGAGACCAAGAAGAGCATAAGAGACCCAAAAAAAAGTCAAATTCAAACACGAGAAGGAAATCAACCCACAACGGGGACAACTTGGAAATAACAAAGACAGTGCTAGTCTCAGAGTTCAACTTTATTACTGACAAGACGGTGCTAGTCTCAGACTTCAACTTTGTTACCAACAAGACAGTGCTAGTCTCAGACTTCAACTTTGTTACCGACAAGACAGTGCTGGTCTCAGACGTCAACTTTGTTACCGACAAGACAGTGCTAGTCTTAGACGTCAACTTTGTTACCGACAAGACAGTGCTAGTCTCAGACTTCAACTTTGTTACCGACAAGACAGTGCTAGTCTCAGACTCCAACTTTGTTATTGAGAAGGGAGCAGCGGACTTACTGGCCAAAACCTACCAAACAGAAAGTAAAGTACATATTTCACCAGAAAGAACCAAAGAAGTAAGAGTCGAAACCAAATTCCTTCAGGAACAATCAAGACAAAGAATACCATAAGTCCATACAGACATAGAAACTCTAACACACACGAGGTCCCAAGTCCACGCAACTATACAAACTCTCAACACACAAGAGGTCCCAAGTCCACACAGCTATACAAACTCTCAACACACAAGAGGTTCCAAGTCCACGCAACTATACAAACTCTCAACACACAAGAGGTCCCAAGTCCACACAGCTATACAAACTCTCAACACACAAGAGGTTCCAAGTCCACGCAACTATACAAACTTTCAACACACAAGAGGTCCCATGTCCACGCAACTAGACAAACTCTCAACACACAAGAGGTCCCAAGTCCACGCAACTAGACAAACTCTCAACACACAAGAGGTCCCAAGTCCACACAGCTATACAAACTCTCAACACACAAGAGGTTCCAAGTCCACGCAACTATACAAACTCTCAACACACAAGAGGTCCCAAGTCCACGCAACTAGACAAACTCTCAACACACAAGAGGTCCCAAGTCCACGCAACTATACAAACTCTCAACACACAAGAGGTCTCAAGTCCACGCAACTAGACAAACTCTCAACACACAAGAGGTCCCAAGTCCACACAGCTAGACAAACTCTCAACACACAAGAGGTCCCAAGTCCACGCAACTATACAAACTCTCAACACACAAGAGGTCCCAAGTCCACGCAACTATACAAACTCTCAACACACAAGAGGTCCCAAGTCCACGCAACTAGACAAACTCTCAACACACAAGAGGTCCCAAGTCCACGCAACTATACAAACTCTCAACACACAAGAGGTCTCAAGTCCACGCAACTATACAAACTCTCAACACACAAGAGGTCTCAAGTCCACGCAACTATACAAACTCTCAACACACAAGAGGTCTCAAGTCCAAGCAACTATACAAACTCTCAACACAAAAGAGGTCCCAAGTCCACGCAACTATACAAACTCTCAACACACAAGAGGTCCCAAGATCAAAAATTGTCATTCTCACCGGGTGCAAAGTCAGTCAAACCAAGTAACGCCAATCCCAAAACAGGACAGACTCATCCAATAAATAAAGAACAACATATGTTCGCCTTCAGAAAAGACAGAACTAGTCCTGCAGTGGATACCAGCACATTATGGCATCCATGAACATAAGAAAGCAGATGAACTCGCAAAAGCATGTGGCAACCTTCAACAGTCCAACAAACACCGGAGCCTCAAAGAAATTAAAAACAATTCTGCAGCAAGCTAGGGAAACAGAATGGAAGAAATTACATGAAAAATATGAGCCAGAACATGACAGCATAAACAAACATAACAGACATGAGCAGACCAAGATATTCAGACTCAGAACAGGTCTTTGTGGTCTCCGAGTACATCTACACAAGATGGGACTCAGTGATGTTGCAACTTGTTAATGCGTAGCAGCCAAATTCCAGAGCATACACTACATGACTGCAGCACTCTAAACATCCTATATGGATTTTCCAGCGCACGTAGAAATGTTATTTTTTTCTTTTCTTTCCTTTCGTCGTATATTCTTTTTCTCTATGAATCTGTCTGCTTCTTGTTTGAGGTGAACCTCTAGAGTGTGTTTCCAGAGATTGCGGTATGCAGCTATGTCTTCCCAGGCTGCAGAGTTTATGCTCAGAGTCTTCATGTCACGTTTACACACATCTACAAAGCAATGCTTTGGGCGCCCCAGTTCTGTTACCATCAGCCAGTTGTCCGTAAAGTATATCTTTTGGTATGCGGCCATCTTTCATATGGTGTACATGGCCAAGTCAGCGTAACTTACGTTGTTTGAGCAGCGTGTAGATATTCGGGAGGCCTGTGCAAGTCACGCATGACTTCCACGTTTGTCACTTTATCCTTCCATGTGGTACCAAGAATACGGCGCAGACATCGCATATGGAGTGCATTTAAAACCCCTAAGAACACAAATATGACCCACAGAAACAACCGTACATGACAAGTTATAGGGGAACCCGTGATGACCTCTTGTCTTGTTCGTGACCCAAGCTGGTCTAAATATCTAAATACACAGCAATAGCTGATCGCTGAACAAGAATTGGATATTTACATTTGACGACTTTCTGGGGCTATGAACTAATGCATATACGAACATATATCAGGTTGCTTAGACGATTTTTACCTGAGACTTATCAGTCCGTTTTACCTGCGTTAAGGCAACACGACCACAGCCTACCGTAGCAGGTCATCCGTTAAGTGGGGGATAAACCAAACTGAGCCAAAATTGTTTTTTTAAGAAAAGAAATTCTCGGACTTTTTTTTTTTAAATATGGGAATAAAAACCTGTCCCAGAAAGTACAGTTGGACGTTGTAGAGATGGCCAAGATGGCGATGTAAACAAGGTGCGCTCATTAAGTGTTCGCGATCGTTTTGATGTTGTTGTTGTAAATATCCAGCTAGTGGGATTTTTCAAATATCAGTGTCAAGCATGGAGAATTCTTGAAAGACACAAGCCTTTAACAGCATAAGAAATGAAACATAAGAAATGCTGTAAACTAAAAGAGGGTAATTTATGAGTTTAGTGCCCTAAATGATTTATGCTGGGAGTTATTTCCCCTTGCACTTTACTCTCTAATCAGTCATTGCAAGACCTCTGGGTTAGGAATACCCTAAACATAACCCTAAACCTCGTTGAGCAAAAATATTAAATACCCCAAAACTAAAAACAGCTGATACATCCAAATGCCAGCTGTCAATTAGGGGAGATCACTCGTTTAGCAGAAATAATTTAGGACGCAAAACTCGTAAATTACCTAGAAGAGTCAACTTTAGAAATAAGGACGTGAGAAAGAAAAAAACATGTGAGTGTAAGTACAACTATTGACTACATTAAACAACAAACAAATGAAATGGTTTGTACGTCTGACCAGAACTGAAATCCAAACAACCTGCAGTTAGAGCGTATCTGGCTGCAAACGCTAAATTCAGAAAAGGGATGGATAGATTAAATCAAAGACATTAACAATTTGGTAAGACAGGGTGTCGAGCTAATTAAAGTAAGATATTTACAGTTCTCATCTCTGTGACGTCACACAGATACGCACATACACATGCTGTAGACTAAAATCTAGTTGATACATTACCACACTCTTGTATAACTTTGCAGTTACAAATAATGCACATAAATCTGTATTTCACTCTTATTCTATCTCAGCTGAGATAACTAAAATCAACATGAAACTTTTCTATCAGCAGTAGAGACGGATAATATAAATAAACATGCTCTTCCCTTTTTAACGAAACAAAACAAAATAATCAACAATTTACTTGAATGTGTACGAGCATCATGATACACTTCCTTATTCAAGAAATAAGTAAATTGGTGTGTGTGTGTGTCACATGTGTTGTTTACAAAACTCAAGAGACAGTAGCATGTTTCTATTTTTTATAATCGTGTTTAAGTGTCTTGTGTGCGTGTTTCTGAGGAAAGAAGTATTAGAGCAGGACTGTTGTGTTTTGCTATCAGCAGTGTTTGAATAAGCCAACAGAGGTGTGCTGTGTGATATCAAACGTTTAAAAAGGGTACAACATAGTGATTAAATAACACAGTGAAGATAATTTTTATTTTTTTTTTTGCTTGCTCGGACAGATTATTGGTTGAATTGAGCAGCCAGTGTTGATTCACTCCGATAAGGGCAGGATGGTGATATATAAGTGTTTATATAAGATATATATATACTGATATATAAAAGTGTTTATATAAGATATATATATATATATACTGATATATAAGTGTTTAATTGTAAAACGATCTGCAATTATTATGATATCGCGTTCTTTTATTTTTTTATTTTGATAAGATCATACAGAACTGTTATGTTTATGTGCACATATTGTATAGATCATTCTGAAACGGTGTCATATTAGTTTCAGAATTAAATAACAACAGATGTAATATAAGACGTTTATATTTTAAAGATTTGATTTTATCTTATTTTAATTAATAAATAATACGAGTTTTACACTTCTGTGTACTTAGTGCGATGATATAGTTGCGTGTGTTCGTTAAATTCTGGATGTGGATAAATGTGGTTTTTAAAATATATATGTTTACATTTATATGAAGTGGATTCTATATGTGCTGTGTAATGTGATGCGGCACGTAATTTGGCACCTGGAATCTAGCGGTAGAGTGGTAAACTGGGCTAGTGGGGGTCACAAGATTTAAGGGCAATTTTGGCGCATTTAAATATGGCGTTGCTAAAATTGGTTTCAGGGTAGGTTGCAGTATTAAATGTGAGATTGCTATAATATAGTCCAGGGTAGGTTGGAGTATTAAATGTGAGATTGCTATAATATTGTCCAGGGTAGGTTGGAGTATTAAATGTGAGATTGCTATAATATAGTCCAGGGTTGGTTGACGTATTAAATGTGAGATTGCTATAATATAGTCCAGGGTAGGTTGGAGTATTAAATGTGAGATTGCTATAAAATAGTCCAGGGTAGGTTGGAGTATTAAATGTGAGATTGCTATAATATAGTCCAGGGTAGGTTGGAGTATTAAATGTGAGATTGCTATAATATAGTCCAGGGTAGGTTGGAGTATTAAATGTGAGATTGCTATAATATAGTCCAGGGTAGGTTGGAGTATTAAATGTGAGATTGCTATAATATTGTCCAGGGTAGGTTGGAGTATTAAATGTGAGATTGCTATAATATAGTCCAGGGTAGGGTGGAGTATTAAATGTGAGATTGCTATAATATAGTCCAGGGTAGGTTGGAGTATTAAATGTGAGATTGCTATAATATTGTCCAGGGTAGGTTGGAGTATTAAATGTGAGATTGCTATAATATAGTCCAGGGTAGGTTGGAGTATTAAATGTGAGATTGCTATAATATAGTCCAGGGTATGTTGGAGTATTAAATGTGAGATTGCTATAATATTGTCCAGGGTAGGTTGGAGTATTAAATGTGAGATTGCTGTAATATAGTCCAGGGTAGGTTGGCGTATTAAAGGTGACATTGCTATAATATTGTCCAGGGTTGGTTGACGTATTAAATGTGAGATTGCTATAATATAGTCCAGGGTAGGTTGGCGTATTAAATGTGAGATTGCTATAATATAGTCCAGGGTAGGTTGGCGTATTAAATGTGAGATTGCTATAATATAGTCCAGGGTAGGTTGGCGTATTAAATGTGAGATTGCTATAATATAGTCCAGGGTAGGTTGGCGTATTAAATGTGAGATTGCTATAATATATTTAAAGGATGGTTGACGTATTAAATGTGAGATTGTTATAATATTGTCCAGGGTAGATTGGCATATTAAATTTGAGATTGCTATAGTGTGGTTCTATGGTAGGTTGACACTTTAAATGTGACATTGTTATAAAGGGTTCCGTGATAGCTGGCATATTAAATGTTATATTGCTGAAAGGGGTTCTATGGTAAGTTGGCACACTAAACATGACATTGATATAATATAGTCCAGGATAAGTTGGCACTTTAAATGTGACATGGCTATAAGAGCTTCAGGAATAAGTTGATGTAGTAAATGTGACATTGCTATAGTGGATTCCATCGTGAGTTGGCACATTTACGCCCTGGCATAATACCGACCACCACCTGGAAAAACGAATCACGGTCATGAACAAATCTAGTCACAAACTTCATATTCTACAGCCGAGCATGAAGGAAACCTTCACCTTTTACTATTCTTAATGAGGGACTGGTTGGTCTCGCGGCCTCAAGACAGAGAGGTTGTGGGTTCAAATCCCGGTTACACCAGTTGGGATTTTTATTTATGATTTCTCTCTGCGGCAACCACCCCTGGTCTCAGCAGCGAGGCCCGGCTTGAAACGTCAATTACTCATGGACGGAAACAATATGAGTACATCTGTAGACGGAGTTATCTGCCTGTGCGGCGAGGGACCCTTGTGCGCACGGCTGACAGTATTAACTCGCAAAATCCAGTTCCTAGTCTCTAGGGACTTCGTCAGAGCTAAAAGCTGGCGAACGAAAAAAAATTAAAACTTGCCTTAAATACTTTCATCGTTATCCTACCCAAGTATTTTCTACCATCGAAAAGAATAAAATTATTCGGTATTCAAAGCCACTTTTGTATCTCGGTATTCAAAGCCACTTTTGTATCTTCAAAGTTTAGACTCAACAATTTTTTGTAATTATTTCGGAGCTCAATTATTTTTTTTTTACTTTCCGACGTCGTGTCAATTTACTTCCGAATCTACAGTTTTACTTGCAACAGCAAATAAACTTAAGAAAAATTGAGGTCATTTGATGCAGTGTAAAACATGTTACGCACATGTGATTAATGTTAGTCACTCCAACGTGTGCAACTACTACGATTAATGACCCAGGTTCAAATGTGAAACACTTACTATTTTTAAACCTTTGTGTGGATGGGATTTTTATTTATGATTTCTCTCTGCGGAAACCACCCCTGGTCTCAGCAGCGAGGCCCGGTTTGAAACGTCAGTTACTTATCGACGGAAAAAAAACATGATTACCTCCGAAGTGGGAGTTATCTGCCTGTGCGGCGAGGGATCCCTGTGACAGGGAAAAATGTATTAACACGCAAAATTCAGGTCGTAGTCTCTAGGGACTTCGTCAGAGTTGAAAGCTGGCGAACGCAGCAACTACAACAACAACAAATATTTGTTAATTTCAAATAGTGTTCCATTTGATAAATAAGCTTATTGTAAACATTATACGGATACGTCATATCGTGTAAGGAAAGAAGACGATGATTTTAGTACATTGAGGCAAAATATTACGGTTTGAAATGAATAGATGGCGAAAGATTTAAATATTTAACTCTTGCCGTTCGGTGCGACGCACCATACGCCATGCCAATTTCTGTCGCGTACGTTGCGCCGCACAGTGCGTCACTCTACATTTGTTTATTGTAAATTGTCATCAAAATATATTCTATTTACATGTCTTGTATAATCTTGGTATTGGTTAAATCTAATTCCTTGTTTAATTATCTAAAAATTCATATATAATATGCTAAGTGTTACATAAACATGTAGATTAATATTTAAAACCATGTAAAATGTTGTCTCTGAAATCTCTACCGCTAAATTGATAAAAACCTTCCGTACTGAAAGAGTTAAGAAATGATGCAAATAGACATGCATTAACAGTAGCAAACACGTAGGTAACACATTTACTTAACTAAACAAATAAACGACAGAGTAAGAAAAGAATTAAACTTATATAAGGACGTAAGAAGAGACTAGTTGAATGGAAAGTTATGTAAAAGGTGCAGTAAGTTTCTTCTTCTCTTCCTTCCTCATTTGACCCCATAGCGTCGACGGGAGATTAATTTGCCTTTTTTCGCTCTTCTCTAGATCTCTGTTGCTGTTATGTTTCTTAGCGTTTCTAATATTTCATCAATCCATTGTTTTCGTAGTAGACCCTTGAGTCTGGTGTTCTCTCAAATGTTTATTAAAGGCTGGTTGTGTTGCGTCTTGCTCATTCTGTCTTATCACATGGCCACACCATTTTATCTGTTGTTTCTTTATGTATTCATGGTGGGAATTATTCCTAGATTTTTTTTTTTTTGGTTCATTTCTGTTCTTATCTTTCTGACTGATTCCTGTTACTCGTCTAACACATTTTATTCGCTAGTGGTTATTTTTCTTTTGTTCTTGAGACTATATAGAGTCCGGGTCTGAAATGTATAGCACAACTTTAGCTTGAATGTGTCCTCAAGTACCAATTTTGACTCCAGTGTTATTTCCTTTTTGGGCAGTAGTGGTGACATCTGTCCAATGGATTTGATAAACTTTGTTGCGGTTCCTTCGGTAATGAAAATGGTAAAAGACGGTTAAAGTTACCAGATATGTAGGATCATCATCATCAAGTAGCCTGCCTGCTGGCGTAGGTGATCATGTCTCTCCACAACTTTCGATCTCGACATCTATTTATCATTTCTGTTGTTGACCTTCTGCCAAGCCATTCTCTTAAGCTACCTGTTATTTTTTCTCTTTGCTTCCCTCTATCTCTTCGTCCCTCAATTTTTCCAGTTGTTACAATATATTCCAGTTGTTCTCTTCTTATTACATGGCCAAAAAATGATGATTCTTTCTTCCTAATATTGGAAATTAGCTCTCTTTTTGCTTTGACCTCTTTCAGAACATCATCATTACTCTTATTAGCTGTCCATGGTATTCTCAACATTCTTCTGTAAAACCACATTTCTACAGACTCCAGTGATTTTATTGTTTGTTGTCCTATTGTCCATGATTCACATCCATATGTTAAGATATAATAGTTCATTAAAATACAATATTGAATAAAACATAGAAGAGATTAGTAATTTAGCTTCATATGAATATGAAGAGCTGTAATCTCTTAGAGATCATTTGTGAATAAGAGACCGAAGTTCTATTGATGATGTCCACTCGATCCATTGGTTGACCGTCTTCAACGACAGCACAGCTAGCCAACCTGTCCGCTCTTTCATTTCTCCGTACTTTCGCATGTTCGGGGACGTAGACAAATGTGACCCTACGCATTTTTGACTTCTACAATGACTCTACCCATTGCATGCGTTCAGAGCCCGGCTACAATATTTTTATCATGCTCGTCGAATCACTCATTATGCAGGTGTGGGTGTTGTCTTGTGACTCTAACCAGATGAATGACCTGGTCACTGCCATCACCCCATCGTCATGCTACTCTTGGTCATGACGTATGCACCACTATCTTCTTTGATTATTCTTTCAGCCGAGCGTGCTGTAAATGCCCATGCACTCCTTTGGTGTCGTATTACAGATCCATCTGTATAGATGACTGCATCTTTCTCATCGGTGTTATCGCAGATGAGACCGTTACCTTCACATTGACCACAACTGAGTTCTGTTCCCTACATTTTTTGTCGAGTGTGACAATACACGAGAATATCCCCCTGAATGACTTAGGCACCGGTATCCACTCCTCGTCAGCATTAATATTGGTAAGCCCACAGACCTGTTTGATGACATCTTCTGCTCGGCCCACCTATTATTTACCTCTTTTTAGCCGGACACCGTACCCTATATTAAGAACGTGATGCAATGGATGCTCTTTATCTGCGCTTTTCTGTACAAACTCGTTTATGTGCTAGCAAATATTTAGTCAATGTCGTTATTTTCATATTTCTAACCCACTTAGTAGTCACCGGAAATATCCCTGGCCCGGCGCCCTTGCTAAAGTTTACCGGACAACATCCCTAGCACGGCGCCCTTGCTAAAGTTTACTGGACAATATCCCCGTCACGGCGCCCTAACTAAACGTTTACTGGACTATATCCCTGGCACGGCGCCCTTGCTAAAGTTTACCGGACAATATCCCTGGCAAGGCGCCCTTGCTAAAGTTTACCGGACAATCTCCCTGGCACGGCGCCCTTGCTGAAGTTTACCGGACAATATCCCTGGCACGGCGCCCTTGCTAAAGTTTACCGGACATTATCCCTGTCACGGCGCCCTTGCTAAAGTTTACCGGACTATATCCCTGTCACGGCGCCCTTGCTAAAGTTTACCGGACAATATCCCCGTCACGGCGCCCTTGCTAAAAGTTTACTGGACTATATCCCTGGCACGGCGCCCTTGCTAAAGTTTACCGGACAATATCCCTGTCACGGCGCCCTTGCTAAAGTTTACCGGACAATATTCCTGGCATGGCGCCCTTGCTAAAGTTTACCGGACAATATTCCCGTCACGGCGCCCTTGCTAAAGTTTACCGGACAATATCCCCGTCACGGCGCCCTTGCTAAAAGTTTACTGGACTATATCCCTGGCACGGCGCCCTTGCTAAAGTTTACCGGTCAATATCCCTGTCACGGTGCCCTTGCTAAAGTTTACCGGACAATATCCCTGGCACGGCGCACTTGCTAAAGTTTACCGGACAATATTCCTGGCATGGCGCCCTTGCTAAAGTTTACCGGAAAATATCCCCGTCGCGGCGCCCTTGCTAAAGTTTACCGGACAATATCCCTGTCATGGCGCCCTTACCAAAGTTTACCGGACAATATCCCTGTCACGACGCCTTACCAAAGTTTACCGGACAATATCCCTGTCACGGTGCTCTTGCTAGAGTTTACCGGACAATATTCCTGGCATGGCGCCCTTGCTAAAGTTTACCGGACAATATCCCTGTCATGGCGCCCTTACCAAAGTTTACCGGACAATATCCCTGTCATGGCGCCCTTACCAAAGTTTACCGGACAATATCCCTAGCACGGAGCCCTTACCAAAGTTTACCGGACAATATCCCTGGCACGGAGCCCTTGCCAACGTTTACCGGACAATATCCCTGTCATGGCGCCCTTGCTAAAGTTTACCGGACAATATCCCTGTCACGGCGCCCTCGCTAAAGTTTACCGGACAATATCCCTGTCACGACGCCCTTGCCAAGGTTTACCGGACAATATCTCTGGCGCGGCGCCCTTGCCAAAGTTTACCGGCATCCCCTGGGGCAGCGTCGCATACTTTGAGTAGCACTGATTTAAACAGACTATAATATAAGCATCCATTATACAAATTAAAAATATAGTAGTTAATTTAAACAGATAATTAAAGAGTAATCTAAATATAATAAATCTAAAATTCATATAATATAATATGGATATGGAGAGCTCATGTAGAACAGTAAGTTGTTTATTAAACCTGACCTATTAAAGGTAAGAGATCTATCTATCTCTTTGAGCTCATCCCTTGATTTTGATTAGATCGTGTACCGGCCCTTTGTTTGACCAGATTGTGCAACCTGCCCATTCACTGGTCCAATTTTGCGAAGACCTTCAATAGGTGGGTCTGTGGTAATGGACGTAACAACAACAAAGTAAATATCTATAGAGCAACTATTATATATTGATGTATATTTGTTGTAGGCCTATTGCACGTGCGTTTGTGAAAGATCGTTTAGTTGTATTCTTAGTGCAGCCTATTATGTTCACGACTTCCCTTTCGGTAAATATAGAATGTGAAGGTCAAGGTTAGGGCTAAAAATAACATGAATATTTAGATATTCGCTGACGGATAATTTGTGCTGTGGAATGATTAATAAGTAATGATGTCCGAGAGTTTGGTCGCCAGAAGAGCACCCTGTCGGATCTCTCTGACACGCGGCAATTTACTTTTGGCGTCATCGTCATCTGCATATGAAAGTAAGTTCATATATTTTCTGTTTGTACAGTTTGTTTTTTTTTCATTTCCTCTTGTTTGTGTTTCGTAAACCCTTTGATGGCCGTTTTTGAGAAAGCGTTGATGAGACAGTCTTTGTAACCTTGCTAAGTCAAGGTCAGCTCTAGGCCTCTATCTGAACGTTGATTGTTCCCTTTCTCAGACGGTTGTCTATGCTCTCTCTCTCTCTCTCTCTCTCTCTCTCTCTCTCTCATTGCTGACACTGCCCTTTCTCTGGCGGTTGTCTATGC
This sequence comes from Megaustenia siamemsis, assembly GCA_032433765.1. Classification (NCBI taxonomy): domain Eukaryota; kingdom Metazoa; phylum Mollusca; class Gastropoda; order Stylommatophora; family Ariophantidae; genus Megaustenia; species Megaustenia siamemsis. The sequence goes on along the minus strand of JAVIAB010000091.1, from coordinate 43,610,898 downwards.
TCTTTCTCTCGCTCGCTCTCTCTCTCTCTCTCTCTCTCTCTCTCTCTTTCTCTCTTGGCTGACACTGCACATTTTCTGGCGGTTATCTATGCTCTCTTTCTCTCACTCATCGCTGACTGTGCCTTTTCCCTTACCTATCTCTATCTTCCTCCTTATCTTCCTAACTCCATTACACATCTCTATCTTCCTCCTTATCTTCCTAATTCCATTGCACTTCTCTATCTTCCTCCTTATCTTCCTAATTCCATTGCACATCTCTATCTTCCTCCTTATCTTCCTAACTCCATTACACATCTCTATCTTCCTCCTTATCTTCCTAATTCCATTGCACATCTCTATCTTCCTTCACTTACCTTTTCTCTATCTTCCTTCACTTACCTTTTCTCTATCTTCCTTCACTTACCTTTTCTCTATCTTCCTTCACTTACCTTTTCGCTATCTTCCTTCACTTACCTTTTCTCTATCTTCCTTCACTTACCTTTTCGCTATCTTCCTTCACTTACCTTTTCGCTATCTTCCTTCACTTACCTTTTCGCTATCTTCCTCATCTTCCTCCTTCCCTTCCCTTTCTCTATCTAACCTTTCTCTTACCTGTATCTGTGCCACACCTATAATCTCTGATTGTACCTATTCTTTAACTACTGATCGCGCCCTTTCTAAGACAGGTAACTGCATCCTTTCTCTGGGCCGTTGACTGCGCTCTTTCTCTGGGCCGTTGACTGCGCCCTTTCTCTGGGCCGTTGACTCCGCCCTTTCTCTGGGCCGTTGACTGCGCCCTTTCTCTGGGCCGTTGACTGCGCCCTTTCTCTGGGCCGTTGACTGCGCCCTTTCTCTGGGCCGTTGACAGTACCAGTCTTCTGATCGATGGCTGCACCTCTTCTCTGAATAATATCCCTAATGTGTTTTTTTCTCTGACTCTCAACGATACCCCCTCTCTGACCTTTGACTGCTACCACATTGCAACCGCTGGGAGCCGCGGTAGCTCAGTGGTTAGTGAACTGGACTACAAAGGACAAGAGATAGGGTTTGATCCCAACCAACGGCTTCCGGGTTCACCCAGCCTTAAATGGGTACCGGATTTTTTTCTGGGAAAGTAAAGCGGCACGGGCGTAATACTGACCACATTACCCCGAAAATCATGTTCCGAAGGTCTCTAAAATTTATGGTCACTAACACCATATTCCCTATGCGCCACTTGGCGTGACGGGGGTACTTTACTTACTAACACTGAGACCGTTGGCGACCGTTGACGACCGTTGACGACCGTTGACGACCGTTGACGACCGTTGGCGACCGTTGACGACCGTTGGCGACCGTTGGCGACCGTTGTCGACCGTTGACCGCCTTTTCTGTGATAGCTAAGTCCCCTTTCTCTGACCGTTCATTCTGATCTTTCTCAGTTTATTTATCAGAATATATGAATTATTTCATGTGATGTATGAATGTATGAATTATTTCGTGTGATGTATGAATGTATGAATTATTTCGTGTGATGTATGAATGTATGAATTATTTCGTGTGATGTATGAATGTATGAATTATTTCGTGTGATGTATGAATGTATGAATTATTTCGTGTGATGTATGAATGTATGAATTATTTCGTGTGATGTATGAATGTATGAATTATTTCATGTGATGTATGAATGTATGAATTATTTCGTGTGATGTATGAATGTATGAATTATTTCGTGTGATGTATGAATGTATGAATTATTTCGTGTGATGTATGAATGTATGAATTATTTCATGTGATGTATGAATGTATGAATTACTTCACAATGCCAAGACATGTGTTTTGGTACTGTTTTTAACATTACATTTGTTACAACTTTTAACATTACATTTGTTGCAACTTTTAACATTACATGTATTACAACTTTTAACATTACATGTATTACAACTTTTAACATTACATGTATTACAGCTTTTAACATTACATGTATTACAACTTTTAACATTACATATGTTACAATTTTTAACAATACATTTGTTAGAATTTTTAACAATACATTTGTTACAATTTTTAACAATACATTTGTTACGAATCTCTACTTCTAAATTATGAAACTCATTAACTTTAAATGTAAATCAACTTCCCCTTTACTTTGTCAAAAAAAGCAGTTTTCAAAATGCATCTGCTCCTTTCTTGTGTCAAGATGTTAAAATTATGATTAGCGTAGGCCCTTATTTTTGCTGAATGTGATTTTAAATATCTTTCTTATTTTATTGTTCGTGTCTTTATTTAATTGTCGTTTTTTGCCGTTCTCCAGCTTTGACCTCTGGCGAAGTCCCTAGAGACTAGGAACTGAATTTTGCATGTTAATCGGGTTTTCCTTGGCAGCCGTGTGTGCACAGGGGTCCCTCGCCGCACAGGCAGTTAACTCTGTCTTTGGGGGTCTCTGTCTCTGCTTCATACTTTATTTTCGTCCATCAGTAATTGACGTTTCAAGCCAGGCCTTGCTATTGAGTCAGAGGTGGGTGCTGCAGAGAAAAATCACAAATACAAATTCCAGGGACCGGCATTTTGCCCCGAGACCAACCAGTCTCCCAATTAATATAAATAAGCGGGGAATTGGCTGGTCTTGAGGTAAGACGCCGGCCTCGAGACAGAGTGGTTGTGGGTTCAAATCCCGGCTACACCGGTTGGGATTTTTATTTATGATTTCTCTCTGCGGCAACCACCCCTGGTCCCAGCAGCGAGGCCCGGCTTGAAACGTCAATTACTCATCGACGGAAAAAAATATGAGTACCTCCGAAGTCGGAGTTATCTGCCTGTGCAGCGAGGGACTCTGTGCATACGGCTGCCAGGGAAAAATGGACTAACACGCAAAATTCAGTTCCTAGTCTCTAGGAACTTCGTCAGAGGTAAAAAGTTGGCGAACGAAAAAAAAAAAATTATATTAATTTATACCCCAAAAAAAAATTAAAAAAATAAAAAAATCCAATAATGTATTGGCGACACGTTTTGTAATTTTTTAAATTTATAATGCCTTAAAATGCATCAGGATTAATGAAAATGCGAAGTTACTGTAAAGCTAATTAGAATGAAAGGCCAGTTATCCTTTGTGATTTCAGCCGTCGGTGTTTGTCAAGGCCCCGGACTACAGGGAAGAGACCTATTATCTTATAGCCTAGCATATTACAGCCATGTACTTAGTTTTCTGTGTGTATCATTTTGTATTTTTGTTGTTGTTTATTGTTCCACCTGAAAGCATACTGAACTGAAACGTCGTTCTGCTTTTGTTTTGTTCCTTGCCTGCGTAAAGCTGTAACCATACCACTTTTTCCTTGTTTTAAAATATGCATTCATTTGTTTATATCATAAAAGCTAAGATTGTCATATAAGACCGGGTAAGGACGGTAGATTCGGTCAGAAGTGTTGACCAGAATATATTTAGTTATTACATGCCGAATATAGGAGCCGCGATAGCTCAGTGGTTGGTGAACTGGACTACAAAGGACAAGAGGTAGGGTTCGATCCCAACCGACGGCTTCCGGTTGACCCAGCCTTTAATGGGTACCGCATGTTTTTTTTTTTCTGGGAAAGTAAAGCGGCACGGACGTAATATCGACCACATTACCCCAAAAATCATGTGCTGAAGGTCTGTAAAATTTATGGTCACTAACACCATATTCCCTATACGCCACTTTGCGTGACGCGGGTACTTTTGCTTTTAATTTTTTGTTTACATGCCGAATATAGTGTGAACATTGAGGCTCAATACAGCAGGAGATCGATGCCTGGGAATTATGACCCAGGCGGGTCCACATCCCCGAAAGTGTCAGGAAGCTAAAGGGCCGAAACACTTGCTCGACGCCGGGGTTCGCTTCTGATGATCAGATTGCCCCCCTGCTGCGAAGATCTATATAAAGAGTTTCTTGTATCCATACTTGATCCATCAGAATTTTTCTCACAGTGCTCTAAGTGTGGCCAAAGCGCAAATCTTCCGCGGAGAACAAGCTAGTATTGTCTACCATTGCCTACCTATATCTACCACTGCCAACCTATATCTACCACTGATTACCTATGCCAACCACTACCTACCTGTCTATGCTCACCACTGCCTATGTCAATCACTGCCTACCTGTCTATGCCAACCATTGCCTGTTTGTTTACCATTGCCTACCTATGTTTACCACTGCCAGTTTATGTCTACCACCGCATACCTATGCCAACCACTGCCTACCTGCAAATATATCAACCATTATCTACCATGCCAACCATTACTTACCTATGTCAACCATTGAATACATATATCAACCATTGCCTATCCATGTCTACCATTTACTCCCTATATACACCATTGCCTACCTATATCTACAATTGCCTACCTATGCTTACCATTCCCCCCAATGTCAACTATTGCCTACCTATGTCAGCCATTGTCTGCCTTTGCTTACCTATGCTTTCCATTGGCTGTCATTGTTTACCTATGACTACCATTGCCTACCCATGTCAACAATTGCCTACATGTATCAACCATTGCCTACCTATGTCTACCATTGCCTATCTATGTCAACAATTGCCTACCTATGTCTGCCATTGCCTACATGTATCAACCATTGCCTACCTATGTCTACCATTGCCTACCTATGTCAACAATTGCCTACCTATGTCAACAATTGCCTACCTATGTCTGCCATTGCCTACATGTATCAACCATTGCCTACCTATGACTACCATTGCCTACCCATGTCAACAATTGCCTACCTATGTCTGCCATTGCCTACATGTGTCAACCATTGCCTACCTATGTCAACCATTGCCTACATGTGTCAACCATTGCCTACTTATGTCTACCATTGCCTACATGTGTCAACCATTGCCTACCTATGTCTACCATTGCCTACATGTATTGCCTACATGTATCAACCATTGCCTACCTATGACTACCATTGCCTACCCGTGTCAACAATTGCCTACCTATGTCTGCCATTGCCTACATGTGTCAACCATTGCCTACCTATGTCTACCATTGCCTACCTATGTCAACAATTGCCTACCTATGTCTGGCATTGCCTACATGTATCAACCATTGCCTACCTATGTCTACCATTGCCTACCTATGTCAACAATTGCCTACCTATGTCAACAATTGCCTACCTATGTCTGCCATTGCCTACATGTATCAACCATTGCCTACCTATGACTACCATTGCCTACCCATGTCAACAATTGCCTACCTATGTCTGCCATTGCCTACATGTGTCAACCATTGCCTACCTATGTCAACCATTGCCTACATGTGTCAACCATTGCCTACTTATGTCTACCATTGCCTACATGTGTCAACCATTGCCTACCTATGTCTACCATTGCCTACATGTATCAACCATTGCCTACCTATGACTACCATTGCCTACCCATGTCAACAATTGCCTACCTATGTCTGCCATTGCCTACATGTGTCAACCATTGCCTACCTATGTCTACCATTGCCTATTCATGTCTACCATTGTCTACATATGTGTATTATTACCTACGTCTACCTATTGTCCAATAGATAACAATCAGGGGTACATTTGTTCACTCTGCCGTTCTCATCATTGAGTGCCGTTCCGCATCGAAGGTTGGCTACCATGGAGCGCCATTCCACTGTTTCTTGCTTTGATGGTGCAGGTTGTCATAGGCTGACTTGCCCATCTTTTGATGTTCGTCGTCCATGTTTTAGTCTTGGTCTGCTTCTGCCTCTTTTATCTTGTATTTTCCCTTCCAAGATTACTTTTAGTAGGCTGCTGTGTCTTTTATCATGCCCAAAAAGTCTCATTTGTTTTTGTTTGAATTGTTTTAGTAGTTCTCTTTTCATTTTTAGTTGTTTTAAAGCTTCATCCAGCTGACGGATGAGGAAGTAGAACAATAGTTGGAAACCGCACAAAACAGAAATTCCCTTTAAAAAAAATTTTGGGGGCATATATAGTCACACTATAAAGATCGACACACTATAAAGATCGACACACTCTGAAGACCGACACACTCTGAAGACCGACACACTCTATAAACCGGTACGCTCTAAAAACCGGCACTCTCTGAAGAACAGCACATTCTCAGAACACGATGATTTGCCCAAAATAACCACCTTGTTTTATATATATATATATATATATATATATATATATATATATATATATATATATATATATATATATATTTATATATATATATATATATATTTATATATATATATATATATATATATACATATATATATATATATATATATAGAGAGAGAGAGAGAGAGAGATAAAGACAAAGACAAATTGAACACTATTAAAGCAGGTACATGCATTTAAAATACCTGGGATTAATGTTAACTTCAGATGCTTGATGTACAACAGTTAGGTTGCAGAATAGCTCTGGCAAAAGCAGCTTTCCAAAAAACGAGGAAGATACTGTGCAATCCATTTTTGACATAGAAACAAAAAAAAAGAGTTCTTAAATGTTATGCAGAGCCAGTCTTAACATATGGATGTGATTCATGGACAATATGACAACAGACATGAAAATCACTGGAGTCTGTGGAATGGTGGTTTTACAGAAGAATGTTGGGAATACCAAGGACAGCTAAGAAGAGAAATGGAAACTTTCTGGAAAGGCTAAAGCAAAGAGACAGCTAATTTTCAATATTAGGAAGAAACAATCATCATTTTTTGGCCATGTAATGAAAAGGGAACAGCTGGAATATATTGTGACAACAGGGAAAATTGAGGGAGGAAGAGATAGAGAGAAGCGAAGAGAAAAGATACCAGACAGCTTAAGAGAGAGGCTTAGTAGATGGTCAAGAACAGAAATGATAAATAACTATCGAGATTGAGAGTTGTGGAGAGACATGATCACCTACGCCAGTAGGCATGGTACTTGATGATGATCCAGTTTATTTCTATGCCATTTACTTCCATTCTGTGGCAGTTTGAGAAGCTTCGGTTAAGTCAACCTGCCGACGTTTGAAGTAGCTCCTCAACTGTTTTTATATCTCACTTCCTTTGCAGTGAAATACAACTGTTCCTGGGCGATATTTTTGTTACAAGATTGCATCTGATACGATGTTTTTTTTTTTTTTTTTTTAAATTCGACTCTTGGAGTGTTAGCTAAAATATCGTATGTGATTGTAAGACAGTACTGAAGTAAGGTATATAGCCTATTATAAGAATATTTTTTGTGTAAATACTTAGAGACATTTCAGTGCGAAAAGTTTAAATAAAGGCTCAATTAACGCTTAAACATATTATATGGGGAAAATTGAAAAGAAAAATAAAACAGACCTCTGAAAGTCAGAGAATTACGGACAAAATGAAAACGATTAAAATAACATTAAATGTTTGTGAAAGCTTCGGTGGCTGATTGTATAGAGGGTTCAATTATATATCTGGTTAAGTATATATGGGTTCAACTATATATCTGGTTAAGTATATCTGGTTAAGTATATCTGGGTTCGATTATATATCTGGTTAAGTATATCTGGGTTCAATTATATATCTGGTTAAGTATATCTGGGTTCAATTATATATCTGGTTAAGTATATCTGGGTTCAATTATATATCTGGTTAAGTATATCTGGGTTCAATTATATATCTAGTTAAGTATATCTGGGTTCAATTATATATCTGGTTAAGTATATCTGGGTTCAATTATATATCTGGTTAAGTATATCTGGGTTCAATTATATATCTGGTTAAGTATATCTGGGTTCAATTATATATCTGGTTAAGTATATCTGGGTTCAATTATATATCTGGTTAAGTATATCTGGGTTCAATTATATATCTGGTTAAGTATATCTGGGTTCAATTATATATCTGGTTAAGTATATCTGGGTTCAATTATATATCTGGTTAAGTATATCTGGGTTCAATTATATATCTGGTTAAGTATATCTGGGTTCAATTATATATCTGGTTAAGTATATCTGGGTTCAATTATATATCTGGTTAAGTATATCTGGGTTCAATTATATATCTGGTTAAGTATATCTGGGTTCAATTATATATCTGGTTAAGTATATATGGGTTCAATTATATATCTGGTTAAGTATATCTGGGTTCAATTCCCAAACGTGGCCGAATTTTTTCGCATCGACAAGCTTCGGGGGTTCACCCAGCCTGTTACAACTGGACCAATTGGATCGATGAAGGTAAGAGCGGCCTGGCGTGATGCCGTTCATAGCAATATACAAATGTATTTGCGGTCATTAAAAAATATACTCACAAATAGGTCTACTATATACCCCATACGCCTATCTAGGAGATTATGGAATCTATACTTTTACAAAATATGTGCGATGTATGTGATTCTTAATCTTGATCCTTCCCTCGACGCTAGACGTATCATGGGCTCCTAGCTTTGAGCATCTTCTATTCCTATCCTTGACAAGATGTTCGATCTTATCTAATGAGTCTATGCCTGCCAACTTTTCTTCTCTTATAAGTGTTCTTTTTAGTGTTTCTCTAGGACTTCTCTTTTTCTGTATCCTGATGGTTCCAATAGAAGAGCCTGTTTTGGAATTCTCTTGTTGTCTCTTCTCAGCACTTGTTCGACATATGTCCATCTCTTCCCAAATGTAGATGAGATCGGTGGTTGCATGTCCATTTCTAGTATCTTTATTTTAGCCTTGAATTCACTAAATTGCATAGATTATTCTTCTTAGACATTTTGTCTTCAAAGGCGTTTAGTTTTCTCTCAATCTCTTTTGTTGTTTTTCAGCGTTCACATGCGAACGTAAGGGCTAGTGATATGTTTGTGGTTGTGACACGAAATAAAGCTCATTTTTTAAGAGAGGAGGTTACAATAAAAATATAAATAGTGGGGATCACTACCATACTTGGACAATGTTAGTTAACACTCCTCTATTTTACTTTGTTATATATCAACGCAATACGGAGGATGTCTGCAGCACCGGCAAAGTTCACTGATAACTACTCAACTATTTCTTTGATTTTTTTTTTAATGCTGTAAACTGCAAACAATCGAAGAATGAATGCAGCTAGAATTGTATAACCTAATCCCTCCACCACCTCCCTAGGACACTGATATCTCCTCCACACCCACCAACTCAACACCCTCGATCACAGGAATACCAACTGCCAAAACGTTGTGACCTGTTTATTTATTTTTTTTTTTAATCTCCCCTCGATACTTCAAACTAGCCGATTACCTAGAGACAAATAATAATAAATGAATATTATTATAGAGGGAAACTTCCGAGGCGATAATTCAGCGAATCATAGGAGGAAGGGGTATGTATTACAGCACTCAGAAATAATAACAAATGTCATGAGAACGCCTGCGCGTAAGACATCGTCCATGATAGCTAATTTTTTTTTGTCAAGCTGAGTTGCAGTGTTCCCTAGCGTTCGGCTTCTCGTGGCAAGGCGCAGTGCCATGGAGTACGTGTTCGATCCTGCTTCGGACCATATATTGTTCTTTGTTTTTTTCTGTTGTTAATTTTTCTGAGTGCTGTAATACGTACCTCTTTCTCCTATGATTCCCTAGCCGATTACCTGTCTGCCATCTTGTGACTTTTATTAAACGTGTGGCCCTTCTGTCACGACACCCATATTTTAATTTATCAACTTCATAAGTTTAACATAGGGCGTCCCACTCGCTACAGAACCTGGCATCTCTGTACTGGTTTTATAGCTAAAGAGGATATTGCAATGGCATTTGAATTAATGGAAAGATAAATCAATAACCTAAGATATGCTATGGAACTGTTCTACTAGCAGAAAATCCTAAGTTCTACAACAATTACTTAATGTAATAAACATGACAAGCAAAAAATATGGACTAGATATGAATATTAAAAAAACTAAAACTATGATTATAAACAAAGAAAATTCTCAAGACCTACAATTAAATATCAAAGTTGAAGCAATACATCTGGAGACAGTTCAGAGCTACAACTACCAGGGACATACTATAAACAGTGATGGAAAATGTACACCTGGAATAAACAAAAGAATAGGTGTGGCGAAAAGTCATTTTAATGCCATAAAAAATATACTAACATAAAAACAAATAACGCCAGGGCTAAAACAAAGAATAGCAAAATGTTACATCTTCTCAATATTCCTGTATAGTGCAGAAACATGGACATTAGACCAGAAAACAGAACGGAAAATTGAAGCCTTTGAAATGTGGATCTATAGAAGAATAGGTAGAATTGGATGGAAAAAAGAGAAAACAAACGATGAAGTTTTAAAACAATTAAAAATGAAAAGAGAACTACTAAACACAATTAGAACAAGACAAATTAATTTTTTGGGGCATGTTAAAAGACACAACAGCTCACTAGAAGTAATCTTGGAAGGGAAAATACAAGGTACAAGAGGCAGAGGCTGACCAAGACTAACATGGACGAGTAACATCAAAAGATGGACAAGTCAACCTATGACAATCTGCACCATCAAAGCAAGAGACGGAGTAGAATGGCGATCCATGGTAGCCAACCTTCGATGCGGAGACGGCACTCAATGATGATGATGAATTTATTGAGGAAAGCCCCGTTCCGTATCGAGCTTGTAGGCTCTATAATCATAATGTCGACTATTACTGTTTATCGTATTCAATTTACAGCCTTTAAGAAGAGCTTATTCAGAGAGCACTTATCTTGAAACGTCGTTATTGTCGTATATTTAACACTTATTGATAGCCACATCCCATATGTCTAAAGTCAAATATACTTAATCTTCTTCATCTTCTTTTCTCTTTTCACTGATACCAAAAAGGTGTCGTGGTTTATATCATTTGTCGTCCTTGAGCTGCTCGAACTGTCTGAATTAGTGATTTTCCTTTGTTGTTACATGTCTCTGTCACTGCATCTATCCATCTTCTTCTGGGTCTTCCTCTTGGTCTTTTTCCATGCATTCTTGAGAAGAACGCCCTAGATGGTGATTGGTGAGGATTCATTCTGACCAGGTGGCCAAACCATTTAAGTTGTTGTTGCTCTGTATATATTCCTGGCAGGGTTTTGTTCCTACCATTTTTCTTATGGTTTCATTTGGTATTCTATCTCCTCTTGTATTGTTTGTTACTTTTCTCAAGCATCGCATCTCATATGTATTGATCTTTCTTAATTGTGATTTAGAAAGGGTCCATGTTTGACTTTCATAGCACAAAGTTGGTACGTAAATGCTATTTATCATTTGTTGTTTAACTGCCATAGAAATGTTTGGATGGCTTAACAATGGTGAAAGCTGGTATATAACAGCATTTACTTTTTGTATTCTCATGTCAATTTCTCTATCTAGTTTACCATATTCTGTAAACATTGTGCCAAAATACTTGAATTCTTCTACTTGTTTTATTTCTTTATCTTTTATCTTAATGTTTAATGGGTGTCTTAATTTGCTTATTCTCATAGCCTCCGTTTTTGCAGTGTTAATTTCCATACTGTAGTTTGTGCAGCTTTTATCTAGAGATGTTAAATGCTGTTGTAGTAGGTTTTCATCCTCATATATTAGGCATTGGTCATCTGCGAAGAGTAGCTCGTTGATGTTGGAGTTTTCTACCTCTATACTCTATGTTATTATTTGATTTGTCCTTATTGTTGGTTGTTTCCTGATTTATTTTGTCCATATATATGATGAAGAGTAGTGGTGAGAGGACACATCCTTGTCTTACACCTGTTGTAATCTGAAACCATTCTGTCAGAATATACTTAATATATTATATAATCATTTATTTTCGTTTTATGGATCAATATTTGCTAAGTTATTTGAGAGCTGGCTGGCGTTGTGGTAAGTTCATTCCCCCCTGCAGACATAAAGGTTCGGGTTTCGAAAGACTGAGAGAAAATGCATTTCCGTACCAATAAATGTCACGTTGAAGTCGGATACTATGGACCGAAAGGAAGGTGCAAATGTTACTTTGTTATTTTACGTTTTTTTAACGCATCTGCTTCAAACTTGAGCTACGTCTATTTTTTTCTTTTCTTTTTTTTTTTTTAGAGGGGAGGGGGCGAATTATTAAGAGTAGTCGTCTGGTGGATCTTCTTCTTCTTTCTTCTTTTCTCTTTTCACTGATACCTAAAAGGTGTCGTGGTTATATCATTTGTCGTTCTTGAGCTGCTCGAACTGTCTGAATTAGTGATTTTCCTTTGTTGTTACATGTCTCTATCACTGCATCTATCCATCTTTTTTGGGTCTTCCTCTTGGTCTTTTACCTTGCATTCTCGAGAAGAACGCCCTTGATGGTGATTGGTGAGGATTCATTCTGACCAGGTGGCCAAACCATTTAAGTTGTTGTTGTTCTATATATTAAAAAAAAAAGCTTCAAATACCTATTAAACGTTCTGATTGTTTTCTTTGTGTTGTTGGTGGATACAAGTGGATAAAAGTATGGTGGATACAAGTATGAAATAAAGAAAGAAACGTGGTATAGGCTTTCTTAACTTAAGGTTTGCTGGCGCCAGCAGTCAACTATGAGTCTCTACCAAGCACTCATTATGAACTGCTAATCAGCCGAGGTGAGATGCAGAATGGCTCAGGCAAATGCAGCTTTAAAAAAATGAGGAAAATTCTATGCAATCCATTTTTCACAATAGAAACAAGAAAAAGAGTTCTTAAATGTTACGTAGAGCCAGTCTTAACATATGGAAGCGAGTCATGGACAATAGGACAACAGACAAGAAAATCACTGGAGTCTGTAGAAATGTGGTTTTGCAGAAGAATGTTGAGAATACCATGGACAGCTAAGAAGAGTAATGAAGATTTTCTGAGAGAGGCCAAAGCAAAAAGAGAGCTAATTTCCAATATTAGGAAGAAACAATCATCATTTTTTTTAGTCATGTAATGAGAAGAGAACAACTGGAAAAATTGAGGACGAAGAGATAGATAGAGGGAAGCAAAGAGAAAAAAAATAACAGACAGCTTAAGAGTATGGTTTGGCAGAAGGTCAACAACAGAAATGATAAATAGCTGCCTAGATCGAAAGTTGTGGAGAGACATGATCACCTACGCCAGTAGGCCCGGTACTTGATGATGATGAATCAGCCGATACTCCACAAATATCTCCATGGTTACGTGTCTAAAAGTATCTCTAGTTGAGGAGAATGAAATAATGGCGGCTACCTATTGAAGAGGCGTTTCGTAACGAAACGCTCTATTGTTAGACATTGAACTTTTAACGAATAATCTTATGAATGTTGACAAATCATAGCTGTAATTATGTGTAGTATAAGTATTTTGGTACAACAATAATTAATAATTTAGAAAATACACAGTGTACCAAATTTTGAAATTATTTAATCTCTCAAGTCAATATCCCTGGGTTTTGATTGTGAGCTAATGAGTGGAAGAATATCAAGAAGAAAGGTGGATCAAACAGACAAGATCAGTTTGATGGCAGGGGAGCCTGATCTACTGGCGGCGTCAGAGAAAACATCTCTTTCACACTCTACTGTGTCTGGATATCGTCCCCAAGCACGACAATTTCAAGGTTTTAATTTTTAATAAATTAAATTCTCAAATTCTGGCTTGCATCATATTTATTTCAATTTGAATTTGCTTCAAAGGGCAGTCATCATCTTCAAGTCAGTATGAATTTGCATGATTATATTTAAATATGGCATGGCGAGAGCTGTAGTAGTAGTAGGCCTACTATTGTATTATTTGCAGCCTTGCTTTGTTCTATTACAACCCACTGATATACTATATTTTGTGATGAACATTTGGCAACTGTTTTGCATGCACTTGCTTACTTATTTCATTTCTTAATAAAATTTATTATTAAAAAAACATACTTATTTATAAAAGCAAAATATCTATCGGAAAAAAATACAGGAAGGAGTGAACCTAGAGTATGACTGTATGTCATTCAGATTAACTGTGTATGACTGTATGTCTTTCAGATTAACTGTGTATGACTGTATGTCATTCAGATTAACTGTGTATGACTGTATGTCTTTCAGATTAACTGTGTATGACTGTATGTCATTCAGATTAAACTAAACTTTTATTATTTAACTCTTTCCAGACTGGCAGACTTTACTTTAGTTAGGTTTGGACCTGATCAATTTTCAGGAAAAATTCCATTCTGTCTTTCATTTTACAATTTCATGCAATAATATAATTATAGCTCGTTTCAAAACATATGTCCAACTTCAAAACGCTATTACTCTCTAACCGTTTGTTAAATACTTTTGAAATTTTCCAAATGTTATTAGAATGCAAAAGACCCTTTAAATGTATATTTAACAAATATCTTGCAGCTGCAGTTTTCTTAAAGCGGCGATATTTCTTTGATGTTTGTCAAAATTGTAAATTGTGAAGCCCTAAAGAATAGAAATTACCGTAGTTGCTGGTCTACGATTAATTTTCACTAGGTAAAGGCGTGGCCGTAATGGGGAAATAACTGGATAAAACAAAACACCAGGAGAATTATTGTCTGCTCAGTTCGAGGACGGACGATAATAATATCAAGGTATACCTGTATGTCCAATTTTCATAGTTGTGTGGTCCTGAAAAGGACCGTTTGTTGAAATAATTTAAGGTAATATAGGGGCCAACATTGTGGGGGCTATATACTTTCATTCTGAATCAGACGAGTCTAAAAGATTAATAACTGTTTGGGGTTGAACATTCCACAAACCATCATTTTTCCAATATTCCTCTTCCTGTTTTAAGACGTGGTCTTCACATTTAGCCCAATAATCTTTGTCTATATTTAATAAAGCGAGATTAGCAAGAGTCTTTAAATCGCATATTTTCAATGTTGTATTTTCATCTGCCACTTGTCCTTTTAATTTTGCCCAGATTAGTTCTATTGGATTTAAATGAGCATGGTAAGGTGGCAGCCTCAAACTTATATGACTGTGCTCTTGGATAATCTTATCTATTTGAAAAATCTTTGTCCTCTGTGTTTGCTTTACTAGAGATAGTAATTCAGGTTTTAAGTACATGTTATTAAATTGTATGTGTTCCTTTGTGAGCCATATCTTAATAGCATCTTTTGTACTGGATGACGTCGGGACTTTATCTTCAACTGCAACAATGTTGTGGTACGCTGCATTGTCCATTATTAGGCAAGATGGTCGATCTAGTGATGGGAGAACAGAATTTTTAATCCAATGTCTAAATATGTGACCATTCATCTCAGAGTGATAATCCCGATTGTCTATGGATTTTGAAAGAAAAATGAGCTCTGCATTCTGTATTAGTCCATGTTGTCGACTACCTGCATGAGCAATTATCAAGCGCTGTCCTTTGCTGCTAGGTATTAATCTCTTAATCTTTCCATCTGATGACTGCCACTCCTCTTGGTTAGTGTGGTGAGCATTGATCCATGTTTCATCCAAGTACACAATATCATAACCTTGCTTGCGCACCTCTTTTACTTCACGTAAGTACTTGCTTCTCATGACTACTATATGTGGCTTCTCACAGATGATGTTTCGTCCATTGGAATACTTTCTGAATGTAAAGCCTGCAGCTCTCACATTCCTCCATAATGTAGACTTTGATATTTCAATACTGTTGTTCTTTTTCAGCGATACTTTTAATTTTCTTATTGTAACAGTTTCATTCATACCCAACATTTTGCGAATTTCACTTCTAATAAGTTCACTGTCGAAATTATCCAACATTTTTGCTCTTCCTTGTGATTTTGTATATTTGGAACATTGACGGTCACGTGCTTGAATCCAGCGATTAAATGACCGTTTAGATAAATCCAAAATGTGTCTTGTCCTATTCTCAGGGTTTTCTAAAGAATGAAATAATCTTCCTCGTTTAGCCTCTTTGCAAAAATAGTCATACATTTTTATTGCGATGTTTTGTAAACTGCAGAATTTCATTTTAAGACTCATGATAAATGTTAGTGTTCCACGTCTACACCTATGAAAGAACGGAAATGGAACACACAATGCCTCATGTTTTCTACAAGTGTCTAATTGTGTCAGAGAACTCACGTTTAAAGCGTGCAAAATCGTAAATTTGACCGTGTATAGATTTGTAATCGCTATTTTTAACTTAAATACTGTAAACACTAAGTTTTGACTACATCAATGGGTCGTTATAAATTTATATAAATCAAATAAGCAATAATAATAACCAAATGTTTGTTTTTAATGAAATTAATTCCCTGTTGGGTTCTAATCATTATAACTTTACATGCAAATTTTGAAAAAAATACAAAAAGTGGTTTAAAAGATATTGATTTTAAAAGTTGGGCACGACTTATGAAACAAGCTATAAATGTGGTACATCTAATACATGTACATACACCAGAAAGGAAAATGGTTGAAGAAAATTAAAATAGCAATCTATTGATGATATCTGAAGGAAAAAATATATTATTTATTATAAATAGTATTAAAAATATTTAAAAAGGCAGATAATTTTCAATTCAAATATATTTCACATACTTCTAGTTTCCATTACTAGAAGTGTGTTACTAACCATTCTTTTCTTCAAAATTGTATATAAATTAATTCAAAGTTGTTCAAAATTAACTTTACTTGATACATTTATAGCCACTAATATTGAAATTAGGCACAAGAAATACTACTAAGTAGTAGACTACCAAGTAGTAGAGGGTGTGGCCACAATTTGTCAGAAATAAACATACATTTACATCAAAAATTCAACCAATCTATCTACTGAACCAAAAAAATACCATGTGGTAATCAAAGGAAGTAATTACAAAGCTTCTATATATAGAATACAAGTATTGGTGAATATTTATACAGAATCTCAGTCAGTTGCGATCCTTATAAGTATTCTCATCGAGTTACTGAGGAAACATAAGTGTATAATTCTGTGGCTTAAGCCATGGCAGTTCTTTAGTGACGACCATAACTTCCATAGTCAAACTACTTGTAATCAATCTGAAAACACCACTGTCTTCCGTTACACTTCTACCCTAACATGAGCTGAGAAAGCTGAGCTTCACACATTGGCGAATAACAGACCCATCTGTATAAATGTTTGCTTCACTTGCAGACGAGTACTGAACTGTCCTGCAGGTACTAACGATGAGGTACATCCTATCTTAAAAGTGGAAATATGGTAGCAATTAACACTAAAAAAGCTGATGAAAGATGGCTTTGATAACGTACTAGCTGAGCTTATATCAGGAGGAGGTGAACACATGATCAACACTCTAACAAATATCGGCATTAAAATTCAACAGACTTGAGTATGGGCTACATCGACACAGTCACTAAATATCCCTATTCCTGAAAAGCTAATCTACATCTCTGTTAAAATAACTTCTCAGTCACCTAAGCAAAGTTATGCTGAAAATAATCATCAACAGGCTAAATACACAAGTAGATGATATCATAGCTGAAGAACAAGCTGGTCTTCTAACAGAGAGAAATGCAACAGTACAAATTTTCATCCATTGTCAACTCACTGAAACGTATCATGAACGAACCTGTTTCGTGTGTTTATTTATTATGAAAAATGCATTTGACAGCATTAGTCTTGATAACCCCGTATGGCCATACGATTGACACATGGACAAAAAAAGTACATACCTTTAACACATTTCTTTGTTTAGCTAAACATATTTTAAAAAATGTGTCTTAACTAATTTGCAGGCTGGATAAAGGCATTATAACATTTTTTTAAAATTAAAGGATAAAGATGTTAAAGATTATGGTATTTTTAACATTTACGTTTTATCAGGATTCTCATTGTAACCAGTCTCGTTATTAGTGGATTCTGCTGTATTTGGAGAGGGTGGAAATGAAGATGAAGAAGATGGGGAAGGCATGGAGTGATCTTAAGATAATGACACCAAACAGAATGGCTTGGAAATTGTTTGTTGAAGACCTGTGCTTCACAGGGAGTTGAAAGAGAGAAGAAAAAAAAACAAATGGAAAAGTTGTTCTTATGATCTGTGCTTCAGAATAATACAAATGGTTGATAATGATGATAGTAATGATGATAAAAGATCATTAATTATCAAGAACTTATCAAATAGTTAATCAATAACCGTTACTTTTTTCAGAAAAAAAATCTCAACTTTCTACATTTTCTTGTTTGTATTTTTAACATAATTAAATGATCAAATTTAAAATCATTTTATTCTTTGACACTTAAGGAAAGGACTTCACTTGTCTGTTTTTATAACTTTTTTTATTTGTTTTACTAAGTTTTTGTCTTCATGAAGACCTTTTCAAATAAACAGAGTAATGTTTATGTTGTTATGATTAATTTAACTGCTTTTATACAGATTTCTCTAAATACTAAGACTGTTCTATGACAGTATTCACTGACTACGAATTGAAAGAAAAAATAAAATAAGAAGTCACCATAGAGTAGCCCTTGCAATGCTAAAACCGATATCGAAAGATGACATTACTCTTGTCACTAAAATCAGGCTGATTTGTGCTGTTGTTATATCAATTTTTCTATACGTTTGTGAAACATGACCATTACATTAGAGCAGATGAACAACATACAGACTATTGAGATGAAATATTATCGTAACATTTTAGGCATCCCTTACTTAGATCATATCACAAATGAAAAAGTCAGCAAAAGGGATACAACAAGCAATCGGGGTACAAAATGACTTTGACTATTATGAAGAAATGTAAAATGAAATGGTTTGGCAATGTATCTTGATATCAGAGACCATCCTGAAAGGAACTGTGAAAGGCAGTTCTTAGGCAGAGAAAGAAATCAGAAGATAATATCAGAATAGATAGGCCTCATTTTGCAGAGTCACAGAGAATGATTGAGAATAAAGAGCAATGGAAAAGGTTGACTGGGTCTGTCAGTGGTGTTACAATGACCCGCAGGGATATGGGAAGGAGGATGACCACAGAGTTGGGGTTAGTAAATTAATCAGCTATGAAGAAAATGTCAGATTCGTTCACATGATTGACCTGCCTTTAGGTTCACATAGCCTTAAATGGGAACGTAATATTTTTTTCTTGAGAACAGAGATGGTCTGGTCTAGTACTGACCACATTACCCTAAAATGTGCCAATGGGTAAAAAAATACATATACCAACACCATATCCTCTATACCCCATAGTTGAGACATTATGGAAATTTTCTTTTCTTCTCATTAAAAAAACAAAAATGGCTGACTTTAGACTTTAGAACAAAATGGCTGACTTTAGACTTTAGAACAAAATGGCTGACTTTAGAACAAAATGGCTGACTTTAGAACAAAATGGCTGACTTTAGACTTTAGAACAAAATGGCTTCACTGAGGCAGGACATTTCCATTTTTGCTCAACTCATATTTCAACAACCAACAAATTGTTCATCCTGATCACTCATACTGTTACACTAAATGTGTTGCATTCTGTGAAAATGGAGCGTTTTTCCATTCATACTATTCTATTGAACGTGCAGCTTTCTGGATAAATGGTGCGCAGCTTAAAATGTCACCATGTTGTTTCTTGTCTTCTCTTTAAAAAAAATGAGTGGCAAAACTAGGCACTATATTATATTAAAGGGAACCACGATAGCTCAGTGGTTAGTGAACTGGACTGCAAAGGACAAGAGGTAGGGTTCAATTCCAACCAACGGCTTCTGGGTTCACCCAGCCTTAAATGGGTACCAGATTTTTTTTCTTGGAAAGTAAAGTGGCACGGGCATAATACTGACCACATCTACCCAAAAATCATGTGCCGAGGGTCTGTAA
This sequence comes from Megaustenia siamemsis, assembly GCA_032433765.1. Lineage (NCBI taxonomy): Eukaryota > Metazoa > Mollusca > Gastropoda > Stylommatophora > Ariophantidae > Megaustenia > Megaustenia siamemsis. Next base: position 43,591,293 of record JAVIAB010000091.1, on the reverse strand, counting down.
AATGTATGATCACTAATACCATTTTCCCTATACGCCATGTGGCGTGACGGGGCTCTTTACTTTTACTTTTATATTATATTAATAATACCATTTTACTGGGGGGAAGTTTATGTAGTGTTGGGCTATGGTGCTCAAATCACAATCAGAAGATACTTGGTTTAAACCACATTTGGAGTGTCAAGGCATTTTCCAGTGATCACAGGATAGGTAATACACGTAGCAGGTTTATTGGAGATGGGTGATAACAAGTAGGCCCTGTGTTCAATTTTAGCACCTAAAAAGCCTTGATATCAGAAAATTACAAAAAAAAAACAGCAGGCGTAGCTGCTGTCCAGACAAAATTTTAAAAAGATAAGTTAAGTAAAATACAATTTTAATGCCGTGAAAAATATTTCTAACATCAAAACAAATAACACCAGGGCTAAAACTGAGAATAGCAAAATGTTATATCTTCTTAATATTCCTGCATGGTGCAGAAACTTGGACAAGAAAACAGAACAAAAAATTGAAGCCTTTGAAATGTGGATTTATAGAAGAATAGGTTGAATTGGATGGAAAGAAAAGAAAACAAATGAAGTTTTAAAACAACTAAAAATGAAAATAGAACTACTAAATAAAATTAGAACAAGACAAATGAAATTTTGGGGGCATGTTAAAAGACAACAGCCTGCTAAAATAAATCAGAGGCAGACCAAGACTAACATGGATGAGTAACATAAAAAAAAAAGAAAAAGGTCAGCCTATAACAACCTGCACCATCAATTCAAGAGTCAGAGCGGAGTAGTGCTCCATGGTACTTCATGCAGCCAACCTTCGATGCAGAGACGGCACCCAATGATGAAGATGATGATGATGTGAAGTAAAATTGCTTAAATAATCAAACCTGCTTTCTAAAATTACCTGAAGTAATATGGTCATTGCTATAGGGGGTGGGCACTTCACTGACATCTGGTCATCGTAATGGTTCCCTAAACCGGCCGTGCGCAAATCTTACGGTCTGCGGTTTGATGTGCGACGGGGAAAATTTGACGTCTGACTGTGTGTCTATATGTTCGGAATTGGAGTCATCAACGATGGCCTAACATCATCAAGTGCTACGACGATCATCATTTTCAAGAGGACGTGACTTACCGGTATACGGGGATAGGCGGCAGGAACAGTTGGAGGCTGTGCATGAAAAGTGTTTCTAGTTGCAGTTTCATCATATTACAAGTCGCATGTCTGTGTTAGTCACCTCTAGTGACTCGGGCAGATGGTGCTCGTAAACCTGGGAAGGCCGACCATCTAAGGGCAGAATCCCCCTACAGAAAAGATCATCTGCTGCCTTGCAGGAAGATTGGGGACAATCAAAGGCTAAGGAAAGCAAACCTGAACAAAATGCTGGGCCACTGGCGCAGAACACAGTGCAACGTTTTAACAGGTATTCAATCGGAGTGGATCTAACAGGCTTAAACAGACAGCTGTCTTCGTGCGAGAGTCTGGAGTCCTACTCTGATTGAGTCCTGATCGCACAGAGAGAGAGAGAGAGAGAGACTTACATCTTATGTTATCAGAAAGAGATGGAAATGATACTGAACAAGGTCTGAATTTAATGATAATTCTAAAACAAAGACAAGACAGATATACTATAGACAAATGAACATAAAAGTTATCTTCAAACTGTTTGTGTGGGGGTTTTTATTTTTTTCAGGATAGGGGAACGATTAAAAAATTATATTTGTAAAAAAATATCTTTGACCAATGATGTAATATCAGACATATAAAAAAAAAAAACTGCAAATTGTACCAATATTTACTTAAATACCATTTCTTGCTTGCTTTGGCTTTTGTCCGCTTATGGTGAGCCATATTCCATGCAGCTGCTGACTAGGTCTTTGGATTTGTGTAAAAAAAACTACATTTTTTGCTTGTGTGGGTTGTCAACTGCCCTGACTACTGTCTTATAATGAACAGAACTTAAAGAAATGAGGGGGGAAAACATAATTATAGCATTTATTCCATTTTGGGATCTGCTGGGTGGACTTATGTCCGAGAATAAAGGCTGTGTGTTGACCCTTATATGATCTGCACCAATTATCTTCAGTTCTGGAGCATAGCAAAGTTATTCATTCATCCAACCACTATTCATATATGACACAGTTATCCATTCATCCAGCCACTATTCATACATGACAAAGTTATCCATTCATCCAGCCACTATTCATACATGACAAAGTTATCCATTCATCCAGCCGCTATTCATACATGACAAAGTTGTACATTCATCCAGCCACTATTCATACATGACAAAGTTGTACATTCATCCAGCCACTATTCATACATGACAAAGTTGTACATTCATCCAGCCACTATTCATACATGACAAAGTTGTCCATTCATCCAGCCACAATTCATACATGACAAAGTTGTCCATTCATCCAGCCACAATTCATACATGACAAAGTTGTCCATTCATCCAGCCACAATTCATACATGACAAAGTTGTCCATTCATCCAGCCACAATTCATACATGACAAAGTTATCCATTCATCCAGCCACAATTCATACATGACAAATTTATCCATTCAGTCAGCCACTATTCACACATAACAAAGCTATCCATCCATCCAGCAACTTTTCATACATGACAAAGCTATCCATCAAGCCACTATTCATACATGACAAAGCTATCCATCAAGCCACTATTCATACATGACAAAGCTATCCATCCAGCAACTATTCATACATAACAAAGCTATCCATCCATCCAGCAACTTTTCATACATGACAAAGCTATCCATCAAGCCACTTTTCATACATAACAAAGCTATCCATCCAGCAACTATTCATACATAACAAAGCTATCCATCCAGCAACTATTCATACATAACAAAGCTATCCATCCAGCTACTATTCATACATAACAAAGCTATCCATCCAGCAACTATTCATACATAACAAAGCTATTCATCCAGCAACTATTCATACATAACAAAGCTATCCATCCAGCTACTATTCATACATAACAAAGCTATCCATCCAGCAACTATTCATACATAACAAAGCTATCCATCCAGCTACTATTCATACATAACAAAGCTTTTCATCCAGCAACTATTCATACATAACAAAGCTTTTCATCCAGCAACTATTCATACATAACAAAGCTATCCATCCAGCCACTTTTCATACATGACAAAGCTATCCATCAAGCCACTTTTCATACATGACAAAGCTATCCATCAAGCCACTTTTCATACATGACAAAGCTATCCATCAAGCCACTTTTCATACATGACAAAGCTATCCATCAAGCCACTTTTCATACATGACAAAGCTATCCATCAAGCCACTTTTCATACATGACAAAGCTATCCATCCAGCTACTATTCATGCATGAACTTTTACAAATGGAAAAGGCGAATTAAAAAAATTTTGAACAGCCTGATAATATATTTTATTTTCTTAATAAAAACTACAAAATGTATCTACTAGACAGTGACAGTAATGAGGAACTGATTAAGCAACTAGGTTTAGGATCAGATTAAAAGGAATAATGAACCATTAAACATAATTTGAAAGAAGATAAATGAAATATTTTTGACATAAGAAAAATATGTTATTCAACCATCCAAGTTGATGAGGTCCACATAGATTAGTTAAAGTGAGTTCATTTATTGTTGATTAGGCCAATATAAGCCCTTAAATCTTTGATGCTATGAGGATGTTCATGCTGTTTTGAAGGTTGAATAATGAAGTGATCACTTCAGGTTGATGTCAAATTAACAATAGTTTCATTTATCTTAAGGATGTGCCATACCGGTTGGCAAAGGTGATCATGTACTTCCACAATTTTCTATCCACGGTGCTTCATGTCAATTCTGTTGTTGACTGTTTTCCATGCCATGACACCAAGGTATCTAGTATCATCTCTCCTTGTATTTCAGGAGCTCTCTTTCCCTGTATATTGCCAGTTGTAACCAAGTACTCCAACTTTCATCTTTTCACGATTTGCCTGAAAAATGTTGATTGTTTCTTTCTGATATTTTTTAGGAGCTCCCTTCTTGTTTTGGCCTCTTTGAGAATGTCTTTGTTGGTCTTTTTAGCTGTTCAGGGAATTTTCAACATTCTTCTGAGAAATCCCATCTCTTTTGTTTAGTTTCATAGTCCCTGGATTATCCTTATCACACATCAAAGTCCATAACAATTAAAAATAAAAGTGTCAAAAACATTCCATTCTTGTAAAAATAATAAAAGTGCCAAAAACATTCCATTCTTGTAAAATAATAAAAGTGCCAGAAACATTCCATTCTTGTAAAAATAATAAAAGTGCCAGAAACATTCCATTTTTTTTAAATAATAAAAGTGCCAGAAACATTCCATTCTTGTAAAAATAATAAAAGTGCCAAAAACATTCCATTCTTGTGAAAATAATAAAAGTGCCAATTAATGATTTTCATGTAAACAAATAAAGGTGCCAAGAACATTCTTTTCACAAGAACAGATCAAATGGTTAAGAACATTCATTTATCAGTAATTAAATTGACAGGGAAAAAACAAAATAAATTCTGTCAGTTACAAATAAAACTGAGCTGCGATAGCTCAGTGGTTAGTGAACTGGACTACAAAGGACATGGGGTAGGGTTCGATCCCAACCGACGGCTTCCGGGTTCACCCAGCCTTAAATGGGTACCGGATTTTTTTCTGGGAAAGTAAAGCAGCACGGGCGTAATACCGACCACATTACTCCAAAAATCATGTGCTGAAGGTCTGCAAAATATAGGGTCACTAACACCATATTTCCCTATACGCCACTTGGCGTGACCGGGGTACTTTACTTTTTTTTTTTTTTACAAATAAAACTGAAGAAACAAAACATTTTTTCTGTAACAAACAGAACTGAAGTGGTTAGAGTCATTGCAGAAGTCAGAAATACAAAAAAATTACCTTTGTCAACCCTGCCCCAGGGCATGCAGGAGTACGGGGAAATGAAAGAGCAGACAGGTTGGCTAGCTGCGTAATCAATGAGGACGGTCAACCAATGGACTGGGTGGACATCATCAATGCCCTCCGAGATGTAGGAAGAGCACAGGACCTCGACAACCTTGAGCCCACATCAGTCATTCGGATGTAAGAGATGAGAGTTAAGATGGGCACAGCCAAAAATGAGAAACTTAGTGGGCATGTAAAGAAGACTTATCAACCAACACAGAACTGGAGTCGTCAGTCGCTGGACACTGCAGGACTTGCTGAGGAGGAGATCTGAGCACCTATGGACATGTTAGGGGTGCAATGATGACCCGCAAATAACTCAATAACTGAAACAAACAAAATACATGTTGCGAGGTAATGAACATTTCAATAAATCATGTTGTCCTTCCAAATAATAATAATAATAAAAACAAGTCTTTACATCATCATCAAGTATCGGGCCTACTGGTGTGGGTGATCATGTCTCTCCACAACTTTTGATCTCGGCAGCTATTTATCATTTCTATTGTTGACCTTCTGCCAAGCCATTCTCTTAAGCTGTCTGGTACTTTTTCTCTTTGCTTCCCTCTATCTCTTCGTCCCTCAATTTTTCCAGTTGTTACAATATATTCCAGTTGTTCTCTTCTCATTACATGGCCAAAAAATGATGATTGTTTCTTCCTTATATTGGAAATTAGCTCTCTTTTTGCTTTGACCTCTCTCAGAACATCATTATTCTACTTAGCTGTCCATGGTACTCGCAACAATCTTCTGTAAAACCACATCTCTACAGACTGCAGTGATTTTCTTGTCTGTTGTCCTATTGCCCATGATTCGCATCCATATATCAAGACTGGTTCTACATAACATTTAAGAACTCTTTTTCTTGTTTCTATTGTCAAAAATGGATTGCATAGTATCTTCCTCATTTTTTGGAAAGCTGCTTTTGCCTAAGCCATTCTACATCTCACCTCTTTTGTACATCATCCGTCTGAGGTTAACAAAGTTCCCAAATATTTAAATTCATTTACCTGTTTTAATATTGTTCCACTTGTCTTTATTTTGCACTGAGGTGATGTCTTTTTCTTTGTTGTTACCATTACCTCTGTCTTTTTGCTATTAAGGCTGTCATTACAAATAATAATAATAATAAAATCATGTCATTACAAATAATTATAATAATAAAATCAAGAGCATTCCTTAGGCAGGAATAAATTAAACAATTTAATGATGTTCTCTCCAATGGCCAGGAAAATTGTCAAGTTTTGTTTCAACTACAATATTTAGATGTAAGCCAACAGGCAATATAACTGTGATGTCTTTGTGACTTCTTTGTTTTGATGTTTATGATGATATGAGCTTGAATGTTGCGCTTTTGGTGATTTGAGCTTATGTTTGTATTATATTTGTACTTATTGCTTCTTGTTGTGTTTCCTGGTTTTATTTTGAGGAATTAATTATACACAAGGGTTTTGAATTTATTTTTTTTGAGAATCGGAGTTTTGGAAGGAAAATATTTCACAAATTATCGGATTAGTTTTAATGACAATTACTCATCATCATCATGTGCCATACCGGTTGGCGTAGGTGATCATGTCCCTCCACAATCGTCTACCTACAGTGCATCGTATCAGTTCTGTTGTTGACTGTTTTCCATGCCATGACACCAAGCTATCCAGTATTTTCTCTCTTTGTCACCCGCGATTTCTTTCCTTTTATTTTGCCAGTTGTAACCAAGTATTCCAACTATCCTCTTCTCATGATGTGCCCGAAAAATGTTGATTGTTACTTTCTGATGTTTTTTAAGAGCTCCCTTTTTGTGTTGGCCTCTTTGAGAACTTCCTCATTGGTCTTTTTAGCTGTCCCGGAAACTTTCAACATTCTTCTGAGAAATCCCATCTCTGTAGCCTCTAAAATTACTATTACAGGAAATTCCGCCATCACATTCTTAAATTAAATTTCATCAGATGTTATAAAAGAGAGGAGAGGGGGTCACATGTTATATGTGTTATGACATAAAGGGTAGCCACTCGAAATAGAAAATCTGTTTTTATCAAATTTTGATTAATAGAATTACCATCATAACACTATGGGTAGACCCATAGGCGACCAGACGAGGGGAAAAGGAATAGTTCTTCCTTGTTCAAGAGGGAAAGCCTAAAGTGTGCATGATGATTGTTCAGATAGCTCACTGTTTATACACAAGCTAAGAATGCAGACGTGAACATCATCATCATTGGTGTCATGCCTGCTGATGCAGGTAGCCATATCTCACCACAACTTCTTGTCTCTGCATCTGCTTATCAATTCTTCTGATGACTTCTTACCAAGCCACTCTCTAAACCTGCCTTGTATGGTCTCTATCTTCCTCCCATCATTCTTCAAGTTCTCCTAATGTATTCCACTTTCTCCCTTCTCATTACATGGCAAAAAAAAATATGGTTGCCTCCACATGAAGTTGGTAATTAGGTTTCTTTTTGCTTTGGCCTCCTTTAGAACCTACTTTAGCTGCTTAGGGTATTCTCAACATTCTTCACTAAAACTGCTTATCTGTTTCCCCAACAATGTTCTTGTCTGTTGTCCAGAATTCACACTCGTATGTCGAGACTGGCTCAACTTAACACTGAACAGCTCTTTATAACATTGGGATACCTCTTTATAACTTTGAATAGCTTTTTATAACACTGAAGAGCTCTTTATAACATTGGAAGAACTCTTTACAACTTTGAATAGCTCTTTATAGCATTCAAGAGCTCTTTATAATATTGGAAAATTCTTATTTCCATTGACAAAAATGGGTTACATCATATTTATCTCTTTTTTTTTTATGTTGCCTTTACCTGAGCTATTCCTCACCTTTGCTGTACATCTACCTGTCACTAAACAGATGCCTGCTAAAGATGAATCCACAGGACGTTAATGTGGAAGAGTCAGGACAGCTGCTAATAAGTGAACTTGGCGAGGAAGAAGGCACGTACATTCCATATAACATATTTCTAATATTTTTATATATTTTTGATTTAGGGAGAATTGATTATGTTTTCATTTAATATTTTAATTTCGGTTGTGTTGATATTTGGTTGTTTTTTTTTTCATTTTGTATCAGTCATTTTCATTATGTTGAGAATACCATGGATGGCTAAGAAGAGTAATGAAAATGTTTTGAAAGAGGCCAAAGCAAAAAGAGAGCTAATTTCCAATATTAGGAAGAAACAATCATCATTTTTTGGCCATGTAATGAGAAGGGAACAGCTGGAATATATTGTAACAACTGGGAAAATTGAGGGACGAAGATATTGAGGGAAGCAAAGAGCAGAGGTACCAGACGGCTTAAGAGAATGGCTTGGCAGAAGGTCAACAACAGAAATGATAAAGAACTGTCGTGATCGAAAGTTGTGGAGAGACATGATCACCTACGCCAGCGGGCCCTGTACTTGATGATGATCAGTCATAAGTTTAGCTTGCCGCTCTTCTACAGTCAATGTTGAGAATCTCCATGATTGTTAACTATTGAGTAGACATGTAGACTACTGTGAATTGTTGATTGAACATTTATCTATCTCTTCATTCTTTTCTTCTTATTTATTATTATTATTTTTTTTTTTACTATGCCTCTAACATCATGTTTTTAATTGTGCATTAAATGATCGTAAATGCTATCTGCGGGACCTCATTATGTGGGAAGTAAAGAATTGCGACCTTCCAGACATGTCGTAAGAGGCAACAAAGGAGGTTGATCGATGTCTTGACAAGCTGTTATTGTAAAAAGTATTTGTTATGGAAACAGAGCCATATATTTTAGAAGCAGTGATCTCTGCAATATGTGCCATTTTGGCACGCAAGGTTTCTGTTTTTGAGATTGTAGTTCTCCAATGTGCCGTCTTCAGCTCGAAAGGATGATAGTTAGAAATGTCATCTGTTGCGGTTCACAGAAAGCTGTAACATTTACGCATTTTTGTCCGAGACATCCGACTTCACCATGCATTTTTGGGTACAGGGTTTCCTTCCCTTTTTGATTCCCCTTCGTTTGGCCAGACTGTTTAATCTGTTTCCATGCCAACCATGGAAATATAGAGCAAGATCTTGGTCACTTTTTATTCCTTCATTTATTCTAAGGCTAGCAGTTAACTGAATCGCTGACCATCATCATCAGGTGCCATACCGACTGGCATAGGCAATCATCTGTCTCCACACCACTCTGTCTTTATATATGTTGTAATTTCAGTCGGTGATCTTTTATTATACCATTTGGATTAACTGTTTCATTTTGTTTCTGTGGTTTTTCCTCTGCTCATCTTTTCCATTCATTCTGCCCGTTGTTATAGTATTCTCAATGCTTTATTTTCGCATAACATGCCCAATAAAAGTATATTTGTCTCTTCCTTATAATTTTGACATTTCTAGTTTCTCCAGCTCGTTTTAAACATTCATTTGCAATTGTTACAATCCGTGGAATTCGTAGCATTCTTCTGATTAATCACATCTCAATGTCATGCTATATTTATCAGGCATCCAAATTCCTCAATGTCATGCTATATTTATAGGACAACAACATTTATCAATGTCATGCTTTATTTATAGGACAACATTCTTCAATGTCATGCTATATTTATAGGACAACAACACCCCTCAATGTCATGCTATATTTATAGGACAACAACATTCTTCAATGTCATGCTATATTTATAGGACAACAACATTCCTCAATGGCATGCTATATTTATAGGACAACAACATTCCTCAATGTCATGCTATATTTATAGGACAACAACATTCCTCAATGTCATGCTATACTTATAGGAAAACAACATTCCTCAATGTCATGCTATATTTATAGGACAACAACATTCCTCAATGGCATGCTATATTTATAGGACAACAACATTCCTCAATGTCATGCTATATTTATAGGACAACACAATTCTTCAATGTCATGCTATATTTATAGGACAACACAATTCTTCAATGTCATGCTATATTTATAAGACAACACAATTATTCAATGTCATGCTATATTTATAGGACAACACAATTCTTCAATGTCATGCTATATTTATAGGACAACACAATTCTTCAATGTCATGCTATATTTGTAGGACAACACAATTATTCAATGTCATGCTATATTTGTAGGACAACACAATTCTTCAATGTCATGCTATATTTATAAGACAACACAATTATTCAATGTCATGCTATATTTATAGGACAACACAATTCTTCAATGTCATGCTATATTTATAAGACAACACAATTCTTTAATGTCATGCTATATTTGTAGGACAACACAATTATTCAATGTCATGCTATATTTATCATACAACAAAAGTTATGAAGAAGAAGAAGAAAAAATAAGCTTTTTTAAATTAATGGTGTCCCGTGTCAACTTTATCGCTCGTTCTGCAACTGTAGCTGCATTTAGAGTTGAAAAGGTTGTAAATCGTCGGTCTATTCTCAGTCTATATTTCATTATTTAATAACTTATCTACTGTCTATATATACAACATAAATATCATGATTTATGTATTTAATTAACTCTTCACTTGGATAGGTAAGAACTGTTGATGTTACTTATCGTAAACAGAATATATAAATTTATTATAACCATGATAATATTGTCTAACGGTGTATGACTATTGTTTAAATTGCCCTCGTTCACGTCTCGGTTGGGTTATGTCAGTGGGCGTTTATCAAGTCTGCAGATTCGGATAACGATGGTTCCCATGTTTTTGTAGTTTGGGGGAACACTTGGTTTAACATTATATTCTCGTCCTTTAAGAAGTTTACTTTGTATTTGGACATAGTAAAGCATGTGGGAATAATCAATGTGCTGGAGAAATCCAAATATTGATAGCTAGGATCTTCGAATCATAAAAAAAAAAAAACATGTACTGCTACAAACAGTGACCGTAAGAATTAACAACCAAACGGGACAATTCCAAAATATGAAACAAGGAGTCAGATAAGGCTGTGTTCTGTCGCCGGATTTGTTTTCATTTTACAGCGAACATATTATGAGATCATGAGATCAATCGTAGACAAAAAAGGAATTTAAGTGAACGGTCACAACATAAACAATTTGCGATATGCGGATTCCACAATCTTAATAGCTGAGACATAGAATGAACTACAAGAAATGATAGACATAATAGTAAAAGAAGGCAACAAGAAAGGTCTCAGACTGAATAGTAAGAAAACAGAAGTATGGTCGTATCGAAGAAACAATCATCACCATCATGCAGCATGAAAATAAACAGGACAGATGAAACAAGTGCAACGCGTCAAGTACTTGACCACAATAATGGAAGATGCACGACAGAAATAAAAAGCAGAATAGCTCAGGCCAAGTAGCGTTACAAAAAAAATAAAAAAATATATTTTGCAACAAATCTACGTCAATAGAAGTGAGAAAGAGAGTTCATCGGTGCTATATAGAACCAATTCTGACCTATGGTAACGAATCAGGACAGCAAATAAATGAAAAGACGATTAGAGGCCACAGAGATGCGATTCAGAAAAATGTTGAAAGTTCCCTGGACTGGTAAAAAGACCAACGAGCAAATTCACAAAGAGGCCAACACAAGAAGCTAAAAAACATCAGAAAGAAACAATCAACATTTTTCGGCCACATCATGACAAGAGGAAAGTTGGAATACATTGTTACAACAAACAAAATATAAGGAAAGAGAGATCACGGACGACAAAGAGAGAAAATACTAGATAGCGTGGTGTCATGACATAGAAAACAGTCAACAACAAGATTGATACGATGTACTGTGGATAGAACGTTGTGGAAGCAGATCATCACCTATGCTAACCGGTATGGCACATGATAATGATGATGGACGGAAGTTTGTATACGACATCGTTCATATGGGGAGTTAATTACACTGTGATTTTACACCAAGCAATCCTGTCAATAATAAAACATAACATGGAGAACTCTACATCCATAGACATAAAAAGATGAGTAAGACAAGGATGCATCCTATCACCAAGCATGTCCAATCTATACACTGGGCAAATCTTTAAAAACATCATAGAGATGCCAGGCCTAAACATTAATTGAAAGATAGTTAATAACCTAAGACATGCTGATGATACTGTTCTACTAGCAGAAAATCCTAAAGATCTACAACAATTACTTAATGTAATAAACATGACAAGCAAAAAATATGAACTACATATGAATATAAAACAGACTAAAACTATGATCATAAACAAAGAAAACTCTCAAGTCCTACAAATAAATATCAAAGTTGAAAGAATACATCTGGAGACAGTTCAGAGCTACAACTACCTGGGACATACTATAACCAGTGATGGAAAATGTACAACTGAAATAAACAAAATAATAGGTATGGCAAAATGTAATTTTAATGCCATGACTACTAACATCAAAACAAATAACATCAGGGCTAAAACTAAGAATAGCCAAATATTACATCTTCTCAATATTCCTGTATGGTGCAGAAACATGGACATTAGACAAGAGAACAGAACAGAAAATTGAAGCCTTTGAAATGTGGATATATAGAAGAATAGGAAGAATCGGATGGAAGGGAAAAAAAACAAACGATGAAGTTTTAAAACAACTAAAAATAAAAAGATAACTACTAAACACAATTAGAACAAGACAAATGAAATTCGTGGAGCATGTTAAAAGACACAACAGTCAAATAAAAGTAGTATTGGAAGGAAAATACAAGGTAAAAGAAGCAGAGACAGACCAAGACTAACATGATGAGTAACATCAAAAGATGGACAAGTCAACCTACGACAATCTGCATCATCAAAGCAAGAGACAGAGTGGAATGGCGCTCCATGGTAGCCAACCTTCGATGCGGAGACGGCACTCAATGATGATGATGAGATTTAATACCACACAGAATATGGCTTATCTATGACGACGGACCCCAATACACCAAAGCTGGCAACCGCTGCGCAATGACGCAATACGAAGTTTGCAATTATCTAGGAATGTATCGAGACTTGGACGAGCGCCGTAAAGAGGACCCCCCCATGTCAGCCAAACTGATGTCTATCTCTTTATTAATTCGTCTCAGATCTTTTTTGTGGCGTGACCTTGATAGCTTTCAAACTCATTAAAGCGTGCGAATAGTTCACCGCATTTATAAATGTGGATGTATGTATTTCACAGCTGTTTATTTTAATCAGAAAGTGGAATTTTAGTTATAATCTTAGAGATTTTGCAGCATTGATGGTCGGAGATGTTGTGAGCCGTATACATCCAACCCATTAAGAAAACTGATATTTTATGGGAGTGGTTTCAGATTGTGACACCACATACAGAACGCACTTTTATTTAGTTAATTATTTATTTAAAAATAAATACTATTAATCGATCGATTTCAAAACAGACGAGGAAATTAGAGAAATCGCCAATCAACCACGAATATCATCAGTAATCAAGAAAAGACGTTGGCCATATAATGAGAAGAGATAATAACCGAATAGCAAAACAAACCCTCAAGTGGGAAACGCCAGGTAGAAAGGAGGAAAAGTAGCAAACCCAACGAGACACTGAGGAGAACATTGATCAGGGGGGGGGGGGGGGCAAAATCATCAGGAGTCGGCTCCCTTAATGAGACCGAGCTGATTGCACAAAACAGAGACAAATGGTGAGGTTTGATAAAAGATCTTTGCAAGAATTGAGACTGCTAGAAAGACAATTTCGAAACAGGGAAAGAGTATCTGAGTCTATGTCCTATGGGTCGACTACGACTCAAAAGGTAGATAGGTAGATAGATAGATATATTTTGAATATTAATTTAATTTAAACAACACACATTCAAATATTGTTACATGACTAATATATTAGTAATTAATAGTCATAACAAAAGTATCAAAGGTAGGCAAATCTGTGGTTTTCTGGGGTGGAATATTCAATATATAACCACTTAAGTTTTAAAATGTTACGATACACCATTATTATTTGACATACCGGTTGGCGTAGGCGATCATGTCCTTCCCAATCTTCTATCCACAGTGCATAGTATTAGTTCTGTTGTTGACTGGATTCCATTCCATGACACCAAGTTATCTATTATCTTCTGTCTTTGTCATCTGCGATCTCTCTTTCCTTTTATTTTGCCAGTTGTAACCAATTATTCCAACTTTCCTCTTCTCGTGATGTGCCCGAAAAATGTTGATTGTTTCTTTCTGATGTTTTTTTAGAAGCTGCTTGTGTTAGCCTCTTTGAGAACTTCCTCATTGGTCTTTTTAGCCGTCCAGGGAACTTTGAACATTCTTTTGAGAAATCCCATCTCTGTGGCCTCTAATCGTCTTTTCAATTGTTTATCTACTGTCCTTGATTCGCTTCCATAGGCCAGAATTGGCTCTATGAACTCGCTGTTAGCACCGACGAACTCTCTTTCTCACTTCTATTGACATAGATTTGTTGCATAAGATATTTTTCATTTTTTGAAATGCTATTTTGGCTAAACTGACTTTGTCCCCGGACGCTGAAATCCATAGCTACGCCTCTGCTCGGACGGTGTTTTGAAAGGTGGCAAGAAATATAATCTGTGTTGAAGATTTCTGGCTATTTTTCTCATCGTATTCTAAGTCTGGCCCTCACTGTCTTTCTACAGTTCCATTGTCCTCCGCCGGGCTGTTCGTTGTATCCCCCCCCCCCCCCCCCGCCCCCCCCCTCTCTGTACTCCCATGATTCACTACATAACTTTGTTAATTTAAGTTTGAGACGAGGCCAAACTGGGGTATGGCCGAGGCCAAACCGAGGTATAAACGAGGCCAAACCGAGTGGTTGAAGAGGCCAAACCGAGGCATGAACGAGGCCAAACTGAGTGGCAAACGAGACCAAATTGACTGCGCTGACAATGCTAATTTGTATGTGTGTGATCAAAGTTTATAATTTTGAATTAATGAACAATCGCATCCGGTTTCCGAGCGGCACAGTAAGATCGGGTTATCATTAGATTAAAGCCTGTCGGGTATTATTCCTTGCTGTGTGTTATTGTTTTGGATGTTTTCCTTTATCTTAGGGAAGCACGGCAACCTCTGACTATGCCTGCATGTTACACTAGACAGCAACTGCCTGATAAAAATCGTCTTAAAGAATGTATATGACCAATCTTGTAAGCAACACCAGGTTGGGACTGGCACTGATAAGAACCCAGTCTTCGTTCGGAAGGCTGTTTTTATTTTTTTTATTTTTAAAACTTGCAGTTCGTGTCATTTAATTCCTCTTCTTCAACATGTACGCTACGGACCGACAGCAGTGAGTTTGCGATGTTTATTCTCAGACACACTGTTTTGTCTCTTCCCAACTTTCCCCTCTCCACTGTGGTCTTCTCTCCCACACCCCAACACAAGGGCTGTAAATTGTTGCACGACTTTCGCAGCAGGTCAAATGTCAACAACAAATGTTCACACACGAAGCGTGTCCTCTAGCGGTGCTACTTTGATATGATTAATGGCTGAAACTGTATGGGGATATATATGGGAAGAAAAAAAAGTAGAGAAAAAAACAAGTGGAAAAAAAACAAGTGGAGAAAAAAACATGTAGAGAAAAAAACAAGTGAGAAAAAAAAGTAGAGAAAAAAACAAGTGGAAAAAAAAAACAAGTGGAGAAAAAAAACATGTAGAGAAAAAAACATGTAGAGAAAAAAAAGTAGAGAAAAAAAAGTAGAGAAAAAAAAAAGTGGAAAAAAAACAAGTGGAGAAAAAAACATGTAGAGAAAAAAAAGTAGAGAAAAAAAAGTAGAGAAAAAAACAAGTGGAAAAAAAACAAGTGGAGAAAAAAACATGTAGAGAAAAAAACAAGTGGAGAAAAAAGTGGAGAAAAAAACAAGTGGAGAAAAGAGAAAAAAACAAGTGGAGAAAAAAACAAGTGGAGAAAAAAACAAGTGGAGGAAAAAACAAGTGGAGAAAAGAGAAAAAAACAAGTGGAGAAAAAAACAAGTGGAGAAAAAAACAAGTGGAGAAAAAAAGAAGTGGAGGAAAAAAACAAGTGGAGGAAAAAAACAAGTGGAGGAAAAAAACAAGTGGAGGAAAAACAAGTGGAGGAAAAACAAGTGGAGAAAAAAACAAGTGGAGAAAAAAACAAGTGGAGGAAAAAAACAAGTGGAGAAAAAAACAAGTGGAGAAAAAAACAAGTGGAGAAAAAAACAAGTGGAGAAAAAAACAAGTGGAGAAAAAAACAAGTGAAGAAAAAAAGTGGAGAAAAAAACAAGTGGAGAAAAAAACAAGTGGAGAAAAAAACAAGTAGAGGAAAAAACAAGCAAAAAATTGCAGTAAACAATATCTTTGTACGCAGAGCCATTATCACTGTAATTAGAGAGCCCAACAGCACTTTCATCTATTTCTTTATTACACAAGCGTCCGGGTTCGAACCCCAGATGATGGCAGATTTTTTTTTCGGACGAACAAGGCTCCGGAGTTCACTCAGCCTCTAAAAATGGGTACCAGAGATTTTTCTGGGAAGTAAAAGCGGCCTGACGTGATACCGACCACATCACCCAAAAATGTGCCGTGGTCATAGAAAAATATGGTCACTAACACCATGTTCCCCATGCGCCTAGCCAGGCAGGGAGGGAACTTTTTTTTTACTTGTATTACACAAGATGTTCACAACATCATAAGAACTGCGCTGCACCGGATGAGATTTTAAAAAAGTAAAGAGCCCCAGTCACAGCAAGTGGCGTATGGGAAATATGGTGTTAGTGACCATAAATTTTACAGACCTTCAGCACATGATTTTTGGGGTAATGTGGTAATGTGGATGAATTTTGGATATTACGCCCGTGCCGCTTCACTTCCCCAGAAAAAAATCCGGTACCCATTAAAGGCTGAGTAAACCGGAAGCCGTCGGTTGGGATCGAACCCTACCTCTTTTCCTTTGTAGTCCAGTTCACTAACCACTGAGCTATCGCGGCTCCCATATTCCTTGTTGCAGTTTCCTCATATTCCAAGTCCGGCTTGCTCCCGGAGCTACTGAGTTTAGTGCTCTGTGCGCACCGTGAGCAGTCTTTCATCCGGATTGTTTTCTATATTCTATAACTATATAAATACAGCATCATAACGAGGTATTAATCGGAGCACACAAATTCCAATGTGGAATATACTATAAACTGCCCACAGTATCTCACGCCTTTCGTGGACACATAGACCTGTAACTCACTCTATTACAAAATTATGCCAATCGTTTTATTATTAACCATTTTAGAAAATAAACTTGTTATTTAAAATATCATCTTCCTTCTCCTCTTCTTCCTCCTTGTCTTCCTCTTTGTCTTCCTCTTTGTCTTCCTCTTCCTCCTCCTCTTCTTCTTTCACTTCCTCTTCTTCTTTCACTTCCTCTTCTTCTTTCACTTCCTCTTCTTCTTTCACTTCCTCTTCTTCTTTCACTTCCTCTTCTTCTTTCACTTCCTCTTCTTCTTCTTCCTCCTCATCTTTCTCATTTTCCACTTCTTCTTCCTCCCTCTTTTTCTCTTCTTCTTCCTCCACCCTTCTCCTCTTCATCTTCTTTTTCTCTTCTTCTACTTCCTCCTCCTCTTCTTTCTCTTTATTTTTTTCTTCTTCTTCTTATAACCCTTGTTATCATTATAGCACCACCGACATACATCGACAACCTTATCCATTCCTATCTATCTTGAATCCTTCTTTGGAACTCTGCAAACTCGAGCATGTTCATTCTTTGCTAGTATCTTCCTATCTCTTTCACTGCCTACCCTGTTATTCTGGTCTTTGCTAGTATCTTCCTATCTCTTTCACTGCCTACCTGTTATTCTGGTCTTTGCAAGTATCTTCCTATCTCTTTCACTGCCTACCTGTTATTCTGGTCTTTGCAAGTATCTTCCTATCTCTTTCACTGCCTACCCTGTTATTCTGGTCTTTGCAAGTATCTTCCTATCTCTTTCACTGCCTACCTGTTATTCTGGTCTTTGCAAGTATCTTCCTATCTCTTTCACTGCCTACCTGTTATTCTGGTCTTTGCAAGTATCTTCCTATCTCTTTCACTGCCTACCCTGTTATTCTGGTCTTTGCAAGTATCTTCGTATCTCTTTCACTGCCTACCCTGTTATTCTGGTCTTTGCAAGTATCTTCCTATCTCTTTCACTGCCTACCCTGTTATTCTGGTCTTTGCAAGTATCTTCCTATCTCTTTCACTGCCTACCTGTTATTCTGGTCTTTGCAAGTATCTTCCTAT
Source organism: Megaustenia siamemsis (assembly GCA_032433765.1). Taxonomy (NCBI): domain Eukaryota; kingdom Metazoa; phylum Mollusca; class Gastropoda; order Stylommatophora; family Ariophantidae; genus Megaustenia; species Megaustenia siamemsis. The sequence continues at coordinate 43,573,150 of JAVIAB010000091.1, read as the reverse complement.
CTCTTTCACTGCCTACCCTGTTATTCTGGTCTTTGCAAGTATCTTCCTATCTCTTTCACTGCCTACCTGTTATTCTGGTCTTTGCAAGTATCTTCCTATCTCTTTCACTGCCTACCTTGTTATTCTGGTCTTTGCTAGTATCTTCCTATCTCTTTCACTGCCTACCTGTTATTCTGGTCTTTGCAAGTATCTTCCTATCTCTTTCACTGCCTACCTGTTATTCTGGTCTTTGCAAGTATCTTCCTATCTCTTTCACTGCCTACCCTGTTATTCTGGTCTTTGCAAGTATCTTCCTATCTCTTTCACTGCCTACCTGTTATTCTGGTCTTTGCAAGTATCTTCCTATCTCTTTCACTGCCTACCCTGTTATTCTGGTCTTTGCAAGTATCTTCCTATCTCTTTCACTGCCTACCCTGTTATTCTGGTCTTTGCAAGTATCTTCGTATCTCTTTCACTGCCTACCCTGTTATTCTGGTCTTTGCAAGTATCTTCCTATCTCTTTCACTGCCTACCCTGTTATTCTGGTCTTTGCAAGTATCTTCCTATCTCTTTCACTGCCTACCTGTTATTCTGGTCTTTGCAAGTATCTTCCTATCTCTTTCACTGCCTACCCTGTTATTCTGGTCTTTGCAAGTATCTTCCTATCTCTTTCACTGCCTACCTGTTATTCTGGTCTTTGCAAGTATCTTCCTATCTCTTTCACTGCCTACCTTGTTATTCTGGTCTTTGCAAGTATCTTCCTATCTCTTTCACTGCCTACCCTGTTATTCTGGTCTTTGCAAGTATCTTCCTATCTCTTTCACTGCCCTACCCTGTTATTCTGGTCTCTGCAAGTATCTTCCTATCTCTTTCACTGCCTACCCTGTTATTCTGGTCTTTGCAAGTATCTTCCTATCTCTTTCACTGCCTACCCTGTTATTCTGGTCTTTGCTAGTATCTTCCTATCTCTTTCACTGCCTACCTGTTATTCTGGTCTTTGCAAGTATCTTCCTATCTCTTTCACTGCCTACCTTGTTATTCTGGTCTTTGCAAGTATCTTCCTATCTCTTTCACTGCCTACCCTGTTATTCTGGTCTTTGCAAGTATCTTCCTATCTCTTTCACTGCCTACCCTGTTATTCTGGTCTTTGCAAGTATCTTCCTATCTCTTTCACTGCCTACCCTGTTATTCTGGTCTTTGCAAGTATCTTCCTATCTCTTTCACTGCCTACCTTGTTATTCTGGTCTTTGCAAGTATCTTCCTATCTCTTTCACTGCCTATCCTGTTATTCTGGTCTTTGCAAGTATCTTCCTATCTCTTTCACTGCCTACCCTGTTATTCTGGTCTTTGCAAGTATCTTCCTATCTCTTTCACTGCCTACCCTGTTATTCTGGTCTTTGCAAGTATCTTCCTATCTCTGTCACTGCCTACCTGTTATTCTGGTCTTTGCAAGTATCTTCCTATCTCTTTCACTGCCTACCCTGTTATTCTGGTCTTTGCAAGTATCTTCCTATCTCTTTCACTGCCTACCTGTTATTCTGGTCTTTGCAAGTATCTTCCTATCTCTTTCACTGCCTACCTTGTTATTCTGGTCTTTGCAAGTATCTTCCTATCTCTTTCACTGCCTACCCTGTTATTCTGGTCTTTGCAAGTATCTTCCTATCTCTTTCACTGCCTACCCTGTTATTCTGGTCTTTGCAAGTATCTTCCTATCTCTTTCACTGCCTACCCTGTTATTCTGGTCTTTGCAAGTATCTTCCTATCTCTTTCACTGCCTACCCTGTTATTCTGGTCTTTGCTAGTATCTTCCTATCTCTTTCACTGCCTACCCTGTTATTCTGGTCTTTGCTAGTATCTTCCTATCTCTTTCACTGCCTACCCTGTTATTCTGGTCTTTGCATGGCCAGACATGGTCATTTTGTGGATCTTGCCAAAAGATCATTTTACTCCGATTGCTTATTGTATCCTTTTGCAACCTTTATTAATTTTTTTTTACTCTGTAATACGATCTATGTAAGAGATTCCCTCAATCTTGCAATGACATTTCACCTGGTAACTTCGACTATAATAACAAACGAATCTGCTCAATGTTTACCTTCCATAACGTTCTCTGCGTGTTTACGCATATAAATAGTGATGTTTACCTTAAGGTGAACCATCTTCCATTGTTCAAAGTCAAGGGTGCATAAAGGACATGACCTTGCCAGTTTGAATCTGATCAGGGGCACTTTGTTAGCACTGATGGTTGTTTATGGAGAAGTGTGTTTTTGAAATCGTGTTGAAGTGACATAAGTATGTGGTTTGAAAGGGGGGTAATAAGTCAAAGCTGGCGAGATGTAGAATAGCGTGGTGGTGAAAGGGGAGGTAACATGAACCTGTTTGGTTCCTGTGGTTTGTTGTTGTTGCTGCTGCTGGAGAGCCTGAGGTTTATCAGCGTAATGGTTAATTCTATGGTTTAGCGATAGAGATAACGTGGGATCAGTCTCAGACAGACATTTTATCTGTCAGTCCGTCCAGCAGACATTTTATCTGTCTTTTTGTCAGTCCGTCCAGCAGACATCATGTCTGTCTCTTTGTCGGTCCGCCCAGCAGACATTTTATCTGTCTGTCTATCCTTTTGTCAGTCCGCCCAGCAGACATTTTATCTGTCTGTCTATCCTTTTGTCAGTCCGCCCAGCAGACATTTTATCTGTCTGTCTATCCTTTTGTCAGTCCGCCCAGCAGACATTTTATCTGTCTGTCTATCCTTTTGTCAGTCCGCCCAGCAGACATTTTATCTGTCTGTATGTCTATTTGTAAATCCGTCCAGCAGAAACTTTATCTGTCTATCTCTTTGTTGGTCCGTCCAGCAGACATTTTATCTGTTTATCCCTTAATCAGTCCGTCCAGCAGACATTTTATCTGTTTATCCCTTAATCAGTCCGTCCAGCAGACATTTTATCTGTCTATCTCTTTGTTGGTCCGTCCAGCAGACATTTTATCTGTCTATCTCTTTGTCAGTCCGTCCAGCAGACATTTTATCTGTTTATCCCTTAATCAGTCCGTCCAGCAGACATTTTATCTGTTTATCCCTTAATCAGTCCGTCCAGCAGACAATTTATCTGTTTATCCCTTAATCAGTCCGTCCAGCAGACATTTTATCTGTTTATCCCTTAATCAGTCCGTCCAGCATACATTTTATCTGTTTATCCCTTAATCAGTCCGTCCAGCAGACAATTTATCTGTTTATCCCTTAATCAGTCCGTCCAGCAGACATTTTATCTGTTTATCCCTTAATCAGTCCGTCCAGCAGACATTTTATCTGTCTGTCTCTTTGTCAGTCCGTCCAGCAGACATTTTATCTATCTGTCTGTCTCTTTGTCAATCCGTCCAGCAGACATTTTATATGTCTGTCTATCTGTCTCTTTGTCAGTCCGTCCAGCAGACATTTCATCTGTCTGTCTCTTTATCCCTCCGTTCAGCAGACATTTTATCTGTCTATCTCTTTGTTGGTCCGTCCAGCAGACATTTTATCTGTCTGTCTATCTCTTTGTCAGTCCGTCCAGCAGACATTTTATCTGTCTGTCTATCTCTTTGTCAGCCCGTCCAGCAGACATTTTATCTGTCTGCCTCTTTGTCAGTCCGTCCAGCAGACATTTTATCTGTCTGCCTCTTTGTCAGTCCGTCCAGCAGACATTTTATCTGTCTGTCTCTTTGTCAGTCCGTCCAGTAGACATTATATCTGTCTGTCTGCCTCTTTGTCAGTCCGTCCATCAGACATTTTATCTGTCTGTCTGCCTCTTTGTCAGTCCGTCCAGCAGACATTTTATCTGTCTGTCTCTTTGTCAGTCCGTCCAGCAGACATTATATCTGTCTGTCTGTCTCTTTGTCAGTCCGTCCAGCAGACATTATATCTGTCTGTCTGTCTCTTTGTCAGTCCGTCCAGCAGAAGCTATCTCTGTCTGTCTCTCTGTCAGTCCGTCCAACACAAATTATGTCTGTCTGTTTCTTTGTCAGTCCGTCCAGCAGACATTATATATGTCTGTCTCTTTTTCAGTCTGTCCGGCAGAAATTATGTCTGTCTGTCTGTCTCTCTGTCAGTCCGCCCAGCAGAAATTATGTCTGTCTGTCTGCCTCTCTGTCAGTCCGTCCAGCACAAATTATGTCTGTCTGTCTGTTTCTTTGTCAATCCGTCGAGCAGACATTTTATTTGTCTGTCTGCCTCTCTGTCAGTCCGCCCAACAGAAATTATGTATGTCTGTCTGCCTCTCTGTCAGTCCGTCCAGTACAAATTATGTATGTCTGTCTGTTTCTTTGTCAATCCGTCGAGCAGACATTTTATTTGTCTGTCTGCCTCTCTGTCAGTCCGCCCATCACCCATGTTTCTTCTGCGTTAACTCAACATCACCCAACGAGTCATCATCATCGAGTGCCGTCTCAGCATTGAAGGTTGGCTACCATGGAGCGCCATTCAGCTCTGTCTCTTGTTTTGATGGTGCAGGTTCATAGACTGACATGTCCGTCTTTTGATGTTACTGTCAGACTTTTTCTACTTCTGCCTCTTTTTCCTTGTATTTTCCCTTCCAATATTACATTTATTTGGCTGTTGTCTTTTAACATGCCCTTAAAATCTGATTTGTCTTGTATGAATTGTATTTAGTTGTCCTATTCTCAGCGACTAATCTTCGTTATATGCCGCTCGTAGAAGGAAGTTAAGTGGGTGTTAATTAAATACAATGTAATTTTTCAGCAAGCTCCGATATCTGCGAATTTCGACCTGATGATCCGATTTTAGAATGCCGTTTTTGGGTACCAAGTTGCCTTCCCTCTCAACCCTTACTCAATTTGCCAGACAGGATAGTCCTTTATCAGAGTTACTGATAACAGGGTACAAATAATAATACATAAATATTATTATATGGGGAACTTCCGAGGCGATAATAGGGAATAATAGAACAAAGAAGTATGTGTTAGCACTCGGAAAAATTGACAGACAAACAACAATAGAAAAAAACGAAGAACAATATATGGTCCGAAGTGGGATCGAACCCGTACTCAGTGGCACCGCGCCTTGCCACGAGAAGCCGAACGCTTGGCACACTACCACGCAGCCAACTAAAAAATTGGCTATTGCAGTAGTGTCTTACACGATGACGTTCTCAATGACTATAGCATAGGGTAACGATCACAGACCGGAAATAAATTGTATATTTGTACTTTCCTATTAATGCAAGTATCTCCCAGTAGGGCTGAATACTTGTGTTGTAGACAAACATTTATTGGACGAAACAGCACGAATAGTAGTTCCCAGTGATTATATACTGGGTACAAATAATAATACATAAATATTATTATATGGGGAACTTCCGAGGCGATAATAGGGAATAATAGAACAAAGAAGTATGTGTTAGCACTCGGAAAAATTGACAGACAAACAACAATAGAAAAAAACGAAGAACAATATATGGTCCGAAGTGGGATCGAACCCGTACTCAGTGGCACCGCGCCTTGCCACGAGAAGCCGAACGCTTGGCACACTACCACGCAGCCAACTAAAAAATTGGCTATTGCAGTAGTGTCTTACACGATGACGTTCTCAATGACTATAGCATAGGGTAACGATCACAGACCGGAAATAAATTGTATATTTGTACTTTCCTATTAATGCAAGTATCTCCCAGTAGGGCTGAATACTTGTGTTGTAGACAAACATTTATTGGACGAAACAGCACGAATAGTAGTTCCCAGTGGTTATATACTGGGTACAAATAATAATACATAAATATTATTATATGGGGAACTTCCGAGGCGATAATAGGGAATAATAGAACAAAGAAGTATGTGTTAGCACTCGGAAAAATTGACAGACAAACAACAATAGAAAAAAACGAAGAACAATATATGGTCCGAAGTGGGATCGAACCCGTACTCAGTGGCACCGCGCCTTGCCACGAGAAGCCGAACGCTTGGCACACTACCACGCAGCCAACTAAAAAATTGGCTATTGCAGTAGTGTCTTACACGATGACGTTCTCAATGACTATAGCATAGGGTAACGATCACAGACCGGAAATAAATTGTATATTTGTACTTTCCTATTAATGCAAGTATCTCCCAGTAGGGCTGAATACTTGTGTTGTAGACAAACATTTATTGGACGAAACAGCACGAATAGTAGTTCCCAGTGATTATATACTGGGTACAAATAATAATACACAAATATTATTATATGGGGAACTTCCGAGGCGATAATAGGGAATAATAGAACAAAGAAGTATGTGTTAGCACTCGGAAAAATTGACAGACAAACAACAATAGAAAAAAACGAAGAACAATATATGGTCCGAAGTGGGATCGAACCCGTACTCAGTGGCACCGCGCCTTGCCACGAGAAGCCGAACGCTTGGCACACTACCACGCAGCCAACTAAAAAATTGGCTATTGCAGTAGTGTCTTACACGATGACGTTCTCAATGACTATAGCATAGGGTAACGATCACAGACCGGAAATAAATTGTATATTTGTACTTTCCTATTAATGCAAGTATCTCCCAGTAGGGCTGAATACTTGTGTTGTAGACAAACATTTATTGGACGAAACAGCACGAATAGTAGTTCCCAGTGATTATATACTGGGTACAAATAATAATACATAAATATTATTATATGGGGAACTTCCGAGGCGATAATAGGGAATAATAGAACAAAGAAGTATGTGTTAGCACTCGGAAAAATTGACAGACAAACAACAATAGAAAAAAACGAAGAACAATATATGGTCCGAAGTGGGATCGAACCCGTACTCAGTGGCACCGCGCCTTGCCACGAGAAGCCGAACGCTTGGCACACTACCACGCAGCCAACTAAAAAATTGGCTATTGCAGTAGTGTCTTACACGATGACGTTCTCAATGACTATAGCATAGGGTAACGATCACAGACCGGAAATAAATTGTATATTTGTACTTTCCTATTAATGCAAGTATCTCCCAGTAGGGCTGAATACTTGTGTTGTAGACAAACATTTATTGGACGAAACAGCACGAATAGTAGTTCCCAGTGATTATATACTGGGTACAAATAATAATACATAAATATTATTATATGGGGAACTTCCGAGGCGATAATAGGGAATAATAGAACAAAGAAGTATGTGTTAGCACTCGGAAAATTGACAGACAAACAACAATAGAAAAAAACGAAGAACAATATATGGTCCGAAGTGGGATCGAACCCGTACTCAGTGGCACCGCGCCTTGCCACGAGAAGCCGAACGCTTGGCACACTACCACGCAGCCAACTAAAAAATTGGCTATTGCAGTAGTGTCTTACACGATGACGTTCTCAATGACTATAGCATAGGGTAACGATCACAGACCGGAAATAAATTGTATATTTGTACTTTCCTATTAATGCAAGTATCTCCCAGTAGGGCTGAATACTTGTGTTGTAGACAAACATTTATTGGACGAAACAGCACGAATAGTAGTTCCCAGTGATTATATACTGGGTACAAATAATAATACATAAATATTATTATATGGGGAACTTCCGAGGCGATAATAGGGAATAATAGAACAAAGAAGTATGTGTTAGCACTCGGAAAAATTGACAGACAAACAACAATAGAAAAAAACGAAGAACAATATATGGTCCGAAGTGGGATCGAACCCGTACTCAGTGGCACCGCGCCTTGCCACGAGAAGCCGAACGCTTGGCACACTACCACGCAGCCAACTAAAAAATTGGCTATTGCAGTAGTGTCTTACACGATGACGTTCTCAATGACTATAGCATAGGGTAACGATCACAGACCGGAAATAAATTGTATATTTGTACTTTCCTATTAATGCAAGTATCTCCCAGTAGGGCTGAATACTTGTGTTGTAGACAAACATTTATTGGACGAAACAGCACGAATAGTAGTTCCCAGTGATTATATACTGGGTACAAATAATAATACACAAATATTATTATATGGGGAACTTCCGAGGCGATAATAGGGAATAATAGAACAAAGAAGTATGTGTTAGCACTCGGAAAAATTGACAGACAAACAACAATAGAAAAAAACGAAGAACAATATATGGTCCGAAGTGGGATCGAACCCGTACTCAGTGGCACCGCGCCTTGCCACGAGAAGCCGAACGCTTGGCACACTACCACGCAGCCAACTAAAAAATTGGCTATTGCAGTAGTGTCTTACACGATGACGTTCTCAATGACTATAGCATAGGGTAACGATCACAGACCGGAAATAAATTGTATATTTGTACTTTCCTATTAATGCAAGTATCTCCCAGTAGGGCTGAATACTTGTGTATAATAATATTTATGTATTATTATTTGTACCCAGTATATAATCACTGGGAACTACTATTCGTGCTGTTTCGTCCAATAAATGTTTGTCTACAACACAAGTATTCAGCCCTACTGGGAGATACTTGCATTAATAGGAAAGTACAAATATACAATTTATTTCCGGTCTGTGATCGTTACCCTATGCTATAGTCATTGAGAACGTCATCGTGTAAGACACTACTGCAATAGCCAATTTTTTAGTTGGCTGCGTGGTAGTGTGCCAAGCGTTCGGCTTCTCGTGGCAAGGCGCGGTGCCACTGAGTACGGGTTCGATCCCACTTCGGACCATATATTGTTCTTCGTTTTTTTCTATTGTTGTTTGTCTGTCAATTTTTCCGAGTGCTAACACATACTTCTTTGTTCTATTATTCCTTACTGATAACAGGTAGTATAGGATGTTCATCGGCTGTTGCTGCTGATCCTGATGCAGTTAGTCAGCTATGAGTCGCCGACAACTTCACACCCGATGCTGTTTTCTTTCTGTCCCTCATTCTGCTTGCTTGTTTCACTTTCTTTTCTGCTTGGTTATTTCACTTTCTTGTCTGCTTGCTTGTCTCACTTTCTTTTCTGCTTGCTTATTTCACTTTCTTGTCTGCTTGCTTGTTTCCATTTCTTATCAGCTTGGTTATTCCACTTTCTTGTCTGCTTGCTTGTTTCCATTTCTTATCAGCTTGCTTATTCCACTTTCTTGTCTTGGTTTTGTCTTTCCCTTTTAACTTCATTACGTTATTCTTGACATTTTTCGTTCTTTTTTTGTCTTGTTTTAATTTAAAGGATATAGTTAGTCCAATCTGTCATCACCATTTTCTGCTGTTTCAAAGATCATGTCCTCTTTCCATCTATTACCATTTTCTGCTGTTTCAAAGATCATGTCCTCTTTCCATCTATTACCATTTTCATCTGTTTCAAAGATCATGTCCTCTTTCCATCTATTACCATTTTCTGCTGTTTCAAAGATCATGTCCTCTTTCCATCTATTACCATTTTCATATGTTTCAAAGATCATGTCCTCTTTCCATCTATTACCATTTTCATCTGTTTCAAAGATCATGTCCTCTTTCCATCTATTACCATTTTCTGCTGTTTCAAAGATCATATGTCCTCTTTCCATCTACTACCATTTTCATCTGTTTCAAAGATGATATGTCCTCTTTCCATCTATTACCATTTTCATCTGTTTCAAAGATCATATGTCCTCTTTCCATCTATTACCATTTTCTGCTGTTTCAAAGATCATATGTCCTCTTTCCATCTACTACCATTATCATCTGTTTCAAAGATCATGTCCTCTTTCCATCTATTACCATTTTCATCTGTTTCAAAGATTATATGTCCTCTTTCCATCTATTATCATTTTCATCTGTTTCAAAGATCATATGTCCTCTTTCCATCTATTACCATTTTCATCTGTTTCAAAGATGATATGTCCTCTTTCCATCTATTACCATTTTCATCTGTTTCAAAGATGATATGTCCTCTTTCCATCTATTATCATTTCCATCTGTTTCAAAGATCATGTCCTCTTTCCATCTATTACCATTTTTATCTGTTTCAAAGATGATATGTCCTCTTTCCATCTATTACCATTTTCATCTGTTTCAAAGATGATGTGTCCTCTTTTCATCTATTACCATTTTCATCTGTTTCAAAGATGATATGTCCTCTTTCCATCTATTACCATTTTCATCTGTTTCAAAGATGATTTGTCCTCTTTCCATCTATTACCATTTTTATCTGTTTCAAAGATGATATGTCCTCTTTCCATCTATTACCATTTTCATCTGTTTCAAAGATCATGTCCTCTTTCCATCTATTACCATTTTCATCTGTTTCAAAGATTATATGTCCTCTTTCCATCTATTATCATTTCCATCTGTTTCAAAGACGTATATCCTCTTTCCACCCAATTCTTCCCATTTTCTTCTATCAATCCATAATTCACGAGCTTTACGTTTATTTCATGTTTTCTTAGTATTCATTTTTTTTTTTTTGCACTTTACAGTAATATTGTGCGTGTGCATGTGCGCACGTGTGTGTGCGTGTTTGCGCGTGACACATCTGGCCAAGAGAGTAGGGATCGAAGAGGGACTGCAACCCAATGCTCAGAAATGCTGTGCTGAATTCGAATGTGTTGGGTATAAAGGCGCAAATATACATTTTTACTGTATATCGCAACGCATACGCGCCCACTTCACGTCCATTTAAGGACGGATGACGAAGAGGTGTATTCCTTTAGTCATCGGGTGAACGCAAGCAAGCGTTGGTGTTTGAAATATTTAGGGTTTGGTAGCGAGTGAGACCCCTCCCCCTGTACATAGCCTAGTTTAGGTCCTGTATGTCCTGTATAACACGTATATTTCACCTCATTAAAATATACGTCACAGCATATATATTTCACCTCATTAAATATACGTCACAGCATATATATTTCACCTCATTAAAATATACGTCACAGCATATATATTTCACCTCATTAAAATATACGTCAGATCATATATATTTCACCTCATTAAAATATACGTCACAACATATATATTTCACCTCATTTAAATATACGTCACATCATATATATTTCACCTTTCTAAATATACATCACAGCAAACATTCGTTAATCTGGAGATGGGATATATTTTCATTTAAGTTCCTCTTTTCCGTATTATTGTCCTCATCAGTAAATGTATTCAAGATTAATTTTCTCTTTCTGTAGATGTAATCCATTTAATCACACATATCACTTTACATAATCCATGTTAATCCTTCTCGTTGTTTGATTACCACTCCATATAGAGCTTCCGAAAACAATTAAAGATGTGCTGACGCACAATACACACGAGAAGAGCTAGCAGAAGAGATAGAACAAATCAGGATATTTAACTTTCATAAATCAAGGGAACAAAATATTTGATAGAGTAAACAGAAGAATTAAAGTGAGAAACTAATAAAATACGCAGTAAGCCAGTATCGAATCAACCCATGTAAAAGTCTCTACATCAAGAGTAGCAACACAATCAGAACAGCAGCATGGCTGTACAGATAACATTGAAGTTAAAAAGGACGTAAGACAGGGATGTGTATTACCTACATAGACTACATATGTAAGTTAGCCAACTAATCGGCGAAGTAGTAGACTAACGCGCTTCTATTCGCAGACGATTTATATAAACATTCATAGAAAAATAGATGACCAACTAGAACACTTTTAAGTAGATCTAACAGCGCTGGTAACCAATGCAACATGAAAATCAACACCAACAAGACAGACGTTAATTCATGAACATTGAAAAGAAAAACAGATCATCCACATAACGATAGACAGCAGACAATTAAAACAAGTGACGACATTTACATGCAAAAGAAGTCTAGTGACAAACGACAGTTCACAAGTAGCAGAAATAGACTCAAAGTTGCAACAAAGCTTGTCAGATCATCGGACAGTCATCGTCGTTGTTGTCAAGAAAGGAAATAACCCTGGTAGAAAAAAGGACACGCTACAACACAATTTTAAACATAGCATTGTGCTACTGGACGCTAGACTCAAGAGCAGAAAAAAAAATGTTAATCACCATCTAAATTAAATGTGTTAGACGAATAACATGAAACAGCCTGAGAGATAAAGTCAAGAGAGAAAGACTAAGAGAGAGAAAAGCTAAAATAATTCCGCCGCTGAATGCATAAGAACAAACAAATAAAAATTATTCTGCCACGTGATAAGGCAGAAAGATCAAAATACAACACAACGAGCCTTTAACAAACGCTACGAAAACATCAAACCAAAGGGAAAAACTGCGAAAAGAAAGTTGAAATTACGGAATATTAGAAGCATTAGGAAGCATACCAGCTGGGGAGGCCAAACCGAGCGAAAATCGGGAACTATATATCTCCCCTCGATGATGTAAAGTAAATGAGTAAGGACAAAATAAGAAAAGACAATCTGCTGCCTTGCAGGAAGATTGGGGACAATCAAAGGCTAAGGAAAGCAAACCTGAACAAAATGCTGGCTGAAATTGGATGCACTGGGCCACTGGCGCAGAACACGGTGCAACGTTTTAACAAGTAATCAATCAGACTGGATCTAACAGACTGTAATTATTATAGAAACTACCGCTGACCGGAAAGTCTTCAAGAAACAGCTGAATATAATACACTACAGGATTGCCCCCAGTACACAGACCTGAGAAAAGCAATGTGGTCCATGCACCCACCTCCCTGGAAGAGAAACTATATGGGGCAATCGATTCGCTCAAACAGACAGCTGACTTCATGATAGAGTCTGGATTCCTACTCTGATTGAGAGAGAGAGAGAGAGAGAGAGAGAGAGAGAGAGAGAGATTGTTTATGTACTAATCGTGCCAGTGACACGCCCACTTGATGTGTTTGTACCGTTCATTTAACAAACTACGTCATCTTCTCTTTTGAATGGAAGCAACAGTTAGCTGCTACAGGAGTTATAGTTCTAGCGAGTGAAACATGAACATTTAACAAACTACGTCATCTTCTCTTTTGAATGGAAGCAACAGTTAGCAGCTACAGCAGTTACAGTTCTAGCGAGTGAAACATGAACATTATGTAACAAGTGTGGGAAAAGTGGTATGGTAATAGCTTTAGGTAGGTGACAAACAAAACAAAAGTAGAACAATGTATCGGCCAAGAAGGCCTACCATGTTTTTCCCTTTTAAAAATGTTTATTATTATCATCAGCTTTACAGCAGCTTCTCATTTCTATGAATCTTGATACTTTTACCCCGATTTGTTTCTTTTTCTTTTCTTTTTTTTTCTCGTTCGCCAGCTTTGACCTCTGACGAAGTCCATAGAGACTAGGAACTGAATTGTGCGTGTTAATCCATTTTTCCCTGGCAGCCGTGTGCACAGGTGTCCCTCGCCGCACAGGCAGAAAACTCCGACTTCGGAGGTACTCATATTTTTTTTCGTGGATGAGTAATTGACGTTTCAAGCCGGGCCTTGCTGCTGAGAACAGGGGTGGTTGCCGCAGAGAGAAATTATAAATAAAAATCCCAACCGGTGTAGCCGGGATTTGAACCCACAACCTCTCTGTCTCGAGGCCGATTGAAACATTTCATTCATTCTTTTGGTCACTGTCCTTGGAAAGGGTATTAATAGAAGACATAAGAACAAATACGAAATATATAAATAGCAAAATGTTACTTCTTCTCAATATTCCTATATGGTGCAGAAACATGGACATTAGACAAGAAAACAGAACAGAAATTGAAGCCTTTGAAATATGGATTTACAGAATAGGTAGAATTGGATGGAAAGAAAAGAAAAGAAACGGTGAAGTTTTAAAACAACTAAAAATAAAAAGAGAACTACTAAATACAATTAAGACAAGGAAATGAAATTTTTGGGACACATTAAAAAACACAATAGCCTATTAAAAGTAATATTGGAAGGAAAAATACAAGGTAAAAGAGGCAGACCAAGACTAACGTGGACGAGTAACATCAAAAGATGGACATGTCAATCTATGACAATCTGCACCATCAAAGCAAGAAACAGAGTGGAATGGCGATCCATGGTAGCCAATCTTCGTTGCGGTGACGGCACTCAATGATGATGATGAAATATATAAAATTTAAACAAAATTATATTCGGGGCCGTGAGTTGAGCTGGAAGAAACTTGTAAAATAAACACAAAACGATATAAATAAAAACTCCTGGCTAGCGTTTCTTTCCGCCATTTTTCAGATTATTGTTCGGTTTTGGTGTTTATATTTCTTTGTTTATTTTAGAATACTTTGTGTTTTGTACCTGCTGAAGGCTTTTGCCGAAACGTCGTAGTTTGTCTTGCATTTCTACTAGTTTAGCTGCTTTATACCGTTTTGTTTTTATTTTATATATTTATAGAAGTAATCACTTCTCCTTTCCCATGCATCTATTGATGTAGCCTAGTACTGGAAGGTTAACACTTAATTACCTGGTTCTATGGTGTGTTGGACTTAGGGCCAATAAAAATGCAGGCCCTTACACTCGGGGCTCCACATTTATGTGCGGCCTGGCTCGCTCCTGGCAGCCGCGATAGCTCAGTGGTCAGTGAACTGGACTACAAAGGACTAGGTGTAGGGTTCGATCCCAACCGACGGCTTCCGGGTTCACGCAGCCTTAAAATTGGTGCCGGATTTTTTTCTGGGAAAGTAAAGCAGCACGGGCGTAATACCGACCACATTACCCCAAAAATCATGTGCTGTAGGTCTGCAAAATATAGGGTCACTAACACCATATTTCCCTATACGCCACTTGGCGTGACGGGGGTACTTTACTTTTTTTTTTATGTTGTGTTGGGGAATGTACTGTACCCGATTATGTAACATAATAATGTATGCAGACTGTTCGCGCTCTCAAACAATTATTATTTTGCGAACTTAGGGACGGAAAGAGACCAAAGGGCAGACCAGTACTGAGATATAGAAATGTTTGCAGGGCTTCCGTGAGTGAATTCTCTTTCAAAGAAACTGGGAAAGAAAATCCGACATCAGGTCGTAGCACATGGAGAACAAAAATAAAGAAACGGAACAGCAACATTAGTCGTTGATTTTAAAGTCTGAAAGACAAGCAGCGCAGGAGAAAGCTTTTGGAAAACTTTACCTTCTTAATTAATTGTTAATAAATTGTTAATTGCTTATCACATTCTCGTCACTGCACCATTTGCATGCCAGTAAATGTTGGAATCTCCACTTAATCTTGCTTGCGTTTTCCTCAATTACTATAGGATTATACACCTCTTAGTCATCCGCCCTTAAAAGGACGTTAAATTGGCGTGTATGCATTGTGTTGTGGTTTGAACAGCAGAACCGTGATATTTTCGTTTTTCTGCCCAACTGATCCGACTTCAGCATGGGAGTTTTGAGTACGAGCTTGCCTTCTTTCTCGATCCCTAATCATTTAGACTTGACTAGTTAGTCTGTGACTAGAGGCACCACGAAGAGGTGGAGTAGGGTCTGGAAGATTCACCGGTCCTGGCGCTATCCATCAGCTATGATTCGTTAACAACTTCAGTTCTGCTGTCTGGCACCTTGGCCTTCTTCTCTTCTGTGAATCCCCGCAGTATACAGCGAAGCCAATGGCGCTGGATAGGACACACACTGCGGAAGCCAACTGAGAGTATTACACAACAGGCCCTTTTTTGGAATCCCCAGGGGAAAAGATAAAAAGGAAGACCAAGAAATTCTTTGAGAAGACCGACAAAAGCAGAGATGAAGATGATGGGGAAGATATGGAATGATCTTAAAAGAATGGCAATAAACAGAACGACTTGGAAAGTGTTTGTTGAAGACCAATGCTCCACAGGGAGCTGAAAGTTAGAAGAAGAAAAGAATCCCCGCAGTGTGTGATACTAATTCTGAACACCTGTCGAGTGTTGGTTAACCAATCTTCTTATGCCACCCATGTAAACTGATATCAATGCAGGTAGAACAACAATAGGTAGGGAATTTCAATTCTGGACGCTGATATTATCTTCTTTTTAAAAACAAATTAATTTATTTTTTTCAAATTATATCTTAAAACTGTATGTTAACACTTCTCCTTCCTCTCCCACACTCCATCATTTGTAGGCCCACATAAGGGTGACTGTTGTGATAGTTTTTCTTTCCTTTAGTATAAATATTGTGATAGTTCTTTCTTTTAGGATGAATATTGTGATAGTTTCTCTTTTCTTTTATGATAAATATTGTGATAGTTTTTCTTTCTTTTGTGATAAATATTGTGGTAGTTTTTCTTTCTTTTATGATAAATATTGTGATAGATTTCTTTCTTTTATGATAAATATTGTGATAGTTTTTCTTTCTTTTATGATAAATATTGTGATAGTTTTTCTTTCTTTTATGATAAATATTGTGAGAGTTTTTCTTTCCTTTAGTGTAAATATTGTGATAGTTCTTTCTTTTATAATAAATATTGTGATAGTTCTTTCTTTTATAATAAATATTGTGATAGTTTTTCTTTCTTTTATGATAAATATTGTGAGAGTTTTTCTTTCCTTTAGTGTAAATATTGTGATAGTTCTTTCTTTTATAATAAATATTGTGATAGTTCTTTCTTTTATAATAAATATTGTGAGAGTTTTTCTTTCCTTTAGTGTAAATATTGTGATAGTTCTTTCTTTTATAATAAATATTGTGATAGTTTTTCTTTTCTTTTATGATAAATATTGTGATAGTTTTTCTTTCTTTTATGATAAATATTGTGATAGTTTTTCTTTCTTTTATGATAAATATTGTGAGAGTTTTTCTTTCCTTTAGTATAAATATTGTGATAGTTCTTTCTTTTATGATAAATATTGTGATAGTTTTTCTTTTCTTTTATGATAAATATTGTGATAGTTTTTCTTTCTTTTATGATAAATATTGTGATAGTTTTTCTTTCTTTTATGATAAATATTGTGATACTTTTTCTTTCTTTTATGATAAATATTGTGATAGTTTTTCTTACTTTCTTTGCTTTTTTTTTGTAGTTAATTTATTAAAAAATCATTATCATAAAAAATATATCACAACTCGAGATTTATTGCTTCTCCGATAACGACTAGTGATAACAGATTATGGAACCACTTAATTGCTCCATGAAACCAGCCAGACTTTGCATATGGAAGTGCGTCATGGACAAATAATAACTAAACTGCAGAGATAAGATTGTCAATAAGCGGTTAAGAGGTCAGGAGACGGTAAAAGTGGTTATAGTGAACGTAATTCCACCCTGAAATAAGTACATATTTGTAAGAAAGTGTACAACTAGTCTTGTTGGAGTAAGGGAAGTAAGACTTCTATCTATCTATTGACCTTTCGAGCCGTAACCGGCCCATAGGGCGTAGACCAAGATACTCCCTCTCTTATCTGCATTTTTGTTCTAGCAGTTTTCTTTTAAAGATATTTTATCAAATCTCGCCATTTGTCTCTGTTCTGTGCAAGCAGCTCTATCTCATTGAGGGAGCCGAATCATGCTGCTCTTGCCTCTCTCATCAATGTTCTTCTCAGTGTCTCTCTGGGTCTTCCTCTTTTCCTCTTACCTGTTGTTTCCCATATAAAGGCTTGCTTTGCTATTCGGTTATTATCTCTTCTCATCACATGTCCAACATATGACCATCGTCTTTTCTTTATTACTGAAGATATTAGTGGTTGATTGGCGATTTCTCTAATTTCCTCGTTTGTTTTGAATTCGTTCCACGCTATACCAAGTATTTTCCTTAGACATTTATTTTCGAACGCGTTAAACTTTGATACAGAATGTAAGAGAAAGACTTAGAGAAGAAGAAACCACGGATTGTAAGTTGAAGATTCCCACAGGAGTTCGAACCTGATATCCACCAGTTCAAAGGCACACGTTTTATCTCCAGATAACCAATTCCATCCAGGGAAACTTAAACACAAATTTTAGATAATCGACAAGGCAAAAATAATTGTACAGACCCATGGTCGCCTACGCCAGCAGACATGGAACATGTTAGGACAAGCAGTTAGAGATCTCTTATATACATTAACATTTCTATTTATAGTTTGTTAGGACAAGCAGTTAGACGTCTTTATATACATTAACATTAATATTTATAGTTTGTTAGGACAAGCAGTTAGACGTCTTTATATACATTAACATTAATATTTATAGTTTGTTAGGACAAGCAGTTAGACGTCTTTATATACATTAACATTAATATTTATAGTTTGTTAGGACAAGCAGTTAGACGTCTTTATATACATTAACATTTATATTTATAGTTTGTTAGGACAAGCAGTTAGACGTCTTTATATACATTAACATTAACATTTATATTTATAGTTTAACTCTCTACCCGCGGTGTGAATTTTTCCCACTTCAGATCTTGTGATTGTTTAGTGGTATTACCCCTACCCTGGTCTCTAGATAGTGATACCCTCTCGGACAATGGCGGACATTTTACAGAAGGTCCCGTGTGTACTTGCGCACGTTAACGAACTCTTGGCCGCTGCCCGAGCAAAAATTATTAATGAAAGATCTGCCCATAGATAGCTTGGTGTCATGGCATGGAAAGCAATCAACAACAGAACTGATACGATGCACTGTAGATAGAAGATTGTGGAGAGACATGATCGCCTACGCCAACCGGTATGGCACATGATGATATATAAATAGGGACACAACGCGTGTACACCCACTGAAGTGGTGATCGCTAAGAAAATGAGAGAGTCCGTGATATTTTGACCTTTTCGTTAGCAAACTTTTGGTATCATTATGTACCATGCCTGGTGGCGTAGGCGATCATGTCTCTTCTCAACTCTCGATCCCGACAGTTGTTTATCATTTTTGGTGTTGACTTTCTGCCAAGCCATTCTCTTAAGCTGTCTGGTATCTTTTTTTCTTTGCTTCCCTCTATTTCTTCATCCCTCAATTTTATCAGTTGTTACAATATATTCCAACTGTTCTCTTCTCATTATATGCCCCCCCCAAAAAAAAATGATGATTGTTTCTTCCTAATATTGGAAATTAGCTCTCTTTTTACTTTATCTTCTTTCAGAACGTTTTCACTACTCTTCTTAGCTATCCATGGTATTCTCAATATTCTTCTGTAAAACCACATTTCTACAGGTTCCAGTGATTTCCTTGTCTCTTGTCCTATTGTCCATGATTCACATCCATATGTTAAGTATGACTAACTCTACATAACATTTAATAACTCTTTTTCTTGTTTCTGTTGTCCAAAAATGGATTCCACAGTATCTTCCTCATTCTTTTTAATGACAAGTGAAACAAATAAAACAGGGTGTTAGACAAGGCTGTGTGCTGTCACCAGATTTGTTTAATATTTATAGTGAGATTATTTTAAGATCCATAAGGGGCATGCCTGGAATAACAATTGGAGGTCATAATATAAATAATATAAGGTATGCTGATGATACAGTATTAATAGCTAAGAGTGAACATGAGTTACAAGAAATGTTGGACATTATAGTGAAGGAAAGCAAAAATAAAGGACTCAGCCTTAATAGCAAAAAGACAGAGGTAATGGTAACAACAAAGAAAAAGACATCACCTCAGTGCAAAATAAAGACAAGTGGAACAATATTAAAACAGGTAAATGAATTTAAATATTTGCTAACTTTGTTAACCTCAGACGGAAGATGTACAAAAGAGGTGAGATGTAGAATGGCTCAGGCAAAAGCAGCTTTCCAAAAAATGAGGAAAATACTATGCAATCCATTTTTGACAATAGAAACAAGAAAAAGAGTTCTTAAATGTTATGTAGAGCCAGTCTTAACATACGGATGCGAATCATGGACAATAGGACAACAGACAAGAAAATCACTGGAGTCTGTAGAAATGAGGTTTTACAGAAGAATGTTGAGAATACCATGGACAGCTAAGAAGAGTAATGAAGAGGTTCTGAGAAAGGTCAAAGCAAAAAGAGAGCTAATTTCCAATGTTAGGAAGAGACAATCATCATTTTTTGGCCATGTAATGAGAAGAGAACAACTTGAATATATTGTAACAACTGGAAAAATTGAGGGACGAAGAGATAGAGGGAAGCAAAGAGAAAAAATAACAGACAGCTTAAGAGAATGGCTTGGCAGAAGGTCAACAACAGAAATGATAAATAGCTGCCGGGATCGAATGTTGTGGAGAGACATTGTCACCTACGCCACTAGGCCCGGTACTTGATGATGATGATGATGAAACAATTTGAAAACAAGTAAATGAATTTAAATATCTGGGAATAATGTTAACCGCTGATGGTAGATGTACAACAGAGGTTGGATGCAGATTGGCTCAGGCAAGAGCAGCTTTCCAAAAAATGAGGAAGATGCACTTAAGATATGTATATATGGCCCTTTTCGTCTTGTCAGACTGTCTAGTGGAGGCTATTGAGTATTTTTTTTGGCTTTGTTTTGTCGAACTGCTTCTCTTGTGGCTAATTAGACCAATGTTTATCAAACACACACGGCCACAGAATGAACAAGTCAGGCCCACTGATCCATAGGGGTTTTCATCCTTTTTCATGAGTCTTTTCTAAGTTTTGCCCTAGCACAGTCTCAAATGATGTTATGCCGTTCCTTATACATGCTCTCCATGATGTGCGATCACTTGCCAGATGTTCCCAGTCATTTTCACAGATGGAGAAGTCATTCAGAGATGATTTACAGATATCTCTATATCGTAGTTTAGGTCTGCTGATTTGTCTTTTTCCGTGTGTTAGTTCGCCATATAGTATTTGTCTGGGGATGCGTTTTTCTACCTGACGCTGAACGTGCCCCAGCCATCTTAGTCTTCGACATCTGAGCATCGACATGATTGTTGGGGTCTTATCACGTTGCAGGACAATTAAGTTGGTTATTTTGTCCTGCCATTTGAGGTGCATTATTCTGCGGAGACATCGTATGTGGCAGATATGAGGGCGCTATTTTTTTTTTAAATAGTCACTCTCTGGCAAAGAAATTAACCGAATTATAAGAACAGCTATAAATAGAAGAAGTCTACAACAATTACTTAATGTAATAAACATGACGGGCAAAAAATATGGACTAGATATGAATATCAAAAAGACTAAAACTATGATCATAAACAAAGAAAATTCTCAAGACCTACAAATAAATATCAAAGTTGAAGGAATACATCTGCAGACAATTCAGAGCTACAACTAACTGTGACACACTATAATCAGTGATGGAAAATGTAAAATTGAAATAAACAAAAGAATAGGTATAACAAAAAGTAATTTTAATGCTATGAAAAATATACTACATCAAAACAAATAACACCAGGGCTAAAACTAAGAATAACTTCTAAATATTTCCTGTATGGTGCAGAAACATGGACATTAGACAAGAAAACAGAACAGAAAATTGAAGCCTTTGAAATGTGGATTTATAGAAGAATAGGTAGAATTGGATGGAAAGAAAAGAAAACAAACGATGAAGTTTTAAAACAACTAAAAATGAAAAGAGAACTACTAAACACAACTAGAACAAGACAAATGAAATTGTTGGGCCATGTTAAAAGACACAACAGCCTAATAAAAGTAGTATTGGAAGGGAAAATACAAGGTAAAAGAGGCAGAGGCAGACAAGACTAAAATGGACGAGTAACATCAAAAGATGGACAAGTCAACCTATGACAATCTGCACCATCAAAGCAAGAGACAGAGTGGAATGGCGCTCCATGGTAGCCAACCTTCAATGCGGAGACGGCACTCAATGATGATGATGATAAATAGAAGAAACAAATAATTATAAATATGAATATAAATGGAATAAATAGTGTATATCTGTGAGGGAAGTTTGAGAATACCCGATGATATCATTAAAAAGAAACATAACTCTTCAGCTTCAGAAATTCACGTAAAAATGTATTCTCAACACATTAAACGCCATGTTGAATATATTATCATTTCGGTCATCCTGACATGCCACCTTCTTAGTCTGTAATTTATCACTTGGAATAAAGACCGTTTCTGTTCTGTTTTTTTTTTTTAAAGATTGCATTATTAATCTACAGCGTTGAATCTCCGCATAACCAAACAAGTAATATTTTGAAAGTGCCCCATTCAGTATGTAATGTTTATTGGAATATAACGTAGACAATTTCATTCGTATTTTCCTATCTAAATACATGTAATTTCTTATCTTTTTGCGGGGAATCGAAAGAGCGAATAGTTTTATAGATTTTTGAATGCAAATTATACGCACATACTGATAGTGTGCCAGCCAAGGGACTTGATATACGGGAGGTGAAAGCAAAGCATAGAATCAAAAAGGTAAAAGTGAAACTTAAAAACTTCTACATACACATGGTATGACTCAATAATCCGTGATTTCGGTTATCCGGGCTTGCATATTATGACGCAGCAACTAAGTATGAATGTCAGTTGGTACTGACGTCAAATAAAAAATGTTGTAGCATAAAGTAAAATAAATAAATTGCATCGCAAAGTCTCTTTAATTTAAACGTTGACCCCCCCCCCCCCCCCCCAGCAAAAAAAAAATCGGAGGAATAACAAATCTAAAGCAGATTATGTATATTTGCTAAGGTTGTGACGTCGATAATGTCATAGAGTGGTTACACTGTGACATTAATGCCATAGAGTGGCTATACTGTGACATCAATATCATAGAGTGGCTATACTGTGACATCAATGTCATACTGTGGCATCAATGACATGGAGTGACTATACTGTGGCATCAGTGAAATGAGAGGATGTACTGTAACATCAATGTCATACTGTGGCATCAATGACATAGAGTGGCTATACTGTGGCATCAGTGAAATGAGAGGATGTACTGTAACATCAATGTCATAGATTGGCTGTAGTGTAACATCAATGTCATAGAGTGGCTATACTGTAACATCAATGACATAGAGTGGCTATACTGTAACATCAATGACATAGAGTGGCTATACTGTAACATCAATGTCATCGAGTGGCTATACTGTAACATCAATGACATAGAGTGGCTGTACTGTAACATCAATGTCATAGAGTAACTGTAGTGTAACATCAATGTCTTAGAGTGGCTGTAGTGTAACATCAATGTCTTAGAGTGGCTATACTATAACATCAATGTCATAGAGTGGCTATACTATAACATCAATGTCATAGAGTGGCTATACTATAACATCAATGTCATAGAGTGGCTGTACTGTAACATCAATGTCTTAGAGTGGCAATACTGTAACATCAATGTCATAGAGTGGCTATACTGTAACATCAATGACATAGAGTGGCTGTACTGTGACATCAATGTCATAGAGTGGTTGTACTGTGACATCAATGTCATAGAGTGGCTGTAGTGTAACATCAATGTCTTAGAGTGGCTATACTATAACATCAATGTCATAGAGTGGCTATACTGTAACATCAATGACATAGAGTAGCTATACTGTAACATCAATGACATAGAGTGGCTATACTGTAACATCAATGACATAGAGTGGCTATACTGTAACATCAATGTCATAGAGTAGCTATACTATAACATCAATGTCATAGAGTGGCTATACTATAACATCAATGACATAGAGTGGCTATACTGTAACATCAATGTCATAGAGTGGCTGTACTGTAACATCAATGTCATAGAGTGGCTGTACTGTAACATCAATGTCATAGAGTGGCTATACTGTAACATCAATGTCTTAGAGTGGCTATACTGTAACATCAATATCTTAGAGTGGCTATACTGTAACATCAATATCTTAGAGTGGCTATACTGTAGCATCAATGACATAGAGTGGCTATACTGTAGCATCAATGACATAGAGTGGCTATACTGTAACATCAATGACATAGAGTGGCTATACTGTAACATCAATGATCTAGGGTTTTAGATATCGATGGATGAAGAGACCACGAAGGCATACAATGTATAGACGATGTAATTGACGGTAAACAAGAAAATGGGAACGCGCGGTGACAATAAAGCTAAACGACGGTAAACAAGAAGAAATTGGAATTTCGTGACATGGTCTCCTGCAGGAGCCTCAAAACTGCACCAGGAGTAACTACCTTATCAATTTCTTCTCCATTCAAGTTGTAAGTATCTTTATAATTTCTTTTCTACTGCAGGTGTAATTAACAATCTTTATCATTTCTTCGCTACTGCAGGTGTAATTAACAATCTTTATAATTCTTCTCTACTGCGTGTGTAATTAACAATCTTTATCATTTCTTCGCTACTGCAGGTGTAATTAACAATCTTTATCATTTCTTTTCTACTGCAGGTGTAATTAACCATCTTTATCATTTCTTCGCTACTGCAGGTGTAATTAACCATCTTTATCATTTCTTCGCTACTGCAGGTGTAATTAACCATCTTTATCATTTCTTTTCTACTGCAGGTATAATTAACCATCTTTAACATTTCTTCTCTACTGCAGGTGTAATTAACAATCTTCATCATTTTTTCTCTACTTCAGGTGTAACTAACTATATTTATCATTTCTTCTCCATTTCAGGTGTAACTATCTTTATTATTTCTTCTCCATTTCAGGTGTAACTATCTTTATTATTTCTTCTGCATTTCAGGTGTAACTATCTTTATTATTTCTTATGCATTTCAGGTGTAACTATCTTTATTATTTTTTCTCCATTTCAGGTGTAGCTATCTTTATTATTTCTTCTCCATTTCAGGTGTAACTATCTTTATTATTTTTTCTCCATTTCAGGTGTAGCTATCTTTATTATTTCTTCTCCATTTCAGGTGTAACTATCTTTATTATTTTTTCTCCATTTCAGGTGTAACTATCTTTATAATTTTTTCTCCATTTCAGGTGTAAATATCTTTATAATTTCTTCTCCATTTCAGGTGTAACTATCTTTATTATTTCTTCTCCAGCCCAGGTATCTCTTTTCTTTTCCTTTCGTTCGCCAGCTTTGACCTCTGACGAAGTCCCTAGAGACTAGGAACTGAATTTTGCGTGTTAATCCATTTTTCTCTGACAGTCGTGTGCACAGGAGTCCCTCGCCGCACATTCAGATAATTCCGTCTTCGGAGGTACTCATATTTTTTCCGTCCATGACATGAGTAATTGACGTTACAAGCCGGGCCTCGCTGCTGAGACCAGGGTGGTTGTCGCAGAGAGAAATCATAAATAAAAATCCTAACTGGTGCAGGCGGGATTTGAACCCACAACCTTTCTGTCTCGAAGTCGGCGTCTTGCCTCGAGTTCAACCAGCCCCCCCCCCCACCTCAGTACAGGTGTAACTATCTTTAATTTTAATTTGCTTCAGTACCTTAGTCATGCACATATATTGTTCATTTTATGTTCTCCCCCTTTTTTTTTATTTGTTCATCAAAATATACCACGCCTACCATGCAGGCTACCTCATAAAGATAAAGTTAGAAGTGTTCCTTCAAAGAAAGACAATAGACGTGTCTCTCCAGGAATGGAGAAATGGGAAAATAAATATACATTAAAAAAATGGTACGGTTTAAGCTTCACGTTACAAGTGGACACCACAAATCAGAACGACGTTTCGGTGCAAAGGCCTTCGACAGGCACAAACATACAACACTCGTACAAATATGTATTTGAAATTTAAAAAAATAATAATTTTAAAAATCGAACTAGAAAGAGAAATGAAAAGTAAAGGAGAAAAAAATGTGAATAAAAAGTTTCCTGTAAGATGTAAGAAGACTCTTTCTTCTGAAAGAATGGAAGTGCACATGGAGTGCATGTGGGTGCACAGAAGTGAAAATGTGCGCAGAAAGCACGCAGTAAAAGAAGTTACTTCTGTTAGTTTCACTGCAGCTTTGCATTTTGATTATTACGCCCGTGCCGCTTTACTTTCCCATTTTAAAAAATCCGGTACCCATTTAAGGCTGGGTGAAGCCGGAAGCAGTCGATTACGATCGAACCTGAATATTGTCCTTTGTAGTCCAGTTCACTAACCACTGAGCTATCGCGGCTCCCAATGTCTATCTATATAGTTATTTATTAATTCTGATCTTGAACATCACTTCTGTTTTAGCTGCCCGTGGTATTCTGAACATTCTTCTGTATAACCAAATCATTATGGCCTCCAAAAATTGTCTTTCTGTTATCCAACTGTCGATGATTCACTACCAATACACTACTAGTATTTCAAAGAGTGAAAAGGATATTCTGTATTTTATCTTAGACAACGGATTAAAAACAAACAGTTCTTCAATATTATGTTACGAAAGTCCTGACGAATGTATTTGATACCGTCATTAGATCATTTTTAAAAATGATTTTGAGGTCAACTCCCTGTATATATAAACGTATATGTTAAACAAAAGACACCATTATAGTATCTGATTATATACTATAACACGTATCGTGATATAGATACATGTATTTAGAGAGCTCTATTGTTCGCAGTTTAACAGGTTTCATTGTGTGACGTTTGACATTGAAGTGCCCTTATTTGTCTGTAACTTAAGATAATGGGAGGTAAGTAATAACATCACATAGCTTCAAGGGTGTCGATCTATTGGTGTCCTCACGTATTTCTTGAAGAAGTGAAAATAACACTTCCATATCACTACTACACGGAGTATGTAGAAGTTGTGACCCCTGTAACCTTTACCTTTGACATTCTTGTGTGTCGCATCTATGTGTAGATGGATGGATGCATAGATAGATCGATTGATAAATTGATGGATGGGGTGGTTGAGTTGGTGGATGGGCGGATGGATGGGATGGATGGATGGGTGGATGGGTGGATGGATGAGTGGATGGATGGATGGATGGGTGAAAGGTACATATTGACTGATAAATTAATGCACATATGATGGACGGACGGAAGGATGGATGGATCGATGGATGGATGGATGGATGGATGGGTGGGTGGGTGGGTGGGTGGGTGGGTGGGTGGATGGGTGGGTGGGTGAAAGGTACATATTGACTGATAAATTAATGCACGTATGATGGACGGATGGATGGATGGATGGATGGATGGATGGATGGATGGATGGATGGATGGATGGGTGGATGGGTGGGTGGGTGGATGGATGGATGGATGGGTGAAAGGTACATATTGACGGATAAATTAATGCACGTATGATGGACGGATGGATGGATGGGTGGGTGGGTGGACGGATGGGTGGGTGGGTGGGTGGATGAATGGGTGAAAGGTACATCTTGACTTATAAATTAATGCACGTATGATGGACGGACGGACGGACGGACGGACGGACGGAAGGATGGATGGATCGATGGATGGATGGATGGGTGGGTGGGTGGATGGATGGGTGAAAGGTACATCTTGACTGATAAATCAATGCACGTATGATGGACGGACGGAAGGATGGATGGATGGATCGATTGATGGATGGATGGGTGGGTGGATGGATGGATGGATGGGTGGGTGAAAGGTACATATTGACTGATAAATTAATGCACGTATGATGGACGGACGGAAGGATGGGTGGATGGATGGATTGGGTGGATGGATGGGTGGATGGGTGGGTGGGTGGATTGATGGGTGGGTGGATGGGTGGATTGATGGGTGGGTGGGTGGATGGGTGGATTGATGGGTGGGTGGGTGGATTGATGGGTTGGTGGGTGGATGGGTGAAAGATAGATATTGACTGATAAATTAATGCACGTATGATGGACGGACGGATGGATGGATGGATGGATGGATGGATGGATGGATGGATGGATGGATGGATATATGCATTGATGGATGGATGGAGCTATGCATGGTGGATGGATGGATTGATGGAGCTATCCATGATGGAACGATAGAGTTATGCATGATGAATAAATGGATGGATGGATAAATGGAGCTATGCATGATTGATGAATGGATGTATGGAGCTATGCATGATTGATGAATGGATGTATGGAGCTATGCATGATTGATGAATGGATGTATGGAGCTATCCGTGATGGAACGATAGAGCTATGCATGATTGATGGATGGATGGATCTATGCGTGATGGATAGGTTGACCTATAGATTGATGGATTGACCAATGTATTGATTTACCTATAGATGGATGAATGGATTGATGGAGCAATCCGTGATGGAACGATAGAGCTATGCATGATTGATGGATAGATTGACCTATATATTGATTGACCAATAGATTGATTGATTGACCAATGTATTGATTTACCTATAGATTGATGGATTTACCTATAGATTGATGGATTTACCTATAAATTGATGGATTGACCTATAGATTGATGGATTGACCGATAGATTGATTGATTGACCAATGTATTGATTTACCTATAGATGGATGGATTGACCTATGAATGGGTGCGCGCACATGGCATAGATAAGACTTTTAGATGGAAAGAGGGACGGATGGGTATGATGAATTGATAATGGATGGACGGATGAGTTAGATGGATGATTGAATCTATTTGATAGTAAGCAATTGGGCCGAGTCTATGTTATAGATACCGTACATCTATAGAATGTACAGCGGTCCGACTTTTAACCTTCCTGGACACGGCTATTTTGTTGACCGTGAACCGCAGCTTTATACCTCTAGCGAAGTGTAAATGGGTACCGGAGACATTCTCTTGGAAGGACAGGCAGCTAGGAAGGGAACGTGTCACTCCACCTCACGTAGCTAACACAATGACGTCACTAACACTTTAACACTCAACTGCTGTAAATGGGTACCGGAGACATTCTCTTGGAAGGACAGGCAGCTAGGAAGGGAACGTGTCATTCCACCTCAAGTAGCTAACACAATGACGTCACTAACACTTTAACACTCAACTGCTGTAAATGGGTACCGGAGACATTCTCTTGGAAGGACAGGCAGCTAGGAAGGGAACGTGTCACTCCACCTCAAGTAACTAGCACAATGACGTCACTAACACTTTAACACTCAACTGCTGTAAATGGGTACCGGAGACATTCTCTTGGAAGGACAGGCAGCTAGGAAGGGAACGTGTCACTCCATCTCACGTAGCTAACACAATGACGTCACTAACACTTTAACACTCAACTGCTGTAAATGGGTACCGGAGACATTCTCTTGGAAGGACAGGCAGCTAGGAAGGGAACGTGTCACTCCACCTCAAGTAACTAACACAATGACGTCACTAACACTTTAACACTCAACTGCTGTAAATGGGTACCGGAGACATTCTCTTGGAAGGACAGGTAGCTAGTAAGGGAACTGGCCACTCCACCTCACGTAGCTAACACAATGACGTCACTAACACCCTAACACCCAACGACAGTTGCTATATGACTACATATACCTTACTTTTAAACGTGTTACATTTGTATATGTACTTGTATATGTTATTTATGTATTCTTTCATGCTTGAAAACACTATCACTCCTTATGTGTGTTTTCAAGCATGAAAGAATACATATATAACATATACATGTACATATACAAGTACATATACAAGTTTATCTCTCCTTATATAACACTTCAACCGTGTCTACGACTTCTAGCGAGCTATATGTCTAACCTTACGTGTTCAAACATACCTATACATACACGTATCTGTATGTTAATGTACAAGCAGGTGGACTGCTATTCAGACATTAACAATTTATTAATTTATTAACAAAAAAAATGGTTATTCAGGTTAAAGGAATCAATTTCAGACCCAGCAACTACTGAAATCACGCGAAGAAACTTCCAGTCTAAGCTTCTTTTATTTACAAGTTAAATGTTTCCCTAAGCATAATTATAACTACATTGACCTTAACTGTCCTCGGAGTCTTAAGCGTAGATAGACCTGGCATATTCCTGTAGTATTAAATGACCCAGTATGACTAGGGTCAGCGTTTGTGGCTTCAGAATCTGTTTTAAAGGCTTTTAGGCTGTCTTAGAAACACGTTTCCACATTCTGTTAAGAAGATTAAACTGTAAATAAAGACAAACGTGGCTTATGTTTGTAAACATTTCAGCTGACAGTGGCAGACCGAATATTTTTAATAGTTTTGTTTTTGAATAAGACGAGATCCTATTACCATTTTATTTTTTCAATTCGTTCAGTTAAAAAAATAAGGTGGCAAAAAAATGAAAAACATTGTAATTAAATTGTTATTCACGAAAGATGGGAGTTTACTAATGTCTTAGCACTTACATACTTACAGTGAGACATTCATTGGAGTTAATACATCAAACGTGAATTCAATTCGGCAATCTAAAATCGGATAATTGTGTTTTTATGAAGGTGTTTATTTAGACATGCATAACATATCTTTGTTATTCCTTCTGTTATGTGCTAATGCTACTGGTGTATAGTTTATGTAAGACAGTCGGGAAGTCGTGGAATGATTATTTCGCTTATTATGTTTTCATTTATCGAGTCATTTGTTTATTTCAAAGTTACGTTTGCCTGAATGTAGAATAAGGTATCATTTAAAAAAATAACTTTTGACATACAAGTTTCAAAACGTATCAGGTTTTCATCATTACTAGATACCCGATATTTGCTGGCGTAGGTGATCATGTGTCTTCACAACTATTTCAATAATTGATAACAAATTTGATGTTGACTTCTTAAATATTGTGCACCTCTCTTTTGTGAATAAAAATAAGAGAACGTAGTTCTTCGGTTCTTTCTAGAGCCAATATCGACATGTGGCTGCGCATTCAGGACAATCGCATAACGGACAAAAAAAATTGTTGGAGGCCATAGAAATGAGGTTTTACAGAAGAATGTTGAGAATGCCATGTGTTTCCAGGAATAGTAATAAGGACGTGCTAAAACCTGGCCATCGCAGCAAGAAAACAAATTTTCCCATATCAATAGGAAATCATAATTTTGTGGACACCAATAACGTGAAGGGAACAGCTAGATTAGCTTGTGATAGTAGGAACAATGGAAGGAAGAAAGGGTGGAATAAAGAATAGAGAAAAGATCAAATATGTGAAGAGAACGGTTTGGTAGGAAGCCAAGAAGAAAGTAATAATTGTAAAGGTAGAATGTTGAGGAGAGACATGATCGCCTACATAGACAGGCGCGGTTATTAATGATGATATATTTGATATTGACAATCCACTATACTGCTGTCTTAAACTGTCTGGCATTTTCCTTGTTTTCTACCCTCTGTCCGAAACGCACGCTCTATTACGCCATATGTTACAAGTTGACTGCTGTCCGTAACGCACGCTCTATTACGCCATATGTTACAAGTTGACTGCTGTCCGTAACGCACGCTATAATACGTCATTTGTTACATGTTGACTGATGTCTGTAACACACGCTCTAATGCGTCATATGTTACAAGTTGACTGCTGTCAGTAACGCACGCTCTATTTAGTACGTCATATGTTACAAGTTGACTGCTGTCAGTAACGCACGCTCTATTACGTCATATGTTACAAGTTGACTGCTGTCCGTAACGCACGCTCTAATGCGTCATATGTTACAAGTTGACTGCTGTCAGTAACGCACGCTCTATTACGTCATATGTTACATGTTGACTGATGTCCGTAACACACGCTCTAATGCGTCATATGTTACAAGTTGACTGCTGTCAGTAACGCACGCTCTATTTATTACGTCATATGTTACATGTTGACTGCTGTCAGTAACGCACGCTCTATTACGTCATATGTTACAAGTTGACTGCTGTCCGTAACGCACGCTCTATTTATTACGTCATATGTTACAAGTTGACTGCTGTCAGTAACGCACGCTCTATTACGTCATATGTTACAAGTTGACTGCTGTCAGTAACGCACGCTCTCTTACGTCATATGTTACCAGTTGACTGCTGTCAGTAACGCACGCTCTATTTATTATGTCATATGTTACAAGTTGACTGATGTCCGTAACACACGCTCTAATGCGTCATATGTTACAAGTTGACTGCTGTCAGTAACGCACGCTCTATTTATTACGTCATATGTTACAAGTTGACTGCTGTCAGTAACGCACGCTCTATTACGTCATATGTTACCAGTTGACTGCTGTCCGTAACGCACGCTCTATTACGTCATATGTTACAGGTCGTCTGCTGTCCGTAACCAATACAAAAACTCCTTTACTGAATTATCAATAGATCTCATTAACATCTTCATTATCGTCATTGAGTGCCGTCTCCGCATCGAAGGT
Organism: Megaustenia siamemsis; assembly: GCA_032433765.1. Lineage (NCBI taxonomy): Eukaryota > Metazoa > Mollusca > Gastropoda > Stylommatophora > Ariophantidae > Megaustenia > Megaustenia siamemsis. The sequence continues at coordinate 43,541,331 of JAVIAB010000091.1, read as the reverse complement.
TGGCTACCATGTAGCGCCATTCCGTCCTGTCTCTTGCTTTGCCCTCTCATTTCTCTCATTAACACAAAACTCAATTTAAAAGATAAAAACATATAAAAACAGAACTCACGATTTAATTTAGATACAAATAAACATAAACAAAATCACAACATCGTTACTTAAATAAAGAAGTTACAATGGATACATTTCTAAAGATTATTTTTTTTTTTTTTAACACGGATATAATTTGTGTCAACTTTTTGTTACATCTCTTCTCCCGTTTTTTCCTGGCAAAACTCGTGACTACGTTTGTTTTTTTTTCTTTTGTCCGTCAGTTTTTGTCTGCCGTGTTTATGTAAGGCCGTTGTATATTTGCTCTTCTTTGACATCCTGTACATGCAGCTATCTTTTACCATTCTCATGTGATATCACCCTTTTTTTTTCTAAACTTCTTTATTTAATCTTTTCATTGATCCTCCTCAATTTGTTTCATCGTGTTCATATTTAGGTAGTAATGTTGTGCGGCGTACGTTTTTTTTTTTTCTAGCGAGAGCTGCGCACGTCATTTTTTCATTAACTTTAACTATATCAGGTGTGTGTGAGAACTATTTATCGGTAGAGTGACGCGCCAGACGTTTTACTGCTCTAGCGCATTAATTGCTTTAGTTCGTGGTATCCGGGTTGATTTTGTTAATTAAAATTCTTGTCTGATGCTCAAACCTTCTTGTGTCTATATAAACGAGTTCATAAAACAAACCATTATCAGCATTTTCTCTCGTGTGATGTGCAAAGTTAACCAGTGATATGTATACTATATATATTTATAATGTTTTATGTAATATATGTTGTATTATATAGAGCCAGTCTTAACATATGGATGTAAATTATGGACAATAGGACAAGAAAATCACTGGAGGCTGTAGAAATGTGGTTTTACAGACGAATTTTGACAATACCAACTAAGAAGAGTAATGAAGACGTTCTGAAAGAGGCTAAAGCAAACAAAGACGCGAATTTCAAATATTAGGAAGAAACAATCATAATTTGTTGGTCATGTAATGAGAAGGGAACAGCTGGAATATATTTTGACAACTGTGAAAATTTGAGAGACGAAGAGGAAGAGGGAAGCAAAGAGAAAATATACCAGACACCTTAAGAGATGGCTTAGCAGAAGCAAGCAACAGAAATGACAAATAGCTGTCGCGATTGAAAGTTGTTCAGAGACATGATCACCTACGCCAGCAGGTATCGCTTGATGATGATATGTGATCGCTTATTTACTTATTCTATTTACATAGACCTCCAAGCTAGCTGTAATTTTGTTTCCCTTGACCAAGTGTTTAGAACGTTAAACAAAACAAAAAAAATAAAAAAAACAAAGTTACAAATTACAAAATGGGTAAGATTATACAATTAGGGCGATCAAAGACGGCAGTTAGGGCGGTGATAGGCGGCAGCTAGGGCGGTGATAGGCGGCAGCTAGGGCGGTGATAGGCGGCAGTTAGGGCGGTGAAAGACGGCAGTTAGGGCGGTGAAAGACGGCAGTTAGGGCGGTGAAAGACGGCAGTTAGGGCGGTGATAGGCAGCAGCTAGGGCGGTGAAAGACGGCAGTTAGGGCGGTGATAGGCGGCAGCTAGGGCGGTGATAGGCGGCAGCTAGGGCGGTGATATGCGGCAGCTAGGGCGGTGATAGGCGGCAGCTAGGGTGGTGATAGGCGGCAGCTAGGGCGGTGAAAGACGACAGTTAGGGCGGTGAAAGACGGCAGCTAGGGCGGTGATAGGCAGCAGCTAGGGCGGTGAAAGACGGCAGTTAGGGCGGTGATAGTCGGCAGTTAGGGCGGTGATAGTCGGCAGTTAGGGCGGTGATAGGCAGCAGCTAGGGCGGTGAAAGACGGCAGTTAGGGCGGTGATAGTCGGCAGTTAGGGCGGTGATAGTCGGCAGTTAGGGCGGTGATAGGCAGCAGCTAGGGCGGTGAAAGACGGCAGTTAGGGCGGTGATAGGCGGCAGCTAGGGCGGTGATAGGCGGCAGTTAGGACGGTGATAGGCGGCAGCTAGGGCGGTGATAGGCGGCAGTTAGGGCGGTGAAAGACGGCAGTTAGGGCGGTGATAGGCGGCAGCTAGGGTGGTGATAGGCGGCAGCTAGGGCGGTGATATGCGGCAGTTAGGGCGGTGATAGGCGGCAGCTAGGGTGGTGATAGGCGGCAGCTAGGGCGGTGAAAGACGACAGTTAGGGCGGTGATAGTCGGTAGGTAGGGCGGTGATAGTCGGCAGCTAGGGCGGTGAAAGACGGCAGTTAGGGCGCTGAAAGACGGCAGCTAGGGCGGTGAAAGACGGCAGTTAGGGCGCTGAAAGACGGCAGTTAGGGCGGTGAAAGACGGCAGCTAGGGCGGTGAAAGACGGCAGCTAGGGCGGTGAAAGACGGCAGTTAGGGCGGTGAAAGACGGCAGTTAGGACGCTGAAAGACGGCAGCTAGGGCGGTGAAAGACGGCAGTTAGGGCGCTGAAAGACGGCAGCTAGGGCGGTGAAAGACGGCAGTTAGGGCGCTGAAAGACGGCAGCTAGGGCGGTGAAAGACGGCAGTTAGGGCGCTGAAAGACGGCAGCTAGGGCGGTGAAAGACGGCAGTTAGGGCGCTGAAAGACGGCAGCTAGGGCGGTGAAAGACGGCAGTTAGGGCGCTGAAAGACGGCAGTTAGGGCGCTGAAAGACGGCAGCTAGGGCGGTGAAAGACGGCAGTTAGGGCGGTGAAAGACGGCAGTTAGGGCGGTGAAAGACGGCAGTTAGGGCGGTGAAAGACGGCAGTTAGGGCGCTGAAAGACGGCAGTTAGGGCGGTGAAAGACGGCAGTTAGGGCGGTGAAAGACGGCAGTTAGGACGCTGAAAGACGGCAGCTAGGGCGGTGAAAGACGGCAGTTAGGGCGCTGAAAGACGGCAGCTAGGGCGGTGAAAGACGGCAGTTAGGGCGGTGAAAGACGGCAGCTAGGGCGGTGAAAGACGGCAGTTAGGGCGGTGAAAGACGGCAGTTAGGACGCTGAAAGACGGCAGCTAGGGCGGTGAAAGACGGCAGTTAGGGCGCTGAAAGACGGCAGCTAGGGCGGTGAAAGACGGCAGTTAGGGCGCTGAAAGACGGCAGCTAGGGCGGTGAAAGACGGCAGTTAGGGCGCTGAAAGACGGCAGCTAGGGCGGTGAAAGACGGCAGTTAGGGCGGTGAAAGACGGCAGTTAGGGCGGTGATAGGCGGCAGCTAGGGCGGTGAAAGACGGCAGTTAGGGCGCTGAAAGACGGCAGTTAGGACGGTGATAGGCGGCAGGTAGAGCGGTGAAGGACGGCAGTTAGGGCGCTGAAAGACGGCAGCTAGGGCGGTGAAAGACGGCAGTTAGGGCGCTGAAAGACGGCAGTTAGGGCGGTGATAGGCGGCAGCTAGGGCGGTGAAAGACGGCAGTTAGGGCGCTGAAAGACGGCAGTTAGGACGGTGATAGGCGGCAGGTAGAGCGGTGAAGGACGGCAGTTAGGGCGCTGAAAGACGGCAGCTAGGGCGGTGAAAGACGGCAGTTAGGGCGCTGAAAGACGGCAGTTAGGGCGGTGATAGGCGGCAGCTAGGGCGGTGAAAGACGGCAGTTAGGGCGCTGAAAGACGGCAGTTAGGACGGTGATAGGCGGCAGGTAGAGCGGTGAAGGACGGCAGTTAGGGCGCTGAAAGACGACAGTTAGGGCGGTGATAGGCGGCAGTTAGGGCGGTGATAGGCGGCAGTTAGGGCGGTGATAGGCGGCAGTTAGGGCGGTGATAGGCGGCAGTTGGGGCGGTGATAGGCGGCAGTTAGCGCGGTGATAGGCGGCAGTTAGGGCGCTGAAAGACGGCAGTTAGGGCGGTGATAGGCGGCAGTTAGGGCGGTGATAGGCGGCAGTTAGGGCGGTGATAGGCGGCAGTTAGGGCGGTGATAGGCGGCAGTTAGGGCGCTGAAAGACGGCAGTTAGGGCGGTGATAGGCGGCACTTAGGGCGGTGATAGGCGGCAGTTAGGGCGGTGAAGGACGGCAGTTAGGGCGGTGATAGGCGGCAGTTAGGGCGGTGAAGGACGGCAGTTAGGGCGCTGAAAGACGGCAGTTAGGGCGGTGATAGGCGGCAGTTAGGGCGGTGATAGGCGGCAGTTAGGGCGGTGAAGGACGGCAGTTAGGGCGGTGATAGGCGGCAGTTAGGGCGGTGAAGGACGGCAGTTAGGGCGGTGATAGGCGGCAGTTAGGGCGGTGAAGGACGGCAGTTAGGGCGGTGATAGGCGGCAGTTAGGGCGCTGAAAGACGGCAGTTAGGGCGGTGATAGGCGGCAGTTAGGGCGGTGAAGGACGGCAGTTAGGGCGCTGAAAGACGGCAGTTAGGGCGGTGAAAGACGGCAGTTAGGGCGCTGAAAGACGGCAGTTAGGGCGGTGATAGGCGGCAGGTAGAGCGGTGAAGGACGGCAGCTAGGGCGGTGATAGACGGCAGCTAGGGCGGTGATAGACGGCAGCTAGGGCGGTGATAGACGGCAGCTAGGGCGGTGATAGGCGGCAGCTAGGACGGTGATAGGCGGCAGCTAGGGCGGTGATAGGCGGCAGCTAGGGCGGTGATAGACGGCAGCTAGGGCGGTGATAGACGGCAGCTAGGGCGGTGATAGACGGCAGCTAGGGCGGTGATAGACGGCAGCTAGGGCGGTGATAGACGGCAGCTAGGGCGGTGATGGACGGCAGTTAGGGCGGTGATAGACGGCAGCTAGGGCGGTGATAGACGGCAGCTAGGGCGGTGATAGGCGGCAGCTAGGGCGGTGAAAGACGGCAGTTAGGGCGGTGAAAGACGGCAGTTAGGACGGTGATAGACGACAGCTAGGACGGTGATAGACGGCAGTATACGATGTTGCGCTGACAGACCTCCATGCCAGTGTTAGAATGTAGTCTCCTGCTGTCTGTGCGTTTAATCACAGCCAACTGTATATTTTCTAAGTCCCACCGGCACGAAATAAAACCAGAAAACCATCAAACTAACGTGACGTTTTCAGCGACAGGAGCTGTAAACAGCCGATGTAATTCCACCCGCAACCACCCTCTGCTCGCAAAGCTCTAAACGTCACGCTTTTTTGGAGATTTTCCGGAAATTCCCTCTCAGCCCGCAGGCCTAAGTAAATCTATAGTTGTCTGTGATTTAACATACCCATAATTAAACTGCCGGGTTTTATTCCTGCCCTGAAACCAGATACCCAGCTGTTGTTGACGAGTTATGATGTATGTCCGTTGAACTCTCGGTTTTCATCGTACCCCGAAGCCAAATACTCGGCCATTGTGGACACAGGATGCCCGGTGCTAGTTTACTCTTATGATATGACCGAGCTACTTTATTGTGTGCTGCTCGTGTGTACTTGTTGCATGGAGTAGTTTCAGGTTCTCCACTGTCATTGCTTCTTATTCTCTCTTCTCTTCTACCTTTCAGCTCCCTTTGGAGCATAGGTCTTCAACAAACACCTTCCAAGTCGTCCTGTTTCTTGCCATTCTTTTAAGATCATTCCATGTCTTCCCCATCATCTTCATCTCTGCTTTTATCTGTCTTCTCCAAGGATTCTTTGGTCTTCCTCTCTGTCTTTTCCCTGGGGATTCCAAAAAAGGGCATGTCGTGTAAAACTCTCAGTTGGCTTCCGTAGTGTGTGTCCTATCTAGCGTTTCATTTTCTTATCTTTATTTCTTACTTCTTTGATAGCTACAAGGCCCGACATTGATTTGAAAAAAAGAAAGAAAAAGAAATGAAAATAATATAATTTAAAAAAGTAAAGGTTCCCTCCCCTGCCTCGCTAGGCGTATGGGGATATGGTGTTAATGACCATATTTTTATATAACCACGGCCCATATTTGATTGATGTGGTCGGTTACACGCCAGGCCGCCTTTACTTCCCAGAACAATCTCTGGTACCCATCTTTAGAGGCTGGGTGAACCCCGGAGCCTCGTCAGTTCGAAAAAAACTCCGCCACTGCTGGGGATCGGACACGGACCCTTCTGGTCAGGAAGCGAGCACACTAACCACTCAACCACCGAGATATAAGCCCTACGATTTGTCACTTGTAGTTTTTAGTGTGTTTTACAAATAGCGAAAGTTAGCGTGATACTTCGCGATGTAAGGTCAGTTGTACAAGAGATATCAAACCTGAAAAAGGATAGATTCAGCAGGTTTATAAAGAACAACATATTTTCGCTGTCCGTAGAGAGAGAACTAGACCTGCAGTGGATACCAGCATTCATGGAAATGGGGAAGCAAATGGACTGGCATAAGTAGATGAGAGCCTTCAACAGCCGAACCAACCCCAGAGCATCAAAGAAATAAAAATAATCATAAAATAATCTCGGAGAACAAAATGGAGGAAGGTAAATGGAAAATATGAGCCAGGGTGGGAAATATAAGCCAGAACACAGCAGATTAAAACAAACGTAGCTATGAGCAGACCGAGATATTTAGATTAAGAACAGGTCACTGTGGCATCAGAGCACACCTGCATAAGATATGACTTGTTGACTTTGCAATATGTGACTGCGGAGCCCCCAGGCCAACTCCAGAGCACACCCTACATGACTGCAGCAATCTCTACACCATAAGAACACAAATTAGGCCCACAGAAACAACCCTACATGACTGCAGCAATCTCTACACCATAAGAACACAAATTAGGCCCACAGAAACAACCCTACATGACTGCAGCAATCTCTACACCCTAAGAACACAAATTAGGCCCACAGAAACAACCCTACATGACTGCAGCAATCTCTACACCATAAGAACACAAATTAGGCCCACAGAAACAACCCTACATGACTGCAGCAATCTCTACACCATAAGAACACAAATTAGGCCCACAGAAACAACCCTACATGACTGCAGCAATCTCTACACCATAAGAACACAAATTAGGCCCACAGAAACAACCCTACATGACTGCAGTAATCTCTACACCCTAAGAACACAAATTAGGCCCACAGAAACAACCCTACATGACTGCAGTAATCTCTACACCCTAAAAACACAAATTAGGCCCACAGAAACAACCCTACATGACTGCAGCAATCTCTACACCCTAAAAACACAAATTAGGCCCACAGAAACAACCCTACATGACTGCAGTAATCTCTACACCCTAAAAACACAAATTAGGCCCACAGAAACAACCCTACATGACTGCAGTAATCTCTACACCCTAAAAACACAAATTAGGCCCACAGAAACAACCCTACATGACTGCAGTAATCTCTACACCCTAAAAACACAAATTAGGCCCACAGAAACAACCCTACATGACTGCAGCAATCTCTACACCCTAAAAACACAAATTAGGCCCACAGAAACAACCCTACATGACTGCAGTAATCTCTACACCCTAAAAACACAAATTAGGCCCACAGAAACAACCCTGCATGACAAGTTATGGGGAACAGGTGAAGACCTCAAACCCACCGTCTTGTTCGTGACCCAAGATGGTCTAAATGTGTAGCAATAGCTGATCGCTAAGGGAAAAGAAGAAGAAGGTATGTTTTGTGTTGGCTTTCTGACAGCTTTACCTACAACCCTATTGAGTCGTTCACACTCTGTGGCAATACATTGTACGTTCTTAAGATCTCAGGCCTATTTATGCCCTATAGCATTCCTTTGAGTGTTATGTGGCCCGGGTGGTCTACATACCTTCATGTTATTGTTGTTTACTTAGTGTTTATTATAAATAAATTCAGGTAATATCTACAGAAACCCGCCCCCGTGATATAGTCTCTATCGGGAGCAACATTCCGTTAGCCTCTTCAACATTTAGGAACATATATATTTTAATTATCAACTACGGAAACATTTGTTATCAGACATTGTGTCATTGATCGGGTTATCAGAGCGTTTGAAGCTTCCGGGCCGTGCTGTGACACGGAGTAATCGGAGCAAACTGACACAGTTGTAGTCAGTAATCAGACGGAATGGTTCCACCTATACACGTTCTTGATGCACCCGGGAAACATGGACCAGTAAAACGATTACGATTACGGGCACGAAGTAAGTACACACTGAACATGCACACGTAATGTCTTCTGTCTTATAAGATAATTACTAGTTTGACAATTTTTAAATTGAGATATTCTGAACTATGAGAATCTGTTATGTCAAATTTAAACCTCTGCTTATTCTTAAATTATTATTTTACTATCTAATTTTAATCGCTTCCTGGCTTTATTACTGTGTTGTTATTACTTTTTTGCCACTAACAATATGTCAGATACACCACCTTTACAGAATTATCCCATTACTAGTGTCTGCCCGGGGGGGGGGGGGGGAGGGTAAGAACACTTATAGGACCCGAGAATAAAGGCCGCTTGTCCTGGGCAGTCGTCACGAGGTGTCTGGTCTGAGTTTTTTTTCACACCCCCTCCCCCTTTTCTCCCCATAGAATATAATTTCTATAGAAAATATCCAATAATGACAGACACAAAAATATCCAATAATGACAGACAAAAAATATCCAATAATGACAGACAAAAAATATCCAATAATGACAGACAAAAAAAATCCAATAATGACAGACCAAAAAAATATCCAATAATGACAGACAAAAAAATATCCAATAATGACAGACAAAAAATATCCAATAATGACAGACAAAAAATATCAAATAATGACAAACAAAAAAATATCCAATAATGACAGACAAAAAAATATCAAATAATGACAGACAAAAAATATCAAATAATGACAGACAAAAAATATCCAGTAATGACAGACAAAAAAATATCAAATAATGACAGTCAAACAAAAAGATAATCTATTTGGAGCATTTCTTGTTCACAATTTGTATGTTTCTTCTTTGGTAATATGGCTGAACCTTGTACTACAACATTTATTTCTGGCTATGCCGGGGCTTTTCTAGGGTGACGGAGAATAAAGGACGCATTATCAGTGCTGTCGCTACCAGGTGCTCAGGTCAGATGTGTAATTTCTCTCCCGATTTGTAGACAAACACCAGACATACCAAGAGCTGTTAGCCCCCTACTGCCCATACCAGAACAAACTCCCTGGACAGAGGAATCCGGATTATCGATACAAATACGGCCGGAAGTGAAAGTAATACTTGACAAGAAAGACCCAATAGTCTACAGCGTGAAACATTCACTGTTTCCTGGATGAAGAATATCCACAAGATCTATGGGTTCGTGTGTACACAGATGGATCAGCACAGAATGTAGTAAAGAATGAGGAGAGCAGGTGCATACATAGAGTACATAAATAACACTAGGGATATTAATAAAATAGCAACAGCAAAATATTGTCACAATTACGATGCAGAAATCCAAGCAATAAAGTTGGCAATAGAAAAACTGCTGAACAGTAATCTTAGCCCTCAGCCTGTAGTGTTTTTGACAGATGCAAGATCAGTACTCCAGGCACTACAATCCAGAAAATTACATCTGCAGACGTTATTGACTGAACTCTGCAAGCACCACAGGGTTGCCTTGCAGTAGATCCCATCTCGCTGTGGAATACCAGGAAATGAGAAAGCAGATCAGTTGGCAAAGGAAGGTGCAACAGGCACACAACTAGATACACCGGTTACATACCATCATAAGAAACAGATAATCAAATCAATCAGAGGCCCACAAGCCCCAAATCAGGATACCTTTCATAATATGAATAGATATGAACAAGTTATCATTATACGCTTCAGAACAGGACACAATCGATTCTACAGTCACATGTATACAAAATTCAAGATCGGCACCTCAACTACATGTACATGTGGACAGGCGCCCCAGACTGCTGAACACATACTTCAAGACTGCACTGAATATAGTAGACTGAGGAAAATCCATTGGCCCATAGATACAACACAACAGAAAAAAACTATATGGGCCACTGCAAGAAATACAAAAGACAGTAAAAATTTACATTACGACATTACAGATATAGACAATACTTCAGGCGAACGAAAGATAGATTTCTATCCTGGTAGAAAGAACAAAGAAAATACTGTTACATCCTACGAATACACGAGGTCTCCTTTGATACGTGATATTTAATTGTAATTATATAAATTAAATTAAAGGAGACTCAAAAGAGAGTATGTATGTTATATTGGCATGTAACTTGCATAAGCTATAAACCACCAAATTAATATATTTAAATGGAAATGATATATTCATTTTCCCTTTTTTATACTTTTAATATTGTAAATTTGTTATGGATGCCGATATGGCAGTTTTATTATGTTTTGTGAATTCTCTCCCTTTGTAAGACAAACTCAACAAAAACTCAGACCCGAAAACCTCGCAGCGACTGCACTGGACAAACGGCCTTTCTTTCCCGGTCCTACAATTTCCCCTGGTAGACCTCAGTAATGGGGAAATGCCGTAATATATATATCACCTTTCTTCCCTTTCTCCTCTTTCGCTTTCCTCGTTCTCCTCTTCTTTTTTCATCTTTTCCTCTTCCATCCTTATCTCTCTTTAATTTTATTCCTTCTCTTCCTCCTTTTTCATCTTCTCCTCTTTCTCCTTCTTCTCCTTTTCACTCTTTCCTCTTCCTTTTCCTCCCTTCTCCTTCCTTCCTTTTCCTCCTTCCTGTTGTCTCTTTTCCTCTTCCTCCGCTTCCTTCTCCCTTTCCTTCTCCTCCTTTCCCCTTTTCCTTCTCCTCCTTTCCCCTTTTTTCTCTTCCTCCTTCTCCTCCTCTCTTTCCTTTTCCTTCTCCTTCTGCTCCTCCTTTTCTGTTTCATTTCTTCCCTCTCCTCTTCCCCCATCTCCCTCTTCTTCCATCCTCATCCTCCTTTCCTCTTCTTCCCATCCTTATTTTCTTCTTCCTCTTTCTTCTTCTCCTCATCCCCTCCTTTTCCTTCACTATATTCTCCTCCTCCATTCATCACCCTTTCTCTACATGTCCTACTTATCCACTATTCTTCTCATCTATCTCATTCTTCTTCTTCTACGTATTTTTCACTTAACATTGACCAGTACGTCTTGTTGGAGAATAGAACTCTCCCACTTCGCAGTCTAAAATAACTCTTTGCAACTTGCAACATGCCCCATGTCTGGCCCCATATTGCTCCAGCAGTCTGCTGAATGAAAACACACCTCATTATCGTTCTTCCAATCGTCTCTTGCTCCTCGTGCCACGCACGATATTACTGTTGTCTTCATGTTGTTTCATCAATTGTGGTGCGTCCAAACAAAGAATGACTTCAGCAAGTCTTAAGACGGTTTCATGAATATAGTACTACTGCCTATATTTTCCACATTTTCCCAACCTTGTGTCACCAGTACCAGACATGGGCCTTAGACACAAGAACAATAAGAAAAATAACCACTATCGAAATGAAATGTGTTAGGCGCATGGCAGGAAACAACCTGAGAGATAAAATCAGAAATAAAGAACTGAGGGAAAAAAAAAACTAGGAATAATTCACGCCATAGAGCACATAAAGAAACAACAGTTAAATGGTTTGGCCACGGGATAAGACAGAAGGATAAAAATACAACAAAACGAACCTTTAATAAACGTTGCAAGAACACAAGACCCAAGGCTCCACAACGAAAAAGATGGATTGGCAGAATATTAGAAACAATCATCATCATCATCAAGTACCGGGCCTACTGGCGTAGGTGATCATGTCTCTCCACAAATTTCGATCTCGACAGTTATTTATCATTTCTGTTGTTGACCTTCTGCCAATCTCTTAAGCTGTCTGGTATTTTTTCTCTTTGCTTCCCTTTATCTCTTCGATCCTCAATTTTTCCAGTTGTTACAATATATTCCAGTTCTCTTCTCATTACATGACCAAAAATGATGATTGTTTCTTTCTAATTTTGGAAATTAGCTCTCTTTTTGGCTTTGACCTCTTTCAGAACATCTTCATTACTCTTCTTAGCTGTCCATTGTATTCTCAACATTCTTCTGTAAAACCACATTTCTACAGTGATTTTCTTGTCTGTTATCCTATTGTCCATGATTCACATTCATATGTTAAGACTGGCTCCACATAACATTTAAGAACTCTTTTTCTAGTTTATATTGTCAAAAATGGATTGCATAGTATTTTCCTCATTTTCTGGAAAGCTGCTTTTGCCTGAGCCATTCTGCATCTCACCTCTTTTGTAAATCTTCCGTCTGAGGTTAAGAAAGTTCCCAAATATTTAAATTCATTTACCTGTTTTATTATTGTTCCACTTGTCTTTATTTTGCACTGAGGTGATGTCTTTTTCTTTGTTGTTACCATTACCTCTGTCTTTTTGCTATTAAGGCTGAGTCCTTTATTTTTGCTTTCTTTCACTATAATGTCCACAATTTCTTGTAACTCATTTTCACTCTTAGCGATTAAGACTGTATCATCAGCATACCTTAGATTATTTATATTATGAATTTTTATTTCATGCATGCCCCTTATGGATCTTAAAATAATCTCACTATACATATTAAACAAATCTAGTGACAGCACACAACCTTGTCTAACACCCTGTTTTATTTGTTTAAACATTCCCAATTGGTTTCCATTTCTTATGGCCGCTGTTTGTTGCCACTACATGTTCTTTATTATTCTTAGATCTTTGCTGTCTACGTTTATGCTTTCTAAAATTTTGATTATTTCTTGGTGCTTTACTTTGTCAAATGCCTTGGTGTAATCTATGAAACATAGGTATAGATCTGTTTTCACCTCTATGGCTCTTTCTACTAAAGATCTTATGATGTATAAGGCATTTCTCGGTCCTTTACCTCCAACAAAACCACGCTGTTTATCGCTAATTTCTGGACTGATTTTGTTTCGCACTCTTCCATTAGAAACAATAGGAATCATAAAAGCAGGAAAAGCCAACATTAAAGCAAAACTCTAAATTATATCTTCCCTCAACGCTGAAAGGCAAATGAGGAAGGAAAGAAGAGGTGGAAGCAAAACAATGTTTCAATGATTAAAGACGCACTTTGATGTGACGCCAGGCCGCCCTTATTTATCGTAAAAATACTTTGGTACCCATTTTGAGAGGCTGGATGAACCCCGAAGCCGCGTTACTTCGATTAAATTCCGCAACATCTTGGAATAGAACCCGTATTCTGATTGTTGTTAGTGAGCTCACGAACCAGTCAACCGACATCTTCTCTGATGTCCGTAAAGATAAACCTATTTTGTATTGATCAGTGACGGGTCCTTACTACGTGCGTTTTGTCTTGACCAACTAACCAACCAACTAATCAGTCAACTAACAACTGAACCAACCAACCAACCAAATAACAACCCAACCAAATAAGCACACAACCAACCAACTAACCAGTCAAAAAACCACCCAACTAATTATAACCACCAAACCAACCAGCCTACCAATCAGATAACCGCCTAACCATCAAATGAACCACCAACTAGTTAACTACCCAATTAAATAATCAACCACCCAAGTAACGTAACTAAACAATTAACCATCCAACGAACTAACTAACCAGTCAACTAACCACCTATCTCCAACCAACTAACCAATCAATAAATATACTTCCAAACCAATCAACTAACTGGACATCCAGTCAACGAACTAACCAGACATCCAATTAACCTCCCAAAACTAACAAATAAGCCGCACAACTAATTAACTAACCACCCAACTAATAAACTAGCCAACCACTAACCACCAACCACCCAAACAACCATCTAACCAACCAACTAACCAGTAACTGGCCAGCCAACTAATAATTCAACAAACCACCAAACCAGCCAACAAATTAACCGTCCAACTAATTAACCAATCAATTATTCAACTAACCACCTAAATAACCGCTTCAAAAATAATGTGATAATATACATGTATATATATCGAACTCTTAATTTTTCCTTATGCCAAATGATGTCAAATTATCTATTTAATTATTGATAAATCCTGATTATAGTTTACCCTCACGTGATGTCTATTTCCTTTCTTTACGTGTTTGATATGACTTGAAGTACCTGAACATAATCTTATCTCATTCTGTCTCATCCGGTGACAATAATTGATTTCCTTCAAGATCTTATCATGACGTCATCATTCGTGTCTGACCTTCTAAATAAGAGACATTGATAATAGAAAGATGGCAAGAATATCATTGTTATCAATTCTCGTGTCATTGCCGTTTCACTGCCAATGACAGTACAGAGCTACAGTTAGCTGGGACATACTATAACCATTGGTGGAAAATGTAAAACTGAAATGAACAAAAAAAATAGGAATGGCAAAAAGTAATTTTAATGCCATCAGAAATATACTGACATCAAAACAAACAACACCAGGGCTAAAGCTAAGAATAGCAAAATATTATATCTTATAAAAATTGTTGTATGGTGCAGAAACATGGAAATTAGACAAGAAAAGAGAACAGAGAATTGAAGCCTTTGACATGTGGATTTATAGAATAAAAGGAAGAATTGGGTGGTAAGAAACGATGAAGTTTTAAAACAACTAAAATGAAAAGAGAACTACTAAATACAATTCAAACAAGACACATGGGATTTTTTGGGCATGTTAAAAGACACAACAGACTACTTAATCATGAAGGAGAATACAAGGCAAAAGAGGCAAAGACAGACTAAGACTAACATGGACGAGTAACATCAAAATATGGACAAGTCAGCCTATAGCAATCTGCAATATCAAAGCAAGAGCAGACACGCCCCCACGATCAATTACCATGTCACCCCCCCCCCCATAACTTTTTACAACAACAAGGAAAAAAATATTTAATAAAAAACCTGACACATTAACAAAAAACTAACATTATAGTTCCCTCATTACATACAGAATGTACATTTGTGCAAAAGATTGTGTTGCTGTTGTGTATACTAAGACAGAAAACTGAAATCTAAATATTCCAATATGGCGGCTGTTTATTCTGGTTTCTATAGCAACGAAATGATGTTAGTAGTGATAAATAGTATTTTTTTACTTACAATACATTGTGCTATTATATCATATAAAATAACTTAGTTAAAGTCATTTAATTAAAAAAGATAAGAATGTCTGTCAACACCCCCTTAACGTCCTTTTAAGGGCGGATGATAAAGAGGGATATATTCCTTTAGTCATCGGGCGAACACAAGCAAGATACAAAGCGGAATGGTGTTCCTTGGTCGCCAAACTTCGATGCGGAGACGGCACCTGACGAATGAATAAATGCCGTTTTATAAATTCTTGTTAGATGTGTGTATATATATATATATATATATATGCGTGTGTGTGCGTGTGCATATTTGTATGTATGTATGCATATATTCAGTTATTGAGTTATTTGCGGGTCAACATCATTGTACTCTCCGAACATGTCCAGAGGTGCTCAGATCCTCAGCAAGTTCCGCAGTGTTCAGCGACTGGCGACTCCAGTTCTGTGTTGGTTGATAAGTCTTCTTAACACGCCCACTAAGTTGCTCATTGTATGCATATATATATATATATATATATATTACATGTGTTTGTGTGAATGTATGTGTTAAATATGTGTGTGCTTGTTTGTATGTGTGTTACATATGTGTGAGGTGTGGTTGTGGTTTATTTATGTTCGATTGTTTGTGTCAAGAAACTCGCAGATTTAACAAACTTGGAGGTTTGGTTAACACAAATTACAACACCATTTCTAGTTCCTTTAATCCGTTGACCTTCTTTTCCTCTACATTTGTCTGTTTTCACAAACCAGCATTTGTGAACCTTGCTGTATCTTTGTTTCCTTACAGTTTCATCAACATCATTTTTACCTGTCTTGTTTTCTTTTTTCAGATTTGGATAAACATGTTTTTAGCCTGTGTGGCTTTTTTTTTTTTTTTTTTTTTTGCCAGTTATTTTGTTTATCGAAAACTTGAACTATTTATATTTCACATTCTTTATGTCAATGATGCGTGCCTCTAGTAATATATGGATTTTCTTCCTCTCTCCTTCCTCATTTGCCTTTCAGCGTCGAGGGGAGATATAATTTGCGGTCTTTTGCTCGTCTGTTGGCTTCTGCCGTTGTTATTTATAGTTTTTCTAATAATCCGCCAATCCATATTTTTCGTGGTCGGCCTTTGATTCTGGTATTCTCGGGACGTTTATTGAAGGCTAGTATTGTGTTGTGTTTTGATCTTTCTGCCTTCTCAAGTTGCCAAAACATGTTATCTGTTGATTCTCTACTTATTTTATGGCAGGGGCTATTCCTAGCTTTTTTTCCCCTCAGTTCTTCATTTGCGATCTTATCTCTCAGACTGTTTTCTGTCATTCGTCTAACACACTTCATCTCGGTAGAGGTTATTTTTCTTATTGTTATTTGGTTATGGAAGGCCCTGGTATCACTGCAAACGAATTTAAATCCATAATTGACCAACCGCCCGTGCCAGCGTAATCATACGAATTAATATCTCATCTCCCAAACAAAGAAAGGTAACTGTAGTACCCATCACAGGAGTCTCAGCACACGCCAAAAGACAAGGCTTATTGTTCTTGCATCTAGGGTCCATGACTGAAATTGCACAACGCTGGGATGAAGATTGTGTTGTAGAGTGCCTGTTTTGCCCCTAAAGTTACGTGTGTGGATGGACGTAGGAAGGTCTTTATGCAGAGCTTTACGGGGTTTGGGGAGGGGGTCCAAACTGATCATCAGAACAAGACAGAACAAGACCCGTCGAGCAAGTTTTCCGGCTCATACACTTCTTGATACTGAGTGGGAGAGGGCGTGCCAGCGTAGATCATAACTCTTATGAGTTGGCTCCTGTTTCATTCTGAGCTTGAGGAGTCGCAACGTGACGGAGTTTAATGTCAGATTGCACTACAATCAAGTAATGGTTAACTCTTTCAGTACGGGTTTTTATCAATTTAGCGGTAGAGATTTGAGAGACAGAATTTCTCATGTTTTTAAATATCAATCTACATGTTTATATTTATCTAATACTTAACATATTATATATGAATTTGTAGATAATTAAACAAGGAATTAGATTTCACCAATGCCAAGATGATACAAGACATGTAAAAAGAATATGGTTGGATGATAGTTTACACTAATCAAATTGAGAGTGACGCATTGTGCGGTGCATGACCGAAATCGGCATGGCGCGTCGAAACGTACGGAAAGAGTTAAAATTCGACCCTACACAAAGCTTTCTGACAATATCTGCCGTCCTTATCTAATCACAAATACCTGCAGCAGATCTATTTAACGTGAATACACATCGATCTAAGTGTGGCTTTTGGTGTCCTACATGACTTGGTACCACCAGGTCGCGCTTAAATACTGGATTCCATGAGGCTGACGCCTGAACAATCCGTCCACAAACATTACACTGATTACCATGACCAAACCTGCAAACATTTGTCAGTTGTGATTAAACGTGTTGAATGTTGTTAACTATTTAGTGATATTCGCGCTGCTTCCATTTTGTCTGATCTTTATTGGATATGTGATATATGTTTGTCTGAGATAGATAGAGAGAGAGAGAGAGAGAGAGAGAGAGAGCATAAACAATACCCAATGTTAGAGATGTGCTGATTTGCATAGGAAACAAAGATATTGAAGAAAATTAGGGAAAAAAGGATAAGAAGAAAGAAAGAGAGAGAGAGAGAAAAGTGTGATAAAGAGAATTGAAGGGAAAATAAAAAATAAAAGAGAAAGTTAATTAACTTTAAACTAGAAATTGCGATAAAGTGAAATAAAGTGTAACCATCGTGTAAGTTTGGCTTGTAGTTACGACTTGGCATGGTACAGTTCTTTGTTCGCACTAGCCTTGCATCTCTAGCGAAGTCGTAAAGGAATGAATTTTGCGCAAATATAACTTTTCCTCCCTATTTTTAACAACCGGAGCCGTGAGCTCAGGTGTCCCTCGCCATACAGGCAGATATTCTTCTACTTCAGAGGTATTTTTCATTTTTATCGTCGAGAGTTTTAACGTTTTTGTGTAACTTTTTTTTCCCTATCAATTTTGCCCCGGTAGCGACCATTTTTAGCCCAAACTTTTCGATTTCCAACTGCCAAGGGTTTTTTAACGTGTGCAAAGTGCACTTAGGGCCTCGGGACTTTTTTGAGAGGGCAAGACATGGAATCTCACTACCCAGAGACTACGGGAGGGTGAAGCCATGGAAACCACGGGTACGCAGTGAGGAAGTCTCACAGCTTGCGGTGGGGGTCAAACCTTCCTGTTCAGAGATGCTCGTCTTACCTCTAAACCATGCAGTTTTGGACATAATCTACAGGAAATCGAGTGAATGAAGCATTTACAAAAGAAAGCTATATTTTTGAGATTGTATTTGAAATATAATATTATAATATTTATATATATATATATATATATATATATATATATATATATATATATATATATATATATATCAGTATCATCATCATAACCATCATGTGCCATACCGATTCGCGTAGCCTTTCATGTACTTCCACAATCTTCTATCCAGAATGCATAGTATCAATTTTGTTGTTGACTGTTTTCCATGCCATAACACCAAGCGATCTAGAATCTTCTCTCTTTGGCATCCACAATCTCTCTTTCCTTGTATTTTGCCACGTGTATCCAAGTATTCAAACTTTCTTCTTTTCAGGATGTGCCTGAAAAATGTTGTTTCTTTCTCGTTTTTTTTTTTTAACTTTTTCAGTAGAGAATGTGTTTTTATCAGTCCATCGGTAGAGATTTCTGTGAAAATATTTTTCATGTTTTTAAATATTAACCTTCATGTTTATATTTATCTAACACTTAACATATGATATATGAATTTTTAGATAATTAAACAAGGAATTAGATTTCACCAATACCAAGATGATACAAGACCAAGAAAAAAATATGGTTTGTTGACAGTTCACACTAATCAAATTGAGAATGACGCACTGTGCTGATAAATGTACGTGACAGAAATTGGCATAGCGCATGGTGCGTCGAAATGTACGGAAAGATTTAATAGCTCCCTTTTCGTGTTGGCTTCTTGAGAATTTCCTCTTTGGTCTTTTTAGCTGTCTAGCAAACTTGAACCATTTTTCTGAGAAATCCCATCTCAGTGGCTTCTTCGTATTCTTTTCATTTGTTTGTCTATTGTCCATGATTCACTTCAATAGGTTAGAATTGACTCTATATAACACAGATGAGCTCTCCTTCTTTCTTCTATTGACATAGACTTGTTGCATAAGACGTTTTTCATTTATATATATATATATATATATATATATATATATATATATATAGAGAGAGAGAGAGAGAGAGAGTGTTATTGAGTTATTTGCGGGTCATCATCATTGCACTCCGAACATGTCCATAGGTGCTCAGATCCCCTTCTCAGCAAGTCTCGCAGTGTCCAGCAACTGACGACTCCAGCTCTGTGTTAGTTTATTATTCTTCTTACACGCCCACTAAGTTTCTCATTTCTAGCTGTGCCCATCTTAACTTCCATCTCTTTCATCCGAGGAAGTAACGTGGACTCATGGTTGTTGAAGTCCTGTGTCTGTGTACTGGGGGCAATCCTGTAGAACATGTTTTGTTGTCATGTTATCCAGTGTACAGTGGCAGGTAGTCCCTATTTTATATATATATATATATATATATATATATATATATATAGTTTTTGTTTTGGTGTGTTCCTTTTTTTGTAAAGTTGTCACCGTACCTTGTAGAAGTATTAAGTATACATTACACCCCACCATTTGCTCATTGCTACCAGCACTGCAATTATTTGCCTTTTCCTTACACTTGAAAGACCAGAACTGTTTGTTTGGAGATGCTCATAGGCTGCAATTGGAAAGCCATTCATGACCCAATTACCCACACGGTCAAAGGTTACTTGACAGGATACTAAAGAAAATTTATTGAAAGCAAATAACAGTGGTCAAATATAAGCAATCCAGCGTTGATAACTGCATCTTGTAGTTTGTGTACCGTCGATGTGACTAAAACAGTGGGGTGTGTCTGAAGAATAAGGCTACATGCTCAGTTCACCAGTCATGTGATGTGCGGAATAGTTTACAAAAATATAGTGGATAGAGAACAGCAGTTGAGTTTGCATCAATTCACCAATAACTTTTTTGGGTATCATTGGTGTACATGAGCAGATACCCATCGGTTTTTTTAAATTCTTCCTGTTCATGAGCAGATACCCATCGGTTCTTTAAAATTCTTCCTGTTCATGAGCAGATACCCATCGGTTCTTTAAAATTCTTCCTGTTCATGAGCAGATACCCATCGGTTCTTTAAAATTCTTCCTGTTCATGAGCAGATACCCATCGGTTCTTTAAAATTCTTCCTGTTCATGAGCAGATATCCATCAGTTCTTTAAAATTCTTCCTGTTCATGAGCAGATACCCATCGGTTCTTTAAAATTCTTCCTGTTCATGAGCAGATACCCAGCGGTTTTTAAAAATTCTTCCTGTTCATGAGCAGATACCCATCGGTTCTTTAAAATTCTTCCTGTTCATGAGCAGATACCCATCGGTTTTTTTTAAATTCTTCTTGTACATGAGCAGATACCCATTGGTTTTTTTTAAATTCTTCTTGTACATGAGCAGATAACCATCGGTTTTTTTTTAAATTCTTCCTGTGCATGAGCAGATATCCATCAGTGTTTTTAATTCTTCGTGTACATGAGTAGATATCCATCAGTTTTAAATTCTTCCTGTACATGAGTAGATACCCATCAGGGTTTTTAAATTCTTCCTGTAAATGAGCAGATATCAGTGTTTTTAATTCTTCATGTATATGAGTAGATACCCATCAGTGTTTTTAATTCTTCCTGTACATGAGCAGATATCAGTGTTTTTAATTCTTCATGTATATGAGTAAATACCCATCAAGGATTTTAATTCTTCCTGTACATGAGCAAATAAAAGTGTTTTTAATTCTTCCTGTACATGAGCAGATACCCATCAGGGTTTTTAATTCTTCCTGTACATATGCAGATACCCATCAGTGTTTTTAATTCTTTGTGTACATTAACAGATACCCATTTAAAAAAAATTCTTTGTGTACATGAGCAGATATTCATCATTTTTTTTATTCTTTGTGTAGAAATGATCATCTTTGGCTTTGAAATAAACTCTGATTTCTTCTTTTCAGGGCCCCGTGGAGTGGACGATGGTGAGAGTGGAGAAGATGACACGTTTGTGGAAGAAATGGTGGTTATCGAGCGGCCCATTTACTCACAGAAGGACTTTGACCAGGTTTGTGATAGCAATCACCACATGACAGGTTGGCTGCCAAGATCGGTTTTACATGACTTCTTATCCATAATCATCATCGTGTGTCTTCATATCAAAGAACAAAGAAGACTATTATGTTGCTCCATTTTGTTCTGTCTATTCCCATAATGACACACATTTGATGTCATAATTTCTTCTGGCCATAACTTGATGTTGTCAGTCCATTATACTTTGTTTACCTGTGTCTCATTTACCATGTAATTTTTCCTCCAAGATCACTTTACATTTCTTTCTTCTGTATTTCTTTAGTGTCTTAAAAATTTAATCTGCTTTGATCAAATTGTGTTCAACAGTTTTCTTTTTTAAAATTATTTTCAGTTCTGTGACAACATCATTTGTTTTATTTTCTGCCCACCCAATTCTTCCAGTTTTCGAATAAATTAACATTTCAAAAGCTTCAGTTTTCTTGTCTGTTTTCCTACTGCTCTTATTTAATGATTATCTTTCTCCACCATATAAGAATTATATATAATATGTCCTTTGGCATCTTGACTGACGGTTGATGGCAAGCCATCATGATAAGTCAGTAGTTTGGTAAAAATATTAGTGTCTTATGCTGGATGCTGATTTGCTGAATAGCTTCTCTCATGGCTGAATCAGCCAATATTGGATAGACAGATCCATCTGCAAAATGAACAAGATGTGTTGTGGTGCCTGACCTCATGAACAGTTGCTTTACAAAGACTGAACAAAAATGAATTATCTATGGCAAATGTATTTATGATTGTTATAGTGTTCATTCATTCACAAAGCCCTTTTTGAGATAACTATGTACTTGCCATTTGTGTGTGATTTTGTATTTATATTTGTTATACTGTACTCAATGAAGGCTTTTGCTGAAAGATCATAGTTTGTCTCATCTCTCCTTAGGTCCAGCTGCTAAAATACTTTTTAATGTTTATTTAAGACATTTATGGCAGCATCATCATTATCATGTACTATACCAGTTGGAGTAGATGATCATGTCCTTCCACAATCTTCTATCCACAGTGCACTGCATCAATTCCATTGTTGACTGTTTTCCATGCCATGACACCAAGGTATCCAGTAATTTCTCCCATTGTCGTCCGCAATCTTTCTTTCCCTGTATTTTGTTAGTTATAACCAAGTATTCCAACTTTCCTCTTCTCATGATGTGCCCAAAAAATGTTGATTGTTTCTTTCTGATGTTTTTTAGGAGCCCCCTTTTTGTGTTGGCCTCTTTGAGAATTTCCTCGCTGGTCTTTTTTAGCTGTCCTGGAACTTTAGCCTTCTTCTGAGAAATTCCATCTCTGTGGCATGCTTCACTATTCATTTGTCTCTTGAATTATCCTCAACTTCCTTGTCATTTTTAAAATTTAAATTTAATATCACTGCTTGACAAGTTTTCATTTTTCGTTTCTGTCCTATGTAATGTTTGATGTGTCCTGTTTTTAGTGTACAATTTTGTATCTATATCTATGAAGTGTTCATTCCTTTCCTACATAATGCACATCTTTTTAACCAGGGCTTTGAAGGAGGAAAGCGTCCATCACGCACCATATTCACCTGGCTGAAAGCAAAGGCTAGAAAATGTGAATGTTCATCAACTTGTGTCAAAAAGTTCTTCACATCATACCTCCCATTTCTGGCCATCATGAAACAGTACAGCCCCAGACGAGACTTGATTCCTGACATCATTGCAGGACTGACTGTGGGCATCATGCATATACCACAAGGTAAATTACATTGTCTGTCTTTTAGATCTTTTTCTGAGACAGACAGCTACAGAGCTGGATGCTGTCAGTGACTCATAGCTGATGGTTTGCATCAGGATAGGTGAACCAGAACCATCCAGACCCTACTCTACCTCTTCGTGGTTCCTATAGAAACAGACCAACCAGTCTAATCTGGCAAAATAAGTTCAGATTGAAGAGGGAAGGTAATCCAGATTTTAAAAATGCTGTGCTGAAGTTGGATGTATTGGGCTGAAAAGAACAAATAAACCATATCACAATGCACCTATAGGAGCCACAATAGCTCAGTGGTTAGTGAACTGGGCTACAAAGGACAAAAAGTCGGGTTCGATCCTGATCGACAGTTTCTGGGTTCACCCAACCTTAAATGGGTACCATATTTTTTTCTGGGAAAGTAAAGCATCATGGGTGTAATACTAACTACATTACCCCAAAAATCATGTAACGGTGTGTCAAAAGTAAAAAATGATGGTCACTAACACCATATTCCCTATATGCCACTTGGCATGATGGGGGTACTTTACTTACAGCGCATAGGATTGAGTATAATGGAGGAACATAGTATCAAGTGCCTCTTGGCATGGACTATAAATGAATAAATATTTAATATAATGACTACCTATGGATTTTCCTTGATTGCTGTGATGTCAACCCTAACAGCTTTTTTTTCTTTGTATTTCCTTCTTCATTTGCCTTTCAGTGTCGAGGGGAGAAACAGTCTATGACCTTTTGCTCTTCTGTTGGCCCACATGCTGTTATATTTTCTAATATTTTATCAGTCCAATTTTTTCCTTATTAACCCTTGAATCTTGTGTTCTTATCCTAACAATAGTTAATAATATTCAACAAAGTGTGTACAGGCCAATGCTCAATGATAAAATAACTGTACCAAAATTTAAAAAAAGATATAATTAATGTTAAAAATGAATAAAAATTCAAAGGAAATTCTTGTTACAACTTTACCACATTTTTTAGGCATACTAAGGGTCGTCACCCGTAACATCTTAACAATGAAAATATTACCCACAGAGGTAACTCTGATTGAAAAACTATGGTGAATCAATGAAGATCTCAGTGTGCCATCCAGATGATTACTTATGTTAGCCTAGAAATATAAATACTTAGAAAAAGCTGATCGCTGTAGAAGTATAGTTTTAAAAAAATGTTTTTTGTGATTAACTGCATTAGGACATCAAGCCATAGTGAGTGTGCATCTGCCAGCTGTCTCAGTTAGTGTTTGTGTGTAGGTCCATCAATAATGCACATAGACATTCGCTGTTAATGCTCCAATCTCTTTTCTGGTCACACAGGAAACAGCTGTTTATTTTAATTAAAAAGTGAGATTTTAGTTATAATCCTGGAAAAGTTGCAGCATTTTTGGGTGTAGATGTCCAAAGTTTTGTACATTCCTCTCATTCTTAAAATTGATATTTTATGGAAGTGGTTTCAATTTGTGACACCAGACAAAAGGTATAAAAGTTTTGTAGCTCAAGTAAATATTTATGCATGAATGATACTTTTGTATAAATAATACAATAAATAACACAATAAATAACACGATAAATAACACCATAAATAATGCAATAAATAATGCAATAAATAACGCAATAAATAACGCAATAAATAATTCAATAAAAAATAAAAAATACAATAAATAACACAATAAATAACACAATGAACAACACAATGAACAACACAATGAAAAACACAATGAACAACACAATGAGCAACACTATGAGTAACACGATGAATAACACACACCATGAATAACACCAAAAATAACACCAAAAATAACGCCATAAATAACGCCATAAATAACGCAATAAATAACGCAATAAATAACGCAATAAATAACGCAATAAGTAATGCAATAAGTAATACAATAAGTAATACAATAAATAATACAATAAATAATACAATAAAAAATACAAAATACAATAAATAACAAAATCAATAACACAATGAATAACACAATGAATAACACAATGAATAACGCAATGAATAACGCAATGAATAACGCAATGAATAACGCAATGAATAACGCAATAAATAACACAATCAATAACACAATCAATAACACAATCAATAACACAATCAATAACACAATCAATAACACAATAGCACAATCAATAACACAATCAATAACACAATCAATAACACAATCAATAACACAATGAATAATACAATCAATAACACAATCAATAACACAATGAATAATACAATCAATAACACAATCAATAACACAATGAATAATATTCAGAACTAAAAGATAAAAGATTGGCAAACTTGAGTTTCCGGGGTGCAATATTCAATTTTTAACCACAAAAGTTTTCTTTTTAATGTTAAGATACACCTCCTTCTAACCAACTTGAATGTGTAATAGAAAAAGAAAAGGCGTGTGCATTTTATATTTATGGAACGACACAAATAAACTAAGATATTAGTATCAAACTGCTGTGAGGAAGACCCATACAGTCTATGAATTCTGTAGCATCTATGATAGTTTCTGGACTAACATCATAATGGTGATAAATAAATTTAATTTAATTATGATAGGGATTATAATTTGTTTAATTTAGCCTGAGCAATGGCGTTGGGTAAACATGCTATAGAATTGAAACATCCTATTCATGCTCCATTATTTCAAATTGTTCAAATCAAGATCTTTATTTGATTCAACTTTGTTATGACTTCAGGTATGGCTTATGGGCAGCTGTCAACTCTACCACCAGTGTATGGTCTGTATGTTTCCTTCTTCCCGGTCATATTATATTTCTTTTTTGGAACTTCAAAACACGTTTCACAAGGTAGGTAATGATATATTTTTTATCCAGGAATTATTTGCTTCAATATTTTTTCCATTCATGTAATGCTATTGCGACTTAATGTTTCTGTTGTTTTTTTCTTAATTTTGTTTATATGTATTGTCCCTTTAATATTTCTTAGTTTAGTTTAGTCGACAAATAATCTTCATTGCACAACAGACAATACCATAGTGCTCAGATCCCCTCTTCAGCACCTTCTCAAGTGTTAAACATGGCTGCCACAAACTAGCGACAACTTCAGCTCAGATGCACAAACTCTGTAACACCAGTGAAGACAATACAGCTTTTCATTAATTTTTTTAGAGAGAAGTGAAATGTAGAGAGAGACACAAGAAGAAGTGGAATGACAACATTAAGAGACCATAGACAGCAGGAGCAAGAGATAAAGAAAACTTTAAGAGATATAATGCGTCCATTAATAATGCTCCAGATTTTGATCACTGTATGCCTCAACTAGTGCTACCATATGGATGTGAAAGCTGGAAATCCACCCAGGCTTTAGACAGGAAATTAAATACCTTTGACAACAAATGTCTTCATTGGATCTCAAACATAAGCTGGAAAGAATACAATTTAAAATGAACAGATAAGAGACAAATCAATACATGTACAGTTTTATCAAAAGAAGGCTTGGACTGGAAGTATACCAGTCATGTGCTGAGAATGAATGAACAAAGACTTCCCCATCAGGCATTTATGTGGAAACCATCTGGTAAAAGAAAACAAGGCAGACCAAGAGAATTGTTATGCAGAATAATTACTAGAGAAGGCTTCCCCATGGGACAAAGAAATGGCCAAGAACTAACAACAGATCATCAATCATGGAGAACTATGACTTCTGCTGTCCTCAGCCCAAGAGAAAAATGATGATGATGATGCCTCAAAAACAAGGTGCTGTAACTGATCCAGTATAGAATCAGATAGTCTCTCTGTTATTTGTGTCTAGCAGGCTAAGATAACCGAATCAGATAGTCTCTCTGTCATTTGTGTCTAGCAGGCTAAGATAACCGAATCAGATAGTCTCTCTGTCATTTGTGTCTAGCAGGCTAAGATAACTGAATCAGATAGTCTCTCTGTCATTTGTGTCTAGCAGGCTAAGATAACCGAATCAGATAGTCTCTCTGTCATTTGTGTCTAGCAGGCTAAGATAACCGAATCAGATAGTCTCTCTGTCATTTGTGTCAAGCAGGCTAAGATAACCGAATCAGATAGTCTCTCTGTCATTTGTGTCTAGCAGGCTAAGTTAACCGAATCAGATAGTCTCTCTGTCATTTGTGTCTAGCAGGCTAAGTTAACCGAATCAGATAGTTTCTCTGTCATTTGTGTCTAGCAGGCTAAGATAACCGAATCAGATAGTCTCTCTGTCATTTGTGTCTAGCAGGCTAAGATAACCGAATCAGATAGTCTCTCTGTTATTTGTGTCTAGCAGGCTAAGATAACCGAATCAGATAGTCTCTCTGTCATTTGTGTCTAGCAGGCTAAGATAACCGAATCAGATAGTCTCTCTGTCATTTGTGTCTAGCAGGCTAAGATAACTGAATCAGATAGTCTCTCTGTCATTTGTGTCTAGCAGGCTAAGATAACTGAATCAGATAGTCTCTCTGTCATTTGTGTCTAGCAGGCTAAGATAACCGAATCAGATAGTCTCTCTGTCATTTGTGTCTAGCAGGCTAAGATAACCGAATCAGATAGTCTCTCTGTCATTTGTGTCTAGCAGGCTAAGATAACTGAATCAGATAGTCTCTCTGTCATTTGTGTCTAGCAGGCTAAGATAACCGAATCAGATAGTCTCTCTGTCATTTGTGTCTAGCAGGCTAAGATAACCGAATCAGATAGTTTCTCTGTCATTTGTGTCTAGCAGGCTAAGTTAACCGAATCAGATAGTCTCTCTGTCATTTGTGTCTAGCAGGCTAAGATAACCTGACTGGCCAAATCCTCTTTAGGACAGTAATAAATGTACTAGATGGAGATCACAGCCGTTGTGTCTGCATTAGACATTTACTGCCTGTCGTCACTGGGTTGAGACCATAACTGGCATTACTTGACTGCAGCATGTATGATAATCTTTTAGTTGTTGTGAACAAGATCATAGCCGTTGTGTCTGCATTAGACATTTACTGCCTGTCATCACTGGGTTGAGACCATAACTGGCATTACTTGACTGCAGCTGTCATTTGTCTGCAGCATGTATGATAATCTTTTAGCTGTTGTGAACAAACACAAAATGATTTTGCTTGATCATATATCTCGATCGTCTAGCCAGGCAGACACCACTCTGCAAGAAACTGTGAAAGAAGGGAGAAGGAAAGTTAGACAGAGAAAGAGATGGAAAGATACCATTAAAGATTAGACAGGCCTTGATTTTGTAGAGTCCCAAAGAGTAGGTCATCATCATCAAGTACTGAGCCTGCTGGCGTAGGTGATCATGTATCTCCACAACTTTTGATCTTGACAGTTATTTATCATATTAGTTGTTGACCTTCTGCCAAGCCATTCTCTTAAGGTCTCTTAAGCTGTATGGTATCTTTTCTGTTTGCTTCCCTCTATCTCTTTGTCCCTCAATTTTCCCAGTTGTTACAATATATTCCAGCTGTTCTCTTCTCATAACATGGCCAAAAAAGTGATAATTGTTTCTTCCTAGTATTGGAAATTAGTTCTCTTTTTGTTTTGGCTTCTTTCAGAACGTTTTCATTACTCTTCTAAGCTGTCACTTGTCTTTATTTTGCACTGAGGTGGTGTCTTTTTATTTGTTGTTAACATTACTTCTGTCCTTTTGCTGTTAAGACTGAGTCCTTTATTTTTACTTTCTTTCACTATAATGTCTAACATTTCTTGTAACTCATTTTCACTCTTAGCGATTAAGACTATCATCAGCATACCTTAGATTATTTATATTATGACCTCTGATTGTTATTCCAGACATGCCCCTTATGGATCTTAAAATAATCTCACTATACATATTAAACAAATCTGGTGAAAGCACACAACCTTACCTAACACCCTGTTTTATTTTTTGAAACATTCCCAATTGATTTCCAGTTCTTATGGCCGCTGTTTGTTGCCAACACATGTTCTTTATTATTCTTAGATCTTTGCTGTCTACGTTTATGCCTTCTAAAATTTTGATTGTTTCTTGGTGCTTTACTTTGTCAAATGCTTTGGTATAATCTATGAAACATAGGTATAAATCTGTTTTCACTTCTATGGCTCTTTCTACTAAAGATCACATGATGTATATGGCATTGCTCATTCATTTATCTCTAACAAAACCACTGCTTTCAGTGGGAATCGAACACGGGTTGTCCGAACGTCGGTAGCCGAGTCGAGTGGTTTTCCCAAATAGGCTATCATGGCCCCCAGTCCCAAGTGGCTAAAGATAGAGATACATGGAGAAGGTTAATGAAGTCTCACAGTGGTGACCTGATGACCCCCAGGGTTTTGGGGTAAAGGAGAAGATGTACTTTTAAAAGAGAGCATTAAAAAGCTGCGATGAGACTGATATAAAAATCATGTGAAACTGTTTACCAAAATCCTTGATGCTCGAGAATACACAGCACACTATCATTATTATTTTAAGAATAAACGATGAAAAAGAAAAAAAAATCTGATTTCCACCTTGACCTTATTTATAAGGTGAACATGGATTCAAATTATATTTCGGTGAAATGACATTTTTTTTTTTAGATTTGAGATGAAATAAAAACATTGACCCAATTATCTAATGGTTACTTTACAGGACATATGAACTTTATTACACAACCCCCACCCCCCAGCAAGCCCAAACACTCTCCAGTTATTGGATAAGAGCCAAAATGGTACCTTATTCACAATTCTTCAGTCTTTTTTATTTAATTTTCAAATTTAATTTGTTTTTTTTTTGTATTTTCATGTGTTATTCACAAAAGTACCTGCTTATTTCAATTGCATCTTCCAGATACCTTTGTTGTTATAATAAAGTACCTGCTTATTTCAATTGCATCTTCCAGGTACCTTTGTTGTTATAATAAAGTACCTGCTTATTTCAATTGCATCTTCCAGATACCTTTGTTGTTATAATAAAGTACCTGCTTATTTCAATTGCATCTTCCAGATACCTTTGTTGTTATAATAAAGTACCAGCTTATTTCAATTGCATCTTCCAGGTACCTTTGCTGTCATATCACTAATGGTAGGCTCTGCTGTGGATAAAGGTATGAAGGCCCGTGGTCTGGTTCCCACAGTCTGGAATGCAACTGTGGGCTCAGGGGAAAATGCCACCTATGAGATTATGGACAACTCAGCAGAGATGCTGGATATGAAATTGAAGCTGGCCATGTCTGTTACTTTTGCTGTTGGTGTCATTCAGGTGATGAAAGTGTATTGGTATTTTTGTTTATTAAACTGAGGATCTGTGGTTCTCTGGTGTAATTTTTTTTAAAAATAGAAAAACTGACATTCTTTACTTTAAACAGTCTCATGGTGATCATTGTCATTATTAATCTTAAATTATTATTTGAAGTTCAAGTGGTCATACAGGAGAATTTGGGTTTGAATCCTGGTAAAGTCAAAAGTTTTTTTCTTTCAGGGGTGGAGTAAATTCTCAGATCTGAAGATTACTCGGCAAATGCATTGGAATTATTTTGAAAGATTTAGCAACCTTTATCCTCCGGTCTTATAAGTCTTCCTGGCAGACCCCGATAATGGGAAAATACTGTAAAGATAGTTATTTTGCCTTTTATACAGTTCATTAACTGAAAACAGTAAGTAGCTGACTGTTAGCATTAGAATCGATCAACCAGCGCTAAGATTCTGCACCGTGCCTCCAAGGTAGTATTTGAGAGGGATTAACTAGTCTGGCTAACCCATAGGGAAGGGAAATTTGGTTCCAAAAAATTGCCGGACTAATGTCCAATGTGTTGGGTCAAAATGCACAAATAAAGTAGCAATGAGATAATGACAGCATTCACAAATTTCATTGCCCCCACAAAACACACAAGAAAGAAGAGTAATCATCAATCACAAACAGTTACTCTCTTTGAGCACAGATCTCCAACAAATAGTAACTCTCATTGAGCACAGATCTTCATTATTACTCTCTTTGAGTACAGATCTCCAACAAATAGTAACTCTCTTTGAGCACAGATCTTCAACAAATAGTAACTCTCTTTGAGCACAGATCTTCAACAAATAGTAACTCTCTTTGAGCACAGATCTTCAACAAATAGTAACTCTCTTTGAGCATAGATCTTCAACAAATAGTAACTCTCTTTGAGCACAGATCTCTAACAAATAGTTAACTCTCTTTGAGCACAGATCTTCAACAAATAGTAACTCTCTTTGAGCACAGATCTCCAACAAATAGTAACTCTCTTTGAGCACAGATCTCCAACAAATAGTAACTCTCTTTGAGCACAGATCTCTAACAAATAGTTAACTCTCTTTGAGCACAGATCTTCAACAAATAGTAACTCTCTTTGAGCACAGATCTTCAACAAATAGTTAACTCTCTTTGAGCACAGATCTTCAACAAATAGTAACTCTCTGTGAGCACAGATCTCTAACAAATAGTTAACTCTCTTTGAGCACAGATTTCCAACAATCATTACTCTCTTTGAGCACAGATTTCCAACAATCATTACTTTCTTTCAGCACAGATCTCCAACAATCATTACTCTCTTTGAGCACAGACCTCCAACAATCATTACTCTCTTTGAGCACAGATCTCCAACAAACTGTTATCATTATTTGATCATTTAGAACATCCATTTCAGTTTTATTCATGTCCTCACATATTTCTTTCAAACATTTCTTCTCTTGTGAACTAATTGTAATCCTTACCTACCTTTTACTAATAAACATTTGCTAACTATTTAACATTTCATTTATCTTTTTATTTCCCTCCAGCTTCTACTGGGAATTTTACAACTTGGCTTTCTCACGGTGTACTTGTCTGACCCACTCATCAGTGGGTTTACAACAGGTGCCGCCTGCCATGTCTTCACCAGCCAGATTAAGCATATCTTTGGAATTCCTATGGGGCAGTACAGTGGAGCATTCAAGCTTTTGTTTGTAAGGGGCTTTTTTTCAAGATTCTATTTGTAAGGGGCTTTTTTCAAGCTTTTATATAATAAGGGCTTTTTTTCAAGCTTCTATTTGAAACGTAGACCTGATACAGATCGCCAATCAACCACTAATATCCTCAGTAATAAAGAAAAGATGATGGTCATATGTTGGACATGTGATGAGAAGAGATAATAACTGGATAGCGAAGCAAGTCCTCATGTGGGAAACAACAGGTAAGAGAAAAAGAGGAAGACCCAGGGAGACACTGAGAAGAACATTGATGAGAGAGGCAAGAGCAGCAGGATTCGGCTCCCTCAATGAAATAAAGCAGCTTGCACAGAACAGAGACAAATGGTGAGATTTGATAAAATATCTTTAAAAGAAAACTGCTAGAACAAAAATTCAGATAGGAGAAGGAGTATCTTGGTCTACGCCCTATGGGCCGGCTACGGCTCAAAAGGTCAATAGATAGATTTGAAATGGGCTTTTTTATCAAGTTTCTATTTGAAATGGGCTTTTTTATCAAGCTTCTATTTGAAAGGGGATTTTTTATCAAGCTTCTTTTTGAAAGGAGTTTTTTTCAAGCTTTTATTTGTAAGGGGCTTTTTATCAAGCTTTTATTTGTAAGGGACTTTTTCAAGCTTTTATTTGTAAGGGGCTTTTTTCAAGCTGTTTTTTTTTGTAAGGGACTTTTTTTTCAAACTTTTATTTGAAACGGGCTTTTTTTAAAATTATGTATATTATAAAAGTGAGTGATCACTCTATCAAAGAACTGACAAACATTTAAATCTTGATATCTTGCTCACAAAATCTCAGCTCCTTTTTCATCATCATCATGTGTCATACCAGTTGGCATAGACATCATATTCTTCCACAATCTAATCTTCTATCTACAGTGCATTATATAGATTCTGCTGTTGACTGTTTTCCATGCCATGGCACCAAGCGATCAAGTATCTTCTCTCTCTCTCTGTCATCTGCTATGTCTCTTTCCTTGTGTTTTGCCTATTGTAACCACGTATTCTAACTTTTCTCTTTTCATAATGTGCCTGAAAAATTGTGATTGTTTCTTTCTGATGTTTTTAGGAGCTCCTTTTGTGTGTTGGCCTCTTTGAGAATTTTCTCTTTGGTCTTTTTAGCTGTTCGGAGAACTTTCAACATTCTTCTGAGAAATCCCATCTCTTTGGCCTCTAATCATCTTTTCATTTGTTTGTCTACTGCCCATGATTCACTTCCATAGGTCAGAATTGGCTCTGTATAGCACCAACGAACTCTCTTTCTCACTTCTATTGACATAGGCTTGTTGCATAAGATGTTTTACATCTTCTGAAATGCTTTTTTGGCCTGAGCTAAACTACATTTTATTTCTATGGTGCATCTTCCATCTGATGTTATTATTGCACCAGGTATTTGACGCTCCACACTTCTTTTTCAGCTTTCACTAATTAAGTGGGCATGGATGAGTTGTGTTGACAGTTTATCAGCCATGATATCTGATCCTTTTGTACCAACTCTTTTTGACTTTCAACTGCCAGGGATTCTTTAATGTGCACAAGTCAACCTCCTTTTTTTCACCATTATATGATATATCTAGACATTGGATTTCACTAACTACAGACTCATCATCATCATCAAGTACCGGGCCTGCTAGTGTAGGTAATTATGTCTTTCCACAACTTTTGATCTCGACAGTTATTTATCATTTCTGTTGTTGACCTTCTGCCAAGCCATTCTCTTAAGCTGTCTGGTATCTTTACTCTTTGCTTCCCTCTGTATCTTCATCCCTCAATTTTCCCAGTTGTTACAATATATTCCAGTTGTTCTCTTCTCATTACATAGCTAAAAGATGATGATTGTTTCTTCCTACAACATACTAGATGAGAGTAAAACCATGAAAAAGTCATGGATTTAAAGAGAAAAATTCCTACTATTTATGTCAGGATTTGAACCCAAGATTTTCCTGTCCAGAGGTCAATATCTTGCCTCTAGACCACCCAGTCCCCTCATAAGTTCTATTCCTGAATAAGTGCCCTGGTGTTTGTTTTAAATGACCTCTGAGTTCAGGGTATTAGAGACCAAATGCTTAGACTTATTGGGGACAGATGATAAACTGTTATTTACACATTGCTCATGTAAAAAGAACACAAATTAGAGAAACCATTTTTTTTAAATGTACATATAAACTTTATGTGGTGGATGTGTACATGAAAAGGTACCCTCCATATTTTGCTGAGCATATTGGAAATATTGTGAGTTACCATATTTTTCCATCATGATGGCACACAATGGCATACCAGGCTGCCTTTACCTCCAAGAAATATCGCATGTGACCAAAAAAAGGTTCAAGCTATGATCGTTTACTGGTTTATATTATGCGGATTGTATTAAAATCAAAGTAAATTTATTCTTTTTAAAATGTGTAGAATTTGATGCCGCACAATGTGCCACATATCAAATTATAACCACCCAAAACTGCATATGAAGTGCCATATTATCCGCTAAAGATTATGTTACTTTTCTTATTTCTTTTGTTTGTTCAAAATTTCAAATACATTTCTTAAGAAATAATATATAATAAGTCAGAACACTGAAAAGGCATTAAGAGAAATGATCAGTTGACATCAGCATCATTCTTCAAACTGCTAATGAGACAATAAGACCTCATTGAACAGTACCTGTGAAATTATTGAAGAAAAAGAAATGACTGATTTCTAAATTAATCTAATTTAAGCATTACTTTCTTTAATCCATCTTCAGTCATACAGAGACATATTCATGAACTTGCCAAAGACAAATGCTGTCACTTTCATCGCATCCATCGTGTGTATGGTGCTGCTTGTGGTCATCAAGGAGTATGTCAACAGTAACCCAAAGATTAAACCAAAGCTAAAAATGCCAGTGCCAGTTGAACTTATTGTTGTGAGTTATCATCATTATAATCTTCATCATTATTTGTCATTGGGGTGGTCTTTGGAGCATAAATATCTGAAACCATCAAAGACCATCTCTCTCCATCCTGTACATTTGCTTCAAGGTCAGCAAATTTTAAAACTGTCCACTTTTTTATTGTGGTCTTTTCATCTATTCTTTTACCTGTCTGTTGCTTTTCATTTCCTCCTCTCAGTTTTGGTAGTTGCAGGCAAGCAATGGTTGTTGTACTTGGCATATTAAGAACAAGAGGTTGTGTTGAATTCCTTATTGATAGCTTCTAGGTTCATCCAGCTTTAAATGGGGACTTGATTGGGAATAAAATCAATGCTGGCACAGGACACATCACATTACTCAAGAATCTGAAGATTATTTTTAAAAATGCGAGTAGTAACAAGGAGCCAGTAGTGGGGTGTATCACCCTCCTGCAAGATATAGTGACAGCTTTACAAAAAAGGAACACAACAAAATACTAACAAAAGGAACACAACAAAATACTAACAAAAGGAACACAACAAAATACTAACAAAAGGAACACAACAAAATACTAACAAAAGGAACACAACAAAATACTAACATTTCGGCCTACATCTTCTTCAGACAGCAAGGGAAATAACAAACGATGAGGCACAGATAAATGCTACTTCATCTAGGATGATAAGGACTGGTAAGTGAAGGAGAGGTGGACAGAGGGATAAGAGATGAGATGGTGATATGAGAGAGAGATGTGCTACATGTTGGAGGAGAGGTAAAATGAGCAGTAACACTGTATTCTCAATATACCACAAGGCATGATTGGTTTCCTTCCTCCCTAGCCCTAATCCTAATCCCTAGCTTTAGCTCTAACCCTAGCCCTAATCCTAATCCCTAGCTCAGGCCCTAATCCCTACCATAACCTAGTCCTAGTCCTAACCCTTACCCTCATCTAGCCCTAATCCTAGCTCTAGCTCTAACCCTAATCCTAGCTCTAATCCTAGTCCTAACCCTAATTCTAGCCTCTAGCTCTAATCCTAGTCCTAATCCTAGCTCTAGCTCTAACCCTAGCCCTAGCTCTAACCCTAGCCCTAATCCTAGCCCTAGCTCTAATCCTAGCCCTAATCCTAGCCCTAGTTCTAATCCTAACCCTAACCCTAGCTCTAATCCTAGCCCTAATCCTAGCCCTAGCTCTAATCCTAGTTCTAATCCTAACCCTAATCCTAGCCCTAACTCTAACCCACCTTTTCATTCATGACAGAGTGAATTTCTAAAATGTGCACAAGAAAGTCACTTCCATGCATGAGTGGCTGTGTACCTGTCTGAAAGATTTCTCCAGTATCTATGCATGAGTGGCTGCGTATCTGTCTGAAAGATTTCTCCAGTATCTATGCATGAGTGGCTGTGTACCTGTCTGAAAGATTTCTCCAGTATCTATGCATGAGTGGCTGCGTACCTGTCTGAAAGATTTCTCCAGTATCTATGCATTTGTAAAGCACTGACATAAATGCATTGAATTAGAGGACAACAATAATAATGTAATTATTTCAGTGTTTGCAATAAATAATGACAGATAAACACAAAATGGTATTAAGCAGCTAAACTAATAGATGAGACAGCTGCCTACTAGTTGACAGTTAACAAGAGGAGCCCAGCATATCGACACCAAAATTGTGTTTTTTATTCACGTCCTGGAGCTTTGAAATGCTCAATGATTAATAAGGATGATGTTTGTGGTGGCCTCAGTAACCTGGTTGGGAAAACCACCCGAATGGACTACCAACGTTCAGACAATTTGTGTTCAATTCCCGCTGAAAGCAGTGGAAAGAGTTATACTCATGGTTGGAAAAAAAAAATACCCCCATGATCAACCCAGACACTGGCAGAAATGGGTACTAGGGTAGTACTCTGGGATGTTGAGAAATGCCACCTCGCGTCATGAGTTTCAATTGAAGTGACACTACCCAGAAGTATGTGAACACTTCTGGATAGGCGGCAGAGCACATATGGGTGAAAACTCACGTGCTAAGATGCCAATTCAAGCCTCGTACTTTATCTTTATGTTTGTGATGAATTCTCCATGTCTTTACAATGAAGTCCAATAACTTTCTGAAAAGCACTTGGCACCCATATCATAGCTGAATGCAGGCGGGAAGTTTGTATCTAGCTACCATCTCTGAGAGGAAACAGTCACAGCTCCTCATTAGCTTCATTCTAACTCTACAATTTCTAAAGGCCAGCGTTGTTCTCATCATCATCATGATGTGTCATACCAGTTGGCGTAGGTGATCATGTCCCTCCATAATCCTCTATCCACATTGTATCGTATCAGTTCTGTTGATGACTGTTTTCCATGCCATGACACCAAGCTATCCAGTATTTTCTCTCTTTGTCGTCCGTGATCTCTCTTTCCTTTTATTTTGCCAGTTGTAACCAAGTATTCCAACTTTCCTCTTCTCATGATGTGCCCGAAAAATGTTGATTGCTTCTTTCTGATGTTTTTTAAGAGCTCCCTTTTTGTGTTGGCCTCTTTGAGAACTTCCTCATTGGTCTTTTTAGCTGTCCAGGGAACTTTCAACATTCTTCTGAGAAATCCCATCTCTGTGGCCTCTAATCATCTTTTCATTTGTTTGTCTACTGTCCATGATTCACTTCCATAGGTCCAGAATTGGTTCTATATAGCACCAATTAACTCTCTTTCTCACTTCTATTGACATAGATTTTGTTGCATAAGATATTTTTCATTTTCTGAAATGCTATTTTGGCCTGAGCTATTCTGCTTTTTATTTATTATAGTTATTCTAGAGAGCAAATAACTCACAACACTTGATTAATGAAAAAGGAGAAGAAGAGAAGATAATGATGAAGATGAATGGTTGTCATTGTAAGTACCAGAAAGAAAG
Source organism: Megaustenia siamemsis (assembly GCA_032433765.1). Classification (NCBI taxonomy): domain Eukaryota; kingdom Metazoa; phylum Mollusca; class Gastropoda; order Stylommatophora; family Ariophantidae; genus Megaustenia; species Megaustenia siamemsis. The sequence goes on along the minus strand of JAVIAB010000091.1, from coordinate 43,503,787 downwards.
AGAGGGAGAGAAAGAAAGAAAAAAAAATAGAGAGAGTGAGAAAGGGAAGGATTAGGAGAAAGAAGGAAGGGGAAGGAAGGAAGAAAAGAAATAAACTCTTAACAAAAGCTTGGTGTGTAAGCAGTCTTACATTTTCTTGAATTATTTTTAACTATCTGCTTCCATGAAAGTAGTATGACCATTGTAACAAATCAACAATTATTATCTTTAACAGAACAATAGTGTCTTTATTTCTCTTAAGTTATGTTTGTGCTTGTAATTTTTACATATATTTCATAAGTTTCCATTATTTTTTTTATTGTAGGTTGTTCTTGGTACTGTAATCTCTTATTTTGTCAAGTTGGAAGACGTATATAAAGTGAAAATTGTCGGTGACATTCCTGTTGGGTAAGTTTGTTGTTCACATAAAAATGTTAACTCAAATCTTGAGTTTAGCTGTCCAAAAAAGGGTGGTCAGATTTCTTACGATTTCGATTTTAATGGTGAAAATTGATTAGAAAGACACATACTTGTAATTTTAATGTTACATTCATTTATTTTAACCCTAGATTATGATCTCTATCTATCTATCTATTGTCCTTTCAAGCCGAAGACGGCACATAGGGCAGAACTACAATCTCAAAAACAGAAACCTTGCATGCCAAAATGGCACATATTGCAGAGATCACTGCTTCTAGATTATGATACTGTAGTAAAATTTACTAAATGCATCAAAACACAAATTCATCAAAATTTGACATTTGCCACTCAGTTTTTTATCTCTTCTCATCATCAAACATCCAACATATGTCCAACATCTTTTCTTGATTACAAGGTTTAACAAGCCACTGGAAATACCGGTCAATATGGCAGATAGGCAGCAGGAACCACTATAGCCTGTCTGAAAAGCGTTCCTTGTTGCAGTTTCCTCATATTCCAAGTCTGGCTTGTTGCTGGAGCTACTGAGCTAAGTGCTCTGTGCACACCGTGAGCTGTCTTTCATCCGGATTGTTCTTCGATATTCCAATTGCTTATGATGAATGATGATATTGTATGATGGGATACAGATGGCTGTGTTCACTTACTGTGCAGTTTCGCTTTATGTCTTTTGGCGCGTGTTGGGACTGCAGCAACCTTTCTTTGTTTGGGAGATGAGATATTAATTTGGATGATTCCACTGGCACGGGCGGATGAGCAATTATGGATTTTAATTCATTTGCAGTGATACCGGGGCCTTCCATAAACATAACAAGTCACTATTGAAAAAACACCCTTGTTAATGAAACGTAGACCCTAATATGTGATGAGAGAAGATAATTAAAATACCACATATAAATACCACAATCAGCTGTGAAAGTTTGAATTCTTTGTTTCATTTACAGAATTCCACCCCCAAACCTTGATTGCTTTACATTGCTGGATGAAGTTATTTCTGATTCTATAGCAATAGCCATTGTTGCTTTTGCTATCTCTGTGTCCATGGCTAAAATATTTGCAAAGAAACATGATTATGATGTGGATTCAAACCAGGTAGGTTGTCTCATAATTAAATATCTGCAGTTTTTAATTTAATTTTCTTACTTTTGATGTTTTCTGTCCATAAATATCTTTATTAACAAACTTATCACAGCATGGGGAGCCGCGATAGCTCAGTGTTTGTTTTAATAGAGGTAGGGTTTGATCCCAACCGATAGCTTCTGGGTTCACCCAGCTTTAATGGGTACTGGATTTTTTTCTGGGAAAGTAAAGCGGCACGAGTGTAATACATACCACATTATCCCAAAAAATCATGTGCCGAAGGTCTGTAAAATATATGGTCACTAACACCATATTCCCTGTATGCCACTTGGTGTGACGAGGGGCTCTTTACTTTTTTTTACTTATCACAGCATCCAGGTTCCTGTATTTGTTCATTCATTCATTGGGTACCATTTTTATATCTAAGGTTGGCTACCACGGGTTGTAATTTTACTATTTCTTGCCTTGTTAGTACACCTTGTCATAGGTTCACCTGTCCATCTTTATGTTATCAATTCATTTTAGTACTGGTCTGGCTCTGCCTCATTTTCCTTGTACCTTCTCATCCAAGATGACTATTGGGAGGGTATTGTGCTTCTTCACGTCCCAGATATATTGGTTGACTTATTCTTAATCTCCACATTGCTTGACAGCATTTTTCAGACACAATCTGCAATGTTCTATCATTCAATAAATTCTTATAGTGTTAACTGTAGATTTCTTTGTAGAGCCAATCAGCGGTGTTTATAACAAGTAACTTCTGTGATTGTACTAAAGTTCTTGACAATCCATAGTGGTTAGCTTATAATTCTATGTTCAATTTACACAATCTCTTCTCTTGTGATCCATAAGGGCGTTATAGAATCTCTAAGAAAATATTGTTTTGTTAAATAACCTTTTGTAATAACTCCATTGATCAATCTCTAAGAATTACTAATTCTATCTTGATGTTTCCACTGATGACTTCTCAAAACTAAATTCCTAACTTGAAAATGTATATGTCCCAAAATCTCTGAGCAAACTATCTATTCTAACTCACTCCTAACTCCACTGCCTAAGGCAGTTTCCTAAAATTATTCTGACTTTACATTCTTGCTGTTACTTTTTTTTTTACCCCTGGTTGGAATTTTTTTTTTTTTTTTTTTTTTTTTAAATTCTTTATTTCTTCAAAAGACAATATATTTTATTTAACAACAAAAATTAAATTTTTATGAATCGATGATGATGAAGGATATTACATAAATGTTCAATGTGATTAGAAGTTGAATAAATATATTTCACCACTTGAAGTGTGAAGTGCCAGGGGCGACAATAAAGCTGATTACCCCGACGTCTGTGTCGGCGAAAGATAACACTTTCTTTAAGCCTGGCATCTATTGCCTATCGCTACTGAATGTAAGCAAACGAGGCGACAACAGCCTCGAGCACCCGGACCTCTGTGTTTGGGATCTCGTCAGGCGGCTGTATTGATAATTTGCTTTGATGTCTGGTTTTTATTGCGTGTCGCCACCCAGTGTGGCAGACAAGGGAGAGAAAAGACTTGAAAGGGGAAATTTACTCACTCACATTCTTTCATTCATTCTTGTAAATTAAATGTTATTGTTTAAAAATGGACATAGATTTTTTGTTATAAATAAGTAGAAACAAGTTGGCGTTAAAATTTTAGATTGGTAAACAGCAGCATTTCTGCAAGCCCACACCAAATTCCTATATTCCGATAATAGAATTAGGGATTTAGTGTAGGATTGTTGTGTTGTTGTTTTTGGCAGTGTGTTGAGCATGATAGATCTGTGTATGTCTACTTTGTGTAGTGTGTGTTTCTAGTGTGTGTTGTAACTCCGTTCTTGCTGGTATGATTGTGCTGCATTTGTAGAATATGTGTTCTTCTGTTTCTTGTATGTTTCGCCTGCAAAGTTGGCATTTGGCTGCCTGTCCTGTGGGTGTCATGCTGTATATGAGTCTGTATGTGACTTCCCTTGCTTTGGGAGCGATGTGTGGGTTGTGGGGGTTTGAGAAAGTGCTGGTGTAGTCTGTGAGAAAGTATTTTTGGCCTCTCTTGATTCTGAGCTGTAATGGAGGTGCTTGCTATTTAATGAGGTGTTTGTAAATGGTGTTTGTCTTTTGATGTAATAGATTGTCATGTCCTTGGATGGCTCGAATGCAAGTTTTGTAGAATGTGGGTGTGGGACCGAAATGGTGAGGTATTGAATTGTTAGGTTTTCTGAATTTGAGTAATCTCAGTCCCATGTAATAGTGTGCGAAAATATGATTGTCTGGTTGTTGGATGATGTGGCTCATGTGGCTTATCCTGAAAGTTTTAATTTTTGTGTGTATGTCCTGTAGTGAAATACCTCCTTGTTTTTTGTGTTGTATTAGTGTTTTGTGTTGTATGCTGTGTAAAGTGCTTCCAAAAACAAAATGTCTTATCAGTTTTCTTATGTCTGTTATTGTTTGCTGAGGTGGATTAAAGACTGTATCTATGTATATTAGTTTTGGGATGATGTAAGTGTTTACAATGATGCTCCTACCAAAAATTGTGGATGTTTTGTATTTGTATCTCTGCAGCATGTCTGTTATCTGTGTGACTATGTTCTGCCATGTTGGTTTGTGTGTTCTGTTTGGGTTGCAAGGATATGTTATTCCGTACAACTTAATGTTAGTGACAGGTGTTAGAGCAGAGGGAAAGTCCACGTTGTTCTTCCACCTGCCTATGCCCATGATGAATGATTTATGTGTGTTTATCTGTGCCCCGCTACCTTTCCCAAATTCTGTAGGATGTTGTCTATTGTAATGTTTGATGGAAAGAAGACAGTATCGTCAGCGTAGGCTAACAATTTCTGCTCTCCTTTCCCTGGTGTGAATGTACCTTTTATGGAGCTGTCTTGTCTGATGCTCTCTAAGAGCGGTTCTATGGTCAAAGCGTAAAGTAAAGGAGAGAGAGAGCATCCCTGTTGGACCGATCTAGTTAGTCCGAAGGCCTCTGTGAACGAATGGATCACTAGGACTTTACTTTCAGGTCTAGAATACAGAATGTGTATCCACTGTCTGAAGCTTCTTTCTATGTTGCAGTTCAGTAGTGTCTTGTGGAGGTAGGAATGAGCTACTCTGTCGAAGGCTTTGTCTTGGTCGAGAGATAGAATGGAAGACTGACTGTCTTTGTCATGAGTGTACGTTATAATATCTCGTATAAAGTGTGTGTGCTGGTGGATGTTTCTGCACTGTTGATCTTTGTGAATGAGTGTTGCCATGAAGGGTTTGAGTTTGTTTGTTAATGCTTTTGTTAGAATCTTGTAGTCTGTGTTGAGTAGTGAAATGGGTCTGTAGTTTTTAAGAATTGATTTGTCTGTGTTGTCTTTGCGGAGTAATGTTATGTAAGACATGTTTAGGCTTGGAGGAAGTTGTTTCTTTGTGAATGAGTCTGTGTACATTTTGAGAAGAAGAGGGCCTAGGAGAGGAAAGAAATGTTGGAAGAATTCTGTTGTGAGGCCGTCAGGTCCCGGAGATTTGTTCTTTTGCATTGATTGTACTGCGTTTGTTATGTCAGCTAATGTGAGTTCTTCGTCAAGTTTTTCCTTGTCAGCGTCTGGTAGTTTCCTTGTGTGTTGCGTGAATTTGTCTTGTATGTTTGAATCTGTGTTACTTTCCGTATAGAGGTTCCTGTAGTAGTTTTCACAAGCTTTCGCTATATTAGAACTGTCAGTCTGTGTGTTGCCGTCTACGTCTACTATTTTCCCTATTTGTCTGTTTCGTTGCATGCTCTGTTCTATTGCCATGTATTGTTTGCTGGGAATTTCCTGTGTGATTGTTTTTAAGCCTGTGCGAAGCAGTGCTCCGTGAAATTTGTGATGTCTGTGCTGTTCCAACTCCTCCTCTAGTGTGGGGATGTTGGGTGCATGTCTGTCTATTTGTTTTGTTAATTTGATGGCTTCTTCTAGTAGTTTTTCTTGTCTTGATCTGTGCTTGTTTATCCATAGTGCTAGAATCTGTGTTCTTTCACGTATAGTGTTTTTGAGGAGTTCCCAATGTTGCTGTATGTCATCTGTGTCTTTGTCGTCAGAGTATAACTGGATAATTTGTTTAATATGTTCTGTATATGTTTTGTTCTGCAGTAGGGTGTTGTTGAATTTCCAGTGAGGTGACCTCCTGGAATGAGTGTTTGTGTATGCGGTGTTAATTGTTGCAATGACTGCCTTGTGGTCTGTAAACTTGAGTGTGTTTGTGATATGTATGGCCTGGCTGATGAAATTTGTGGACGGGACATAAATCCTGTCTAGCCGTGTAGCCCTGTTGTGGGAGTGGTTTTTGTGTGTGATGTCCATGCCGTGTGGGTGTGTGTGTCTATATGCATCAGTCAAACCGTGAGTGTCAATTATTGTGTGTAAAATATCCAGTTGGTGATTGTCATCTTTACTTGTTTTCCTTATCTGCTTCCTGACCTCTCCACCAATGATGTCCATTTCTGTCAGGACGCAGTTAAAGTCTCCCCCTAAAATAATATTTTGTCCCCTGTATGAGCCTGCAAGCAGGCTCTCTAGTATGTCGTAAAAGATAGGTTGTTGTCCGTAATGTGGTGGTGCGTGTATGCAGACTATGGTGTATGTGTGTTTGTTGTCGTCTTTTACTTGAACTATGGCTGTCCTGCCGTCACTATCTCTGTCTTTTCTAATGATCGTCCACCTGTCTGATGTTTGTAAAATTGCCACACCTGAACCTGTTTTGCTTATGGCTAGGCTGAAGCACGCGTGCCGCAGGCCTAGCCATGTTGTGATGCGGGATGCGTGGTCGTCTGTGTGTGTTTGTTTCCTGTAGTAAAATGAAATCTGGCTTGTGTTTGTGTATGAGTGTTCTGATGTGATCTAGTTTGGACCTGAGGCCCCTAATGATTAATGTTAGGTCTTGTTGGTTGGCTACGGCTTCGGCAATAACTATTTGCCTCTCCCTTTCCTCTAGGAGTCGCCTTTCTTGTCTTTGTTTTCTCAGTGGACATTGACTGTCCCAGTGAGCATCACTGGTACAGTGCGTACACTGAGTACGGCGGCCTGGCAATGTCACCCACGTGGTTACAGTTCTCCCACTTCTTGATCTCACTTTCATGTAGTGAGGGATTTTTACGTTTTCGAATGGTCTATACCTGAACATCCAATCACAGGTGATTCCGATTCTGGCTGCTTCGGCTTCTTTGTCGCCTGTCATCTTTGCGACGAGTTTTTCTACCTGATCTTTGTCGATGGTTGGGGGTAACCAATGGATCACCCCATTCTGTTTTTCCTTCTCCACGTGTTCGATTTCTATTGAGATTTTTGTTGAGGCCAAATTGATCTTTTTCCCTTCTAAATTCTTGTAAATAGTGATGTGTGCCGCCGAACTCAGTGTAAAGTACCACTTGAATGGGCTATCCAAGCGGTACAGGGTTGTGATGCTGTTCTGTCCGATACCGAAGGGCCTGGGAAATAAAAATCCTGAGTCTCACACGTCGTGGCGACTGCTTGACCAAGCGGCCTTTATTTCTCTGGTGGAGGTTGCCCACATTTGGGGTGATCGCAGGGGTCAACCCAACCGAAGTGCAATGGAAGGGCCTCACCATGATCAGGGTTTTTCCCGTGCCAGGTAAGTATGCCTCATTGTATTCGTTGATTTCAGCCCATTTACCCGGCATTGCAAGAAAACAATAGTATTGTTGTTTGGGGAAAAGCTAAATATTAATTACACACGCAATAATAATCTTACATTTCTTATAACAAATCGAAGTAACTATATGTTTTACACATTAAAATACATTTTATCTTTCCCAACGTTATCATCATTAACAGTAATACTGGATGATAATTTGATTAAAATACTGACTTATTATCTCCCATTCTGCTATTTAGCCAATTAAAAAAAAATAATTACTATATTATCTCCCATTGTAATTTTTTCTTAGATTAGCATGATTACTTCCCTTAGGCCAATCTCTTCAAACATTCACAACTTTAATATGTGAATATTTATATATTTATAGCCCTACCAAAGAAATCTGGTGCATTGAATGCGATGTTCATCGCACAATAAGCCTTATGAGTCACATGACTAAGATATTATTATGAATCATTATGCGAAGTGTGTGAAATAAAATCAGTTCAGAAATTAGTGATAAACAGTGTGGTTTTGTTGGAAGTAAAGAAATGAACAATGCCATATACATCATAATATTTTTATTAGAAAAAGCCATAGAGGTGAAAAACAGATCCATTCCTAGATCATACCAATGCATTTGACAAAGTAAAGTACCAATAAATAATCAAAATTTTAGAAAGCATAAAAGTAGACAGCAATGAACTGAGTAAAATAAAGAACATGTACTGGCAACAAACAGCGGCCATAAGAACTGGAAATCAATTGGGAATGTTTCAACAAATAGCTGGTTTTAAATAGCTGGAAACATTGTTAACCACAGATGGTAGATGTACAACCAAGATAAGATGTACAATTGCTCAGGCCAAAGGAGCGTTCCAAAAAGTGAAGAAGATACTGTGCAATCTATTTTAACCAATAGAAACAAGAAAAATAGTTCTTAAATGTGATGTAGAACTATTCTTAACACATGATTGTAAATCATGGACAATATAAAAACAAACAAAAAAATCACTGGAAGCTGTAGAAATGTGGTTTTAGAGAAGAATGTTGAAAATACCATGGACAGCTAAGAAGAGTAATGAAAACGTTCTGAAAGAGGTCAATGCAAGTAGAGAGAGTCAGTGGTCTGGGTTTATGAAATTCCAGTGGATATTTTTAAACCAACCAAAATTATTTTTTCCATTGGATTGTGCTTTTATTTATTGTGTTCTGTGGTGACATATAGGTCACAGATATATGGAGGTGCCATTATTTGACTTGGAAGGTGGTTTTGAGGGAAACCTAATCCATAGAAATGGAACACTTGTTCTCAACATCACAGGACAAAACATTTCAAAGGTGAACTTTAACCTTCTGCTGGGAGTTCTGTCCGGGCCCTTCGGTATTGGACAGAACAGCATCACAACCCTGTACCGCTTGGATAGCCCATTCAAGTGGTACTTTACACTGAGTTCGGCGGCACATATAATTTACTACAAGAGGCTGGAAGGAAAAAAGATCGATTTAGCTTCACCAAAATTATCGATGGAAATCGAACTCGTTGAGAAAGAGAAACAAAAGGGGGTGATCCATTGGTTACCCCCAACCATCGATCAAGAACGTGTTCAAAAAGGAACAATATGTGGTCCAAAACAGGATCAAACCCGTACTCAGTGTCATAGCGCATCGCCACGAAAAGCCAAACGCTAGGGAACACTGCCAACTCGCTAAGCTTGACGGGAAGGTAACGTTGACCTAACTGTTCGGAGCTGGAGCGCCATTACACTCTGTCTCTTCCTTTGATGGTGCAGAAGGTGACTTGTCCATCTTTTGATGTTACTCCTCCATGTTAGTCTTGGTCTGCCTCTGCCTCTTTTACCTTGTATCTTCTCTTCCAATATTACTTTTAGTAGGTTGTTGTGTCTTTTAACATGCCCCAAAACTTTCATTTGTCTTGTTTGAATTGTGGTTAGTAGTTCTCCTTTCATTTTTAGTTGTTTTAAAACTTCATGATTTGTTTTATCTTCCTTCCATCCAATTCTACTCATTCTTCTATAAATGCACATCTCAAAGGCTTCAATTTTCTGTTCTGTATTCCTGTCTACTGTCCATGTTTCTGCACCATACAGGAATATTGAGAAGATGTAACATTTTGCTATTCTTAGTTTCAGCCCTGCTGTTATTTGTTTTGTTGTTAGTATATTTTTCATGGCATTAAAATTACTTTTTGCCATACCTATTATTTTGTTTATTTCATTTGTACATTTTCCATTACTGGTTATAGTATGTCCCAGGTAGTTATAGTTCTGAACTGTCTCCAGATGTATTCCTTCAACTTTGATATTTAACTGTAGGTCTTGACAATTTTCTTTGTTTATGATCATAGTTTTAGTCTTTTTGATATTCATATCTAGTCCATATTTTTTGCTCGTCATGTTTATTACATTAAGCAATTGTTGTAGATCTTTAGGATTTTCTGATAGTAGTACAGTATCATCAGATAGATGCAGTGACAGAGACATGTAACATCAAAGGAAAATCACTAATTCAGACAGTTCGAGCAGTTCAAGAACAACAAATGATATAAACCACGACACCTTTTAGGTATCAGTGAAAAGAGAAAAGAAGAAGAAGTAAAGTATCATCAGCATATCTTAGGTTATTGATTATCTTTCCATTAATGTTTAGGCCTGGCATCTCTGTGATGTTTTTAAAGATTTGCTCAGTGTATAGATTGAACAAGCTTGGTGATAGGAGGCATCCTTGTCTTACTACTCTTTTTATATCAATGGGTGTAGAGTTCTACACCCATTGATATAAACCCAGCGGGGTTAGTATCTACCCAGCTGCTACCTGCAGTAAAGATGACAGACAGTTGAGGTTTGGTAGGGATTGGGATGGCTGTAGAGAACAATTAATTAGTTAAATGGCGCATTTGAACACAAAGTACCGGTATAATATCATGACTATAATAGAGTGACAAGAGGTAGGGTTCGATCCTAACTGACGGCTTCCGGGTTCACCCAGTCTTAAATGGGTACTGGATTTTTTCTGGGAAAGTAAAGCGGCACGGGCGTAATACCGACCACATTACCCCAAAAATCATGTGCTGAAGGTCTGTAAAATTTATGGTCACTAATACCCTATTAATTGGGCTTGAGATCAATCATGAAAAGACTAAAGTCATGAAAAGTTTAATTCCAACAGATAACAAAATATACATGGAAAACAAACCAGTAGAAGAGATCGATCACTTTATCTATCTTGGAAGTCACATTGATCGAGAAGGGGATACAAGTAAAGAAATTAGAATCAGAATAGCTAAAGCAGCAATGTCTTTCAGAAGCCTTGAAAAGTTGTGGAAATCAAAATTAATCAGCACAAACACAAAACTTAGGCTATTCAAATCAAATGTACTATCAACCCTTATGTATGCGTGTGAAAGCTGGAAAACAACAAGAGATATAGAAACAAAGTTGAACGCATTCGAAAATAAATGTCTAAGGAATATACTTGGTATAGCGTGGAACGAATTCAAAACAAATGAGGAAATTAGAGAAATCGCCAATCAACCACTAATATCTTCAGAAATAAAGAAAAGACGATGGTCATATGTTGGACATGTGATGAGAAGAGACAATAACCGAATAGCAAAGCAGGCCCTCATATGGGAAACAACAGGTAAGAGAAAAAGAGGAAGACCCAGGGAGACACTGAGACGAACATTGATGAGAGAGGCAAGAGCAACAGGATTCGGCTCCCTCAATGAGATAGAGCTGCTTACACAGGACAGAGACAAATGGCGAGATTTGATAAAATATCTTTAAAAGAAAACTGCTAGAACAAAAATTCAGATATGAGAAGGTGTATCTTGGTCTACGCCCTATGGGCCAGCAACGGCTTGAAAGGTCAATAGATAGATAGAATACCCTATTTCCTATACGCCACTTGGCGTGACGGGGACTCTTTACTTTAAAAAAAAAATAATATAGTGACACTATGATCGATAGCCCAATGTAATGGCATGGAACCTAGTTCCTGAACAGGTTCGAATGAAGACTTAGTCAGGCCCTAATCTAAATAAAACTTAGAGAGGCAAATAAACGATGTGCTGGATGAAAGCAAGGAGCCAAGTATTGGGGTGTATCATACACTCCTACAAGGTATGGTGACAGCTTTATAAAGAAGGAACACAATTAAAAAATACTAACGTTTCGGCCTAGATGCTGCCCCTGGTTGGAATTTTTTTTTGTTATTCTTTATTTCTTAAAAAGACAATACATTTTATTTAACAACAAAAATTACATTTTTATGAATCAATGATGATGATGATGAAGGATATTACATAAATGTTCAATGTGATTAGAAGTTGAATAAATACATTTCACCACTCGACCAAAAGGATTTAATTTAAGGAGTGCCAGGGGCGACATGATTACCCCGACGTCTGGTGTCGGCGAAAGATAACACTTTCTTCTAAACCTGGCGGCTATCGCCTATTGCTACTGAATGTAGCAAACGAGGCGACAATAGCTCGTTGTAAGGGATAAAAAACACAATTGTATTAAGTAGTTCTTTCTTCATTCTCAACTGCTTTGAAACTTCACTGTTGTCATCTTTTACTTTCAACTATTTCTCTCCATTTTCCTACATATGCACATTTCAAAGGCCTAAACTTTCTGCTGTTTTCTTATCTAATGTCTATGTTTCTGCACCGTACAGGAATGTTGAGTAAATATAACAATTTACTATTCACAGTTTTGTCTTATCTGTTATTTCCTTTGATGTAAGTATATCTTTCATGTTGTTAAAATTCTTTTTGCCTTTCCTATACTTTTGTTTATTTCACTCTATTTGTACACTCACCCATTTATAAAAATTTTTATTTCCTGAATTAGTTCCCTTTTCAGATTTTTATGTTAATAATTTGATGAAAAACACAATAGAAAGTTACTGAGTCCAGTACCCAAGTTTGAGTGAGTGCTGATTTCAGCAGCATCTGAAGAAATAACAGTAAATTATATATTTTGAAATAGAATACATTGAACATTAACATTTGTTATAACAAGTTACAGCATTCATCATCATCATCATGTGCCATACAGGTTGGCGTAGGTGATCATGTCCCTCCACAATATTCTATCTACAGTGCATCGTATCAGTTCTGTTGTTGACTGTTTTCCATGCCATGACACCAAGCTATCCAGTATTTTCTCTCTTTGTCGTCCACGATCTCTCTTTCCTTTTATTTTGCCAGTTGTAACCAAGTATTCCAACTTTCCTCTTCTCATGATGTGCCCGAAAAATGTTGATTGTTTCTTTCTGATGTTTTTTAAGAGCTCCCTTTTTGTGTTGGCCTCTTTGAGAACTTCCTCATTGGTCTTTTTAGCTGTCCAGGGAACTTTCAACATTCTTCTGAGAAATCCCATCTCTGTAGCCTCTAATCGTCTTTTGATTTGTTTGTCTACTGTCCATGATTCGCTTCCATAGGTCAGAATTGGTTCTATATAGCACAGATTAACTCTCTTTCTCACTTCTATTGACATAGATTTGTTGCATAAGATATTTTTCATTTTCTGAAATGCTATTTTGGCCTGACCTATTCTGCTTTTTATTTCTGTGGTGCATCTCCCATCTGATGTAATTATTGTGCCCAAGTATTTGAAACGCTGCACTTGTTTCAGATTTGTCTCGTTTATTTTTATGCTGCATGATAGTGGTGATTGTTTCTTCGATATAACCATTACTTCTGTTTCTTTATTATTCAGACTGAGACCTTTCTTGTTGCTTTCTTTTACTATTATGTCTATCATTTCTTGTAGTTTGTTCTCTGTCTCTGCTATTAAGACTGTGTCATCCGCATATCGCAAATTATTTATGTTGTGACCGTTGACTTCAATTCCTTTTTTGTCTACTATTGATCTCATAATATATTCGCTGTAAAGTGAAAACAAATCCGGTGACAGAACACAGCCTTGTCTGACTCCTTGCTTTATATATTGGAATTGTCCTGTTTGGTTGTTAATTCGTATAGCTGTTGTTTGTTGCCAGTACATGTTTTTTATGATTCGCAGATCCTTGCCATCAATGTTTAATTTTTCCAGCATATTGATTATTTCCACATGCTTTACTTTGTCAAATGCTTTCGTGTAGTCTATAAAGCACATATATAGATCTTTCTTTACCTCTGTAGATCTTTCTATCAATGTTCTTAAGATGTATATTGCATTATTGGTGCCCTTTCCTTCCACAAATCCACATTGTTCCTCACTTACTTCTGGTTTTATTTTGTTCCTTACACGTCTCATGATTATTCTTAGTAATATTTTAGTCATATGGCTCATGAGACTAATAGTGCGATGGTCTTCACAATCAGTGACTCCTGACTTCTTTGGTATGGCTACAAAGATAGATTTTAGTACATCTTCGGGTATGTGACCAGTGTTATATATGTCATTGAGTAATTTTGTTATGACTTGTACTCCCAGCTCTTCTAATGCATTTATCTCTTCGATTATTATATTGTTAGGACCTGGAGCTTTGCCTCTTTTCATGTGTTGAATTGCGTCCTCCACTTCACTCTGCATTATTGTTGGTCCTGTGTCTTCATTTGAATTGTTTAACCCTGGTCTTTCATCATCATAAAGTTGACTGATATATTCTGTCCATCTTTCAATTGTCTTCTCCTGTCCCATTATTATATTTCCTTCATTTGATTTCACACATCCTAAAACTTTGACTTCTTTTCTTTCTGTTAATTCATTTAATTTATTGTGCATAAATTTTGAGTCTTTCTTTTGTTGTTTTTCCATTTCTTCACATTTCAGTTTTAACCATCCTTCCTTTGCTTCTCTGCACTTGTTTTGGATCTCTTTGTGCAATATTTTGTATGTCCGTTCTTCTTTCTTATGTTTTCTTCTTTTGTCCATTAGTTGTAATATTTCTTCTGTCATCCATTTCTTTTTGTTGATTCTTTTAGCCACTGGTATTACTTCTTTTGATGTTTGTTGAATCGATTGTTTGAGCATTTCCCACTGCTCCTGGATGTCCTGTTTTTTCTCAATAGCATTATATCTATTTTGTACTATCATGCTGTACTTATCACTCATCTGTTTATCTACTCTTAGCATATCTAGTTCTAATTGTATATTTCTTGGTGATTTCTGTGCCTTCCGCAGTTTTATTCTTATCTTTCCAACTACTGGTACATGGTCACTATTGCAATCTGCTCCTGGCCTTGTTTTAACCAATGTTAGCCCATTCCTGAATCTTCTTTGTACCAGTATAAAATCAATTTGATTGTGTACTTTTTTGTCAGGGCTTTGCCATGTCCATAGTCGCCTAGGGTGTTGTTTGAACCATGTGTTACCTATAATCATTTCATGTGTCTTTGCCCAATCTATCAATCTATCCCCTCTGTCATTTGTCTCTTCAAGGCCATGCCCCCCAGTCACATTTTGCACTTTAGCTGTTCCTAGCTTTGCATTGAAATCCCTTAATATAATAGTTATTTCTTGGGGTTTACACTGTTCCATGGTCACTTCTAGCTCCTCGTGAAAAGTGTCAATGTCTTCTTCTTCGCTATTACTTGTTGGTGCATAAACTTGAATTATGTTAATTTCCATTGGTCTGCCTCTCAATTTTACTAGCAGAATTCTGTCTGATACTGGCCAAAATCCTTTCACTGTTTTGCTTCTTTCTCTATCTAATATGATGCCTACTCCTCTTTCGTGTGTGGTTCCCCCAGAGTAAATTACATTTCCACTGTCACGTTGTAATAATCCTGCTCCTGTCCATCTCATTTCACATAGTCCCAAGATGTTCAATTTCATTCTCTTCATTTCTTGGCTGATGTTTCCTAGTTTACCAACCTGGAATGCTGATCTAATGTTCCAAGTTCCTATTGTTAGTGTCTCTTTATTTTTGATCTTGCATACAGTTGCTTGGTGACGCTCCCTACCAGACGAGGTGGCTGTGAAGTACCCATTAACGTTGTTAGCTGTAAATATAAGGTTGTGATTTGTCATGATTATTCCAGGCAATTTAAGAAGGTAGTTTGCCATTCCTTTCCTTCTTGGCAGTGACTGTACTAGTCGGAGATCGCAGCCATTGTCTCTATTCATGAGATCCTCTGCCTGCCATCGTGGTGTGGGGACCATAACCGGCACTACTTGTCTGCTGCTCCCACAACACCATCCACCACCTGCTCCAATGGCTTCACATAACCCTGATAGGGGGGCTAAACGGGAGCTCCACCTTGCCCAGGGGTGTCCCAAAGACTAGCGGAGGAAAGGAGACATCTTACTCCTCCTTTGGTAGGGCAGAACTCTACCCCGCTAACTTTGTTAGTGCAATGAACAATGTTACAGCATTACAGAAGAATAATTCATAAAGAAAATTTAACATTTCTTTCATTAAAGTAATCGCTACTTGTGGGATTACCCTACTCAGGACCATACCAACTGTCAGAAGGCAATGGAAAACCACTGACATATAATGCTTAAATAATTACATAGCCAAAAAATGCTGGGGTAATAGTAACGTTATGTAAAGGATATGCTACTTATTTACTTATTACTATAATATATATATATATATATATATATACACTTATAGATCACTGTTTTTATTTACTTTTGTTTCAAATGTTGACTGGTTTTCTCTACAGGAACTCCTGGCTTATGGGTTGTGCAACATTTTCTCTTCATTTTTTGCATCATTTGTTTCTGCTGTTTCTCTATCCAGAAGTTTAGTGCAAGAAAATGTGGGAGGTAGAACTCAGGTAATTATCATGTAAATATGTTAGGTATAAATTTTAGAAAAATGAAATCAGGTTCCGACTCCATTAATTGTAATATTTTTTTTCATTGTGAGAGCTGCAACATAAATAGTGACACATTTGAGGAAAAAATATTTGACTAATAATTTTATATTTAAAAAAATAATTTTTGTAGTAATTATGATAGAATTTAGAAATAAATAAAATGTGAATTACAAAGAAATAACAAAGTAATCTAGCATCAATAAAATTCATTTATTTCAACAAGTGTACATAGTTGTATCTCCCTTTTGCTGATTGCACTATAGTTTCTAAAATAAAAGTGCTAACTATTTTATATATATATATATATATATATACATATATATATATATAATCTGATGATTAACCCTAGATTATGATACCTATCTATAATTATCCCTGTTATGATACTGCAGTAAAAATTATGACCACTTAAAAGGTTACTTTAGGTGTTTTAAAAATAGTAATTACTCTGAATACTTGACACAGTCCTGTGAATTCACACTCGGCAAAAAAAAAATCTGGGACTCAAAATTCCCAGCTCAGTTTGATTTATGACTTGTGTTTCACCTTATGGACTGGATGTATTACAATGTCTATCAGTACACTCGCTGTAAATCCGTCAGTATGTGTCAGTGACCACATAGCGTTATTTTCCATGTTTCACGAGTCACCGAGGGTTATTTGATGTTTGCAGATGACCTGGAAAAAAAATGGCCAATATCTTGAAAATTGATGATTTTTTCTGCATAAAACGATGTATCTCACAATCTCAAAAAAATAAAATAAAAAAATTCCAACAGCAATGGAAACAAAATAATCACACAAGGGGTCACTGAAAGTGGTAATTAGGAAGGTACACGGAGGGAAGTAATGTTTGAACACATACATTATTCTATTATTGAATCATTAGCAATGATGCACTATGATGGAAATAACTCAACCCATTTTCTTAAAAAATTATTAGCAAAAGATTATGGGGGAAAAAATAGGAAACATACTTTGGAATCCAACAACAAGTTATACCAGACAAGCTCTTACCAGAACCAACAGGGAATGAGGAAAAGGAAAGACCAAGAAACCTTCAGAAAGAAAGAAACATCAAATCAGTTTGCACCTGGAAAAGATTAGAGGAGATGGAAAGAATTGAGAGGATTGGAGAGCTTTTGTGAGAATAATATAAGAAATGGCAAAAATGTAATAGTATTAAATCATTTTTTTAAAAATGATTGCCCCTTCTTTACTGTTGTCATTCTTCTTCATCTTCTTTCCTTCCTCATCTGCCTTTCAGCGTAGAGGGGAGATATAATTTGTGGTCTTTTGCTCTTCTTTCGCCTCTGCTGCTGTTATGTTTCCTAGTGCTTCTAATATTCCATCGACCCATCTTTTTCGTGGTCGACCCTTGAGTCTGGTGTTCTCACAATGTTTGTTGATGGCTCGTTGTGTTGTTTTGTTCTTTCTGCCTTGTCACATGGCCAAACCATTTTATCTGTTGTTTCCTTATATATTCTATGGCGGGTGGCTATTCCTAGCTTTTTTCTCAGTTCTTCATTTCTGATCTTGTCTCTCAGACTGTTTCCTGTCATTCGTCTAACACGTTTCATCTCAGCAGAGGTTATTTTTTTTATTGTTCTTGCATCTAGGGTCCAGGTCTGGCATTGGTAGCACAACGTTGGGATGAAGATTGTATTGTATAGTGCTCGTTTTGCCTCCAGAGTTATTTCCTTGTTGGACAATAGTGGTGATAACTATCCAATGATTTGACAAGCTTTATTGCATCTTCATTCTATCTAATGACTGTTGTCATTACCACAAGTAAATTATTAAAAAATAGTAGGCCTACAATTTCAATCACTGGACACTTGACTTTGACTGTTTTGGTAACACCAAAAGAAGATAAATATTTAAATTAAATAAATTGTGCTTGATTTGCTACTGTTGATCTCTCTTATCAGGTGACAGGACTCGTGTCCAGTGTTCTACTTATTATTGTCTTACTTGTTGTGGGGCCTTACTTCAAAACATTACCAAACGTAAGTAACAACAATTTTAATGTATTAATTTGTACAATCTCAGAGTAACAGACATGCTGTATTAATTTGTACAATCTCAGAGTAATAGACATGCTTAATAGATTTGTACAATCTCAGAGTAACAGACATGCTGTATAGATTTGTACAATCTCAGAGTAACAGACATGCTGTACAGATTTGTACAATCTCAGAGTAACAAACATTCTGTATAGATTTGTACAATCTCAGAGTAACAGACATGCTGTATTGATTTGTGCAATCTCAGAGTAACAGACATGCTGTATAGATTTGTACAATCTCAGAGTAACAGACATGCTGTATAGATTTGTACAATCTCAGAGTAACAGACATGCTGTATAGATTTGTACAATCTCAGAGTAACAGACATGCTGTATAGATTTGTACAATCTCAGAGTAACAGACATGCTGTATAGATTTGTACAATCTCAGAGTAACAGACATGCTTTTAAAGATTTTTACAATCTCAGAGTAACAGACATGCTGTATTAATCGGTACAAACTCAGAGTAACACATATGTTGTTATAATATTTTTAGAATGAAAACTTGTACAATAGACTTTTTAAAATCCCTAAAAAGAAGAGAAAACCTAATAATTCAATTCGTTTACAGTGATAAAATTTAAATAGTATTACAGTTTAACAATAAAATAATTATAATTAGGCTTGTTGCAGGAGCTACTGAGTTAAGTGCTCTGTGCACACCATGAGCTGTGTGTCTCATCCGTTTTGATCATATTTCAATATTCCAATTGTTTACGATGAATGATGATATCGTATGACAGGGAACAGTTGGCTGTGTTCACTTTCTGCGTGGTTTTGCCTTATGTCTTTTGGCATGTGCTGAGACTGCTATGATGGGGACTACAGTTACCTTTCTTTGTTTGGGAGATGAGATATTAATTTGGATGATTATGCTGGCACGGGTGGTTGAGCAATTATGGATTTTAATTTGTTTGCAGTGATACCCGGGGCCTTCCATAACCAAATAATTATAATAACCCTTCTATATAAACTAACAAAAGAATCTCAAAACAGGTTCTCATATGGGAACCAGAGAGTAAAAGAAAAAAGAGGCAGACTTAGAGAAACACTAAAAAAACACTGAGGTGAGAGGCAACATCATCAGGCATCAACTCCCTTGTAAAGATTGGGCAACTTGGTCAGAACCATTTGGCAAAACACAATACAGGTCCTTGCAAGGTCTAATATTTGTGGCTGGACACAAGAGTCTAGAATCTCTGCCCTTTGTGCTGTCTTCAGCCCAAATGGACAATAGACAGCTACATATATATAAGCTAATATTATCATCATTCATTGAGGAAGTCTTCAAGTAAATTTGTTGTCAGTTTCTTCCTCCAAAGATCTTCTTCAACGTTCATCCATCATCAAGTAGGTGTGAATGTGTCATTAGTTTCCAGCAAGCGGCTATATCTGTGTCTTTAGACCCAACACGCCCATCTTCAGCATGTAAAGATTTTTTATTGTTTAACAATTTTGCCCAGGCAGCAGCCAATCTATCCTACTCTTTTTTGACTCTGTGGAGTTCTATCCTTTCCATACATTTTTTTCACACCATACTCCATGCTGATTTTGGTCGCATATGTTTAGCCACATAGTGCGTCGCTTTCAATTTAATTAGTGTAAATGATCATCAAACCACATTCTTTTAACATGTCTTGTATCATTTTGGTATTGCTGGAATCTAATACCTTGTTCAAGTATCTAAAAATGTATATATATGATGTTACATATTATATGTATATATAAATATGTAGATCAATTTTTAAAACCATGCATAATTTTGTCTCTGAAATCTTTTCCATTGCTTCAGTAAAAAGCTTCCATACAGAAAGAGTTAATGAGTACAGAATGCACATAGGACCTTGTTTTTAGACTTTACCCAAGAGATCTTGACACTGTATCTCACTACCACAAGACCGTATCTCACTACCAAGAGACTATATCTCACTACCAAGAGACCGTATCTCACTACCAAGAGACCTTGACACTTAAAAAACAAAATGAAACTGCGGATTCCAAGATAAAAATTCCTGCAGCCTGTGCCAAGATTCAAACACAGGACCTTCTTGTTTAGGGACTGACATCTTATCTCTAGAACACCCAGTCCCCTTCCATTAGTCTACACTTTTTATTTCTACCCATGTTTACTCCGTTCCTAATAATAGTCTCTTCTCTTATCTGGCCATATTGTGAGCTGTTTATTTTTTTTTTGCTTATATTTTTATATAAATTTATGTTTTTAAAACGTGCTTTAGTTTATGCCATTTTTATCTATCTGTCTATTGACCTTTCAAGCTGTAGCCGGCCCATAAGGCATAGACCCAGATACTCTTTCTCTTATCTAAATTTTTATTCTAGCAGTTTTCAATACTTCTAAAGAAATGTTTTCAAATCTTGCCATTTGCCTCTGTTCTGTGCAAGCAACTCTATCTCATTGAGGGAACTGATTCCTGCTGCACTTGCCTCTCTGATCAATGTTCTTCTCAGTGTCTCTCTGGGTCGGCCTCTTTTCCTCCTACCTGTTGTTTCCCACATGTGGGCTTGCTTTGTTATTTGGTTATTATCTCTCCTCCTCACATGTCCAACATATGACCAACTGTCTTTTCTTCATTACTGAAGATATTAGTGGTTGATTGGCAATTTCTCTAATTTCTTTGTTTGTTTTGAATTCGTTCCACGCTATACCAAGTATTTTTCTTAGACATTTATTTTCTAATTTTTTCAACTTTAAGGTCTCAAGGTCTCTTGTTGTTTTCCAGCTCTCACGTGTATACATAAGGGTAGATATTAACAATTTTTAAATTTAAAACAATTAGAAATTATGCCATTTGCTTTCCTAAAAAAAGGCTTACGCATCTGTAAAGTTGGAACTGTCTTACACCATTAAAATGCAACTTTATGTTGTTAGTTCCTTTTGAATTGAAAATGGCACATAATCAGAAATTTAAAAAAAACTCCATGTTTAACAATTGATTGCTGTTGTTCTTCCAGCATTATTTGACTTAGCATGGGACCCATAGTATGTCTTGGTCATCATCGTCATCATCATCGAGTGCCTTCTCCGCAACGAAGGTTGGCTACCATGGATTGCCATTCTACTCTGTTTCTTACTTTGATGGTGCAGGCTGTCATAGATTAACTTATCCATCTTTACCATGTCTTGGTACACGTCCCTATTCTGGGTGAGCCATTTGGGGACCTGCTTTGTGAATTCTCTTTTGTGAGTCTTTTCTTTGTGAATCACTTCTCATCACATAGCACTCTTGATTATAGATTATATTGTTGGTGCTTTGGCCATTTCTCTTACTTATGCACCACAACACTGTTTCTATTATATAGTTTAGTCACTTCTTCCCCATCACAAATCTTACTGCAGTTAAGTATAACCTTTTACCAAACTCCCTTAATATTTGTTTTTAAATCTCAATTTTGTGTATTTTCTCATTATTCAACTTTCTTTGTTGATACTGAAACTTCGGAACATAAAAATTAAACACAAATAGTTTGTTTTGAAGAGAATTTATTATCATCATTTACAATGTGTGAAACATGATGATCATGTTTTTGAAATGTGACAAATATTTTCTTTCTCTTTTTAGTGTATTTTAGCAAGCATTATTCTTGTTGCCTTGAAAGGGATGTTTCTTCAATTTCTGGACCTGAAAGCCCTATGGAGTATTTCAGTCATTGACTTTGTAAGTAATGATGTATTTATCTAACAACATTTGATAACAAAGGCAACAATGACTTTTAGAAACCTTGATTAAATATGGAAATCAAAATTATTAAGCATGAAAAGATTCCTCAGGATTATCAAATCAAATATGCTAAATATGCTACCCACTCCTACTTAAGCATGCGACAGCTGGAAAACAACTAAAGAAATAGAAAATAAACTGGATGCTTTTGAAAACAAGTGTCTCAGGAAAATACTTGGTAAAGGATGGAATGAATTTAAGACTAGTACAGAAATATAAGAAATGATAAATCATTAACAAATTGTCTGTAATCCAGAGATGAGAAGGTGGTCATATGTTGTCCAGGTGATGAGAAGAGGTCACAAAAGCATTTCAAAGCATACCCTCAAATGTAAACTAAAGGGTAAAAGAAAAAGAGGCTGACCAAGAGCAACACTAAAATTAACACTGAGGTGAGAGGCAACAACAGCTGACTGTAGCTCCCTTGGCAAGAATGAGCGACTCACCCAGAACAGAGTCATGAGGTGAGATACATTTATGGGTCTTGTGAAAAGTCTAATGTTTAATCGGCAGACATGAAAAGTCTTGAATTTTTGCACTATCCTCAGCTTGAAAGGACAATAGATAGATAGATAGAGTTGATAACATTAGATATTAAAGGTATGTCCTAAAGTCTATAAAGAAAAGGAGATGAACGTACAAGACACATGCAATCAGAATGAATTAAATTAGAATTTCCCATCTTCAGACACTTAGTTGGATGCTAAATGGCAATGTTAAAGAAGGATACCGAAAGACAACTCCAAGCAGAACCATCAGCTGAGAAGTGTCATTCCTAGGTATCTAAATGCAAGACCTATAGTACCTAACAATGGTTTTTGTTCTAAGTATTATTATTAGCCACAAAGAAAGAAATATAAATGGATCATCATCATCATCTGTGTCTACTGGCCTAGATAATGATGCCTCTCCACAACTCTATATCTCTGTGGTTATTATTTATATTGTTGGCCTCCTACCAAACCATTCTCTTAAATTGTTTCGTTAGAGGGGGTATGAATCCAAAATTTGATTGAATTTGAATCTCAAAAAGTTCTCAAATCTCTCTCTACAATCCATCAATTAAGAATTAATAATATATTAAAGAAAGGGGGAGAAAATAAATCTTCTATTAAAAATTTTTAATGAAAAAAAAAATTTGAAAACTGTTTAATGAAAAACAAATGAAAGAATAGTCTTTTTTTTTATAAATATACCTATATTTATTAAAAAGATACAAATGAGATTTACATTTAGTAAATGAAGTACATAAAAAAAATTTAATCTCTTGAATTTTGAAGTATGGACCCTAAAACCATAATCCTTATACATCTCCACATGGCAAAATGAGTCTCCTTATTTCTTATTTATTTTAAAGAAATGTCTGAGTACAGGTTGTTGTTGTATTTATCAGGCTGTATGGATCATTACTTTTGCTGCAACAGTTTTTTTGGATGTTGACCTGGGCTTGATGGTTGGTGTTGGATTTGCATTGCTGACAGTCATCATAAGATCTCAAAGGTAGACCAAAATGAATTTGTCATATTTTAACCCTCGATATGATACCTCTGTAAAAATGGCAATCTCAAAATAATAATTCTTAGAATTCTACAGTTTGCTACACACAAATATTTGTTCCCGCCTTATACCTTTCTAATTATTCGTTCTGGTGGCCCCTGACAAGTTATTGCTGGTAAAATTATTTTTTTTTAAATGTGCACATAGTAAAGAGTAGGGAGCCGCGATAGCTCAGTGGTTAGTGAACTGGACTACAATGGACAAGAGGTAAGGTTCGATCCCAACCGACGGCTTCCGGGTTCACCCAGCCTTAAATGGGTACCGGATTTTTTCTGGGAAAGTAAAGCAGTACGGGTGTAATACCGACTACAATACCCCAAAAATCATGTACTGAAGGTCTGTAAAATGTATGGTCACTAACACCATATTCCCTATATGCCACTTGGTGTGACGGGGGTACTTTACTTTTTTTTTTTTTTACATAGTAAAGAGTACAATGCTATATTAAAATTATGACTTTTTAAAAGATAAATTTGGTCATAAATGCAATAAATTTTTTACTTTTGGCTACGGAATTCTCTTTGATTGTCAGTGAGACATAAAACAAACCTTTGTAAACACAGGATTGATAATGAATGACTGCAAAAATAACAGCAAATATACTGGCTGGCCTGATTGCCAACATGTCTATAGGCAAAGCGCTGTGTGCTGAATTCTAGGACAAAAATTGGGAATAATGAGCAAAAAGATAACTGCATCTGATTCTGATGGCTCTACATTAGGTAAACGCACATTTTTAAAGTAAAAGTCCAATGAGAATATTATTTCTCCAAAATTACAACATTAGGTAAATGCAAAGTTTTTTTTAGTAAAAGTTATATGAAAATATTATTTCTCTAAATTACAAAGGGTGTATTTTACGTAGTAAGTTTTACGAACACAGCATAACAACTTGTTTCATAGATAGGTATCGTAATCTAGGGCTGTCATTGAGGACGGTCAACCAATTGATTGGGCGGACATCATCAGTGCCCTCCAAGATGTGGGAAGAGCACAGGACTTCAACAACCACAAATCCATGTCACTCCTTCGGATGAAAGAGATTGAAGTTAAGATGGGCACAGCCAGAAATGAGAAACCTAGTGGGCGTGTTAATGTTTGAACATCGCAAACAATCAAATTTTAAAGCATTTGTGTTTTGATGTGGTAATTTTTACAATGGTATCCTAATCTAGGGTTAAAAGACAGGATACAGAAATAATAGCCCTTAGGTTTGATGTCTTGTTTAAAGTGTTTTTATTATTCCCTGTTTTCTGTGACAGTTGTAATAAAATTTGAGTGCATCTCCTAGCCGTGTCTCTTAAAAATCTTAATATAAAATCTAGTGAATGGCTTTATGATTGTACATTTTAGATGGAGCATCAATGTTATAGTTGTTAGAGCACTGCCTTGGTAATAAAATGAATATTGGTTCAATTCCTGCCTGAATCTCCATGTGATCCAGCAGAAAGAAAATGTGTACCTGTCTAATTGAGTTGTGGAAAGTAATAATAGCTATATTGAGCATTGACCACCTCAAATCTAAATTGCTGTTGCCCATTGTAGATAAATATCTTACTTCCCTATGACATTTTATTTTGTGGGATAATCTTCTCTTCTTTTAATACACATCTTCTTTTAAATAATTCTTTTAATAATAAGTCCAAGCAATATCCACTTCTGCTATCATTTGCTTCTTTGGTGCTGTATTTAAACATTTGAATGATCTTTCTATTTAATTCTTCTTCCTCTACATTCACCTCTTAAATGAATTTGCATGTTTATTGTCACTATTCAATGGCAAAACACAAAATCTGTGACTCCTGGACCTGACATATTCGTCGTCGGCATGAGTAAATTTTCTTTTTAATTGTTTAACAATTTTGACCAGGTACTATTTTGAAGTTTTATCTATCAAGGGTTCTTTAACGAGTGCCCACTGGGCGTATTTTTTATCTTTACCAAGATGGCTAGACATTGAGTCTTGCTACCCAGAGACAGGGAGAAGGTGAAACCATGAAGACACAACAGATTCTAAGAGAACAAGTTTGCCCACCTATGGTGGGACTTGAATCTGGAACCTTCTTGTATTCAACACCTTATGGTGTTAGTGACCATAAATTGTATAGACTTTTGGCACATGTTTTTTGGAGTAATGTGGTCAGTGTTAACGCCCAAGCAGCTTTACTTCCCAGAAAAAAATTTGGTAACCATTTGGAGCTGGGTGAACCCAGAAGCCATCGATCAGGACCGAACCCAACCTTTTGTCCTTTGTAGTCCAGTTCACTAACCACTGAGCTATTGCGGCTCCCAATATTTTATTAGTGTATGATAGTAAATATAAAATAATATAGTACGGAAATATAAATGTAGATAATGTGTTTTTAATTTTATTCTACAACAGGCCATACTCATGTTTGTTGGGACAAGTCCCTGGAACTGATATCTATAAGGATATTAGTGTGTACAAAATGGTAAATATTGTGAGAGTGTGTACAAAATTGGTAAATATTTTGAGAGTATCATTCATCATCATCATCATCAAGTACTGTGCCTGCTGGCATAGGTGATCATGTCTCTTCACAACTTTCGATCTCGACAGATATTTATCAACTCTGTTGTTAACCTTCTGCCAAGCCATTCTCTTAAGCTGTCTGGTTTATTTTCTCTTTGCTTCCCTCAATCTCTTCGTCCCTCAATTTTCCCAGTTGCTACAATATATTCCAGCTTTTCTCTTCTCATTACATGGCCAAAAAATGATGATTATTTCTTCCTAATATTGGAAATAACTGTCTTTTTGCTTCGGCCTTTTTCAGAACGTTTCCATTACTCTTCTTAGCTGTCCTTGGTATTCTCAACATTCTTCTGTAAAACCACATTTCAACAGACTCCAGTGATTTTCTTGTCTGTTGTTCTATTGTCCATGATTCACATCCATATGTTAAGACTGGTTCTACATAACATTTAAGAATTTTTTAGAGTATCTATCTATCTATTGTCCTTTCGAGCCGAAGATGGCACATAGGGCAGAACCACAATCTCAAAAACAGAAACCTTGTATGCCAAAGTGGCACATATTGCAGAGATTACTGCTCTAAAATATATGGTGCTGTTTCCATAACAATACTTTTTACAATGACAGCTTGTCAAGCCATCGATCAATCTTCTAAGTCGCCTCTTACAACATGCCTGGAAGGTCACAGTGTCACTATTCTTTACTTCCCTCATAATGAGGCCCCGGTAACACACAAGAATATAGAAAGTATACAAAATGGAGAATACTGCAAGCATATGTCTATCTATCTATCTATCTATCTATATATCGTCCTTTCGAGCTGAAGACGGCACATAGGGCAGAACCACAATCTCAATAAACAGAAACCTTGTGTGCTAAAGTGGCACATATTGCAGAGATCACTGTTTCTAAAATCTATGGCCAAGATATGCACAAAGTAGTTAATATTTTATTAGTGTGTACAGATGTGTATAAGTGTTGTAAAAAGTGAGCATGATTGTAAGTATTGAACAGCAGTACATATAAGGTTATAAATGTTGTCTTTAGAAGTACATCTATCAATGGAGACAAATACCATATATTGTTCTTTGTTTTTTCTGTTGTTGTTTATTTGTCATTTTTTCCGAGTGCTAACACATACCTTTTCCTTCTATTATTCCCTACATCTATCAATCTATTATCCTTTTGAGCTGAAGACAGCACATAGGGCAGAAATTCTAGATTCTATCTTCGACGATCTTTGTTATCTAGCATCAGACCTTGCTCATGACCCGCATTGTATCCTAGCACATGATTCTGTTCTGGATAAGTTTTTCAATCTCAGTAAGGAAGCTGATACCTGATGTTGTTGCCTCTTGCCTCAGTGTTCTTAGTGCTTATCTAGGTCTGTCTCTTTTACTTTTATCCTCTTCCTATTTGAGGGCCTGATATAAGATTCTCTTGTTGTCTCTTCTCACTACATGGCTAATATATGACACCTTTTTCTCTTGATTGTATTTGATATTTTTGAATGCTTTGTCATTTCTCTTACTTCTGCACTAGCCTTGATTTAATTCCATGGTATACAAAGCATTTCCTGAGACATTTGTTTTCAAATGGATCCAGTTTATTTTCTATTTCTTTAGTTTTTTCCAGCCCTCACTTCCATAAGTAAGGGAGGATAAATACATTTGGTTGGTTGCGTTTGCCCGATGACTAAAGTATTCTAGAGTATCGTGGTAGACTAGAATATTCCTCTTTATCATCCGCCCTTACAAGGACATAGTGGACGTGTCTGCGTTATGTTGTGGTTTGCAGTATAACTGTTATATTTGCGCCTTTCGGCCCAACACATCCGACTTCAGCACGACATTTTTGAGTACCGGTTGTCTTCCCTCTTCAATCCCTGCATGCTTGGCCAGACTAGACAGGTTAGTCTGTTACTGGAGGCACCACGGAGAGGTGGAGCAGGGTCTGGATGGTTTTGATTCACCGATCCTGGCGCAAGCTATCAGCTGTGGGTCGCTGACAACTTCTAACTCTGGTGCTGGGAGGCATACATTCTTGAACATCTGTCTATTAATCTATTGACCTTTCAAGCTGTAGCTGGCCCATAGGGCATAGACCCAGATACTCCTCTTATCGAAATTTTTATTCTAGCAGTTTTCAATATCCTTATAAAGATCTTTTATCAAATCTTGCCATTTGTCTCTGTTCTGTGTAAGCAACTATCTCAGTGAGGGAGCCGATTCCTGCTGCTATTGCCTCTCTCATCAATGTTCTTCTCAGTGTCCCTCTGGGTCTTCCTCTTTTCCTCTTATTTGTTGTTTCCCACATTTGAACATACAAGATTATAAATATTGTCTTTAAGAAGTATGTACAAGATTATAAATGTTGTCTTTAGAGATTATGTACATGATTTTAAATGTCATAATGGTATGTGTACAAGATTGTACAGAAGTATTCAAGCAGTGTTGTACATTGATCACAGGAGATGAAGAACACTCATTTTATCTAGTTGCTGGGTGTCTAGAGGTAAAATATTGGCTCTAGACAAGAAGGTGCCAGATTACAATCCCACCATGGGTGGTGTTAATTCATCACTTTAAATCCATGGTGCTTTCATGGATAACATAATTAATTTGTATGTCCTTAAATAATGATAATTGTACTTATTAATTCTACTACAACTGATAAGTGAATTAAACTTAGGGGAAAAAGAGATAAGGGTAACAGAGATACGGGTAACAGAGATAAGGGTAACGGAGATAAGGGTAACAGAGATAAGGGTAACAGAGATAAGGGTAATGGAGATAAGGGTAATGGAGATAAGGGTAACAGAGATAAGGGTAACAGATAAGGGTAACAGATAAGGGTAATGGAGATAAGGGTAATGGAGATAAGGGTAACAGAGATAAGGGTAACAGATAAGGGTAATGGAGATAAGGGTAACAGATAAGGGTAACAGAAATAAGGGTAACAGATAAGGGTAATGGAGATAAGGGTAACAGATAAGGGTAACAGAGATAAGGGTAACAGATAAGGGTAATGGAGATAAGGGTAACAGAGATAAGGGTAACAGATAAGGGTGATGGAGATAAGGGTAACAGAGATAAGGGTAACAGAGATAAGGGTAACAGAGATAAGGGTAACAGATAAGGGTAATGGAGATAAGGGTAATGGAGATAAGGGTAACAGAGATAAGGGTAACAGAGATAAGGGTAACAGAGATAAGGGTAACAGATAAGGGTAATGGAGATAAGGGTAATGGAGATAAGGGTAACGGATAAGGGTAACAGAGATAAGGGTAACAGAGATAAGGGTAACAGATAAGGGTAACAGATAAGGGTAATGGAGATAAGGGTAATGGAGATAAGGGTAATGGAGATAAGGGTAACAGAGATAAGGGTAACAGAGATAAGGGTAACAGAGATAAGGGTAACAGAGATAAGGGTAACAGAGATAAGGGTAATGCAGATAAGGGTAACAGATAAGGGTAACAGATAAGGGTAATGGAGATAAGGGTAATGGAGATAAGGGTAACAGAGATAAGGGTAACGGAGATAAGGGTAACGGAGATAAGGGTAACAGAGATAAGGGTAACAGAGATAAGGGTAACGGAGATAAGGGTAACGGAGATAAGGGTAACAGAGATAAGGGTAACAGAGATAAGGGTAATGGAGATAAGGGTAATGGAGATAAGGGTAAGAGATAAGGGTAACAGAGATAAGGGTAACAGAGATAAGGGTAACAGATAAGGGTAACAGATAAGGGTAATGGAGATAAGGGTAATGGAGATAAGGGTAACAGATAAGGGTAACAGATAAGGGTAATGGAGATAAGGGTAATGGAGATAAGGGTAATGGAGATAAGGGTAATGGAGATAAGGGTAACAGAGATAAGGGTAACAGAGATAAGGGTAATGGAGATAAGGGTAACAGAGATAAGCTTTACAGAGATAAGCTTTACAGAGAAAAGCTTTACAGAGAAAAGCTTTACAGAGATAAGCTTTACAGAGACAAGCTTTACAGAGACAAGCTTTACAGAGATGATGAGCTTTACAGAGAAAAGCTTTACAGAGAAAAGCTTTACAGAGACAAGCTTTACAGAGGTGATGAGCTTTACAGAGAAAAAGGTTACATAGAGAAAAGATACCAAACTTTAAGGAAATATTTTGGCAGGAAATCAATGACTGAATTGATTCTATAGAAAGTGGTAAAGAAATATGATTGCCTATTTGAGTGGCAAGGTATTTAATGAAGATAATCTTTACACAATATCAGAGATAGCATCATTTTTACAATGTAATTTTTTGTCAAATTTTTTACTTTGTTTCAATATTATTTTTTTTAGGCAGAAGAAGCTCCCAATATAAAAATCTTTAGGTTTGATTCGGCCATTTTCTTTGCAAATGCAGAGTTTTTTAAAAGTTCACTATACAAACTCACTGTGGACCCAAACAACTTGAAGAAGAAACAGAGAAAATTGAACAAGAAGAAAAAGAGAGAAGATAAAATGTTGTTAAATATGAGAACGGTAAGTCAAAAAGTTCAAATCATCATCTTTGTTGACACATATGATCATATCTCCCTGTAGACATGAAAAATGATATTGCACTTAATAATGGACAACCAGGTGTGTCCATGGTGGGTGTAAATAAATAAATTAAAAATTTATGTTGTAGGCTAAGATTACCAGACTGTGTGGGCGAAATATAAAACAAAATATATACAGTCGAACCTGGTCTTAGGACCACCTGTTTAAAGCGTTTCCCTGGTTATAGGACCGGGTCTACAATTTCCCCGAGTTTTTTACTATATACTAACACTGATTACGGCGCTCACCGTATGACGCGACCAGAGACCAGGCTAATTAACCACCGCCAATGTTATTTATCCCGTTTACGACACGCGGGTAATCCGAGATAATGATACACTGACCAGCCAGTCCTTCTCCGTCTCGCTGGGAGCCATAAACGATCGACACCCGGTGTCTACAGGTGTCGAAGTTTTCCCGTATTTAGTGAGTCCCAGATTACAGTGGGATGTGTTACGTTTATCAGTCAATACTGGTGTGAGAAACACGGCAGACACAGATCTATGATTCGTGAAGTGACATCACTTCGCGGTTCCGTCTAGACCAGAGTAGACCATTGCGTGGCCCGTATAAATTACAGGAATTAACTAAAGAATTAGTCATTGCCCGCTTAGAGTGTATTCACGTACATGTACAGTATCTCAGTGAATTATTTTTGTGGATTTTAAAAGTGTTACACACAATATAGGAAATGGCCAGTGTCAAAAGTGTAAAACCAAAAGCATTAACGCTGGAAGAACGAATATCAGTGATTCGACAAAATATTTTTGTGTGTTTAACTATCGTGTTTTATGAAAAGTGTCCAACCAGTGGCTATTGTAGACCGACATGTGCACTATGTTCTACTCATGGATTACGCTGATTTGCAGGTTAGTTTTCATAGTGCTTAGGATAAAATTTTTTTTATCGCTCTATTTATTATGTGAAACCTGTGAGGCAGGACCACCTGTCCTATGGGACCAGTTTTAGAAAGTCCCGTGAATGGTCGCCTTAGACAGGTTCAACTGTATAACCAGATATGTAGGTGGACAGGCACATGGTCAACAGGAAGATGGGGATGTAAAGAAATAAAAAAAACAGTATATAATTAGACACATAGGCGGATTGTAAAAGTACCCCCATCACGCCAAGTGGCGGCGTATAGGAAATGTGGTGTTAGTGACCATAAATTTTACAGACCTTCGGAACATGATTTTTGGGGTAATGTGGTCGGTATTACGCCTGTGCCACTTTACTTTCCCAGAAAAAAATCCGGTACCCATTTAAGCCTGGGTGAACCCAGAAGCTGTCGGTTGGGATTGAACCATACCCCTTGTCCTTTGTAGTCCAGTTCACTAACCACTGAGCTATCATGGCACCCACATAGGCGGATTGACCAGTATATAAATAGACTCACAAAGACTCCATTAACGAGGAGTAGTGAGCAGCAATGAGTAGAGACACAAACCTTTAGAGTTTAGCAGAGATAAGCACAGATTAGCGAGTAATAATTCGCAGAGAGCAATTAGAAAGGCTACTGTTACTTGCATAAATGAGAAGTTAATAAATAGCAGATGTAGTTAGTCCACAACAGGTTTGGTATTTAGACATCTAGAAATGTTTTCTGTGATTTATTAATTCCAGGAGTATGTGAGTCTGGTGATTATCCAAACCACCCGGTAGTTGTTGCAGGAGCTACTGAGTTAAGTGCTCTGTGCACACCGTGAGCTGTGTGTCTCATCCGTTTTGATCATTATTGTTTCGATATTCCAATTGCTTTCGATGAATGATGATATCGTATGACAGGGAACAGTTGGCTGTGTTCACTTTCTGTGTGGTTTCGCCTTATGTCTTTTGGCGTGTGCTGAGACTGCTATGATGGGGACTACAGTTACTTTTCTTTGTTTGGGAGATGAGATTCGGATGATTAGGCTGGCACAGACGGTTGAGCAATTATGGATTTTAATTTGTTTGCAGAGATACCGGGACCTTCCATAACCAAATAACTACCCGGTAGTTTGATAATATTACCAACTGTATTTTATTTGGTGTTAATATACCTTGTGACTATAGGACTGTAACAATCGTATGTAAATAAATATGCTTTTGTGTTATGGAACACCTCAAGAGTTTGTTCACTGTCAAGAATAGATATTTTAATGTGTTAAAGAAAGATGAATGACCTCTATGAAGTACGTAGCATGGCATGGGAGACATTATATTATATTTAATAGTTCTAATATGTAGCTATCCAGTCTTCTGTTAGCATAAAGCATAAAATTACAAATCATTTAAGTATAAATGTTTTTCTACATTCCCACAACTTTGTCTCTACAGTTGTTTGTGTTCTCCTGTTGACTACTTCCTACCCAGTCGTTCAAGTAGCAAAATTGCCACCAATTGGACTGCGTTCGGATCGAGTGTCCCACCAAAAGTAGAGACCTGACTTCATTTGTTGGAACACATGCTGAAGTCAGATGTGTTGGGCCGAAAGGCGCAAATATCAGTTTTACTGCAAACCACAACACAACGCAGACACACTCGCTTAATGTCCTCTTAAGGGTGGATGATGAAAAGGGGTATTCCTTTAGTCATAGGGCGAGTGCAAGCAAGCATCTGTTGGGATAGTGATTATTCTTGTGGCATGCTCACTGATCAATGAAGTCCATGAAGATTTGGTTTGGGCATATAGTGATTATGCTGCCCATGAATGTTGTACATCAGCACTGGCTCAGAAGTAGGCATGTGTGCAAGACATCATTATTCTTTCTGTGATGATGGGAAAGTCAAGGAGATACCGCATTCATGGTATGGCTTTTGTACATCCAAGTATGATGTGCATGGCCTCATTTTGTATTCATTCCAATCTTTCAGTCTGTGTGCGGCTGAGAGTTAGAATTGCCAGTACATTTTCAGTAACCGAAACCACTAGTCTCTGATATAGGAGGACAAGAAAATGCTGTTCACAGTTTGTGTCTGCCTTTACCCTCAGTGCTGAGAGGCCCTTTCTGAACTTTATTAAAATTTGATCTATGTGCTGGGCGAAAGCATGACTTCAATCAAACTGTATTCCCAAATACTGTTAAATTTGTGAGCCCTCTCAAAAATCTCTGAACCTAAGCTCACTAATGGTGTAGGTGTGTTGACAGTTGTTCAGAAAGAACCGAGATACAGCCAGCTGGGTTTATCAGTGCCTCTGTCTTGCAGCACCATTTGCTCAAATAGGTAGTAAGTTCAGTTTGGAGTTCGCAAGTAACCTGCTCGCTATCTTTACCTTCATGGTAGACCGAAACATCATCAGTGTAAAACAGTGCCCTCTCTATAAGCCCGTAGTCAACTCACCTGTTATTTGGCTATGTGATAAGACAGAAAGACCAAAACACAACACAAACCTTTCATAAACATTGCAAGAACACCAGAATCAAGGGCCAACCATGAAAACAGATGGATTGATGGAATATTAGAAACACCAGTAAACATAACAGCAGCAAAGGCCAACAGAAGAGCAAAAGACTGTAAACTATATCCCCCCTTGACACTGAAAGGCAAATGAGGAAGGAAAGTAGAAGCTGAAGTTCTAAAAGTTTACTAAAAAAACATTTTGGCTTGTTCTGACAGAAAAAAAAGCCCTGCTGTGTGTTTCACAAGATGGATGTTCAGATGATATTTAAATTGATAAAAGTTATTTGTGCCATATTTATCGGTTTCTTGATAATCACTTGCTCCAACATCCTTTGCTATTAGTTATGATCTTTTAAGAGTATACCTAATATTGCTTTCCAGAATCCTACTGGCAGTACCACTTTTGCACCAGAAGATATCGAACAAGATATCAAGGATGATGAAACAATTGATAACAAAACAGTGGATAATACTACTCCAGTTTCAGCAAAGCTAGACAGTCAGTCAACAATAGCCCCATCATCAACAGAGAAAACATCAATTACACCAAGTGAAGTCTGCATTAAGGTTGATGTTGACCCTAACAGTATCAAAGAGCTGCCAACCTTAACGGATGTTCATTTTATTATCTTGGATTGCTCTACTATGAGTTATGTTGATTCCATGGGCGTGAAAGTATTACAACAGGTGGGTTAATGTGACTGCATGCATGTGAACATATTACAACAGGTGGGTTAATGTAACTGCATGCATGTGAACATATTACAACAAGTAAGTAAATGTGAAATGTAGCTCTTAGCTGTAAATAATTTGTGTGAACATTTATTATAATATAATGGGATAAGGTGGATAAATGTTGTTGTATTTTAATCATAAGTGGGGCTTGGATTTTTATGACATGTCATGCTTTTTCCTGACATGAATGCTGAAGGCCTCTTGGCCGAAATGTTGACTTTTGTT
Source organism: Megaustenia siamemsis (assembly GCA_032433765.1). Taxonomy (NCBI): domain Eukaryota; kingdom Metazoa; phylum Mollusca; class Gastropoda; order Stylommatophora; family Ariophantidae; genus Megaustenia; species Megaustenia siamemsis. Next base: position 43,469,095 of record JAVIAB010000091.1, on the reverse strand, counting down.
TCGTCCATTTCCACGTAAAACTGTCACCATACCACTTTTTTCCTCTTTTTTTAGTATTGCTTTTATCATCAGCTTTACAGCAGCTTTGCATCTCTACACATCTTGGTGCATCTTGATGCCTTTACCTCTACTTTTCCTGACATGTATTTTTGAAGTGAAAATTAATTTCAACTTGTTCCATCCCTTTCTGAACACCTTGACACTGTTTTAATTGGTCATATCAGACTGAGTGGTCTAGTGGTTAGAAGGTTCAGAATTCAATTCCCACCACATACGGTGGAAAATTAAAAAAATCAATCAATCAAATTGAATCCATGGCTTTACCCATCCCTGGTCTCTGGGTAGTGAGATGTGATGTCTAACCCTCTTGGAAAATGGTGAAAAACAGGAAGGCCTGTGTGCAATTCTGTGCACTTTAAAGAACTCTTGACAGTTTGAAATAAAAAGGAGAAGACTAGAAAATGGCCGCTGCTTGGGAAAAATTAATAGGAAAAATCTACCCAAAATGTTAAAATTCTCAATGATAAATATTTGAGAGTACCTCTGAAATCTGAGAATATCTACCTGTATGGATGGGACACCTAACCACACAGCTGCCATTGTGAAAAATAGTGATCTTCATGCAAAATTTAGTTCTTTGAGACTTTGCTAGAGATATAAAACTGTCGAACGTGAAACAAACATTGGTCATGTAAATGCATATTTTGACTATAATTCACTTTAGGTCATATTTTGACAAAATTGGGTCATAAATAAATATTTTTGCTTATATTTGTTGTCTTGTTAGGTTCAAAAAACTTTAACTTAGATGGCCCTTTATTAAGCTACAAAATGTGGCTTTGTAATTATATTGCTAAGAATTAATATGTAAATTTGCCTGAATTAGTACATTTCTATAACTCAGACAAGGTAATTTAAAATAAATACTTAGATGGAAAAGTAAAGACCACTTTTAGCCGATTTACCATATGTCAGGATAAACGTTTGAAGTTCAAACATAAAAGAGAGCTTTGACGAGAATACTGCACTGAGCAACAGCGCACAGGAGTGACAAGACTGTCAAAAGAATTTTTTTCTGAAATGAGATTTAAAACAGAAACACTATCACAAATGGCTTCACTATTTGGAGTGGAGACAAGGCAGTCAGACACTACTTTAGTTAGAAAGTAATTGCATACACTAAGGGAGGATAAATGTGCTTAAATTTTTTTTTTTAATTAGTGAGAGAGATGTGCCGCCTTAGAAATTTCTTGTCAACAAAAGACAAAGACATGAAAGCAGAGCCCAATGCAAAGGATGTAGATAATTTGATAGTTCATCTAAATAAAGGAAAAGAAGATGATGAGGGCCAATGAAGAAAAATAACAGAAAAACTATTGTAAAAATATATAATTTAACATCAGTTTTAATAGCAAATGGCTAATTAATTGATGTCATATTTCTGTCTATATTTTAATTTTAGTTTATATTTTGAATTTTTTAGGTCATAAATGCAAGTATATTTTGATGATTTTTAGGTAATCTTTGACATTTTTTAGCTTATAAAAATCTAAGCCCTAGTCATAAGTGTGAAAAAAAAAGTATTTACAGCTAGATAGAGCAAGTTCTGGAGGATGCAAGTTTTTGACATTAGTATGGCAGTAGACAAAAAAATCATTTGAAGCCACAGAAATGTGGTTTACAGAAGAATATTGAGAACACCATGGGTAGCTAAAAGAAAAGTAACAAGTAAATCAACAATAGAACTGATAAGCTGCAGAGACAGTAAGTTTTGGAGATACATCTGTGCTAGCAGACATGAATTATTATGATGATAATATAATCTTTTAGTGTTTTTTTTATTATATCCTTTATTTTATCTGCTTGTGCTTTTGATTTTAGCCTTTGTCTTCTTTGCTTGTATTTCTTCTTTGGCCTTGTTATTCCACCAAACGGTTATTGTGTGGCCTTTCTTTATTTTTATTGAACAAAGTTGTATTCATTGTTTTCATTGCTTAAAATACATTCACTTCATTATTAAACTGCCAACATTGTTTTATTTGTTTCTGCTTTTTATATTTTCAAAGTTATAGAAATACTTGGTTGTCAAATTTTTATTTTGTGGTTTTTGCATCCTTTAATTATTCCATAAATTCTTCTGCAGGTGATCACTGAGTTTAAAGCTTTCAACATCACAGTGTACCTGGCACAGTGTAAATGTAAGTCATGTTGTTTGGGTTTATCTTCAGGACCGAATGATATTTTTTTTTAAGGTGGAGTTTGATAAAGTTGTATAAAAAAGATGATGATAAAGTGGTTTACTCTCTCAGCATTAAACCATTTATGTCCACTGACAAATGTATTGGCATTGTCTCTGCTTATGTAATACATAACATCACTCACCTTAGTCTTGTTAACTTAACGTTAGCAGCATTGTCGTGCATTGTGCATAGCCTTTGCAAAATAATTAACATCAGATGATAGAACAAAGTAACTGTTCTAACTCTTAACTCTTTCAATGAACCAAACTCCCATCTATCATGGCAAAACTTAAGAGTCAGAGATTAAGGTGGGTGGGTTACATGAAAAGGATGGAAGACAACTGTATTTTGAAACAATTATTGTATGGAGAACTTAGTGATGTAAATAGATTAAAGGGCAGGCTGGTGCTGAGATATAAGGATGATGACAAGGCTTCCTTGAGAGAATTCTCTATCAGCAAAAGAAACTGGGAAAATCTGATATCAGATCATAGCAAAAGAAAAGCAAAAATAAAAACAAAACAGCAACATTTATGGAAATGTTGATGTCAAAAACAGAAAATAAAAGGCACATGAGAAAGGTGTTTAATGCATCTTGTTCATTCATTGGTCAGACCTGTCTAACAATGTTGGCAGATTCAGTCACAAGGAAGCTGCTTAGTAAAACAGCACCCAGCATAAGACACTAATATATTACCAAACTACTGACAAATCATGATTGCTTCCTACCAACAACTTTGTTGTTAAGATGTCAAAAAAAAATAGAAAAAATGGTATGGTAAATGCTTTATGTGATTGATAGGCGAAACAAATCTGAACGACGTTTCGGCTCAATAAAATGTCAAAGGCTATGTGTCATGCATAGAATGATATAAACTATTATATACATGTACACATTGAAGTGCCAGAATGATTGAGTTGTTAGTGTATTTACTTGTGGCCAGAAGGATTTGAATTCAATTCCATGATGTAGGAGACTGGTTGGTCTCGAGACAAGACACCTGTCTCAAGACAGAGAGGTTGTGAGACTCAAATCCCAGGTATTCCTGTTGGGATCTTTATTTGTGATTTCTCTCTCTGTGGCAACCATCCCTGATCTTAGCAGTGAGGCCTGACTTGAAATGTCAATAACTCATCGATGGAAAAAATTAATATGAATACCTCCGAAGTTGAAGTTATCTGCTTGTGTGGCGAGGGACCCCTGTGCACATGGCTGCTAAGAAAAAGTTAATTAACACACACAATTCAGTTCCTATACTCTAGGGACTTCGCCAGAGGTGAAAGTTGTTGAACAAAAAGAAATAAATGAAATAAAAAGATTGTTGAGGATATGGATTATTTTTTTTTTTATCAATATAGTTTCTATGTTCACCCAGGCTCTGAAAATGGGTATCAGAAACTTTTTTTTCCTAGGATAGTTTGGTGGCCTGGCATACCAGCAATATCACCCCTAAATGTGCCTTTGATCAGTAAAAACATGGCTGTCAATGCCTTTTTCCCAAATGCTTTAAGACATGAAAGGAATCTTTCTTTATTTACACATATCATCATCATCAAGTACCATGCCTGCTGGCTTAGATGATCATGTGTCTCCACAACTTTCGATCATGACAGTTATTTATCATTTCTGTTGTTGACCTTCTGCCTCTGCCAACTCATTCTCTTAGGCTGTCTGGTATCTTTTCTCTTTGCTTCCATCTATCTCATTGTCTCTCAATTTTCCCAGTTGTTACAATATATTCCAGCTGTTCCTTTCTCATTACATGTCCTAAAATTATGATTGTTTCTTCCTAATATTGGAAATTAGCTCTCCCTCTCTGCTTTGGCCTTTTTCAGAATATTTTCATTACTCTTCTTCCATGGTATTGTCAATATTCCTCTGTAAAACCACATTTCTACAGCATCCAGTGATTTTCTTGTCTGTTGCCCTATTATCCATGCTTCACATCCATATGTTAAGACTGACTCTATGCAACATTTAAGAACTCTTTTTCTTGTGTCTATTATCTAAAATAGATTGCACAGTATCTTCCTCATTTTTTTGGAAAGCTGCTTTTGCCTGAGCCATTCTGAATGTCACCTCTGTTGTACATCTACCATCCGAGGTTAACATTGTTCCCAGATATTTTAATTCATTCATTAATTTACATATTTAGAAAATCATAAAAAGTTGCATCATTTTCAATCTCTCTCTCTCTCTCTCTCTGCGATCAAGACTCAATCAAAGTATGATTCCAGACTCTCTCATAAAGGCAGCTGTCTGTTTAAGCGAATCGATTGCCCCATATAGTTTCTCTTCCAGGGAGGTGGGCATGGACCACATTGCTCTTCTCAGGTCTGTGTATGGGTGGGCAATCCTGTATAACATGTTTTGTGGTCATTTTGTCCAGTGTACAGTGGCATAGACTGGGTGTACCTATTTTGAATTTGGTGAACATGTGATTTCTCATTCTATTGTGGCCAGTGCGTAGGCGAAGTATGATGACTTGATCCCTCCTTGATAGTTGGTAGTATCCGTCACTTACGTTATGCTTTGGGTATTCTCAAATCTATATTTTCAATCTATATTGTGCACAATTATTTTTGGTTTCACCTGTTAATGTGAAAGTTAAATCTCTTTTATCTATATATCTATTGTCATTTTGAGCTGGAGACAAGACATAGGGCAAAAATTCTAGAGTCTCTTTGTCATCAGGCATCAAACCTTTAACAGAACCTGCATTGTATCTGCCATACATCTCTGTTCTGGGCAAGTTGCTCAATCTTGACAAGGGAGCTTATGCCTGCTGTTGTTCTCTCTTGCCTCAGTGTTCTTTTTAGTGTTTTTCTAGGTCTGCCTCTTTTTCTTTTACTCTCTGGTTCCCATTTGAGGACCTGCTTTGAGATTATCTTGACTCTTCATATCACATGACCAACATGTGTCAAACCGTCTTCTGTTGATTATAGTTGATGTTTTTGGATGCTTTCTTATTTCTCTTCTTTCTGCATTAGTCTTGAATTCATTCCATGAAATATGAAATATTAGAGAGCTGCGATCGCTCAATGCTTAGTGAACTGGACTACAAAGGGTAGGGTTCGATCCTAACCGATGGCTCCGGGTTCACCTAGCCTTAAATGGGTACCAGATTTTTTTCTGGGAAAGTAAAGCTGCACGGGCGTAATACTGACCACATTACCCCAAAAATCATGTCCTGAAGGTCTGTAAAATTTATGGTCACTAACACCAAATTCCCTATACGCCACTTGGCGTGATGGTGGCTCTTTACTTTTTACTTATATGAAATATTACTCTGAAGCATTTGTTTCAAATGCATGCAATTTATTTTCTATTTCTTTAGTTGTTTTCCATCTCTCTCATGCATAAGCAAAGGGTAAATAATACATTTGATTTGAAAATTCTGAGCTTTGTTTTTGTGCTTAGTAATTTTGATTTCCATTTATTCTATTAGTCAATGATTAATGATCAGACTTTTATAACAGTTCAGTTGTTTACAAAAAATTATTAATGTTTTCCAGCGAGTGTTCGTGAAATGTTTGAGTGCACAAATTTTTACAAAACTGGCGGTAAGCAATACCTTTTTGTTACCATCCATGATGCTGTTGTCAGCGCTCAATTACAACAGTGGTCTCTCATGGGAGTGAGTATCATGATGTTCTATTTGTTTTTTTGTTTCTAACCATGTCTTTTTTTCTTCACAGAGATGTAAATCCTGTTAAGCTGCACAGCAAAAAAGGAACTACTTATTTTACTTTTCTCTCTGTTTGCCTTTCACAGCTGTTTGTTTTCATCTCAAAATGGCATTTTTAGTTATTTTTCTTTGATCCTGTTTTTTGCCGGTAGGTGTCGCAGGCTTAAGTCGACGATGTGTTTTCTATCAAGGGCACTTTCTGTGGCTTGGTACATAGTGATATTGTATTGTTTTATTATGTCATAAATTCCCTCAAACCATCTTCTTCTTCGTCTACCTCTATATGTTGGTTGTTCTATTTTATTGTTATAATCTTGAGACGTTTGTGCTGAGGGGTTCATGTACATTAAATGTTCAAACCACTTTAATCTTTGTCGCTTTATGTATTTGATTACTATTTAATTATTATGCAATTTTTTTAGCTATAATTTTGAGAATTTTGCAGTGTCTAATATTGAGTCAGGTCGAGTAATTTTACCTGCTCCTGTATGCAGTAAACAGTACAACCTGTGGCTGCCCTGCTGCCTTGCAGGTAAGCTCGGGAGAGTAAAAGGCTAATGGAGGGTACCCTGAAGTAAAACAACCCCACTGCCTTGTGGGTGAGACTTTTTAGTCAAAGGCTAGCGGAGCCAACCGTAAACAAACCGACGAAAGGCAACAGAAAACCACCATCGTAACTTCTTTGTACAATCATGAATCACCACAACAACAGACAAGAAAATCACCAGAGTCTGTAGAAATGTGGTTTTACAGAATAATGTTGATAGTACCATAGACAGCTAAGAAGAGTAATGAAAACGTTCTGAAAGAGGTCAAAGCAAAAAGAGAGCTAATTTCCAATATTAGGAAGAAACAACCATCATTTTTTGGCCATATAATGAGAACGGCTGGAATATATTGTAACAACTGGAAAAATTGAGGGATGAAGAGATAGAGGGAAGCAAAAGAAAAAATACCAGACAGCTTAAGAGAATGGCTTGACAAAAGGTCAACGTCACTTGACGTGACAGGACACTTTACTTTTTTATCTATCTATCTATTGACCTTTCGAGCCGTAACCGGCCCATAGGGCGTAGACCAAGATACACCTTCTCCTATATGAATTTTTGTTCTAGCAGTTTTCTTTTAAAGATATTTTATTAAATCTCGCCATCTGTCTCTGTTCTGTGCAAGCAGTTCTATCTCATTGAGGGAGCCGATTCCTGCTGCTCTTGCCTCTCTCATCAATGTTCTTCTCAGTGTCTCCCTGGGTCTTCCTCTTTTTCTTTTACCTGTTGTTTCCCATATGAGGGCTTGCTTTGCTATTCGATTATTATCTCTTCTCATCACATGTCCAACGTATGACCATCGTCTTTTCTTTATTACTGAAGATATTAGTGGTTGATTGGCGATTTCTCTAATTTCCTCGTTTGTTTTGAATTCGTTCCATTCTATACCAAGTATTTTCCTTAGACATTTATTTTCGAATGCGTTCAACTTTGTTTCTATATCTCTTGTTGTTTTCCAGCTTTCACACGCATACGTAAGGGTTGATAGTACATTTGATTTGAATAGCCTAAGTTTTGTGTTTGTGCTAATGAGTTTTGATTTCCACAACTTTTCAAGGCTTCTGAAAGACATTGCTGCTTTAGCCAGTCTGATTCTAATTTCTTTGCTCGTATCCCCTTCTCGATCAATGTGACTTCCAAGATAGATAAAGTGATCGATCTCTTCTACTGGTTTGTTTTCCATGTATATTTTGTCACTTGTTGGAATTAAACTTTTCATGACTTTAGTCTTTTCATGATTGACCTCAAGCCCAATTTTGCTGGCTATTGATGATAGTTCATTTGTGTTTTCCTGCATCGTTTTTATCTGACTGCTGATGAGAACTATGTCATCAGCAAAGTCGAGGTCCTCCAAATGGTCTCCTAACTTTTTTATAATAGAATTAAAATTTTTTTTTTTAATATGGTGTTAGCGACCATAAATTTTGATTGTCCTTGAATATAGTGCATAGGATTCAGATGAGGAAGGCAAGCTTGTTTCTAAAGATCTGACATAATGAAGTCAGCTTGGAAGTTCATTGGTACTCTGCACAACATAGACCAATCATTTCATTGAAACTATTTTCCAGTTTTATTATATTTTTTTTTTTACTGAACATTACTTTTTTTTTTATAATCAGATTCTTGCATGAACATTTATTTCTTTAATGATCCAAAGCTTTATTAACTTTACTTTCCCCTGTCTCAATTGGTTTTCAGTGTCGAGGGAAGAAAAGTGTTTGGGTCAGTGATGTGTCATGTGTCTCCTTCATAAAGCCCATCATGATGTTTGCAATTTCACTAATTCATCATCTTCTATGTCTACCTTTTCCAGTTTCCATAATATAACCAATTTTAATTTTACTCAAATTATTATCTGAAAAAAAGTATATATATGGATGGCAACCTTCAATTTCATAACTAACACAAAGAAAAGTAAAAATTCGGAATTAACTCATTTTCTACCAAGTTATTTTGCACAAGCCTTGTCCAGGTCATTTTTCTGAATTTAAAAAAATTGGAAATAGTTATAGCTAACCAAAGGCCCCAGCATCACTGCAAGTGAATTAAAATAAATGTCAGTGGAATCATCCAAATTAACATCTCATCTCATTGAAGGATCCAAACAAAGAAAGGCAGCTGCAGTCCCTATCATAACAGCCACAGCACATGCCAAAAGACATAAAGTGTAGCAGTACCGAAGGTGAATGAAATGAAACTGTCCTTCGTCATACAATATCATTCATCGTAAGCAATTGAAACATGATCCAGATGAAAAACACAGCTCTAAGTGTGTTCAGAGCACTAACTAAACTCAGTAGCTCCGGCAGCAAGATGGACTTGGAATATGAAAAAACTGCAAAAAGGAACAGCTATTTGCCATATTGATATTCATTTCCCGTGCAGACATCTTCAAGATTTAGACACGCATGTTAAACTTGAAATAACAGCAACAAAATAAATTAAAATCGATCTAAAACATGCAGTTTTTTCAGACAACTTGTTCAGAAGGTCAGAAAAGAGGTTAAATAAAAGAATTACAAGGTTTTAGTGGAGTTAATTACAGAAATGTCCATAAATTAAAGTCACAATACGCAACTTCTTGGTTTCTTGTTTTGGTTACTAGAGATGCAATTTGTGGCTCATGGTACTGAGTGTGTTAATATACCATATTTACATTTCAATTAAATCTTTTATCTGATGGTACAGCCTTTCATCTATTTACAAACACAAACAGAATGGATTCTTGTTTTGTAAAGTATGTTGACATTTTGTTCAAATTTCCTATTTTACAGGACAATATGGAGGCAGGTCTTCCATTTGACAATACAAACAACAACACAGATTTGCATAACAAGAAAACAGAGACCACAAGCAGCAGAGGGAACCCATCTCACAGTCAACAGCAAAATGACAATCACAATAATTGTGTAAATAATGTTAAAGCTACAGTAACAGAGAGAACCAAAATATAAGCAAAGTTATATCTAGTTATCATATCCATCAGAGATATCTTTTGTGTTTAAAGTGTTTTGTTTGAGTAAAGTTTATAAGTTTAAGTACTTAATCTCAGCATAGTTTTAAACAGAAAGGAGCTTTTTATTTTGGATATCAAAATCAAAAGCAGCTTTCGTTGCACTGGGAAACATGGAAATCCAAAGTAATTAGGTTAAATACAAAAATATAAAAAAATTTCAACTCTAATGTTAAGTCAGTCCTATTATATGGTTGTGAAACACGAACAACAAAAATGACAATCATGAAGATAAAGACCTTCATTAATGGATGCTTGCGCAGAATAAAAGGATGGAAATGGCAGGATAAAATCACTAACATAGAATTATGGAAAAGTGCCAGTCAAATACCAATGGATAAAGAAATACAGTAAAGATGATGGTGCTGGATAGGACACACACAATGGAAGCCAATTGAGAGTATTACACAACAGGCCCTTTTTGGAATCTCCAAGGAAAAGGGCAAAGAGGAAGACCAAAATATTCTTGAAGAAGACAGGTGGAAGCAGAGTTGAAGATGATTGGGAAGACATGGGATGATTTTAAAACAATGGCAAGAAAAGAATGGCTTGGAATGTGCCTATTGAAGAACTATGCTTCACAGGGAGCTGAAAAGTAGAAGAAATTTTTATTTTAACAGATATTTTTTAACAGAGAAGCTGATAAGAGTCAGATATTGTGTGGGTATTTTATGGATATTGTATGGGTATTATGTAAAAGCTAGCAGGTACCACTTATATTCTAAATTCAAGATAGGAACCTCATGCATGTACAAATGCAGCCTAGTAAGTACGATGACTAAACATGTTTTACAAGATTGTCTTCAGCTTGCAGGCATGAAAAGAGTGTCCTACACTTACTTTAATAAAGAAACAAAAGTGGTACTGAAACCCTAAAAATGACACGAGACTTTGTCAGGGAATGAGTCACAGTTTAATTAAATGATTAATGATGACTAAAGACAAAGAACTTTCTAATAATCAGATCTAAGTACTTCATTTAATTATAGTTTCTCTTATAGGATGCATTTGCGATATGCTGAATTGTTTCAATCTTAGAAATTGTGGAATCTAGATACTTTATGCTTCAAGTAACTCATGTATTGTATTTTTGTACATATTTTCTCATCCTTCAATTCCAGTTTTTGAAGTTAATTAAATTTATTTGTTGTTTAATAGGGCATGAAGTCATTATTCTATTTTGTTATTTAATTAGTTAGTTCCTATTGGCCAAAGATGACATTTGTTTTGTTCCCATAAATGAGCCCTCACTATTTATTGATGTTTGTAGAGCCCATTGTTTTAGGAACAAGCTAGAAGAAACATGGACATTAGACAACAAAACAGAACAGAAAATTGAAGCCTTTGAAATGTGCATTTATAGAAGAATAGGTAGAATTGGATTGAAAGAAAAGAAAACAAACGAGGAAGTTTTAAAACATCTAAAAATGATTAGAGAGAACTACTAAACACAATTAGATCAAGACAAATGAAATTTTTGGGTCATGTTAAAAGACACAACAGCCTAATAAAAGTAATACTGGAAGGGAAAATACAAGGTAAAAGAGGCAGAGGCAGACCAAGACTAACATGGACGAGTAACATCAAAAGATGGACAAGTCAGCCTATGACAATCTGCACCATCAAAGCAAGAGACAGAGTGGAATGGTGCTCCATGGTAGCCAACCTTCGATGCGGAGACGGCACTCAATGATGAATGTAGAGCCCCATAGAAAAACCTCTAGCACATCCCAGAAACAGAATAAAACCTACATTGATAGATAAATAATGACATGAGCATTCCCTGTGGGTGCCATGTTAAAAGCTGTCTGGCAATTTCTAGAGATGGATGTGGAAGGAACACCTATAATAATTTCATGTTTCAAAACCACTGATATCCAACATTGTAATTATTAGGACCAATGAACTTTTTTTTTTTACATATGAATATTTACTGGAAACTCTTATCACCAAATTCCATCAAACAAAAGAAGTCACAATCTACCAGGTCTCTGAAGATATAGTGTACCTATATTTACAATGGATATTATATTTATCTATGGTAATGGTTATGGAAGGCCCATGTATCACTACGAATGAATTAAAATCCATAATTACTCAACCACCCATGCAAGTGAAATCATCTGAATTACTATTTCATCTACCAAACAAAGAAAGCTAACTGTAGTCCCCATCATAGCAGTCTCAGCACATGCCAAAAGACATAAGGCGAAACCACACAGAAAGTGAACACAGACATCTGTTCTCCATCATACGATATCATCATTCATCGGAAACAATCAGAATATCGAAACACGATCAAAACAGGTTAAACAGATTATTATATTTATTTTATTTAATTAATACTTGATATAGCGTGAAACGAATTCAAAACAAACGAGGAAATTAGAGAAATCGCCAATCAACCACTATTATCTTCACTAATAAAGAAAATGCGATGGTTATATGTTGGACATCTGATGAGAAGAGATAATAACCGAATAGCAAAGCAAGCCCTCATGTGGGAAACAACAGGTAAGAGAAAAAGAGGAAGACCCAGAGAGACACTGAGAAGAACATTGATGAGAGAGGCAAAAGCAGCAGGAATCAGCTCCCTCAATGAGATAGAGCTGCTTGCACAAAACAGAGACAAATGGCGAGATTTGATAACATATCTATAAAAGAATTGAAAACTGCTAGAACAAAAATTCAGATAAGAGAAGGAGTATCTTGGTCTATGCCCTATGGGCCGGCTACGGCTCGAAAGGTCGATAGATAGATAGAATTTAATTAAAGGCAGAAAAAAAACATCACCCAAAGATGTGCTGTGGTCATGGGACAATATGGTCACTAACACGATATTCCATATACAGCTAGCAAGGCATTGAGGAAACCTTTACTTTAGTTTACTTTTAATTCCCATAGATGAGCCCTCACTATATTTTTGGTGTTTGTGGAGCCCCATAGAAAAACCCCTAGCACATCCAGAAATAGGATAAAACCTGCATTGATAAATAAATAATGATCTGAGCATTTCTTGTGGGTCCATGTTAAAAGCTGTCTGGCAATTTCTAGAGATGGATGTGGGAGTATCTAAGTGGTTAGAGCACTGACTTTGCAAACCAGAGGTACAGGGTTCATTCCTGAATGTTCACTCCTGGAGGGCGGGTTAAGTATTTTCTGTGGTTAATGAGTGTTTGTAAACTAACTATACATAAACCCTGCAGTCTGGGAAGAAATAGCTGCAGACTGCAATCTTTGGAAACACTCTAAAGCTCTAACTCAAACAAGAAGCGGACAGATTCATAGAGAAAGAGAATACATAGTGAAAGAAAAGAAAAAAAATAACATCTCTAGGGACACCTCAAAATCTATTGTCAACAATGACTGACGAAGGCTACTATGTATTATACTATGTATACTTACTATGGTCATATTTAAAGACACAGCTAGAAAGAACAGTAATGGAAGGTATGGTTCCTGGGTGATGCATCAGGGGCAGACCAAGAAAAAGGTGGTTTCAAGACATCAAGGAGACCCTGAACATGGCAACAGACGTGGGAGATCTGGCTAGACACAGAGATTCTTTCAGATGGACTGTGGTGTATGCAATGTTCTACAAAGAACATGTGACCTGATGATGATACTAAATAACTAATTTTGTATACTAACTAACTGTATACTAACTAATCATGAATCTACAGCCATGTTTAGACTGCATGAACATCAGGTCAAAACTGGAGATGCCAGAAAAGAGCACTATACGGGGAGACACAGAAGAATAACGAAATAATACAGGACTGAAGTCATCAGTCTCCACATGCTGAGGGACATACTGGGGAGGAGATCTGAGAACTTGTGTATGTGTCTGAAGTGCAGTGAGGACGATCCATTGACTAAACTAAACTAAAACATGTTTGAAAGAACCTCTTTAGACAAACTTTATATATCAAATTTTTTTAAGAAAAATACAAGATACTAACAATCTAGCATACCTCATCAAGAAGGTTATGAAGTGGACACAGTTACATTGTGTTGAGGTTTGCATCAAACAAGATATGTGACTTCATGTTGGTATTTTGTAGAACTGGGTTGTCTTCCCTGTTCGATCTCTACTTGATTGTTCATACCTGTTAGTCTTGTTTCAAAGCCACTAAATGGAAGTGAACTAAGACCTTGTCGTTCACTGCTCTTCTCTTGATGCAGATAGTCAGCTTTGAGTTACTGAACACTTTCAGCTCATGTGCTGACAATATCTTGGTCAAAATTCAAAGATAGCATTATTGCCATTTGCCTTTCAATGTTTATTAAGTAAATGCACTGTCATTCTTCCACATTCCATGAACACTGCACCCCATCAGTAACATCATTAGCTACTTCTAATAATTTAATGTTTGAAAACTACCGACATTCAGCATTCTAATTATTAGGACCAATGAACTTTTTTTTAATGAAAGAATATTTACTGGAAACTCCAAATCCCATAAAACAAAAAAAAGTCACAATCTACCAGGTCTCTGAAAATATAGTGTGCCTATATTTACAATGGATATTATATTTATCTAATTAAATTAAAGGAACTGGGGTTAAACAAGGATGTATTTTATCGCCCTTGTTATTTGGAATTGTTATGGACTTCATAATGAAGAAATGCTGCACTGGTAATAAAGGCATCGAATGGATACAAGGAGACCATTTGGAGGACCTGGACTTTGCTGATGACATAGTTCTCATCAGCAATCAGATAAAAACGATGCAGGAAAACACAAATGAACTATCATCAATAGCCAGCAAAATTGGGCTTGAGGTCAATCATGAAAAGACTAAAGTCATGAAAAGTTTAATTCCAACAAGTGACAAAATATACATGGAAAACAAACCAGTAGAAGAGATCGATCACTTCATCTATCTTGGAAGTCACATTGATCGAGAAGGGGATACGAGCAAAGAAATTAGAATCAGACTGGCTAAAGCAGCAATGTCTTTCAGAAGCCTTGAAAAGTTGTGGAAATCAAAACTCATTAGCACAAACACAAAACTTAGGCTATTCAAATCAAATGTACTATCAACCCTTACGTATGCGTGTGAAAGCTGGAAAACAACAAGAGATATAGAAACAAAGTTGAACGCATTCGAAAATAAATGTCTAAGGAAAATACTTGGTATAGAATGGAACGAATTCAAAACAAACGAGGAAATTAGAGAAATCGCCAATCAACCACTAATATCTTCAGTAATAAAGAAAAGACGATGGTCATACGTTGGACATGTGATGAGAAGAGATAATAATCGAATAGCAAAGCAAGCCCTCATATGGGAAACAACAGGTAAAAGAAAAAGAGGAAGACCCAGGGAGACACTGAGAAGAACATTGATGAGAGAGGCAAGAGCAGCAGGAATCGGCTCCCTCAATGAGATAGAACTGCTTGCACAGAACAGAGACAGATGGCGAGATTTGATAAAATATCTTTAAAAGAAAACTGCTAGAACAAAAATTCATATAGGAGAAGGTGTATCTTGGTCTACGCCCTATGGGCCGGTTACGGCTCGAAAGGTCAATAGATAGATAGATAGAAATTAAAGGCAGCCTGGTGTGATACTGACCACATCACCCAAAAATATGCTGTGGTCATGGGAAAATATGGTCACTAACACGATATTCCCCATACAGCTAGCGAGGTGTTGAGGGAAATTTTACTTTCTATCTATCTATTGTCTTTTCAAACCAAAGACAGCACATAGGGGAGAACCACAATCTCAAAAACAGAAACCTGGCATGCCAAAATGGCACATATTGCAGAGATCACTGCTTCTAAAATATATGTCCTGTTTCCATAACAATACTTTTTACAATGACAACTTAGTCAAATTAGTCGCCTCTTACAACATGCCTGAAATGTCACAGTGTCACCATTCTTTACAACCCTCATAATGAGGCCCTGGTAACACACCTTTACTTTACTTTACTTTTAATTCAATTAAAAACAGACAGTATCTGAATTGTGATTTCACTAAAGGATAAAGCCTTGATATTTACCGGGCACATTTAGGACAACTGGTTGAAAAAAGTCTAGATTAGAACTATATTTATCTCTACCTTAATGTCAAGAGAGAACTTTCTCATGGTTACTCATTCTCTATTGTATTTAAATTGTGTAGTGTTAACTTTATTAGGAAGAAACAATCATCATTTTTTGGCCATGTAATGAGAAGAGAACAGCTGGAATATATTGTAAGAACTGGGAAAATTGAGGGACAAAAAGATAGAGGGAAGCAAAGAGAAAAGATATCAGACAGCTTAAGAGAATGGCTTGGCAGAAGGTTAACAACAGAAATGATAAATAACTGTTGTGACCGAAAGTTGTGGAGAGACATGATCACCTACACCAGCAGGCCCAGTACTTGATGATGATGATGAGTGTTAACTTATACATTCACACACATTATCTGCAGTTTGAGGAGTTCATGATAATATATGTTATATTTGAAAATTGTAAGATGTTCTCATCTGTTAAAGCAAGCATCCATAAATTTAACACTTTATACTGTTATCCACACGACCACAAATTATTTTCATTTATAAATATAGATGAAGAGTGTTTTTTATAAACATATCTTAATGTATTTGTATGTATTTCCTCCCCCCTCTGTGCATATAAATATTTATACCTGAATTTAAATATCTGAAATGTTGATGATTTCAATGTTTATCATATCATATAGTGTACATTAAAATGTTTGTTGATGATGTATGTTTTAGGTTTGTTGAGTTTGTTTTTACAAACTCAGCAATGTTATACCCAACTGTTTGATATATTTTTTTCCCCAGATATTCTATCTATTTACAAAATATGATATAAACTGTGGTGATAATTTTATTATCATTTGGTTGCCTTATGTATTATCTAATTATTCACCATTGTATTACAGTCATAACTAATAATAGAATGTTTTTGTAATTGAAAATCATACATAATAAATGGAATAAGAAATTATAGTCTGCTTTGTCAATGCCTGCTTTATCAAGTGTCATCTTCAAGGATTGGCTTTCATTGAATGTCATTTTGCTCTTTTTCCTTGTTGGTACACTCTATGACTGATTTCCAAACCTCCTTTTGTTAATGTTAGTCTATTTGAATCTCTGTATGTCTTTGTTTCTTTCTCCCTGCACTTTTTCTTCTAAGACAACAACATTCTTATATCTTTTTATTTGTCAAATGATCTCATTTGTCTTGCTTGAAATGTATTCAGTAATTTCTTCTTCATTGTCATTTACCTCACACCTTCATTACTTAATGTCCTAAATGTTAAATAGTAAAATTTGTCCTAATCTTAAAATATAAAACTGTTATAAAACCATCTCTGAAGTTATATATGAAGGTACATCAGCACATTCGTACAGGACATTCATCTTATTCATGTAGGGTTTGCCAGGTCTTTGTCAGGTCATGTAGGATTATCTATTTTTCTTAGAAAAAAAAAACTGGAAGATTTTCTTGGCTTATCATAGTTTATGTATGGTACTTTATGTTATGGCACTACACGTGATATACAGTCTACTAGTACTGCTACAAGTACCACCATCACATTAATTACTAATTGAAGCTACCCACTACTAAATCCTATTGAAACCTATTAATAAAGGCATTGGTATAACATTCCTGTGTGTTACCAGGGCCTCATTATGAGTGAAGAATAGTGACACTGTGACCTTTCAAGCATGTTGTAAGAGGCGACTAAGGAGGTTGATCGATGGCTTGACAAGCTGTCATTGTAAAAAGTATTGTTATGGAAACAGAACCATAGATTTTAGAAGCAGTGATCTCTGCAATATGTGCCATTTTGGCATGCAAGGTTTCTGTTTTTGAGATTGTGGTTCTGCCCTATGTGCCATCTTCGGCTCGAAAGGACAATAGATAGATAACATAACTATCTATCTATCTATTGACCTTTCGAGCCGTAACCGGCCCATAGGGCGTAGACCAAGATACACCTTCTCCTATATGAATTTTTGTTCTAGCAGTTTTCTTTTAAAGATATTTTATCAAATCTCGCCATCTGTCTCTGTTCTGTGCAAGCAGTTCTATCTCATTGAGGGAGCCGATTCCTGCTGCTCTTGCCTCTCTCATCAATGTTCTTCTCAGTGTCTCCCTGGGTCTTCCTCTTTTTCTTTTACCTGTTGTTTCCCATATGAGGGCTTGCTTTGCTATTCGATTATTATCTCTTCTCATCACATGTCCAACGTATGACCATCGTCTTTTCTTTATTACTGAAGATATTAGTGGTTGATTGGCGATTTCTCTAATTTCCTCGTTTGTTTTGAATTCGTTCCATTCTATACCAAGTATTTTCCTTAGACATTTATTTTCGAATGCGTTCAACTTTGTTTCTATATCTCTTGTTGTTTTCCAGCTTTCACACGCATACGTAAGGGTTGATAGTACATTTGATTTGAATAGCCTAAGTTTTGTGTTTGTGCTAATGAGTTTTGATTTCCACAACTTTTCAAGGCTTCTGAAAGACATTGCTGCTTTAGCCAGTCTGATTCTAATTTCTTTGCTCGTATCCCCTTCTCGATCAATGTGACTTCCAAGATAGATAAAGTGATCGATCTCTTCTACTGGTTTGTTTTCCATGTATATTTTGTCACTTGTTGGAATTAAACTTTTCATGACTTTAGTCTTTTCATGATTGACCTCAAGCCCAATTTTGCTGGCTATTGATGATAGTTCATTTGTGTTTTCCTGCATCGTTTTTATCTGACTGCTGATGAGAACTATGTCATCAGCAAAGTCGAGGTCCTCCAAATGGTCTCCTTGTATCCATTCGATGCCTTTATTACCAGTGCAGCATTTCTTCATTATGAAGTCCATAACAATTCCAAATAACAAGGGCGATAAAATACATCCTTGTTTAACCCCAGTTTCTATTGGGAAACATTCGCTCAGTCCTTCCTCTGTTCGAACTGCACATGTGTAACCATCATACATGTCTTTGATAATATTTATGATTTTTGATGGTAAGCCATATTGCTTCAGAATTTTCCACAAAGAATCTCTATGAATACTATCAAATGCTTTTTTGAAGTCGATGAAGTTAAGTACAAAAGGTTTTTGCTTTTCAATGTGTTCCTCCAATATAAGTCGTAGAGTGAAAATGTGGTCAAGACAGCTTCTCCCTTTTCTAAACCCAGCCTGTTCTTCACGCATTACTGTATCTATTGAATCCTTTATTCTATTTAGGATGATTTTACAGAATAACTTTGAGGCAACTGACAAAAGTGTCACGCCTCTTCAGTTGTTACAATCTCTAAGATTGCCCTTTTTTGGGATCTTAACAATGATTCCTTTTTTCCATTTATGAGGCATCTTCTCTGTTTTCCAAATGATGTTGAACATTTTTTGGAGATGTATTAAATTATGGCATAATAACATAACTAACAAACACAATTTCCAGTTTGGTAAAAAGGAATAGAAGATTGACAATTTTACATTAATTACATGTAATTTTTTATTATTTAAAAAAATGAATAAAACGATGCCATGAGCAGAAATGGAGGTAACATTCAATTTTCTGCAAATTTAAAAATTGTATCCAATAATTTTATGAATATGGGGAAAAACCCAAATAAATCAGTTTTAGGGGAAAAATAAAATATAAGCTGTAAAATATAATTAAAAAACATAAATCTTACGGGGGAAAAGTGTAAGACCTAGAAACCCTACCATTTTCTCTCTATGCTGAAAGCACAGCTGTTTGTCACTGATACTTTAGTTTCTTTTCTCTTATGTTTGTTATTCGAGGAAGATAAAATGCACATGTCTCTTGCTTGTTTTGCTCTTTTGTGTTCGCGTGATGACTAAATGAGTATACTTCTTATCATCCACCCTTAAAAGGTTGTCAAGTGGGCATGTCTGCATTGTGTTGTGGTTTGCAGTATAACTGTGATATTTGTACCTTTTGGCTTAACACATCCGACTTCAGCACGACATCTTTGAGTATCAGGTTGTCTTCCCTCTTTAATCCCTACTTGCTTGGCCCAACTAGACAAGTTAGTCTGTTATTGAAGGCACCACGGAGAAGTGGAGCAGGGTATGGATAGTCCTGGTTCACCGATCCTGGCACAAGCCATTAGCTTGTAGATTGCTGACAACTTTCAACTCTGCTGCTGTGAGGTGCGCACCTCCATGCCTCTTATATTATACATTCTTGTGATTAGAAGAAGCTGTTTCTTGTAATTAGAAGAAGCTGTTTCTTATAATTAGAAGAAGCTGTTTCTTGTAATTAGAAGAAGCTGCGTCTTGAAATTAGAAGAGGCTGTTTCTTGTAATTAGAAGAGGCTGTTTCTTGTAATTAGAAGAGGCTGTTTCTTGTAATTAGAAGAGGCTGTTTCTTGTAATTAGAAGAGGCTGTTTCTTGTAATTAGAAGAGGCTGTTTCTTGTAATTAGAAGAGGCTGTTTCTTGTAATTAGAAGAGGCTGTTTCTTGTAATTAGAAGAGGCTGTTTCTTGTAATTAGAAGAGGCTGTTTCTTGTAATTAGAAGAAGCTGTTTCTTAAATATTAAAAAAATTTATTTTTTTAAATAGAATATTGCAAACCCCTTCCCCCTTTCTTCCTTTTCCCCCAGCCTGAAACTCTGACTTACCAATCTTTTATCTTTTTTGTTTTGACCAATAACTACTAAAATATCATTCATAAGCATGGACTTTAACTAAAGATTGTCATCAACGGTTATGTCTGTCTAGAACTTTCTTTCACTACCCCCCTTTGATGTGAATAGGTCATGGAAATTTGCTTTTTTTTTATCCTGTCACCTCAACAAAATAAAGAGAATCCTGAAACATCTAGGCAAACAGAATGGAGAAAGTTATATGGAAAATATGAGCCAAAACATGAGGGCTTAAACAAACAGGGAAAACAGAATGGAGAAAGTTATATGGAAAATATGAGCCAAAACATGAGGGCTTAAACAAACAGGGAAAACAGAATGGAGAATGTTATATGGAAAATATGAGCCAAAACATGAGGGCTTAAACAAACAGGGAAAACAGAATGGAGAATGTTATATGGAAAATATGAGCCAAAACATGAGGGCTTAAACAAACAGGGAAAACAGAATGGAGAATGTTATATGGAAAATATGAGCCAAAACATGAGGGCTTAAACAAACAGGGAAAACAGAATGGAGAATGTTATATGGAAAATATGAGCCAAAACATGAGGGCTTAAACAAGCAGGGAAAACAGAATGGAGAATGTTATATGGAAAATATGAGCCAAAACATGAGGGCTTAAACAAGCAGGGAAAACAGAATGGAGAATGTTATATGGAAAATATGAGCCAAAACATGAGGGCTTAAACAAGCTTAGCAGACATGATCAGACCAAGATCTTCAGACTCAGAACAGGCCACTGCTGATTTAGAGCTCACCTACACAAGATAGGACACTGCAACAAGATAGTGACTTGCAACAAGACAGTCACTTGCAACATGCAATTGCAGAACATCCAGACAAACTCTAGAGGATATCTTATAGAACTACAGCATTCTTAACAACTTTGGATTTGGAGTCAAAAACGATGTCATAACATCATCAAGCGCTATACATTTTTTACAAAATATGACAATCATCATATTCATGAGGACATGAACTTCTGGTCAATATGGTGGATAGGCGGCAGGAACCATGGAAGGCTATGTCTGAAAAGTGTTCCTTGTTGCAGTTTCCTCATGTTCCAAGTCCAGCTTGTTGCAGGAGCTACTAAGTTAAGTGCTCTGTGCACACTGTGAACTGTGCATTTCATCTGTTTTGATTGTGTTTCGATATTCCGATTGTTTACGATGAATGATGATATTGTATGATGGAGAACAGATGGCTGTGTTCACTTTCTGTATGGTTTTGCCTTATGTCTTTTGGCATGTGCTGAGACTGTTATGATGGGGACTACAACTACCTTTCTTGTTTGGTAGATGAAATAGAAATTCAGATGATTCCACTGGCACGGGTGGTTGAGCAATTATGGATTTTAATTCATTTGCAGTGATACTGGGGCCTACCATAACTCTTAACACCAAACAAACACAAATATGACCCACAGAAACAACCCTGCATGACAAGTTATGGGGAACCAATGAAAACCTGAAATATACTGACATGTTTGTGACCCGTACTGGTCAAAATTTCCAAATGCATAGCAGTAGTTGATCCACTAAAGAAGAAATTCCTATCACTCAGAAATCTTAGTCTGATGTCTATATATTTCACTCATCATAACCTTTTCCTGTTATCAGTCAGGCCTCATAACTATTCCTCTGTTTGGTCAGAATTCTGAAACCTCAAACAAACATTTACAAACTGGAATCTTTTTTTCAGAACAGTTGCTTCACTAAATGAATGAAAGTTTTCTAGCCTAACAGCATTAGTCAATCAAAGCCATCAAGCCTATTTTGGGAGTATAGACCATGGATAAGGTCTCTCCAACTGTCCCTATTCTTGGACATTTTCTCTACTTCCTTTCAGTGTAGGTTAATGTTCTTGAGGGTTCCCATGACTTCTCTTCACCATGTTTCTGAACATTCCCTAATTCTCTTTCCCTGTGGTTTCATGACAATGCATTGATCGCACAATTTCATACTGTTTCCAGAATCCCTCTCTTTTCCCTGAATGGGATAGTTAGTTTTCTTGTATATGTTTTTGTAACCTGCTAACATTCTTTTTTACAGGTGACAGATTATTGACCTGTCACCCTCCTTAGTCACCTGAAATGACATGAATGACAGGTGACTTTGGCTCTACACTTTTAACCAGAGCCCTAGTAACAACACATGTGATGCTAACACCATCTCTAAGAAAAATCTCATCATTACCAGGTGTTATGCCAGTTGGTGAAGGCAATCATCTTTCTCCATATCTCTCTTTTCTTCATATACGTCATAATTTCAGTTGGTGAAGGCAATCATCTTTCTCCGTATCTCTCTTTTCTTCATACACATCATAATTTCAGTTGGTGAAGGCAATCATCTTTCTCCGTATCTCTCTTTTCTTCATACACATCATAATTTCAGTTGGTGAAGGCAATCATCTTTCTCCGTATATCTCTTTTCTTCATATACGTCATAATTTCAGTTGGTGAAGGCAATCATCTTTCTCCATATCTCTCTTTTCTTCATATACGTCATAATTTCAGTTGGTGAAGGCAATCATCTTTCTCCATATCTCTCTTTTCTTCATATACGTCATAATTTCAGTTGGTGAAGGCAATCATCTTTCTCCGTATCTCTCTTTTCTTCATATACGTCATAATTTCAGATGGTGGTCCTTTGTTATGCCATTTGGAAAAAGCTGTTCAATATTTTTTCTCATGGTTTTCCTCTGCTCTTCTTTCCATTCATTCTGCTTGTTGTTAGTATTCTTAATGCCTTTTTTTCACATCTTCTTCTTCTACCTTTCAGCTCCCTGTGGAGCATAGCTTTTCAACAAACACTTCCCAAGTTGTTCTGTTTCTTGCCATTCTTTTAAGATCATTCCATGTCTTCCCCATCATCTTCATCTCTGCTTCTGTCTGTCGTCTCCAAGAATTTCTTGGTCTTCCTCTTTGTCTTTTCCCCTGGGGATTCCAAAAAAAGGCCTGTTGTGTAATACTCTCAGTTGGCTTCCACAGTGTGTGTCCTATCCAGCGCCATCGTCTTCGCTGTATCTCTTTATCCACTGGTATTTGACTGGTATATTTCCATAATTCTATGTTAGTGATTTTGTCCTGCCATTTCCACCCTTTTATTCTGCGTAAGCATCCTTTAATGAAAGTCTGTATCTTCATGATTGTCAATTTTGTTGTTCTCCATGTTCCACAGTCATATAATAGGACTGACTTAACATTCGAGTTGAACATTTTTTGTTCACATCACATGACCAATAAATGTAGATTTTCTTCTCCCTATGATTAACATAATGTTCCTGCTTCTCCAGCTCTTTTTAAACATTCTTCATTTGTAAGTTTTGCTATCCATGGAATTAATAGCTTTCTTCTGATAAAATACTTCTCAGCTGCCTTTAATGTTCTCTGTGTTGTTTTGTTTATCATCCATGACTCATTTCCATATCGAGAGAAATCTCCACATCAAAATTTGTATTGGAGTCATCAATACAGAAAGAAATAAGACA
Organism: Megaustenia siamemsis; assembly: GCA_032433765.1. NCBI lineage: Eukaryota > Metazoa > Mollusca > Gastropoda > Stylommatophora > Ariophantidae > Megaustenia > Megaustenia siamemsis. Next base: position 43,445,464 of record JAVIAB010000091.1, on the reverse strand, counting down.
AAAATGATGGTGCTGGATAGGACACACACTGCCAAAGCCAGCTGAGAGTATTACACGACAAGCCATTTTTGGTATCCCCAGGGAAAGAAACAAAGAGAAAGGCTAAAATATACTCAGAAGAGAGGTGGAAGCAATATCTAGTCAAGGGTGTGGGTGTTCTAACTGTCCCCCCCCCCCCCCCCAACAAAAAAAATGTTTTAAATGTCCATTTAGTCTCTTTCTGTGAATGTAGTCTACAAAGTAGTCTTCAGTGTCTCTTGCATGTTGTAAGGAGTCTTTGATGTCTCTTGCATATTTTAAGGAGTCTTTGGTGTCTCTTACATATTTTAAGGAGTCTTTGATGTCTCTTACATATTTTAAGGAGTCTTTGATGTCTCTTACATATTTTAAGGAGTCTTTGGTGTCTCTTGAACATTGTCATTTTCATGGTCAACTTCTGTGTCCCCCAGGAACTATGCCTGCTATTACAGATCTCTCAAAGTCATAGTGGCATTTGATATGTTCTGAATATGTCAGTAGAAGAGATCGATCACTTTATCTATCTTGGAAGTCACATTGATCGAGAAGGGGATACAAGCAAAGAAATTAGAATCAGACTGGCTAAAGCAGCAATGTCTTTCAGAAGCCTTGAAAAGTTGTGGAAATCAAAACTCATTAGCACAAACACAAAACTTAGGCTATTCAAATCAAATGTACTATCAACCCTTACGTATGCGTGTGAAAGCTGGAAAACAACAAGAGATATAGAAACAAAGTTGAACGCATTCGAAAATAAATGTCTAAGGAAAATACTTGGTATAGAATGGAACGAATTCAAAACAAACGAGGAAATTAGAGAAATCGCCAATCAACCACTAATATCTTCAGTAATAAAGAAAAGACGATGGTCATATGTTGGACATGTGATGAGAAGAGATAATAATCGAATAGCAAAGCAAGCCCTCATATGGGAAACAACAGGTAAAAGAAAAAGAGGAAGACCCAGGGAGACACTGAGAAGAACATTGATGAGAGAGGCAAGAGCAGCAGGAATCGGCTCCCTCAATGAGATAGAACTGCTTGCACAGAACAGAGACAGATGGCGAGATTTGATAAAATATCTTTAAAAGAAAACTGCTAGAACAAAAATTCATATAGGAGAAGGTGTATCTTGGTCTACGCCCTATGGGCCGGTTACGGCTCGAAAGGTCAATAGATAGAATATGTCAGTTTTCTTTGTTTAATTAGGTCCATTGCTAGCAAACTTATTTACAGCATACCATTTTTTTTTCTGTCAAAAGTGAAAAGTGTGTAGATTGGTAACAGGTGTCCTGTGATTTATACATTGTACAGAAGTGAAGTGTTAAATTTCCTTGTACTAGGTTTCGATATGAAACAAATGCAGAATAAACTCGAAGTAAAACCTACAAATAAACGACATGCAGGATTCAATATATCTGCTGTCATAACACACCCAGATATTCTTTTTCTATGTAAGAACAGATCATGAGCCATCTTCACCACCTTGGAATAAACCAGACTGATCATGTCATTGTTGAAGGGGGTCTCAGACTCCAGAACACCTTTAGTCATACAACAACTTTGGTGAACTTCAACATCAAGCCAGGTCTAACAACAAAAATATTAAAAATAAAATTGTGGGGACAATGTGAAGACCTGGAGAGAGCTGAGAATTTTGTTCTGGCCAACAGGAGAAAACAAATGACATGACCATAAGAGTCTTGAATATCATCATCATCATCAACAATGACCGGGCCTGCTGGTGTAGGTGATCATGTCTCTCCACAACTTTGATTTCGACAGTTATCATTTCTGTTGTTGACCTTCTGCCAAGATATTCTCTTTAGCTGTCTGGTATATTTTTCTCTTTGCTTCCCTCTATCTCTTCATCCCTCAATTTTCCCAGTTGTTACAATATATTCCAGCTGTTACCTTCTCATTACATGGCCAAAAAATGATGATTGTTTCTTCCTAACATTGGAAATTAGCTCTCTTTTTGTTTTTGCATCTCTCTCAGAACGTATTCTTTACTCTTCTTAGCTGCCCATGTTATTCTCAACATTCTTCTGTAAAACTACATTTCTTCAGACTCCAGTGATTTTCTTGTCTGTTGTCCTATTGTCCATGATTCAAAGACTGGCTCTACATAACATTTAAGAACTCTTTTTCTTGTTTTTATTGTTAAAAATGGATTGCATAGTATCTTCCTCATTTTTTTTAAAGCTGCTTTTGCCTCAGCCATTCTGCATCTTACCTCTCTTGTACATCCACCATCTGAGGTTAACAAAGTTCCCAAATATTTAAATTCATTTACCTGTTTTAATATTGTTCCACTTGTCTTTATTGTGCACTGAGGTGATGTCTTTTTCTTTGTTGTTACCATTACTTCTGTCTTTTTGCTATTATGGCTGAGTCCTTTATTTTTACTTTCTTTCACTATAATGTCTAACATTTCTTGTAAATCATTTTCACTCTTAGCGATTAAGACTATCATCAGCATACCTTAGATTATTTATATTATGACCTCTGATTGTTATTCCGGGCATGCCCCTTATGGATCTTAAAATAATTTTGAATATAAAGAGAGTATTTGAAGGTATTTGAACCAGGTAGACATTCCATTTTTGAAAGAGGAACAGCAAATGGTGCCAAAATAAGGATATCAAAAGCAAGAGGAGCATTTGTTGCACTGGGAAACATATGGAAGTGCAAAGAAATTGGATTAAATACAAACATAAGAATTTTCAACTCCAATGTTAAGTCAGTCCTATTATATGACTGTGAAACATGGAGAACAACAAAAATGACAATCAGGAAAATACAGACCTTTATTAATGGATGCTTGCGCCTATGCTCCACAGGGAGCTGAAAGGCAGAAGAAGATACATTCCATTTTCAACTTACTTGACGGGAGAGCACCAAAATATGATCAAATGCCACATTCACTTTATCATTGATGCCCTTGAAGCCATTGTAGTAGAGTGGTTAGTGTAATTACCACTGAACAAAATACTTCTGGTTCAATTCCCAGATGTGACAAATTTTCTTTTAGACTGACATGGCTTTTTAGAGCTGAACAAGTTTCTGGAAGTGAGTATAAGTTTCTGGAAGTGAGTTCAAGTTTCTGGAAGTGAGTACAGGTTTCTAGAAGTGAGTACAAGTTTCTGGAAGTGAGTACAAGTTTCTGGAAGTGAGTACAAGTTTCTGGAAGTGAGTACAAGTTTCTGGAAGTGAGTACAAGTTTCTGGAAGTGAGTACAAGTTTCTGGAAGTGAGTACAAGTTTCTTCCTGAGAAAGTGATATCAATCATAATGAAACATAAAATATGCAGTTAGTCATGATAAAAATCACACCATCCATAAACGTTCTGTCCTTCAGGTCGCATGTCCTTAGCAGAACTTACATTCACCACAGCCTGTCTGAAGGAATCTGTGTCTCCCGCTTCTGTAATGCTCAAGGTTTCCTTAATGTCTTGAAATAACTGTCTTCAAGGTCTGCCCCTGATGCCTCGTCCATGAACCAATGTCTTTCATTATTGTTCTTTTCAGCCTGCTGTACCTTTTGATGTGGCCATAGTATTTTAATTTCCTCCACAGAATGGTGTTTATAAGCGTTCTTTTTAATGTTTAAATCATTTAATATAAACATTCTATAGGTCTAGAAGTATATGAGCATTGACACTAAAGCAAGTCATCAAATGTAAAACAGGTGAAAAAGAAAAATTACAACTTAGAGATATGATAAAAAGAACACTGAAGGGAAAAGAAACAACAGCAGGCATCATCTCCTTGAGGTTTGGAGGCTCACCTAGAACAAGGACAAGTGGTGAGATACATTGCATGCATTGCAGGTACTATGCAAAGATTGACACTTAATAATAAAGAAGGTTAGACATGAAGAGTCTAGAGTTTCTGCTGTATATGCTTTCTTTGGTTTGAAAGGACAATGAACAGGACACCATATAACCCAAACATACAGAACATGATGGGAATAAAGTGATTTGGTCATCTCATGGAGCCTAACTATGTACCATTATGTCTATGACAACAGAAGACTTGGCTTCAGGGCATGAATAACCATGATGCTGATGGATTTGCAACATCACAGAAGTCCTGCAGTGGCATGGGCCAACTACACCATATGCAATACACTTAGTCCTTGACTAGAAAACAAGGTAGATGAGATTGAGTGCCAAATCATATCAGAGAAGGATGATAAATCTCTCTCTCTGCGATCAGGACTCAATCAGAGTAGGATTCCAGACTCCCACATGAAGTCAGCTGTCAGGCTAAGTGTGTTGATAGCACATTTATTTTAGTCCTTACAGTTCCTGTATTTCTAGTCCTATGGTTAACCTAGTCCTAGGAAAGTTGGTAGGATGATAAATAGGAAATTGTGTGTTCAAATTGAGCACAAAAAAGAACCCTTGAGAACTAACAAAAGTAGGTTCTTTCTACTCAGACCCACTATCAAATACATTTTTTTTTAAAGTAAGAAAAATGGTAAATTTCCTACCATTTCTCACAATAACCAAGTTTTTTAAATTACAATTACCCTGCCAGTACTAAAGAGCTCACACACTCGGTTGATAACTTCATGTGTTATCAGAAAAAAGGTTGGAATGCTAAAACATTGCTAAAACATGTTATAGTGATGACATCACTATAGATGATTGAGATTGTATAATCTCAATGCAAAGACAAAGTAGAAATAGAAAACCACATCTCACAACTCTTCTCGGTTCATTTGAAAGGAATAAAACAATGCTCAAGGGAATTTAAAAACTGAAAAATGAAAATGAAATAAATTACTTCAGTCGACATTGTAAAACAACTGAATGATGCCAAAATAAGGAGTGTCTTCCTTCTCATAGAAGTAAAATCATTATTCTGTGTTATATGTACCATTGGTACACTGTTCTACATGTATTACAATTTAAAATTACATTTTACATTTCACTGCAAATGCTGTTCTCATTTGTACTTAACCTATATGTATGGGTGTATACCTTATAAAGTTGTTCATTGTGTATGTGTCAATGAACTTTTGTACCAAATTTGATTAATTATCCTGGACAAAGAAATTATAATTTGTTTTAAAATTATGGTTATGCATCACTCATTAATTGTTTGTGAATTATATGTGATAAACATCAAAGGCAGTCAGTAAAGTTGGCTTACATTTATTGTTTACTTTGCTTTTATTTATTAAAAATGTATCACATTTTATTTTATAGAGGATGTAGGCTCTTGTGATAGATAGTTCTTAATTTCACAGATAAAATGAGTTAAAGTGACAATAAAAATTAGGTATGGATTTCAAAAAAATAAATGTGAGACAGTTTCATGAAATTAAAATTATTTTTTTTTTTTAAACTATTTTATCTTGGAGGAATGCATTACATTTATGTGTGATCTCAGGAAAACTATAAATAAAAATAAATGCACATCCACTTTTCTTTTGATACATTAAAACAATGCTCTAGCTAGCTCAGTTTTATTTTGGCCTACCATCTTCAAATCTATTAATAGAGGCAAACGTAGTTTGCATTGACATCAATGAAAGAACATCTATCAATCCATGAACACTTGTACATCAAACGCTCCTCTGGTACTCCAGTCTCCTCTCATTTCAGATCTCCAGGTGATACCTCTGAGAACATCCAGGTCACTGGTATCATTTCTGACACCCACAATCGGTTCACTTTTGAGAGCCGTCTCATAATTCTTTTGGCGCTCTCAATCCGAGAAGGTTAAGCTCTTTTCTTTAATCACTGGCCTCCTCTTCCACTCCTTTCTTTCATCCATCTTGATGAGAACCTATATAATTGTTCACTATGTTTGACTTATTTTCGGCTCTCAAGATCTTATTTGCCCTATTGACTATCTATTTTGTGACCAACATGTTTAATCGTGGCCACTGTTTCTATTCCTCCATTTTCAGTTTTGAGATCAGCGTGTTGTTAATATTTGTATTTATATTTGTTTTAAGGTAGTACTTTCCCTATCATGTTTTTGTATAAATATTTGTTGTCTTGTACCTCATAAAGGCTTTTATAAAAAAGTCGTAGTTTATTTCATTTATCTATAGGTCTAGCTCCATAATATTATTTTATGTTTATTTTATATGTAACCATCTATCTATTGTTCTTTCGAGTGGGAAGGGTAGAAAAACATAGGGTAGAAAAGCAGAATAGCTCAGGCCAAAATGGCATTTCAGAAAATGAAAAATATCTTATGCAACAAATCTATGTCAATAAAAATGAGAAAGAGAGTTCATCGGTGCTATATAGAACCAATTCTGACCTATGGAAGCGAATCATGGACAGTAGACAAACAAATGAAAAGGCGATTAGAGGCCACAGAGATGGGATTTCTCAGAAGAATGTTGAAAGTTCCCTGGACAGCTAAAAAGACCAATGAGAAAGTTCTCAAAGAGGCCAACACAAAAAGGCAGCTCTTAAAAAACATCAGAAAGAAGCAATCAACATTTTTCGGGCACATCATGAGAAGAGGAAAGTTGGAATACTTGGTTACAACTGGCTAAATAAAAGGAAAGAGAGATCGCGGGCGACAGAGAAAGAAAATACTGGATAGCTTGGTGTCGTGGCATGGAAAACAGTCAACAACAGAACTGATACGATGCACTGTAGATAGAAGATTGTGGAGGGACATGATCACTTACGCCAACCGGTATGGCACATGATGATGATGATGAGAAATCCTTCACTCTCTATGTCTGATCATCTTTTCTATCAATTGTCATACTTTTTACAGGACACACATTATATCTCGCCACAATACCCTATTCTGGGTTAGCAGCTCAGCCTTGGCAATGATGCTTGCGGTTGTTGTCTCTAGACTCTCTGTTCTTTTTAGTGTTCTTCTATTGCTGCCTCTTTTATTTTACACTTGGGTTCCCATTTAAGATTCTCTTGTTGTTTCTTCTCATCTTATGACCAACATATGACAACTTCCTTTTTATTATACATTCTATTTTTAGATGCGAAAATATATTGACATCAGATACTGTCCAACGATATAGACATAATAGGAAAAACCAAAGTCATATATACATGATAGTATGTTTGATTTGAATAGTCTAAGTTTTGTGTTTCTGTTGATGAGTTTTGATTTCCACAACTTTTCAAGGCTTCTGAAAGACATCGCTGCTTTAGCTATTCTGATTCTAATTTCTTTACTTGTATCCCCTTCCCAATCAATGTGACTTCCAAGATAGATAAAGTGATCAATCTCTTCCACTGGTTTGTTTTCCATGTATATTCTGCCATCTGTTGGAATTAAGATTTTATGACTTTAGTCTTTTCATGATTGATCTCAGGCCCAATTTTGCTGGCTATTGATGATAGTTCATTTGTGTTTTCCTGCATTGTTTTTATCTGACTGCTGATGAGAACTATGTCATCAGCAAAGTCGAGGTCCTCCAAACGTTCTCCTCGTATCCATTCGATGCCTTTGTTACCAGTGCAGCATTTCTTCTTTATGAAGTCCTCAACAATTCCAAATAACAAGGGCGATAAAATACATTTTTTTTTAAAACCACAGTTTCTATTGGAAAACATTTTCTCAGTCCATCCTCTGTACGAACTGCACATGTGTAGACAATATACATGTCTTTGATAATATTTATGATTTTTTATGGTAAGCCATATTGCTTCAGAATTTTCTACAAAGAATCTCTATGAATACTGTCAAATGCCTTTTTGAAGTCGATGAAGTTAAGTACAAAAGGTTTTTGCTTTTCAATGTATTCCTCCAATATAAGTCGTAGAGTGAAAATGTGATCAAGGCAGATTCTCTCTTTTCTAAACCCAGCCTGTTCTTCACGCATTACTGTATCTATTGAATCCTTTATTCTATTTAGGATGATTTTGCATAATAACTTTGAGACAACTGACAAAAGTGTCACACCTCTCCAGTTGTTACAATCTCTGAGATTGCCCCGTTTTTGGGATCTTAACAATGATTTCTTTTTTCCGCTTATGAGTCACCTTCTCTGCTTTCCAAATGATATTGAACATTTTCTGCTGGTGTATTAAATTATGGCTATCAATTGCCTTGAGGATATCAGCTGTTAACTTATCCTCGCCAGTAGCCTTGTTGTACATACGTTTTAAGGAGATGCTTTGTATGACATCATATATTTCACTTGTCCTTATTCGTATAAGAGGTCTTCATTTTCTTTTGTTATATGATGTGGTTGTTAATGCTTTTTGTTGAGTACAGTTTACCGTTAATTGCGTTGTTACATGTCCACACCATTGAACTAGACTTCCGGTCAATATGGCAGATAGGCAGCAGGAACCGTTAAAGGCTGTGTCTGAAAAATGTTCCTTGTTGCAGTTTCCTTATATTCCAAGTCTGGCTTGCTACCGAAGCTACTGAGTTAAGTGCTCTGTGCACACCGTGAGCTGTGTTTTTCATCCGGATCGTCTTTCAATATTCCGTTTGCTATCGATGAATGATGATATCGTATGACAGGGAACAAATGGCTGTGTTCACTTTCAGTGCGGTTTCGCCTTATATCTTTTGGCATGTGTTGAGACTGCTATGATGGGGCCTGCAGCTGCCTTTCTCTGTTTGATTCCTTCAATGAGATGAGATGTTAATTCGGATGATTCCACTGGTACGGGCGGTTGAGCAATTATGGATTTTAATTCGTTTGCAGTGTTACCGGGGCCAACCATAACTATTGAACTTGTCTCTAGATATAACCCAGGACGGGTGTTACTTCCACTTTAAAAAAATGTGTAAACAATATTTTGAGGAACATTTAATGGTATGACTAGATCATAAAAGAAGATATCTGTAGGACGAAAACAAAAACAAAAACAATGGCCAATATAGAAACAGATTATAAAAAGAAAATTGAGATGGATTAGACGCACATTAAAGTAAGCTAATACCAGCGTAGCAAGACAGGCACTGCCGTTGAACACATTGGGGATAAGAAAGACGCGAAGGCCCAGGAATACATGGAGAAGAGAAGTCTTGGAAACCCTCAAGAACATCGGCCTAAACTGGAGATAAGTAGAGAAATATTCAAAAATTGGGATGGATGGAGAGACCTTATCCTTGACTTGTGCTTCAAAAAGGAATATAAAGTGCTTTGATAAAGGTAAAGGTAAAGTACGAGACTTGAACCGGCGTCTTAGCACGCGAGTTTACGCCCATATGTGCTCGGCCGCCTATCCAGAAATGTTCGGATATTTCTGGATAGTGTCGCCTCAAGCATCGAAACTCAGATGCGAAGCGACATTCCTCACCTTCCCAGGATAATACCCTGGTACCCATTTCTGCCAACGGCTGGGTCGACCGTGGGGGTATTTTTTTAAAGCTTTGATTTATTGATTAATTGATTGACTGAATGATTTATGTTACTTCTATACATATATGTGATGTCTTCACTTATTATTCTTTCTCTACTTTTCATATAAATTATTTTTCTAAAACATATTTTATATGTACATATAATGTCCATTTCTTGCTTACTTGGAGCAGAATTACCTTCCGTCATCTCCATAAATTATCAAGCACATCCTTTACGCGGAATTATCTTCCGTCACCTCCATAAATTATCAAGTACATCGTTTACGAGGGACTATCTTCCGTCACCTCCATAAATTATCAAGTACATCGTTTACGAGGGACTATCTTCCGTCACCTCCATAAATTATCAAGCACATCATTTACGAGGGACTATCTTCCGTCACATCCCTAAATTATCAAGCACATCATTTACGAGGGACTATCTTCCGTCATATCCCTAAATTATCAAGCACATCATTTACGAGGGATTATCTTCCGTCACATCCCTAAATTATCAAGCACATCATTTACGAGGGACTATCTTCCGTCACATCCCTAAATTATCAAGCACATCATTTACGAGCGATTATCTTCCGTCACATCCCTAAATTATCAAGCACATCATTTACGAGGGACTATCTTCCGTCACATCCATAAATTATCAAGCACATCCTTTACGAGGGACTATCTTCCGTCACATCCCTAAATTATCAAGCACATCCTTTACGAGGGACTATCTTCCGTCACATCCCTAAATTATCAAGCACATCCTTTACGCGGGATTATCTTCCGTCACCTCCATAAATTATCAAGCACATCCTTTACGCGAGATTATCTTCCGACACCTCCATAAATTATGAAGCACATCCTTTACGCGAGATTATCTTCCGACACCTCCATAAATTATGAAGCACATCCTTTACGCGAGATTATCTTCCGTCACCTCCATAAATTATCAAGCACATCCTTTACGCGGGATTATCTTCCGACACCTCCACATATCAAGACCGAAGAGCCCATGCTCAACTCCCTCGTTCAGAAATAAGGAACAGAAAAGATATTTTTTCTCCTCTGATACAATTAACGCCTTGTCTCTCAGGACTGATTCAAAGGATTCATTTCTTCCTCATATGGACGTTGATCAGTTATGATCACCTCTTGACAACATGGACACATTCTAGACCGACATGCAAAAATTCTAGCCCGATAAGGCCAAAGTACAACAATTGCAACAAAACAGAATGCTGCTATTACTATCAGAATAATTATTTGTGTAGAACTGAGCGGATTGTGCGCTGTGGGTATCACTTTCGTTGTAGGCACAATAGACGGTCTAATCGTGCTGGAAGTGTAAGCCGCGTTCTGGTAAGTTGTGGGTTCGTTTATTTTCTGAGTTAGCACAATGGGTGTACTTGATTCAATGTGTGCAACACTAGTAGACGGACTTGATTCAATGTGTGTAACACTAGTAGACGGACTTGATTCAGCGTGTGTAACACTAGTAGACGGACTTGATTCAATGTGTGTAACACTAGTAGACGGACTTGATTCAATGTGTGTAACACTAGTAGACGGACTTGATTCAATGTGTGTAACACTAGTAGACGGACTTGATTCAATGTGTGTAACACTAGTAGACGGACTTGATTCAATGTGTGTAACACTAGTAGACGGACTTGATTCAGCGTGTGTAACACTAGTAGACGGACTTGCTTCAGCGTGTGTAACACTAGTAGACGGACTTGATTCAGCGTGTGTAACACTAGTAGACGGACTTGATTCAGCGTGTGTAACACTAGTAGACGGACTTGATTCAGCGTGTGTAACACTAGTAGACGGACTTGATTCAATGTGTGTAACACTAGAAGACAGACTTGATTCAATGTGTGTAACACTAGTAGACGGACTTGATTCAATGTGTGTAACACTAGTAGACGGACTTAATTCAATGTGTGTAACACTAGTAGACGGACTTGATTCAACGTGTGTAATACTAGTAGTTACTGATATGGTTCCGCACACAGTATCTGTTCTTTCCTTACATGGCTCTATGACTTCATTGGCCGGACATGTTTGACACTCTAAGCAATGTCGTTCATCTGGAACTGTCAAATATAAAATGAACAGTATTAACTGTATATAGATATACACAAATGGGAATCTTACAATTTTCTCGTTTCACGAGTTTAGATGATAAAGTAGTGTTGGTTGACTTTCTATTAACAAAAATTGTGATATATACATAAATGTGGCTGAGCGAAAGAGATGGAGTAAAGATGGGTACATCCAGAAAATATAGGCTTAGTGGGCGCATAAGTAGACTTATCAACTAACACAGAATTGGAGTTAGTCGCTGGAAGCTGCGGGACATGCTGAGGAGGAGATTTAAGTAACTATGGACATGTTTGGAGTATATGACTTTTTTCGTCTTATCAGACGGTCTAGTGGTGGCTATTGTGTATTTTTTTTAAGGTTTTGTTTTTTGTTTTTGTCGAACAGCTTCTCTCGTGACTAATTCTACCAATGTTTGATAAACACACACGGCCACAGAATGAACAAGTCAGGCCCACTGATACACAGGATCTTCCATTCTTTTTCATGAGTCATTTCTCTTTTAAGTTTTGCCTTAGCACAGTCTCAAATGATGCTATACCTTTCCTTATACATGCTCTCCATGATGTGTGATCACTTGTCAGATGTTCCCAGTCATTTTCACAGCTGGAGAAGTCATTAAGAGATGATTTCCAGATATCTCTATATCGTAGTTTAGGTGTGCCGATTTGTCTTTTTCCGTGTATTAGTTCACCATATAGTATTTGCTTGGGGATGCGTTTTTCTTCCATTCTCTGGACGTGCCCCAGCCATCTTAGTCTTCGACATCTGAGCATCGATTTGATTGTTGGGGTCTTAGCACGTTGCAGGACAGTTAAGTTGGTTATTTTGTCCTGTCATTTGATGTGCATTATTGTGCGGAGATATCGTATATGGAAGACATTTAGTCTTTTTTTTTCGTGATGTTTGTAGTGCAATGATGATAACCCACACATTCTATTCAATAAGCTTCGCGTACTTTCATACATACATAATAACAAACATACATATATGCATACATGCACTAACACATACACGTATAAATTACACTATATAAATGTGAGCCAGTGGAACATGTTGAAAGCATGTCTAATGTGTTGACAGGTTTGCTAACTAAGCCCGTTGACCTCTCTGAGGTTAAAACAGTAGTTTCCAAAGTGAGCGCCGCAGATCCCCGGGGCGCCGCCAAACTTTGACAAGGACACCAGTGGCCTCCGTCAGTCATTGCTGATTATGGACTTTGCAGCGCCCCTAGGAAATGTACCTCTCCATGGCGCGAGCTTGAGCAGAAGAAAAAAAGAGACGGGTTGTTGCCCATGTAATATGTTTTCTCTATCCATAAACGGAACGATCCAAAGGTCTGTCAGCGCCAAAGCAATTTGGTGCTAACTGCGTCATCAATTGCCTAAGCAATGTTGAAATCTAAACTTAACTGCCATAGGGCCTCCATCTCCGGATTTTCCCACAGGGTTTACCCCAGATGTTTATTCCGTGAACGGGTATACCCGCTAGACTGCGGCAGCGCGGGGTGGGTGGTTATAATCGTATAATCGGAGCTGACCTTCTCCTAGATGGGTTACCATTTTTAGGTTAACATGTCGCATCTACCCGGGGAGAAGATTATGGCGCCTCTGACTCGCCGATGATTACTTTACAGAGCATATGGAGCATTTTTATAGAATTAGCTACCCCACGCAACTAATTCACCCCGCCCTCTGTAATCACTTCAGAGGAAGAGGTATGTTTACAGCACTCGGAAAAAATGACAAATAATCAACAATAAAATAAAAAATAAAATATGATCCGAAGGAGGATCAAACCCGTAATCCTTGGCACAGCGCCTTGCCACGAGAAGTCAAACGCTATGGAACACTGCCAACTCAGCTAACTAATTTTTTTTTTTTCTGCTGTTGATTATTTGTCATTTTTCTACCAACTCTGTGTTACTAGTGCCAAAATTGGAGGCCTGATTCTAGAACAACAAGAAAAATAACGACCACCGAAATGAAATGTATCATAACAAGACAAAAAGAACTAACAATGACTCAAAGAGCCATAAACAAACGTTACGAAAACGCCAGATTAAGAGGAAGACCGAGAAAGAGATGGATTAAGGGAATACCAGAGTCACTAGGATGGATAACAGCAGAAGAGGCCAACAGAAGAGCAAAGAATCGCAGATTGCATCTCCCCTCGACGCCAACGGCAATGGAGGAAGGATAGAAGAAAATAGAAGAAGATTATTTGTCATTATTTTTTCCGAGTGCTGTAAACATATCTCTTCCTCTGAAATGGTGCGCTGAATTATCTCCTTTTAAGTTTCCCTCTATAATAATATTAATTAATTATTATTATTTGTCTCCTCTGCAGTCATCACTTATTTTCGTTTTGTGGCACGTGACTGGTTATTCTATATTTGCAGCAAGACTTTATATCTAGAGGCTGACCAGTGTTCTCTAGTGGACGTGGAAACCCCCACGATGAACGGATTATTTGTCGTCATCAAAGTGCGTATCATCATCAAAGTGCGGATGTCCCCACGCTGCCAAAAGTATTTAAGAACGTCACGCAGAGGTTTCAAGTCATTCAAGAAGAAATCTGTGACTGCATTTGGACAGTATATTCTATCAGAAGTGTTGTGTAGACCAGAGTCTCTTTTATTATATGCGCAACAAATTGTGAACTTTCAGGACGAATGCAACAGGAGACGGACATTTGGGAGCGTCAAGAAGCTAAAGGGCCAGGACATTTGTTCGACGGCGTCTTCTTCTGGCGATCAGCTTGCCTCCTACTGCGAAGCTCTGTATAAAGAGTTTCCTATCATCGAACTTCACTGGTATGTGTTGGCTGTTCTGAGTAAATAGGAATCAACCACGGTTGTGGTAAGAATGAATTTTATGAGTTAATTGCTCATGTTAATTTGTATGAGGTAATTAATGATATTGATTTTGATGAATTAATTAATCGTGTTAATTTTATGAGTTAATTAATCATGTTAATTTTATGAGTTAATTAATCATGTTCATTTTTATGATTTAATTAATCATATTGAATTTTATGAGTTAATTAATCATTTAAGAATCCTTGAAATACAGCTACATTAAAAATACGCTTCACGAAAGTAAAATTAAATTTAAAAAATAGAAGCAATGCTATATGTCATAACAATTATTTGAAATAAAAATTATAATCTATCAACATATGAAATATTTCACCTCATTTTGCTCCACTAATCTATAACCAAAGGTATTACTTACTGTCTGGACCATACATAAACCATCCTTGTCTACATAGAACTTTTATGTCGTTTGTAGCGGTGCAGTTTTCCATAATAACTTCGTTTACGCCCGCTTTATTGCATTCAAAACATGACAGACAGGCACGGTTGTCAAGAGGCATGTAATAACCTACAAACAAAAATTAAATCACTAATTATTATTGGTCATACTAGATATCACATGTGTTTGTTATTGATAATTTAGTTGACTTTCTCATTTGTGTCTTTTCAGGAAGATACGCACAAACTTTTTCTACTATGCATTAAGATTCATTAGAAGAAGTTGTACATGAAAATTGATAAACTTTTGTGGTTAAAGATAGAATGTTAACTCTTTCCATACATTTCGACGCACTGTGCGTCACTCTCGATTTGATTAATGAGGAATGTCATCAAACCATATTTTTTTAAAACATGTCTTTTATCATCTTAGAATTGGATGGATTGGAAGATAAATAAGATTTTTGGGGCGACACTGCAGCCCACTAAAAATAATCTTAGAAGGGAAAATACAAGGCAAAAGAAGAACAGGCAGACCAAGACTAACATGGCCGAGCAACATCACAAGATGGACAAGTCATATGACTACCTGCACTATCAAATCAAGAGACAGAGCGGAATGACGCTCGGTGGTAGCCAACCTTCGATGCGAATACAGCACTAAATGATGATGATGATGTCTCATTTTTAGAGGCTGAGTGAACCCCGGAGCCGTGTCGGTCCAAAAATAAAAACTACCAATTCAGGGAAGCAAACCCGGACCCGTCTAATCAGAAAGCGGGCGCACTAACCACTCAGCCATCGTGGCTTGTTTAGTGTACTCATGGTTATATATATATACATGTACATTATAAATGGTTTTTTTGTTGTTGTTGTTGTTGTTAGGATCAGTATCACCGCATACCGGACCACTTCATAGGTGCTCCGATATTCCTCTCGAGGGAATCCTGGCCCACGTGTACAAATCCGTAATCACGTGACCAATAACTATGAAAATCCTGGCCAAACATTTTTTGTCCGATCAGTGTCATTGTGTTTGAAGACAAATAATAATAAATGAATATTATTATAGAGGGAGACTTCCGAGGCGATAATCAGCGAATCATAGGAGGAAGAGGTATGTATTACAGCACTCAGAAAAATATGGCAAATAAACAACACCTGAGAAAAAAAAAACATATGGTCCGAAGCCGTACTCCGTGGCACTGCGCCTTGCCACGAGAAGACGAACGCTAGGGAACACTGCCCCTCAGCTAACCAAAAAATTAGCTATCGTGGACAATGTCTTTCGCGCAGGCATTCTCATGACTATAGCATAGAGATACGATCACAGCTCGGGAATAAATTGTATTTCTGTACTTTCCTATTAAGGCAAGTATCTTCCAGTAGGGCTGAATACTTGTGTTGTAGACAAACGTTTATAGGACGAAACTGCACGAATAGTAGTTTCCAGTAGTTTTTATACTGGAGACAAATAATAATAAATTAATATTATTATAGAGGGAAACTTCCGAGGCGATAATTCAGGGAATCATAGGAGGAAGAGGTATGTATTACATCACTCAGAAAAAATGACAAATAAACAACAGAAAAAGAAAAAAACACAGTGTCACTGTGTTTATCTTTCGTGTTTGGATTCCTGTGTTTATTATTTTAAAATAGTTTGTATGTTGTACCTGATGAAGGCTTTTGCTGAAATGTCATACCTTGCCTCGTCTCTCTCATCATCATCATGTGCCATTCCGGTTGGCGTAGGCGATCATGCACTTCCACAATCTTCTATCTGCAGTGCACCGTATCAGTTCTGTTGTTGACTGTTTTCCATGCCATGACACCAAGCTATCCAGTATCTTCTCCCTGTGTCGTCCGCGATCTCTCTCTCTCTCTCTCTCTCTCTCTCTCTCTCTCCTTTTATTTTGCCAGCTGCAACCAAGTATTCCAACTTTCCTCTTCTCATGATGTGCCCAAAAAATGTTGATTGCTCCTTTCTGATGTTTTTTAGGAGTTCCCATTTTGTGTTGGCCTCTTTGAGAATGTCTTCATTGGTCTATTTAGCTGTCCAGGGAAATTTCAACATTCTTCTGAGAAATCCCATCTCTGTGGCCTCCAATCGTCTTTTCACTTGCTTGTACACTGTCCATAATTCGCTTCCATAGGTCAGAATTGGTTCTATATAGCACCGATGAACTCTCTTTCTCACTTCCACTGACATAGACTTGTTGCATAAGATATTTTTCATTTTCTGAAATACTATGTTGGCCTGAGCCATTCTGCTTTCCATTTCTGTGATGCATCTTCCATCTGATGTTGTCACTGTGCCCAAGTATTTCGTCTCTCTATCTAGCTGTTACAAAGGAAGTATACCAACAAGGATGATAGCATGTGATAATACAAAAGAGAACGAAATATACGTACCAGAAAACAGCAGAAGATAGGACGAAATAAATGAAATACTATTTACAGACGAGCAAGTCGTCTTGGCACATACATAATACATGAAACAACTGAGCACCTGCAAGAACATATCAACGGGCTAAACAACACTTGTAAACAATACAACATGAAGATCAACATAAACCGAAGTAATGACAATAGTGAGACAAAAAAAACTAAACATCATAATAGATAATACTACTCTGAAACAAGTAGACAATTTTAAATATCTGGGTAGCACGTTAACACAAGAAAATAATCAAGAGACAGAGATTGATATAAGGTGTAAGAAAGCGTGCCAAGTTATAGGTCAAGTATCAACAATTTTGAAAAACAAAGCAATAACTATGGAAGCAAAAAGGGCAATATACAAATCAATTTTTCTACCAACTCTGTGCTATCAGTGCCAGAATTGGACGCTGGACTCTAGAACAATAAGAAAGATAACGACCACCGAAATGAAATGTGTCAGAAGAATGACAGGAAACAGCTTAAGGGACAGAGTAAGAAACACTGACCTGAGGAAGAAACTCGAAATTCCAAACTCGAAACCAGCCATCGAATACATAAAGAAACAACAGATAAAATGGTTCGGTCAAATAACAAGACAAAAATAACTAACAATGACTCAAAGAGCCATAAACAAACGTTACGAAAACGCCAGATTAAGAGGAAGACCGAGAAAGAGATGGATAAATAGAATTCTAGAGTCACTAGGAGGGATAACACCAGAAGAGGCCAACAGAAGAGCAAAGAATCGCAGATTGTATCTCCCCTCGACGCCAACGACAATGGAGGAAGGATAGAAGAAGAAAAATGCTGCTTTATACAAATTCATGTTTATTTCACACAACTCCCTTGCCCGGCAAAGGATCCACGGAATGGGTGAGATTCTGCTGATAATTTTGCCCGGGAAAAGGTCATATATTTATGGCCTACTCTTTTGAATTTTAACTGCCAAGGGTTCTTTTAAAGTGCGCGAGTGCACATGGGATCTTTTGTTAATTGCCGTTATCCGAGAGGGCTAGACAAACGTTAGGAGAAATGAAAAAAAAATAGATTTAGGATATAATATATTTTTAAAACGATATGGTTAATGCTTCGCTTAACAAGAGGACAACACAAACCAGAACGACGTTTCGGCTCAATAGGCTTTCAACAGAAACAAACATACAAAACATACACAAATATGTATTTAAAATTTGAAAAAAAAAATCATTTAAAAAAAATTGTAAAAGTATAATAATTTCGAACGCGAAGAAGAAATAAAAGGAAAATTAAAAATAAAAATTCTTCCTTGTATAAACTGATGTGTAAGAATGCTAGTGCGCTGGGATATGTAAGTAGTATACAAGGGTGTATTTGAATAGTATTTGGCCCGTAAATTAACAAAGATATATAGGGCGGCGCGCGGCGCGCATAAAGCGTGCGGCGCAGGGGGAGTTAACCATGACCGCTCGTGTCGGGGCGTTGACCGCTAGTCCAGGTGACCCCGGAAGTGACCTGTTTATGTCTGGTGTATGCTGACTTTGGAGTTCTTGATGTACTTGATCGTTAGTGATAGGTTAGTAGATTATACAACATCAATGAAAAACGTTCAATATAAAACAGAAGACAAAGATATATTTTATTCTTTTATTATCTCAATAGGTGTATAACATACAGTGGATATTATATAACAGTACAAAAATATTCAGTACACTGAGTAAATATATAGTACAAGGATAACATTTATTTATAGATAGGTAGTTGGGTGTCTGCTTAGCTATGTGGCGTCGATGAATCATAAGGGGTGAAACTGTTAGAGATAGCTGGGTAGTCTTAAGTGGTAGTGTAAAGAGTTAAATATCTAGAGGCGTTGTCGAGACGTTATCAGCAGCTACCTTTCTTTTTATATAGAAATAGGAAAGAGCATTTCTTGTTTGACTATAGGAAAATATGGAATTATTTAAGACTTTGAAACCTACATTTTTCCCACCCTTAGCCTTTTGCGTGGCGAGAACCTCTAAAAACATATCTTTATCTAATTTGTTGTGTTGCTTGCTTAGCCCTTTACAACTGATTTTATCGTAATCCCCACTACAATGGTACGTCTTACTACATAAGCTAACAAGAGCTGTCCCTTCGTACTCTAGTTTAAAAAGCCCGGGCGTTCGTTTGGTGTATGCTTTAACACCCTTACAGTTTATACATTCTGTTTTGCTAGTATGTTCATCGCAGCAATGGGTGTATGGAGGTCGCCTAGTGTGTAATAAGGGCTGTATAGGGGTCGGCTAGTATGTCGTGATGGGTGTACGGAGGTCGTCTAGTGTGTCATATTGGGTGTATAGAGGGCGTTTAGTGTGTCATGATGGTTGTATAGGGGTCGTCTAGTGTGTCATGATGGTTGTATAGGGGTCGTCTTGTGTGTCATGATGGTTGTATAGGGGTCGTCTTGTGTGTCATGATGGTTGTATAGGGGTCGTCTAGTGTGCCGTGATGGGTGTACGGAGGTCGTCTAGTGTGTCATATTGGGTGTATAGAGGGCGTTTAGTGTGTCATGATGGTTGTATAGGGATCGTCTAGTGTGTCATGATGGTTGTATAGGGGTCGTCTAGTGTGCCGTGATGGGTCAATGGAGGTCGGCTAGTATGTCGTGATGGGTGTACGGAGGTCGTCTAGTGTGTCATATTGGGTGTATAGAGGGCGTTTAGTGTGTCATGTTGGTTGTATAGGGGTCGTCTAGTGTGTCATGATGGTTGTATAGGGGTCGTCTAGTGTGCCATGATGGGTACATGGAGGTCGGCTAGTATGTCGTGATGGGTGTACGGAGGTCGTCTAGTGGGGTATGATGGTTGTATGGAGGTCGTCTAGTGTGTCATATTGGGTGTATAGAGGGCGTTTAGTGTGTCATGATGGTTGTATAGGGGTCGTTTAGTGTATCGTGAGGGTGTATGGAGGTCGTCTACTGTGTCGTGAGGGGTGTATGGAGGTCATCTGGTGTGGTATGTAGGGTGTATGGAGGTCATCTAGTGTGATATAAGGCTGTATGCCGGATATAAGGCTGTATGCCGGGCGTCTAGTGTGACATGAGGGCTGTATACCGGGCGCCTAGTGTGGTATGTGTGGTGTATGGCGGTTGTCTGGTATATCATACTTTAATCAACCAATAAGAAAAATGAAGGAACATTACATTCAACATTACTTATCTTAACTACTTTACATCAATACAGTTGAATAACGTGTTATCGTTAAGTCTTACCATACTTTAAGAGAAAACATTCAAACTTACAGCGTAAAATATAGTCTCAATCATCTACACCGAATATAACCTGTTATCGATAAGCCTTAACATACTTTAAGAGAAAACAAGCCAACTTACGGTGCAAAACTCCGCTAGTGTGAACAGTAACTTTCCTTGAATCAATCAAACTTATAACGCCGTCTAGTTTAAATATAACCTGGTAAGAAATGAATAAATTAGCCAATCAGCGAGTGACTATGCCATCATCGCTTGATATCGGGATTAACCAATCAGAGAAGAGTATTAACATAGGAGGCGGGGCGAAGAAATGGCTGACAGGTGGATTAACCAATCAGAAAAGCGCGTTAGCCCAAGCGTAGGTAGTGGCTGTCGGGTCAGCAGTGGGGGGAAAATGCGGGGTGGTGGGTTACTTGAACTCGTTTTGACCCCTGAGGCAATTCCAGAAGAGTTCTATGACCTCATTTTGACCGCTGAAGGCTTTAATACCAAGGTTTCCCACTTCAACGAACGACATACATCATTAAAGGTGATTACTTCAGCTCTTAGACTTTGGAGTTCCATATCTTTATCACTTCAACGAATGACAGACAACAGTAAAGATGATCATTTCAGGTAAGAAAACTTAGTTCCAAACCCTAAAATTTTGGTTCATACTCACAAAGTTGAACACAAACTCTACAAATTTAGGCCCAAAGTTGTAATTGTTAGACACGACAGTCGTAAATGTTATATGCAAAGTCCAAAAGTTTGTCAAAAAGATAACCTAAACTCAAAATAGTTAGACACAAAGCCCAACAATTTATATGCAAAGTCTAAAAAAGTTACTCTAAAAGACAACTAATGTAATACTTAACCCCAAAATTTCGTCACATAACCAAACAGTTGAACACGAACTCTACAAATTTAGTCCCAAAGTCGTAATTGTTAGACACGAAAGTCGTAAATGTTATATTCAAATCCAAAAGTTTGTTAAAAAGACAACCCAAACTCAAAATAGTTAGATGCAAAGCTCAAAAATGTATATGCAAAATCCAAAAAGTTACTCCAAAAGACAACTAATGTAACACTTAACCCCAAAATTTCGGCTCATATGCACAAAGTTGAACACGAACTCTACAAATTTAGTCCCAAAGTCGTAATTGTTAGACACGAAAGTCGTAAATGTTATATTCAAATCCAAAAGTTTGTTAAAAAGACAACCCAAACTCAAAATAGTTAGACACAAAACCCAACAATTTATAGGCAAAGTCCAAAAAGTTACTCCAAAAGACAACTAATGTAACACTTAACCCAAAATTTCGTCTCATAACCAAACAGTTGAACTCAAAACCATAAAAATTTAGTCCCAAAGTGATACTAGTTCGACACAAAAGTCGTAAATATTATATACAAAGTCTAAAAGTTTGTCAAAAAGACAACCCAAACTCAGAATAGTTAGACACAAAACCCAACAATTTATAGGCAAAGTCCAAAAAGTTACTCCAAAAGACAACTAATGTAACACTTAACCCCAAAATTTCGTCTCATAACCAAACAGTTGAACTCAAAACCCTAAAAATTTAGTCCCAAAGTGATACTAGTTCGACACAAAAGTCGTAAATGTTATATACAAAGGCCAAAACTTTGTCAAAAAGACAACCCAAACTCAGAATAGTTAGACACGAAAGTCATAAATGTTATATGCAAAGTCCAAAATTTTGTCAAAAAGACAACCCAAACTCAGAATATTTAGACACAAAAGACCAAATAGTTACATTCAAAGTCCAAAAGTTTGTCAAAAAGACAACCCAAACTCAAAAGTTTGTCAAAAAGACAACCCAAACTCAAAATAGTTGGACATGAAAGGTCAAAAAGGTATACTCAAAGTCCAAAATGTTACTTCAAAAGACAACTAATATAACAACAAGCCCCAAAACTTCGTCTCATAACCAAAAAGTTGAACTCAAAACCCTAAAAAGTGTCCACTTATCAACCAAAGTCTTTAATACAGCTGAGAAAACCCTAATAAATAATTACAATTTACTAAAAATGTTGCCCTTGATGATAGTTGCGACTGTGTCTAAATCATTATTGAAAATATTCATAGAACTCTAGTAAAAACCAAGCACACTAAAACACCACATTGAAAGAATGAACTTAAAGTTCACGCCCCTGTCACAACTCTGCTAAGAAAAGTACTGCGAAGCATGAAAGTTATGTCCCCTGCTATAACTCTACTAAACGAAAGTATTACCAAACACGTAGGTTACACTCCTACCATAACCCACTAAGAAAAACAAGATTTTGCCAAATAATCATAAATACCACATTTATGATTATTACGCCCCTTGTCCCTTTATGAGGGGACGCCCATGAAACTGTTAGAAATAGTAAATTTAACCTAGTGGCATACCCCAGATGTTATATTAGACATCCCCGTATCAAAAATTTAATTAAAACTCACTTTTAGGGTTGTTACGCCCCTTGACCCTTTATGAGGGGACGCCCATGAAACTGTTAAAAATAGTAAATTTAACAGCTAGACATACCCTAAACTTTATATTAACCATCTCCGTATCAAGAATTTACATAAAAACAACGTTTGAAATTACTACCCCTGTACCCATTTTTGGCGGTTACGCCCATGAAACTGTTAAAAATTGTCAATTTAACATCTAGACATACTCCAAACTTCATTTTAGTCATCCCCATATCAAGAATTTACATAAAAACAACTTTTGAAATTACTACCCCTGTACCCATTTTTGGCGGTTACGCCCATGAAATCGATAAAAAAAATTGAAGTTTAACCTATTGGCATACATCAAACATAATATGTGACACGCCCATGTATCAAATTTGCCTAAAAAATCAACCAAAAATTAGTAGTATACAATGTCAATTAGGGACCCCAAAAGTGCCTCTGACGGCACATAAATCCTTATATAAATAGTCTACCCGCAGATCGAGGCACATTTTTTGGTGCCGTTTTTCCTTATATGAGAGTCTAATCCTAATTGACATTGTATACTACTAATTTTTGGTTGATTTTTTAGGCAAATTTGATACATGGGCGTGTCACATATTATGTTTGATGTATGCCAATAGGTTAAACTTCAATTTTTTTTATCGATTTCATGGGCGTAACCGCCAAAAATGGGTACAGGGGTAGTAATTTCAAAAGTTGTTTTTATGTAAATTCTTGATATGGGGATGACTAAAATGAAGTTTGGAGTATGTCTAGATGTTAAATTGACAATTTTTAACAGTTTCATGGGCGTAACCGCCAAAAATGGGTACAGGGGTAGTAATTTCAAACGTTGTTTTTATGTAAATTCTTGATACGGAGATGGTTAATATAAAGTTTAGGGTATGTCTAGCTGTTAAATTTACTATTTTTAACAGTTTCATGGGCGTCCCCTCATAAAGGGTCAAGGGGCGTAACAACCCTAAAAGTGAGTTTTAATTAAATTTTTGATACGGGGATGTCTAATATAACATCTGGGGTATGCCACTAGGTTAAATTTACTATTTCTAACAGTTTCATGGGCGTCCCCTCATAAAGGGACAAGGGGCGTAATAATCATAAATGTGGTATTTTAAGCAAAATCTTGTTTTTCTTAGTGGGTTATGGTAGGAGTGTAACCTACGTGTTTGGTAATACTTTCGTTTAGTAGAGTTATAGCAGGGGACATAACTTTCATGCTTCGCAGTACTTTTCTTAGCAGAGTTGTGACAGGGGCGTGAACTTTAAGTTCATTCTTTCAATGTGGTGTTTTAGTGTGCTTGGTTTTTACTAGAGTTCTATGAATATTTTCAATAATGATTTAGACACAGTCGCAACTATCATCAAGGGCAACATTTTTAGTAAATTGTAATTATTTATTAGGGTTTTCTCAGCTGTATTAAAGACTTTGGTTGATAAGTGGACACTTTTTAGGGTTTTGAGTTCAACTTTTTGGTTATGAGACGAAGTTTTGGGGCTTATTGTTATATTAGTTGTCTTTTGAAGTAACATTTTGGACTTTGAGTATACCTTTTTGACCTTTCATGTCCAACTATTTTGAGTTTGGGTTGTCTTTTTGACAAACTTTTGAGTTTGGGTTGTCTTTTTGACAAACTTTTGGACTTTGAATGTAACTATTTGGTCTTTTGTGTCTAAATATTCTGAGTTTGGGTTGTCTTTTTGACAAAATTTTGGACTTTGCATATAACATTTATGACTTTCGTGTCTAACTATTCTGAGTTTGGGTTGTCTTTTTGACAAAGTTTTGGCCTTTGTATATAACATTTACGACTTTTGTGTCGAACTAGTATCACTTTGGGACTAAATTTTTAGGGTTTTGAGTTCAACTGTTTGGTTATGAGACGAAATTTTGGGGTTAAGTGTTACATTAGTTGTCTTTTGGAGTAACTTTTTGGACTTTGCCTATAAATTGTTGGGTTTTGTGTCTAACTATTCTGAGTTTGGGTTGTCTTTTTGACAAACTTTTAGACTTTGTATATAATATTTACGACTTTTGTGTCGAACTAGTATCACTTTGGGACTAAATTTTTATGGTTTTGAGTTCAACTGTTTGGTTATGAGACGAAATTTTGGGGTTAAGTGTTACATTAGTTGTCTTTTGGAGTAACTTTTTGGACTTTGCCTATAAATTGTTGGGTTTTGTGTCTAACTATTTTGAGTTTGGGTTGTCTTTTTAACAAACTTTTGGATTTGAATATAACATTTACGACTTTCGTGTCTAACAATTACGACTTTGGGACTAAATTTGTAGAGTTCGTGTTCAACTTTGTGCATATGAGCCGAAATTTTGGGGTTAAGTGTTACATTAGTTGTCTTTTGGAGTAACTTTTTGGATTTTGCATATACATTTTTGAGCTTTGCATCTAACTATTTTGAGTTTGGGTTGTCTTTTTAACAAACTTTTGGATTTGAATATAACATTTACGACTTTCGTGTCTAACAATTACGACTTTGGGACTAAATTTGTAGAGTTCGTGTTCAACTGTTTGGTTATGTGACGAAATTTTGGGGTTAAGTATTACATTAGTTGTCTTTTAGAGTAACTTTTTTAGACTTTGCATATAAATTGTTGGGCTTTGTGTCTAACTATTTTGAGTTTAGGTTATCTTTTTGACAAACTTTTGGACTTTGCATATAACATTTACGACTGTCGTGTCTAACAATTACAACTTTGGGCCTAAATTTGTAGAGTTTGTGTTCAACTTTGTGAGTATGAACCAAAATTTTAGGGTTTGGAACTAAGTTTTCTTACCTGAAATGATCATCTTTACTGTTGTCTGTCATTCGTTGAAGTGATAAAGATATGGAACTCCAAAGTCTAAGAGCTGAAGTAATCACCTTTAATGATGTATGTCGTTCGTTGAAGTGGGAAACCTTGGTATTAAAGCCTTCAGCGGTCAAAATGAGGTCATAGAACTCTTCTGGAATTGCCTCAGGGGTCAAAACGAGTTCAAGTAACCCACCACCCCGCATTTTCCCCCCACTGCTGACCCGACAGCCACTACCTACGCTTGGGCTAACGCGCTTTTCTGATTGGTTAATCCACCTGTCAGCCATTTCTTCGCCCCGCCTCCTATGTTAATACTCTTCTCTGATTGGTTAATCCCGATATCAAGCGATGATGGCATAGTCACTCGCTGATTGGCTAATTTATTCATTTCTTACCAGGTTATATTTAAACTAGACGGCGTTATAAGTTTGATTGATTCAAGGAAAGTTACTGTTCACACTAGCGGAGTTTTGCACCGTAAGTTGGCTTGTTTTCTCTTAAAGTATGTTAAGGCTTATCGATAACAGGTTATATTCGGTGTAGATGATTGAGACTATATTTTACGCTGTAAGTTTGAATGTTTTCTCTTAAAGTATGGTAAGACTTAACGATAACACGTTATTCAACTGTATTGATGTAAAGTAGTTAAGATAAGTAATGTTGAATGTAATGTTCCTTCATTTTTCTTATTGGTTGATTAAAGTATGATATACCAGACAACCGCCATACACCACACATACCACACTAGGCGCCCGGTATACAGCCCTCATGTCACACTAGACGCCCGGCATACAGCCTTATATCACACTAGATGACCTCCATACACCCTACATACCACACCAGATGACCTCCATACACCCCTCACGACACAGTAGACGACCTCCATACACCCCTCACGATACACTAAACGACCCCTATACAACCATCATGACACACTAAACGCCCTCTATACACCCAATATGACACACTAGACGACCTCCATACAACCATCATACCCCACTAGACGACCTCCGTACACCCATCACGACATACTAGCCGACCTCCATGTACCCATCATGGCACACTAGACGACCCCTATACAACCATCATGACACACTAGACGACCCCTATACAACCAACATGACACACTAAACGCCCTCTATACACCCAATATGACACACTAGACGACCTCCGTACACCCATCACGACATACTAGCCGACCTCCATTGACCCATCACGGCACACTAGACGACCCCTATACAACCATCATGACACACTAGACGATCCCTATACAACCATCATGACACACTAAACGCCCTCTATACACCCAATATGACACACTAGACGACCTCCGTACACCCATCACGGCACACTAGACGACCCCTATACAACCATCATGACACACAAGACGACCCCTATACAACCATCATGACACACAAGACGACCCCTATACAACCATCATGACACACTAGACGACCCCTATACAACCATCATGACACACTAAACGCCCTCTATACACCCAATATGACACACTAGACGACCTCCGTACACCCATCACGACATACTAGCCGACCCCTATACAGCCCTTATTACACACTAGGCGACCTCCATACACCCATTGCTGCGATGAACATACTAGCAAAACAGAATGTATAAACTGTAAGGGTGTTAAAGCATACACCAAACGAACGCCCGGGCTTTTTAAACTAGAGTACGAAGGGACAGCTCTTGTTAGCTTATGTAGTAAGACGTACCATTGTAGTGGGGATTACGATAAAATCAGTTGTAAAGGGCTAAGCAAGCAACACAACAAATTAGATAAAGATATGTTTTTAGAGGTTCTCGCCACGCAAAAGGCTAAGGGTGGGAAAAATGTAGGTTTCAAAGTCTTAAATAATTCCATATTTTCCTATAGTCAAACAAGAAATGCTCTTTCCTATTTCTATATAAAAAGAAAGGTAGCTGCTGATAACGTCTCGACAACGCCTCTAGATATTTAACTCTTTACACTACCACTTAAGACTACCCAGCTATCTCTAACAGTTTCACCCCTTATGATTCATCGACGCCACATAGCTAAGCAGACACCCAACTACCTATCTATAAATAAATGTTATCCTTGTACTATATATTTACTCAGTGTACTGAATATTTTTGTACTGTTATATAATATCCACTGTATGTTATACACCTATTGAGATAATAAAAGAATAAAATATATCTTTGTCTTCTGTTTTATATTGAACGTTTTTCATTGATGTTGTATAATCTACTAACCTATCACTAACGATCAAGTACATCAAGAACTCCAAAGTCAGCATACACCAGACATAAACAGGTCACTTCCGGGGTCACCTGGACTAGCGGTCAACGCCCCGACACGAGCGGTCATGGTTAACTCCCCCTGCGCCGCACGCTTTATGCGCGCCGCGCGCCGCCCTATATATCTTTGTTAATTTACGGGCCAAATACTATTCAAATACACCCTTGTATACTACTTATGTATTCGTGCACAAAAGTGAAAATGTGCGCACATTGTGTCCACCCTAGACGAACATTAGAAATATACCGAGGGCGTTTTTGCTTTTACTATTACTTAGAATAAAGGACTCAGCCTTAATAGCAAAAAGACAGAAGTAATAGTACAAACAAAGAAAAAGGCATCGCCTCAGTGCAAAATAATGACAAGTGGAACAATATTAAAACAGGTAAATGAATTTAAATATTTGGGAACTTTGTTAACCTCAGACTGAAGATGTACAAAAGAGGTGAGATGCAGAATGGCTCAGGCAAAAGCAGCTTTCCAGAAAACGAGGAAGATACTATGCATTCCATTTTTTACAATAGAAACCAGAAAAAGAGTTCTTAAATGTTATGTAGAGCCAGTCTTAACATATCGATGTGAATCATGGACAATAGGACAACAGACAAGAAAATCACCAGTCTGTAGAAATGTGGTTTTACAGAAGAATGTTGAGAATACCATGGACAGCTAAGAAGAGTAATGAAAATGTTCTGAAAGAGGTTAAAGCAAAAAGAGAGCTAATTTCCAATATTAGGAAGAAACAATCATCATTTTTTGGCCATGTAATGAGAAGAGAACAACTGGAATATATTGTAACAACTGGAAAAATTGAGGGACGAAGAGATTGAGGAAAGCAAAGAGAGAAAATATCAGACAGCTTAAGAGAATGGCTTGACAGAAGGTCAATAACAGAAATGATAAATAGCTGTTGTGACCGAAAGTTGTGGAGAGACATGATCACCTACGCCAGTAGGCCCGGTACTTGATGATGATGATGATGATGATTACTTACACTGAGAAAGTTGAATGCTTACCTTCTGGACAGGGTATACAGTTTCCAAGTGAGTCTAACATCTGCCCATAACCACATTTGCCTGGAGTGCACACGATGCTCTGTTCAAAGCGGACACATACAGGTACAGCTGCAATAACTAAAGTAATCACTTCTATAAATCCCATTATTGAAGTTGAAAGCTGTGGGGAATGAAGAGAAGATACTTAGTTGAAATCACAAAACAGAAATTCTAGTACTTGAGTTTTGAGGGGCGGCGCTCTTGGGCCATCATCATCATTGAGTGCCGTCTCCGCAACGAAGGTTGGCTACCATGGAGCGCCATTTTGCTCTATCTCTTGCTTTGATGGTGCAGGTTGTCATCGGTTGATTTGTCCATCTTTTGATGTTACTCGTCCATGTTAATCTTGGTCTGCCTCTGCCTCTTTTACCTTGTATTTTCCCCTCCAGGATCACTTTCAGTAGGCTGTTGTGTCTTTTAACATGGCCTAAGAATCGCATTTGTCTTGTTCTAATTGTGTTCAGAAGTTCTCTTTTCATTTTTAGTTGTTTTAAGACTTTGTCATTTGTTTTCTTTTCCTTCCATCCAATTCTACCTATTCTTCTATGTATCCACATTTCAAAGGCTTCAATTCTCTGTTCTGTTTTCTTGTCTAATGTCCATGTTTCAGCACCATATAGGAATATTGAGAAGATGTAACATTTTGCTATTCTTAGTTTTAGCTCTGGTGTTATTTGTTTTGATGTTACTATGTCCTTCATGACATTAAAATTACTTTTTGCCATTCCTATTCTTTTGTTTATTTCAGTTGTACATTTTCCATCACTGGTTATAGTATGTCCAAGGTAGTTATAGTTCTGAACTGTCTCAAGGTCTATTCCTTCAATTTTGATATCCACTTGTGGGTTTTGAGTATTTTCTTTGTTTATGATCATAGTTTTAGTCTTTTTGATATTCATATCTAGTCCATATTTTTTGCTTGTCGTGTTTATTTCATTAAGTAATTGTTGTAGGTCTTGGGCCATACATCCTACATAAACGAGGGCGTCACAAACCTGAGAGGTGAGAGAGCTCGGGGAGGCGGGGGGTGGGGGGGGGGTGGAGGAGAGGAGAATATTATTTAGACACTCTGAAGGTACTGATAACAACAGTGCTGTCTTTATTCTTCCTTCTCTTTCTTCTTCTCATTATTCTTCTCTTTCTTCTTCTCTTTGTTATTCTATTTCTTCTTCTCTTCTTTATTCTTCTCTTTCTTATTATTTTTCCTATTTCTTCTTCTCTTTAATCTTCTTTTTCTTCTTCTCTTTATTCTTCTCCTCTGTCTTCTTCTCTGTATCTTCTTTTCTTTCCTCTTCTCTTCTTTCCTCTTCTCTTCTATTCATCTTCTCTTCTATTCATCTTCTCTTCTGACTCATCGCATCACGCGATTATATGTTTGAGTTAGATGAAGTTCTCATCGAACTGTTCATGATCTATGACTTGACATGCACGTTATCAGCTCAAGACATTATCCACCATCGTTCTCTGGTCTGCTAACATGTTCTCACGGTATAATCATTGAACAACACAACAGATAACAGTGATCTCTATGTAACCGGAATGTATCATTATTGGTTTCAAGATCCACAGTTTATTGTCGCTGGAAGATAGTTGCAAAGATGCAATTACTATAACGTGTTCACATTTTTGTGCAGTTGTTTGTAAATGTATATCTCAACATTGGTAAAGCAACAATTGTCGAAAATACATATTTATATTTATATTATCTTCAACCCTCTGTCACAATTGTTTGTTCTCTCCTGTCAGATAATGAGGAAAAATTTATTTCTTCTTCGAAATATAGAAATATATCGTAATCATTGCTTGGTTACTATTTATAAGTTTTACATGATATGCGCTGAAAGTGTATGTTGATTAGGTGAAACTTAGTTCAGGATTTTCTTAAAAGGAACCTGAAATTCGTTATTTTGAACTGTCGGGTGGCTGCTACAACAATGTGATCTATAAACTCACAAATAGTAACCAAGCTAGGATTACGATATATTTCTGTATCTCGCATATGAGAAAATCTTTCATAATTACCTGACAGAAAAGAAAAAATGGTGACATAAGGTTGAGGATGATAAAAATATAAATAAATAGTTTCAACAATTGTTACTTCATCAAAGCAGAATTATACATTTTTAAACAACGGTAAACAAAAAATTATAAAAGGAAAGAGCTCTGTCACGCCAAATAGCGTAAAGGGAATATGTTGTTAGTGACAATAATTTTTACAGACTTTCGGCACATGATTTCTGGAGTAATGTGGTCGGTAGCTTGTGCCGTTTTACTTTCCCAGAAAAAAATCCGGTACACATTTAAGGTTGGGTGAACCCGGAAGCGGTCGATCAGGATCGAAAACGATCTCTAGTCCTTTCTAATCCAGTTCACTAACCGCTTAGCTATCGCGGCTCCCCAAAAATTGTGAATGTGCTTTAATAGGGACTGTTCAATGTGCGAAGCTGAACAATGAAAAAATCCAATAATACTTCATTAGTGTCATAAAAGGCAACTGCTGCCAGAAAGTATTGTAATACTTGAGTAGAAACATTCGTAAACAGGGTGGGCAAACACCGCAGTATTACCGCAAGTGTCTCTATCTAGAGAGTCATCATCATCGTCATCATTGAGTGCCGTTTGCGCATCAAAGTTGGTTACCATGGAGAGCATTTCTGCTCTGTCGCTTGCTTTGATGTGCAAGTTGTCATAGGCTGACTTTTCCATCTTTTGATGTTACTCGTTTATGTTTGTCTTGCTCTGCCTCTGTCTCTATTACCTTGTATTCTCCCTTCCAATATTAATTTTAGTAGGCTGTTGTGTCTTTTAACATGCCCCAAAAATGTCATTTGTCTTGTTTGAATTGTGTTTAGTAGTTCTCTTTTCATTTTTGGTTCTTTTAAAACTTTATCATTTGTTTTCTTTTCTTTCCATCCAATTCTACCTATTCTTCTATAAATCCACATTTCAAAGGCTTCAATCTTCTGTTCTGTTTTCTTGTCTAATATCCATGTTTCTGCACCATATAGGAATATTGAGAACATATAACATTTTGCTATTCTTAGTTTTTAGCGGTGCTATTTGTTCCGATGTTAGTATATTTTTCATGACATTAAAATTACTTTTTTGCCATCCCTATTCTTTTGTTTATTTCAGTTTGACATTTTCCACCACTGGCTATATCTAGAGAGTACGTTCACAAATTCGTCGTTGGGAGCAATGCTGCTCCAGTTGGTAGGATACTTTCTCCACAACTAGTCTCCAACAGCTTGCCAATCATATAACAATTACCCGGATGCTTGAGCTGTTCGCGTGGTCTTTGACTGATTCTGTCACAGATATAAAAAAACAGACTCGTCACTTTTCCCTTAACGCACTCAGATATATCAGTATTCTACTCTTTTCTATTCTATTCTCATTTATAGAATCGGTTTTCATGCAGTCGGGGTATCCCAACACCCGCGTCACTGCCCATCAAAACACGTCTTCACCAAGCGTTTGAAGATTGATTGTTCCTTCTAGGTATTGATTGTAGAAACATCTACTTTTCCTACTAAGCACCCCGGATCGAGGGAGCCGCGATAGCTCAGTGGTTAGTGAACTGGACTACACTGGACAACAGGACGAATTCGATCCTGATCGATGGCTTCCGGATTCACCCAGCCTTAAATGGGTACCGGATTTTTTTCTGGGAAAGTAAAGCATCACGGGTGTAATACCGACCACATTTTCCCAAAACTCATGTGCCGAAGGTTTGTAAAAATGGTGGTCACTAACACCATAATCCCTATACGACACTTGGCGTGACAGGGCTTTTTACTTTTAGTTACTCCGGGTCGACCACCCCTATTCCACCTTTAGACTCATCACTTTCTTAATATGTACATCTTTATAACATCCACCCCTGTACTATGCATTACTACTTATCTTTAATTGTAGCGTATCACCTACATATATCAAGATGTTGCAATGAAGTCCTTCTACAGTTATTCCAGACGTGTTCTGTGTGTATAAAAATGTTTTCACAATGTGTCTAATGCAGTGGCGTACTGGTTTTGGGGTCTGGGCTACCGCTGACATAATAAATAAAAACATACATTATATTCAGTAGGCTAACATAAAGTAATATTTTCTAATGACATCACTACATTTTAAATTACTTACTTATTTATGTAAATTATATCCGTCTTGTTTGGGACGAAAATGTCTTGATGACTTTGCCATTGAAAGTACTGTTGGGTGGTTTCTAAGTTTCTGAAGGAATGATTTCTCAATGGGTATTAATGCCAAACCAGATAAGCGTTCTTGTGTCTGAGTTGAGCGACTATAAGGTTTGATTCTCTTGAGAACACAAAAAGTTCTTTCTACAGATGCTGATGCGCATAACGTAGTTATAAATAGGTTAGGAAGTTCCGATAATCAGACATTGTTTCACTTTCACTTTATGACGATTCTGATTGGCTAGAGCTAAAAATAACCTATGAAACCGCATTGCTCTTTCGGCAATACCCGCTATATATTTTGACTCCCATTTTTTAATGTCAAGGTCGTTATAGTGGCCAGAGGAAAACCTTGCTTTAATAAATGCAAATCAAAGCAAATAAATCATATTGGCCTACGAAATGTATTATAGAATATTCGAAAATTTGTAATATAATTATTTTAAAAAATATAATAAATTATCATTTCCTTGTGTATTTCGTTAATACGTTCAGGCTACCGGTGGTAGCTGCGGTATCATAGAGAATACGCCACTGGTCTAATTATGTTTACACTGTGTGTACAGCGAGAAGAGGTCAGGCGATAGGACACATTTGTTGTCATATGCTCCTTTTCTTTGCTTCTGGCCTTCTTCCAAGTGGTTATCTACTTTGACTGCTACGGATTGTTCCCACTTTTGAGTATTATGGAGGATCAATCCAGTTAGTGAGTAATCGTTAATAATAATAATATCCATAATTTATCATCATCATGTGCCATACCGGTTGGCGTAGGCGATCATGCCCTTCCATAATTTTTTATCCACAGTGCATCGTATCAATTCTGTTGTTGACTGTTTTTTCATGCCATGACACCAAGCTATCTGGTATTTTCTCTCTTTGTCATTTGCGATCTCTCCTTTCCTGTATTTTACCAGTTGTAACCAAGTATTCAAACATTTCTGTTCATAGGATGTGTCGAAAAATGTTGATTGTTTCTTTCTGATGTTTCTTTGGAGCACCCTTTTTGTGTTGGCCTCTTTGAGAATGTTCTCTTTCTTCTTTTTAGCTGTCCATAATTAATCTAATAATAATTAAAATCAGAAATAAACAATCAACATTTTTCGGGCACATCGTGAGAAAAGGAAGGTTGTCAGGTTGTCGCAGCTCACGGACAAAAATAAGAAATGACACAGCAAGATTCGAGAATTCAGGAAGTGACGAAGTTAAATCAGAAAGCAAAAACGTTGGGAAAAGGAAATAAGGTCAGGAAGCACACCAAATTCATTATGTAGTCTGATCTGTCGTTCCAATATTGGAAGATTCAGTCATGAGAGAGTAAAATAGAATCTAGCCTAATATATCACGAAACTACTGACAACATGTGATTTTGCTACCATCTAGACCATATAATTATAAACGCAGTTCTCTTATTATCCGGGCCTTGTAACTTCTACCATCAAGGTACACATTTTGTTATCTAAGCAAGTCAGATTTTAAAAGTCTACATGTTTCTTGCCATATATTTATACATAAATTATTTAACGAATCTATTTCTTAATTGACATTTTTAAAAATGTAGTTTTGTGCCCATAAGGAGCAAGAAAATAAATTTCACGTACCTGTGTTTCTTGTCATGATCCGACTATTTTACATTCTGAAACATAAATGAACCGGTGACTTGACACCGCGAACATGGTTTGGGGGAAATCATTGCGAATAATGGCTATTTTTGGAAACCTAAATCATAGAGATAGGCCCATACATAGATAAGAGGAAACGCGTGTGGGGACCATGTTTATGGAGTAACCATATTCAGATAAGTTAAAATAGTGCAGAAATAGTACAAATGAGAGAGCTTTCATGGTCCAATCTTCACGTAACAATTGCGGATATTGTTTTGGGGTTGATAAAAGTTCAGCGGTTGAAATATGAAAAAAAAAAAAAAAAGCAAGATCTCCCCGGCCGGAACTCATTATCATCGTGTGTCGTCTCCGCATCGAAGGTTGGCTACAATGGAGCACCATTCCACTCTGTCTCTTGCTTTGATCGTTCAGGTAGAACGATAGGCTGACTTGTCCATCTTTTAATGTTACTCGTCAATATTAGTCTTGGTCTACCTTATATTTTCCGTTTCATTATTACTTTTAGTAGGCTGCAGTGTCTTTTAACATGCCCCAAAAATCTCATTTGTTTTGTTTGAATTGTGTTTAGTAGTTCTCTTTTCAGTTTTAAGTGTTTTAAGACTTCATCGTTTAAACGTTTCCTATCTTTGAATGAACAAAAACATGGTATAAATAAAGGTTGTCCGTGTCAAACTAGTGTCAAGGGAGAAATGAGCGGTACATAGCTTTGTAGTAAAATCATCAGTAACAAGTCAATGAAGCTTCTCTGGCCACTACACAAGGGTAGTTGCGGTAAACAATATGTGGGATTCTGATTATGAGAATGTTGTCTCTGGCAGCTATAGTTGAGACAAGGGTAGGATAGCTTGCTGACTATCGTGCACAGAGTGAACAGAAAGACTAGGGTTTACTATTAGAAAAACAAAAACAACAAAGGGCATGATATTTAAATTTTTTTAAACCCAGGACATGATTTTTAAGAAGAAAAACAAAACATGATTTTTAAAAAGAAAAACAAAGCATGATTTTAATAAGAAAAACAGGACATGATCTGAAACAAGAAAAACAAGACATTATTTATAACAACAAAGCATGATTTGTAACAAGAGAAACAGGACATTATTTGTATCAAGAAAAACAGAACAGGATAACAATTCGCATATTAGCAATACTTATTATATAATAGGGTAAATGTCTGGCTGGGCGCAGGGCACACTTACAAAGCAGAACATATCCGGCGAAATCCTAACATCTGTTAACTCTAAGGACACGAAGGTACGTCGCAGCAGCACACATTGAGTGTGGGACAACAACAAAATTGGGGAAAACGATTATTTGTGAGAGTGACTGAGTTCATTTCTATCCATGGAACTAGTTTCATTGCAGTATTGGATTTCCCATATCCGTTCAACTTCTTGTCATAGCATATCCTAAAGTGTATCGGTAAATTCCGTTGACAAGGTCGCTCCGCGCATGTCCTGCTCGACTGGACAGGGGACGATTACAAATCTCCTTAGTCGTCTCTTACGACATGCGTGGCAGGTAACAGAGGCTCTTTTATTTTCTCCCCTCACCGTGTGGGCCCAGGTAGCTACTGGGGTTAAAAGTGGGTGGGTGGGTGGGGAGGCCTTGAGATCAAGTTTATTAAACTTTTTTTTAGAAGATGTGGGGAAAGAGGGAACCAATGCACTTGATCCATACTTGTGGTTATCTGATGTCTCTGAGCTATTGCATAATGTGTATATTCAAGAGCGAGAAGGAGCTTCAATGAATAGCAGACACGTTTAATGAGGAAAATGATAAAATGGGTGTCAGTTTAAATTAAAAGAAAAAATAGAAGTAATCTATTTGCTTATCTATTGTCCTTTCGAGCCGAAGGCGGCACTTAGGGAAGAAATTCTAGCCTCTTTGTGTTCGTCGATCTTTGTTATCAAACATCAGACCTTGCACTGGACCCGTATTGTATCTTGCCAAACAACTCTGTTCTGGGCGAGATACTCAAACTCGACCAGGGAGCTGATGCCTGTTGTTAATATCTCTCGCCTCAGTGTTATTTTTAGTGTATTTCTAGGTCGACCACTTTATTTCTTTTAACCCTCTTGTTCCCATCTGAGGGTGTCTTTGATATTCTCTTGTTGTCTTTTCTCATCACATGGTCAACATATGTCCACGTATTCTTCATTACAAGAGTGATCATGGTCTCAAAAGACAAAACTTCATACAAGTGCATTATGTGTGCAACTAGACTGGTAAAAATCTCAGACGATTTATTTTTTTTTTAAATATATGACAACAGTGTTAAATGAAGGGAGCCGCGATAGCTCAGTGGTTAGTGAACTGGACAACAAAGTACAAGAGGTAGGGTTCGCTCCCAAACGATGGCTTCCGGTTCACACAGCCTTTAATGGTTACCCGATTTTTTTTCTGAGAAAGTAAAGCGGCACGGGCGTAATACCAACCACATTATCCCAAAAATCATGTGCTGAAGGTCTGTAAAAATCTATGATCACTATAATCATATCCCCTATACGCTACTGGGCGTAACGGGGGCACTTTACTTTTTTTTCTTTTCTTTAGTGTTAGATGAAAGTTTGGAACTGGTCTTACTGAGGCCATCAGCAGGTCGCATGTCTTTTCCAGTACTTTTCAGCATTTTTCAGTACTTTGCAGTACTTTCCAGTACTTTCCAGCACTTCCCAGTACTTTTCAGTACTTTGCGTTATCTCAGCTCATCTGAAAGAACATACATATCTATCCACATCTCCCACTTCTTCTGCTCTCAAGTTCAAGGTCTCTTTGATATCTTGAAACTCCCTTTTTTTTTTTTGGTCTTCCTCTTTGGTGTTCAGTGTGGAGGTAAAAATAATATCAGAGGCAAAAAGGGCACTCTGCAACACAATATTCATCCTAACGTTATACTACGAATGTCTAGCCTTGACTCTAGATTTATGAATTATCAGAAAGATAACAACAACCGAGGTGGAATGTGTTAGACGAATGATAGGAAACAGCATGAAAGATTAGATCAGATAACACGAACTGAGAAAAGAATCTAGGAATAATTCCCGCCATAGAATATACAAAGTGACAACAAATAAAATGTTCCACACAGCACAAAGACCAAAACACAACACAATGACCCTCTAATAAACGTTACAAGAATACCAGATTCAAAGGCCGACCACGAAAAAGATGGATTGACGGAATATAAGAAACACTAGGAAACATAACAGTAATGTTGAGGCTAACAGAAGGGCAAAATACTGCAAATTATATCTCCCCTCGACGCTGAAAGGCAAATGAGGAAAGAAAGAAAGAAGTAGCGGATACATAATTACCTTAAGGTACATTCAAGTCAAGATTGTTTTAGTGGCTTGAGTCTTATCTCTATACAATAGGAAATGCAACAAGGATTAGCATTGAAACGTATATTTAATTTATTAATTAAAATGTTTCCGAGTAAAGAAAGAAGGCTGGAATCAATATCATCATCATCATCATCGAGTGCCGTCTCCGCAACGAAGGTTAGCTATCATGAAGCGTCATTCTGCTCTGTCTCTTGATTTGTCCATCTTTTGATGTTACTCGTCCATGTTAGTCTTGGTCTGCCCTTGCCTCTTTTACCTTGTATTTTTCCCTCCAGGATTACTTTTAGTAGGCTTTTTTATCTTTTAACATGGCCCAAAATTCGCATTTGTCTTGTTTGAATTGTGCTTAGTAGTTCTCTTTTCATTTTTAGTTGTTTTAAGACTTCATGATTTGTTTTCTTTACCTTCCATCCAATTCTACCTATTCTTCTATATATCCACATTTCAAAGGCTTCAATTCTCTGTTCTGTTTTCTTGTCTAACGTCCATGTTCCTGCACCATTTAGGAAAATTGAGAAGATTTAACATTTTGCTATTCTTAGTTTTCAATCAATATACAATCAATATACGATCAATATACAATCAATATACAATCAATATACAATCAATATACAATCAATATTCAATCAATATACAATCAATATACAATCAATATACGATCAATATACAATCAATATACAATCAATATACGATCAATATACAATCAATATACGATTAATATACAATCAATATACAATCAATATACAAATGGTAACATACACACAGTGTTAAGATTGAGTTATTGAGTTATTTGTGGGTCATCATCATTGCACTCCGAACATGTCCATAGGTGCTCAGATCCCCTCCTCAGCAATTCCGTCAGTGTCCAGCGACTGACGACTCCAGTTCTATGTTGGTTGATTAGTCTTCTTACACGGCCACTAAGTTTCTCATTTCTGGCTGTGCCCATCTTAACTCCCATTTCCATCATCCGAAGAAGTGACGTGGATCTGTGTTTGTCGAAGTCCTGTGCTCTTCCCACGTCTCGGAGGGCATTGGTGATGTCCCCCCGATCAATTGGTTGCCGGTCCTCAACGACAGCGCAGCTAGCCAACCTGTCCGCTCTTTTATTTCCCCGTACTCCCGCATGTCCAGGGACATAGACAAAGGTGACCTTACGTATTTTGGATCTCTGCAACGACAGTGCTAAGATGTGGACAGATACCAATATTGGGTGTGTTAGTTGTTTAAGAGCGATGAAGTTTTCCTTACTGTAAACCGTTTTATTTAAAACAAAAGAAATATTAACAGAATGTTTATAATATTTATCAGTATTGTACATTCATTGTAACAATATTACTACATTAAAATGAACATGGTCAGCACACTATTATATGGATCTGAAACCTGGACAACATACTCAAATCACGAAAAAAGATTGAATGTTTTCCACATGCGATGTCTCTGCAGAATAATGCACATCAAATCGCAGGACAAAATAACCAACTTAACTGTCCTGCAACGTACTAAGGCCCCAACAATCATGTCGATGTTCAGATGTCGAAGACTAAGATGGCTGGGGCATGTCCAGCGAATGGAAGAAAAGGCCATCCCCAAGCAAATACTACATGGTGAACTAATACACGGAAAATGACAAATCGGCAGTCCTAAACTACGATCTCGATATGTCTATTTCTCTCTCTCTCTCTCTCTCTCTCTCTCTCTCTCTCTCTCTCTCTCTCTCTCTCTCCCTGCGATCAAAATTCAATCAGAGTAGTATTCCAGACTCTCTCATGAAGTCAGCTGTCTGTTTAAGTGATTCGACTGCCCCATATAGTTTCTCTTCCAGGGAGGTGGGTGTGGACCACATTGCTCTTCTCGGGTCTGTGTACTGGGGGCAATCCTGTAGAACATGTTTTGTAGTCATATTGTCCAGTGTAGAGTGGCATAGGCTGGTTGTACCTATTTTGAATTTGCTAAACATGTGATTCCTCAATCTATTGTGGCCAGTGCGTAGGCGAAGTATGATGACTTGATCCCTCCTTGATAGTTGGTGGTATCTGTCACTCTCGTTATGCTTTGTGTGTTCTCGTTTCCACTTTTCATGGCACTGACCTTTGAGGATGGATTTGGCTTCATCATAACTGAGCGGATGGTTCTCTTGTGGTAATCACCCTCCCTCTTTAGCTAATTTGTCTGCGCGTTCGTTCCCGTGTATATTACAGTGTGACGGTATCCACTGAATGACTACTCCCTGGAAGTTATTGCACAGTTGGTCCAGGGTTGCTCTCAGGTCATCTAGTTCATTGTTCTTGGGGCTTTCTAGAGCTGATAGTACTGACAGTGCATCAGTCATAATCACCAATTTATTGTGCACGTTATTTTTGTGTTGAGTAGCCAGTGTTGCAGCATCACTGAGGGCCTCAGTTTCTGCTTTAAAGTTGTTTGAGAATTTCCTAGTAACTATTGACTTGGTGATCTCGTCCTGATTATTCTGCCTCAAGAACACACCACCCCTTCCATTTCTGGTGGCATTTGTAGCAGAGCCATCTGTGTATATGTGGGACCAAGAGTCCTGTGGGTAGGTATCGTGTATGTGTTTTACTGCTACGTGTTTTCTTTCTGTGTCTGATTGGGTGCCTTTTTTCGTGATTCCTGATATATTTTCTTTAAGTTCTGGTATTTTATGTTTCCCATGAGGAGACATATCAGATGGGTCCAAGGGTTTCGATATTGTTTGGGATAGTACTGGGTCTCCAGTAATTAGTTCATTGGCGATTGCAGCGAAGTTGCTCCTCTTTAGTCGTACAATTCCGAAACCAGTTATTCTTTGGTGCATAGGGTGGCTAAGGAGCCTTCTATATTTCGTCACTTGTTGCAATACTTTAGTGATCCGTCTGTCATCTATGGGTTGTAAACCTGTTACTGTTTCTAGATTCTTGATAGGTGTAGATTTCATAGCACCAGTGATGATACGGGTAACTTGGTTCTGTGTTCTGTTAATTTTGCTAAGGTGTGATTTGGAAGCCATAGCCCAGGCTGTGACTCCATACTCTAGGACTGGTCTGACTCTTCCTACGTATAGTCGTTTCAAGATATTGCTGTCTGCCCCCCCCCCCCCCCCCAGTCCGTTCCTGCCATTTTCTTCATAATATTATTTAGTTTTCTGGCTTTTTTTTCTTGCTCTGTCTATCTGATTTTTCCAAGTCATTCTGCTATTCATGCTGACGCCAAGATATGTTTGGTTTTGGTCAATAGGGAGTGTATGGTCTTTTATCTTCAAGTTTGCAGAGAGTGTGTTTATTGATAGACTGAAAATTGTATATGTAGTTTTTTTCTCGTTGATTGGTAAGAACCAGGTGTTCGTCCATTTTTCAAGTTCGATTAGGGCATCTTGCATCTTGGAACCAGCCACCGACATACTTTCCTCGCGAGCCCATAACGCCAGATCATCTGCGTATATTGCTGAGTGTATTCTGGGTGGAATGTCCATTACGATGTCATTTATGAAAATTAAAAAGAGTGTTGGGGACAAGACTCCGCCTTGTGGGACACCTTGTTCGATAGAGACCTTCTTACTTAGTTGACCTTGAACTTGTACTCTGGCCGTTCTATCCTGAAGGTATTGAGAGACCCAACTGAATAAACGACCCTGGATGCCAAGTCTAAAAAGCTTGTTCTTTAAACCCTCTCTCCATACCCTATCAAAAGCCTTCTCCATGTCGACCCACACTGCCAGTGTGTGTTTCTTTTCTTATAGAGCATCCTCTATTTCCTGTGCAATGTAGGTGACCAGATCTTCAGTTGATCTGTGCTGACGGAAGCCACTTTGTTGTGGTACGATTTGTTGTTTTGTCTCCAAATGCCATATAAGTCTTCTGTTAACCAGCCTTTCCATGAGTTTACTCAGGCAGCTCAGTAGGCTAATTGGTCTGTAGCTACTTGGGTCTAGTTGGTCTTTTCCACGCTTGGGGATGGGCACCATAATAGCTTCTTTCCAGATTGCCGGCATATGACCTCTCTTCCAGCTAGCATTTATTATCCTTAGAAGCTGGCCCTTGGCTTTCTGTCCTAGATTTATTAGCATTTCGCTGGTGATTCTATCTTTACCAAGGGAACTCTTGAGCTTCAATTCTTTGAGGGCAAAATCTAATTCAGTTGGGGTAAAGATGGTCGACTGATGCTTCTCTGATGCTAAAGGCATGTGTTTTGCATCTTGGTTTTCCCGTCTTGCAGCTTTCTGTTTGTCTATTGGAATGATTATTCTACTAATGTTTTTTTAAGTCTCTATCAGTAGATTTGCTGCCTTTTTGCCTGTGAGGATGTTCTGATTGTGACTGCTCTAAGGCAAAAGTTCAAAGTGAAAAGACTTATGAAAAAGGACGGGAAACCATGTGGATCAGTGGGCCTGACTTGTTCATTCTGTGGCCGTGTGTGTTTGTCAAACATTGGTAGAATTAGCCACGAGAGAAGCAGTTCGACAAAACAAAACCTCAAAAAAATACACAATAGCCTCCACTAGCCCGTCTGAAAAGACGAAAAGGGCCATATAACATGAACATATGCTGTCTAAAAGTCAGTCAGTCAGGTGGTTTAGAGTTAACACTGGAAACTACTATTCGGACTGTTTCGTCCTAAATGTTTGTCTACAAAGCAAGTATCGAGCCGTACTCTATCAGGAAGATAGTTGTCTTAAAAGGTTAACATACAGATACACAATGTATTTCCGAGCTGTGATAACAGCCTAATGCTATAGTCAAGAGAACACCTGTGCGTAAGATATTGTCCACGATAGATAATATTTTTTAGTTAGCTGAATTGTAGTGTACCCTAGAAGTTTGGCTTTTCGTGGCAAGGCGCTGTGCCACTGAGTACGGGTTCGATCCTGCTTAGGCTCATA
The DNA here is from genome assembly GCA_032433765.1 of Megaustenia siamemsis. NCBI lineage: Eukaryota > Metazoa > Mollusca > Gastropoda > Stylommatophora > Ariophantidae > Megaustenia > Megaustenia siamemsis. The sequence goes on along the minus strand of JAVIAB010000091.1, from coordinate 43,402,407 downwards.
TATTGTTCTTTGTTTTTATTTTCCCCGTTGATTATTTGTCATTTTTTTCCAAGTACTGTAAACATGCTTCTTCCTTTGAATTGATTCGCAGACGATACTCGACCCTGACGAGAGGATCTTGTAGATTATGACCATCCACTCTTGTAGCAAGTGGTTCATCCGGACATCAGGAAATACAGCGAAAGGCGACGTTCACACGGCGGACTCGTGTTTAGCCAGCGCCGGCAACCGGCAGTCTCCCTTCAACTGCTACATCACAATCGCCGTGAGCTCATTCTTCATGCGACATATAAGAAATCCACCATTGCCGAACCAGCCCTCAGTTTGTTATTTTGGTCGCTGTACAGGTTATTGTAACAATGACAGATTTGGTAGGAGATCACTAGTTCAAAATTCTACGTTGAAGGCCTGAATGGTTGCTAGGCCTGCTCCCTGTAGAGTAACTTCCGTAATTCATGCGGCCTGCCACTGGAGAAACAACAACTCTAATGTACTAGCAGCGCAGACTATCAAGAAACAACAACTCTAATGTACTAGCAGCGCAGACTATCAAGAAACAACAACTCTAATGTACTAGCAGCGCCAACTATCAAGAAACAACAACTCTAATGTACTAGCAGCGCGGACTATCAAGAAACAACAACTCTAATGTACTAGCAGCGCGGACTATCAAGAATCAACAACTCTAATGTACTAGCAGCGCGGACTATCAAGAATCAACAACTCTAATGTACTAGCAGCGCAGACTATCAAGAAACAACAACTCTAATGTACTAGCAGCGGGGACTATCAAGAAACAACAACTCTAATGTACTAGCAGCGCGGACTATCAAGAAACAACAACTCTAATGTACTAGCAGCGCAGACTATCAAGAAACAACAACTCTAATGTACCAGCAGCGCGGACTATCAAGAAACAACAACTCTAATGTACTAGCAGCGCAGACTATCAAGAAACAACAACTCTAATGTACTAGCAGCGCAGACTATCAAGAAACAACAACTCTAATGTACTAGCAGCGCAGACTATCAAGAAACAACAACTCTAATGTACTAGCAGCGCGGACTATCAAGAAACAACAACTCTAATGTACTAGCAGCGGGGACTATCAAGAAACAACAACTCTAATGTACTAGCAGCGCGGACTATCAAGAAACAACAACTCTAATGTACCAGCAGCGCGGACTATCAAGAAACAACAACTCTAATGTACTAGCAGCGCAGACTATCGAGAAACAACAACTCTAATGTACTAGCAGCGCGGACTATCAAGAAACAACAACTCTAATGTACTACAGCACGGACTATCAAGAAACAACAACTCTAATGTACTAGCAGCGCAGACTATCAAGAAACAACAACTCTAATGTACTAGCAGCGCGGACTATCAAGAAACAACAACTCTAATGTACTAGCAGCGCGGACTATCAAGAATCAACAACTCTAATGTACTAGCAGCGCAGACTATCAAGAATCAACAACTCTAATGTACTAGCAGCGCAGACTATCAAGAAACAACAACTCTAATGTACTAGCAGCGCGGACTATCAAGAAACAACAACTCTAATGTACTAGCAGCGCGGATTATCAAGAAAGCAACACAATCAGAGTAAAGTTATTTGTGACGCACTAAAATCCTGGACCCGCCTTATTTCTGTTTTATGTCGGGAAAACCCGCAGTTCCTGAAACTCCAGCAATCTGGGACACAGATGGGTCTGTTACTTGGTACGTATGGAGGTCGTAGGCTTTTACGGTTCATGTTGGAGGTACAACTTTGATGGTGCAGATTGTCATAGACTGATTTGTCCATCGTTTGATGTTACTCGTCCATGTTAATCTTGGTCTACCTTTGTCTCTTGCTTTTATAATACAGTTTATCATTGTCTGGGTTGTCCATCTTTTGATGTTACTCGTCCATGTTAGTCTTGGTCTGCCTATGTCTCTTTTACCTTATATTTTCCCTTCCAAGATTACTTTTAGTAGGCTGTTGTGTCTTTTAACATGCCCCCACAAATCTCAAGGATGGTTTCACAAGTGTGTCCCGCAAAATTATTTATGCCATCAGATGCCATCGACGTAACATGACTTATTTTGGCGAGTCCGTGAGACGTTTAGCGAGAAGATTTGGTGAATATCTTCGGAATGTTCAACAGAGAACAGATCTCCTTCAACTTTGAGATCCACTCTGTAGATTCCACTGCACAGCGATTTTACTAACACCCAGAATATATGTATGTATTAAGGCCAGCGACCCGTTCATGTCGTTGTGTTAGACCCTCGGGTAACTAACTTTCTGACCATACTGAACCAAAACCTGCTGACAGCGACCAGGTAGGTGGATGGAGCAGTTAGTTGAATCATCGCAGAGAAGTATGTCTCGCTTGAGAACCAAATATCTGCTCTCTCAGTTTGTCGTAAACACAAGACATGACACGTGTCACTGCGAGATCTTGACAGATTGGCTTTACAATCTAGGACCTGAAGATTTCATAGTTGCTGCCATGATTTCTTTTAGGCACAGATTTCACTTCACACGAGTCTCAGGCTTTTCTGGCGAGAAAGAGGTAGAGACAAGGAAAGATAGAGATATAATGGCACTTATGTGGGAATATAACAATTTAGAGAAACAGAAAAGGAAAGAGGAAGAAACAGCGAGACAGAACGAGAGAAACAAAACCGATATGGGAGAAGAAGACAAATGGAGTGAGAGACAGTGAGAGAGAGATGGGGGGGGGGAGGGATAAAGTGATAAAACTAGAGAAAGAGAGAAGATATTGAAAGGAAAAACAATAAAGCTGAGAGAGAGAGAGAGAGAGAGAGAGAAAGTGTGTGTGTGAGAGAGAAGGGTGTTGGGTGGTTAAGTCGTAAGGCGTCGAGGTCTGGACAAAACAGTCCTGTGTTCGAATCGCGCCACAGACGGTGGACATTCTTCACTTCAAGTCCGTGGTTTTTTCGTGGCTTTATCCTCAATAATCTCTGGACAGTGAGAACTGATGTCTAGTCCTCTCTGGATATTGAGATATTATATCTAGGAAGGTGACCAGATGTCCCGATTTTACCGAGACTGTCCCGATTTTTACTGTTTTTGCAACCTTTGTCCCATACTTCTTACTGTTCCCGATTTTGGCCTATTTTTTTAGCTTCTGTCTCGGATTTGTTAAAATACATTAGGGACACAAACGTTTACTAATTTTGCCAATATGGTTAACGTCTCTGCCACTTAAAAAAAAGACAGTATTCTGTTGTTGTGTAGGAAATGTTTAAAAAGATGAACTAGCTGTTCATTTGGCGAAACAGTAACAGTAAAATGCGCTCCAAGTGTTAAATCTTGTATACTGAAACTGAAACTCAACAAGTAGCATCTTTGCGGCCACGACATTTCATATTCTTGTATATTCATTTTGTTACTTTCATTTACCGACGAACAAATTCTTTTTATTGTGTTGTTTAGTGATAGAGGTTATTGCATTTATACGATTTTATTTAAACTGTGTCACTATAAGCTACCCTTTAAATTTGTTCAAATATTCTGTATCACGCAACTTTGATAAAACATTGAATATGTAATAGGGAAAATGAGAGAGAGAGAGAGAGAGAGAGAGAGAGAGAGAGAGAGGGAGAGAGATGGAGATGGAGATGAGAGGAGATTCAGTTTGAAGAAGAATGCTGCTTGGATCCTGCAATTTATTGATAAATTATTAACCTGACTAATATAAAAGGAAAACACTTGAAGATAAAATATGTCCTCAATTCAATACATTCTTATCACCCTCTACATTAAAAAAAAAAAATTTTAATTAATTTGTACAAAATTTTTTTTTTCAATATTTTTTAATTTTTTTCCATATTTTAACAAATTTATTATTTATTAATTTATTACTTTTTTTATTTTTTAAATTAATTTTTTATTTATATTTTTAAAAAAAAATGTATATTATTTTTTTTATTTATTTTTTTTATTTATGTATTTTGATTCTTACTTTTTCTTCCCGCTAGAGAGCAACTATTTTTTTAGACTAATAATTTCTTTTAAAAGTAGCAAATTTAAATAGGATCAAATCCGGTCTCCAAGAAACCCTGTGCACCGAGATGTTCCGGGAGACTATACTCGAAACAAATAATAATTAATGAATATTATTATCGATGGAAACTTCTGAGGCGATAATCAGCGAATCAATTCAGAGTAAGAGGTATGTTCACAGCACTCGGAAAAAATGACAAATAGTGGTTTAGAGTTAACACTGGAAACTACTATTTGCGCTGTTTGGTCATAAATGTTTGTCTGCAACGCAAGTATTCAGCCCTACCCTATCAGGGAGATACTTGTCTTATTAGGAAAAATACAGATACACAATGTATTTCCGAGCTGTCATCACAGCCTTATGCTATAGTCATGAGAACACCTGCGAATAAGATATTGTCCACGATAGCTAATATTTTTTAGTTAGCTGAGTGGTAGTGTTCCTTAGCGTTTGGCTTTTCGTGTCAAGGTGCTGTGCCACTGAGTACGGGTTCGATCAGGCTTCGGTTCATATATTGTTCTTTGTTTTTTTTTTCCTGTTTATTATTTGTTATTTTTTTCCCAGTGTTGTAAACATACATCTTCCTCTGAATTGATTCGCAGTCTATGCTCGACCCTGGCGAGAGGATCTTGTAGATGATGACCATCCACTCTTGTAGCAAGAGGCTCATCCGGACATCAGGAAGGACAGTGGAAGGTGACGTTCACACGGTCTTTGAACTCCTTCTGCCCAGTGACTCGTATTTAGCCAGCACCGGCTACAGGCAGTCTCCCCTCAACTGCTACATCCCAATCGCCGTGAGCTCATTCTGCCCAACGACTCGTATTTAGCCAGCACCGGCTACTGGCAGTCTCCCCTCAACTGCTACATCCCAATCGCCGTGAGCTCATTCTGCCCAACGACTCGTGTTTAGCCAGCACCGGCTACTGGCAGTCTCCCCTCAACTGCTACATCACAATCGCCGTGAGCTCATTCTGCCCAGTGACTCGTATTTAGCCAGCACCGGCTACAGGCAGTCTCCCCTCAACTGCTACATCCCAATCGCCGTGAGCTCATTCTGCCCAACGACTCGTGTTTAGCCAGCACCGGCTACTGGCAGTCTCCCCTCAACTGCTACATCCCAATCGCCGTGAGCTCATTCTGCCCAACGACTCGTGTTTAGCCAGCACCGGCTACTGGCAGTCTCCCCTCAACTGCTACATCACAATCGCTTTGAGCTCATTCTTCACGCACACAAAAAGTAATCCACCATTGCGAACCAGCCTTCAATGTTATTTTGGCCGCCTGTTCAGGTTACAGACAACAATGACAGATTTTGTAGGAGATCACTAGTTCAAAATTCTATGTTGAAGGCCTGAATGGTTGCTAGGTCTGCTCCCTGTAGAGTAACTTCCGTAATTCGTGCGGCCTGCCACTGGAGAAACAACAACTATAATGTACTAGCAGCGCGGACTATCAAGAAAGCAACACAATCCTAGTGACGTCATTTGTGACGCACTAAAAACCTGGACCCGCCTTATTTCTGTTTTATGTCGGGAAAACCCGCAGTTCCTAGAATCGTTGAACTCCAGCAGTCTGGGACACAGATGGGTCTGTTACTGGGCACGTACGGAGATCGTAGGCTTTTACGGTTTATGTTTGAGGTACAACTGTGAAGGAAGATGTGATGCTTTCCAGGCACATGTTGGAGGGAGAACTATGTTCCACAATGGAGCTGAAAGCTACAAGAAGACTATAATTTCCCTCAATTTCACTAAAATGTTCACTGAACATCATAATGGTGAACATAGAGTGCCTTCTCCTCAACGAAGGTTGGCTGTCATGGAGCGCCATTTCGCTCTGTATCTTGCTTTGATGGTGCATATTGTCATAGACTGACTTATCCATCTTTTGATGTTACTCATCCATGTTAGTCTTGGTCTACCTCTGTCTCTTGCTTTTATAATACAGATTATCATAATCTGGCTTGTCCATCTTTTAATGTTACTCGTCTATGTTAGTCTTGGTCTGCCTATGTCTCTTTTACCTTGTATTTTCCCTTCTAAGATTACTTTTTTTTAGGCTGTTGTGTCTTTTAATATGCCCCCCAAAATCTCAAAGATGATTTCACATGTGTGTCCTGGAATATTATTTATGCCATCAGATGCCATCGACGTAACATATGACTTATTTTGGCGAGTCCGTGAAACGTTTAGCGGGAAGATTTGGTGAAGTATGTCTGAGAAGTATGTCTCACTTGAGGACCAAATATCTGCTCTCCCAGTTTGTTGTAAACACAAGACATGACACGTGTCACTGCGAGATCTTGACAGATTGGCTTTACAATCTAGGACCTGAAGATTTCATAGTTGCTGCCATGATTTCTTTTAGGCACAGATTTCACTTCACACGAGTCTCAGGCTCTTCTAGCGAGAAAGAAGTTGAGACAAGGAGAGATAGAGAGATGATGGTACTTATGTGGGAATATAACAAGTTAGAGAAACAGAAAAGAAAAGATGAAAGAAACAGCGAGATAGAGCGAGAGCAACTAAAGCGATATGGGAGAAGAAGACAGACAAATCGAGTGAGAGAGAAAGAGAGAGAGAGAGAGATAAAGTGATGAAGCTAGAGAAAGAGAGAAGATATGTAAAAGAAAAAAACATATAAAAACTGAGAGATAGAGTGAGGGAGAGAGAGAGAGAGTGAGAAGGGGGGCTAGGGGGTTAAATTGTAAGGCGTCGAGGTCCGAACAAAACAGTCCTGTGTTCGAATCGCGCTACAGACGGTGGACATTCTTCACTTCAAGTCCGTGGTTTTTTCGTGGCTTTATCCTCCCTGATCTCTGGGCAGTGAGAACCGACGTCTAGTCCTCTCTGGCTATTGAGATATTATATCTAGGAAGGTGACCAGATGTCCCTATTTTTCTGGGACAGTTCCGATTTTTTACTGTTTTTTTCAACCTTTGTCCCATATTTGTTACTGTCCCATATTTGTCCCGATTTTTGACTTTTTTTTTTTAGCTTTTGTCCAGGATTTGTTAAAATACATTAGGGACATAAACGTTTACTAATTTTGCCAATATGGTAAACGTCTCTGCCACTTAAAAACAGACATTATTCTGTTGTTGTGTAGAAAATGTTTAAAAAGTTGAACTGGCTGTTCATTTGACGAAACAGTAACAGTAAAACGCGCTCCAAGTGTTAAACCTTGTATACTGAAACTGAAACTCAACAAGTAGCATCTTTGCGGCCACGACATTTCATATTCTTGTATATTCATTTTGTTACTTTCGTTCACCGGCGAACTAATTCTTTTTATTGTCTTGTTTAGTGATAGAGGTTATTGCATTCATTAGATTTTATTTCCATTGTGCTATTATTCAATTACTTGACATTTTAATGTTCATGAAATTATGCGATGTATTTGGTATAGTCATAGAACATTTTTTTTTTTTAAACTATAGTTATTTTGTTAAATTTGTAATTTTCAAAAAGTGGCATCAAAACGTAAATGCTCTTTCAATCAAGATTTACAAAAGGAATACCCCTTTCTAAAAAAGTCTACATCAGACTTCACTGTAAGATGCAGTGTATGTGTCTCTGGGTTTTCGATTAACCATAGTGGACGTAGTGATATTAAAAGTCACATAAATAGTACGAAACATAAGAGAGCCCATGTTTGTGAAGTATATTCGGCTTATTTTTTTACAGTATGGGGTAGCCAGTCCCATGCCCAACCCTCCTTTCTCGCATCTTACTAACATGCCTGATAGGATACAGCGCCATTATTCTTTACTCCCATTTCGGGCCCCGGCGTCGCACGGGGTGGAAAGAGCACTTTGAAGAACTTTTGAATAGATCCTGCTCAAATAATCCTCCAGATATACTACCAGCAGAAGAAGAGTTACATGTTAACTGTGGAAAACCAAGCAAAGAAGAAATAATGAAAGCCATCAAACTATTAAAAAATGGTAAAGCCACAGGACCAGATGAAATTCCTTCGGAAGCCATCAAATCAGATATTAATACCTTTACCAAGATGTTACATGATCTATTGGATAAAATTTGGGAAAGGGAAGAAATACATAAAGACTGGAAATAAGGTTATATGATCAAACTACCAAAGAAAGGAAGTTTACAGGAGTGCCCAAATTATAGTGGAATTAAGCTACTATCAGTGCCAGGAAAAATATTAAGCAGAATCATTCTGGAGAGACTAAAAGAGGCCATAGAGAACATTTGAGCGATGAACAAGCGGGTTTTAGGTAAAATAGGCCATAGAGAAACATTTGAGAGATGAACAAGCAGGTTTTAGGGCGAACAGATCATGTGCTGATCAAATAACTACTCTACGTATAATAGTTGAACAAAGTTTAGAACTACAGTCCCGACTTTATATTGGATTCATAGATTACGAAAAGGCATTTGATAGTTTAGACAGAAGAATGCTTTGGAGGTTGCTGAGTCATTACGGAATCCCCATAAAGTTTATTAACCTGATAAGAACAATGTATGAAGGAATGAAATGTATTGTGGTGCATGAAGGGCAGCTTACAGAAGCATTTGAAATAAGAACAGGAGTAAGGCAGGGATGCCTTCTGTCTCCATTTCTCTTTCTACTGGCCATAGATTGGAGTATGCAAAATAACCCAAAACAACAGAAGTGGGATCCAGTGGTCACTGACCAAACAACTTGATGATTTAGACTTTGCTGATGACATAGCTCTCCTATCACACAGCCATCAACAGATGCAGGATAAAATGAGCACACTTGATGAAAGATCACAACAGCTAGGACTGAAGATTAATAGAGATAAGACCAACATTATGAGAATTAAGGCAGTTGGCAATAACCAAATAAAATTAGGAGAAATACCTCTACTAGACGTACAATCTTACATATATCTGGGCAGTAATATAGATAAAGAGAGAGGAACAGAAAATGATACCAAAATAAGGATATCAAAAGCAAGAGGAGCTTTTGTTGCACTGGGAAACATATGGAAATCCAAAGAAATTAGGCTAAATACAAAAATAAAAATGTTCAACTTGAATGTTAAAGTAGTCCTATTTTATGGCTGCGAAACATGGAAAACAACAAAATTGGCAATCATGAAGATACAGACTTTCATTAATGGATGCTTATGCAGAATAAAAGGATGGAAATGGCAGGACAAAATCACTAACATAGAATTATGGAAATGTGCGCGTGGCCGTGCGGCTAAAACCACTGTTCCGCTGGCTGAAAAGCTGACGTACGGTGTTCGAAGCCAGCGGTAGACAGAAAGGATTTTTTCTATCGGGGGTGAAAGAAAAATCCTGAGTCTCACACGTCGTGGCGACTGCTTTAACCAAGCGGCCTTTATCCCTCTGGTTCTATCGTTGCCCCCCGACATACACCAACAATGGTACTATGTGTCGTAAAGATAGATAGTTTTTTTTTTACCAGTCAAATAGCGGTGGATAAAGAGATACAGCGAAGACGATGGCGCTGGATAGGACACACACTGCGGAAGCCAACTGAGAGTATTACACAGCAGGCCCTTTTTGGAATCCCCAGGGGAAAAAACAAAGACGAAGACTAAGGAATTCTTTGAGAAGACAGATAAAAGCAGAGATGAAGATTTTGGGGAAGACATGGAATTATCTTAAAAGAATGGCAAGAAACAGAACGACTTGGAAAGTGTTTGTTGAAGACCTATGCTCGAAACGGATCTGAAAGGTAGAAGAAGAAGATGATGACAGAGCCGTCGCTACAGTTGCATTAAGCTCGTCGTTAACAACACTTTTTCGAGCTGAACAGATTAGTGACAAAGAAGAACAATTAGCTGCTACAGAAGGTGCATTTGCCTATCCTACAGTGATACACAATCATACATTTAGATCTATGGACTGCACATCAAAATTACTTCAGGTTACTTTAGAACTAAAATTTGCTTGTACACGTATGAAAATAGAAGCCATTATTCGAAATGTGTTCACGCCCCTTGTTCAAAACGAGTTGAGATGTGACCTAGAAAACTCAACATTTATTTACATACTGACAGATGCCTCCAACCTCAAGGAAATCAAGATTTTACTTTTGCTTGTCAGATACTTTGATCACAATAAGGGACTGAAAGTTAAAATATGAGAATTGAAGACATTGCCAGGAGAAACATCTTGTATTTGTAGTTTTATTAATGACTGTCTAACGGAAAAAGGGGTGTCCGGTTAGCGCAATCGATAGGCGGTTGGCTTACCACGGCAACAGCCGGGGTTCGTAATCCTGGCGAGGACACCTGGGTTTTACTAATTCCCTAAAAATTAGTAGGAGCCGCGATAGCTCAGTGGTTAGTGAACTGGACTACTACGGACAAGGGGTAGGGTTCGATCCCAACCGACGGCTCCGGGTTCACCCAGCCTTAAATGGGTACCGGATTTTTTCTGGGAAAGTAAAAGCAGCACGGGCGTAATACCGACCACATTACCCCAAAAATCATGTGCTGAAGGTCTGTAAAATATAGGGTCACTAACACCATATTTCCCTATACGCCACTTGGCGTGACGGGGGGTACTTTACTTTACTAACGGAAAAAGGTTTAGAAAGGAAAGTAGTTGCATTATGAGCAGACAACACAAATTCTAATTTTGGGGGTCGCTGAAAGAAAAGGAAAGAACAATGTTTTCATAAACCTGAAAGAAAACATTGGACATCGTTTGATAGGTGTTGGTTGTGCATGTCATATTTTCCACAACACTGTTCGAGCAGCTGCAGATGTATTACCTATTGATGTTGAGTGGATTATTGCTAAAATTTATCCTCACTTCAAATCATACACAGTTAAAGTTGAAAGTCTCACGGAGTTTTGCCAGTTTGATGACACAGACTTCCAGATGATTTTAGGTTATGCACAGACTAGTTGGCTTGCACTGCTGTCTGCTGTTGGAAGGGTTCTTAACATATTCCTGCCTTTAAAATAATATTTTCAGTTTCAAGACAGATGCCCAGTTTTTATACAAAAATTCTTTGAAAACCCCCTGTCTGAAGCATGGCTTATTTTTGTTCACAGTCAGGCATCCCCTTTCCAAGAAACAGTGCAGAAAGTAGAGGAGCAGGTAGTCACTGTTTTTGAAATAATTGACAACATCATTGGGTTGAGAACTATCTTCTAAACTGGAAGATGGTTTCTTGCCATCATGAGTTAAGCTAATTCTTGACAAGCTGGGAATGGAAGGAAACCACAGGATGATGTAAACAAGTCTAAAGCCAGTGTTTCTTCTTTCTCTGAAACAGCTTCAAGCTATTTGAAGAAATGGGTTGCAAATAATTTTCAAAACCTTGAGGCCTACAGCAGGGTAATGTTGAACAGAACACCAAATTGGGAAGATATTCAGAAATATTCATCATTAGTGAGTCAAACAGTACCTTCAGTCGCCTTTCCAGAAAATGAAATGTATGACGAATATGCTTACATGAAGCAGTTTGTTACTTCTCAGAAAATTAATGAGTGAAGTATTAATAAAACATTACCAGAGCAGCGTTGGATTGAAATGGCTTCCCACTTCAAAAACAGGCATGTGCCAATTTCACAAATTCTGAAGCTGACAGAGTTCTTTTTGTGTCTACCGGGAACAAATGCTGCAACGGAAAGATTATTTTCACTGATGAACAGCTTGTGGACAAATGATAAAACACATCTAAGTGTGGACACTTTGAAGGCCGTGTTGATTAATAAAGTGAACAATGAGCAAACATGTGTTGAATTTTTAAGATGCTCCAAACAAAAAAGATCTTTTGAAAAAAATCCACTGATCAGAAAAGTACAGCAACTCTGCTTCACCTTCCATTTAAGTGAGTATCACTGATGTTTGTTTTTTTTTTTAATCTCCTGATAACGTTTTGTAAGCCTATATTGTTAGGTGTTTTAATTAGTTTTTAAATATATGTATTATTCACTTGAAAAAGACAGAGGACATTTCATATTATTGATGGAAAATTTAAGTCAAATTAATCCGTCCCAGATTAGGGTTTCAAAAATATGGTCACCTTATATATAAAAGTAAAGTAAAAGTAAAGTACCCCCCGTCACGCCAAGTGGCGTATAGGGAAATATGGTGTTAGTGACCCTATATTTTACAGACCTTCAGCACATGATTTTTGGGGTAATGTGGTCGGTATTACGCCCGTGCTGCTTTACTTTCCCAGAAATAATCCGGTACCCATTTAAGGCTGGGTGAACCCGGAGCCGTCGGTTGGGATCGAACCCTACCCCTTGTCCGTAGTAGTCCAGTTCACTAACCACTGAGCTATCGCGGCTCCCACTAATTTTTAGGGAATTAGTAAAACCCAGGTGTCCTCGCCAGGGTACGAACCCCGGCTGTTGCCGTGGTAAGCCAACCGCCTATCGATTGCGCTAACCGGACACCCCACCTTATATATAGGGTTTCAAAAATATGGTCACCTTACAAAAACACAAATATTACTTTTAATTTTTCAGAATTAAGCAATAAAGAGAGACACTGAAAGAAGAACATTGATTAGAGAAGCAAGAGCATCAGAAATCGGCTCCCTCAATGAGATAGAGTTTCTTGCATAGAACATAGACAAATGGCGAATTTTTATAAAAGATCTTTACAAGGATTGAAAACTGCTAGAATGAAAATGTAGATAAGAGAAAGAGTATCTGGGTCTTGCGATAAATTTGCCCCATGGGCCGGCTCCGGCTCGAAAGGTCAATAGATAGATAGATAGACAGACAGACAGACAGACAGACAGACGGACGGACGGACGGACGGACGGACGGACGGACGGACGGACGGACGGGACGGACGGACGGACGGACGGACAGACAGACAGAAGCAGTAATGCAAAATCTGTGCCAAATATTCTAACACGCAATATGAGATACTATGTGTTGGGAAAAAAAGAATTAGTGTCATCGTAAATACTGTTTGACATCTAACGGTGCGGGAAGGATCAAAATAAAGTGAAGAACATGAAATTGTAACAAACTATGAATATCTGGGATATGTAGTAACTAACAATGGAGACTGCCAGAAAGAGATCAAAAGAAGATTAGCAACAGCAACACAAACATTAAACGCTATGAAGAACATGTGGCCCAATACTAGCAAGCCAGCAAAATTAAAATTACTAAGGGCATGTAGCTTCCTGATAGCAACATACGGTTATGATCATTCGAAACAAAATGCTGCAGAAAAATCCATAAAATACATTGGGTAATGATAAAAGAGCATATGAGGACATATCTTATTTTTGTTTCTTTTTTCTCATAGATTATCATGTCTTCAAACAATCTCATTTTTGTTTCTTTTTCTCATATATTATCATGTCTTCAACAATCTTATTTTTGTTTCTGTTTTCTCATATATTATCATGTCTTCAACAATCTTATTTTTGTTTCTTTTTCTCATATATTATCATGTCTTCAACAATCTTATTTTTTTACTTTTTCTCATATATTATCATGTCTTCAACAATCTTATTTTTGTTTCTGTTTTCTCATATATTATCATGCCTTCAACAATCTTATTTTTGTTTCTTTTTCTCATATATTATCATGTCTTCAACAATCTTATTTTTGTTTCTGTTTTCTCATATATTATCATGTCTTCAACAATCTTATTTTTGTTTCTTTTTCTCATATATTATCATGTCTTCAACAATCTTATTTTTGTTTCTGTTTTCTCATATATTATCATGCCTTCAACAATCTTATTTTTGTTTCTGTTTTCTCATATATTATCATGACTTCAACAATCTTATTTTTGTTTCTGTTTTCTCATATATTATCATGTCTTCAACAATCTTATTTTTGTTTCTTTTTCTCATATATTATCATGACTTCAACAATCTTATTTTTGTTTCTGTTTTCTCATATATTATCATGCCTTCAACAATCTTATTTTTGTTTCTTTTTCTCATATATTATCATGTCTTCAACAATCTTATTTTTGTTTCTGTTTTCTCATATATTATCATGCCTTCAACAATCTTATTTTTGTTTCTGTTTTCTCATATATTATCATGTCTTCAACAATCTTATTTTTGTTTCTGTTTTCTCATATATTATCATGTCTTCAACAATCTTATTTTTGTTTCTTTTTCTCATATATTATCATGACTTCAACAATCTTATTTTTGTTTCTGTTTTCTCATATATTATCATGTCTTCAACAATTTTATTTTTGTTTCTGTTTTCTCATATATTATCATGTCTTCAACAATCTTATTTTTGTTTCTGTTTTCTCATATATTATCATGTCTTCAACAATCTTTTTTTGTTTCTGTTTTCTCATATATTATCATGTCTTCAACAATCTTTTTTTTGTTTCTGTTTTCTCATATATTATCATGTCTTCAACAATCTTATTTTTTTTTCTTTTTCTCATAGATAATCATGCCTAGTAGTAGGACTTCCGTTTCCAAGATGGCGGAACTAAGTCACGTTCTCTCGATCGCTGCAGAAATTGCTTTGGAATATGATGAATTTCGGCTTTCCGTTACAATTATCTGCATTCCAGTCGAAATGATGTTCTACTTATCATATCTACACCAATGAATTGGCGGTGCACGCACGGCAATACTCCGTTTTGACAAATCAAGTGTTGTGAATGCGCCATCCACCGTCTGGTGTTGATCTGCGTTTTACGTCACACTGAGTGCTGTTCCATTACCGTTGATGGAGATGTTTGCCGCAAGTTATTTACAATTTCTAACGCATTAATGTGGTGGGCTCCGTCAAGTCAGCCGAAGTTTTATCTCTTTGGGAAATTTGCACCATGTTTCGTTCGTTGTAGACTGCATTCACTAGAGTAATCATGAATCCATGGGCGCAGCCATTTTGTGCGTGCTACGTCATCATAATGGTTCATCGTGTGTCCCAAGACCGACCATGCGCTAATCTTGCGATCTGTTGTTTTGTGTGCAACGGGGATAATCTGACGACGAACTGTGTTTTGTATGTTCGAAGTTGGAGTCAAACACGATGTCCTAACATCATCGAGCGTTATACATTTAAATACTATGTCGATCATCATTTTCAGGAGGACGTGAACTTCCGAGCAAAATGGTGGATAGGCGGCAGGAACCATGGAAGGCTATGTCTGAAAAATGTTCCTTGTTGCAGTTTCCTCATATTCCAAGTCCGGCTTGTTGCAGGAGCTACTGAGTTAAGTGCTCTGTGCACACCGTGAGCTATGTGTTTCATCCGTTTTGATCATGTTCCGATATTCCAATTGTTTACGATGAATGCTGATATCGTATGACAGGGAACAGTTGGCCGTGTTCACTTTCTGTGCGGTTTCGCCTTATGTCTTTTGGCGTGTGCTGAGACTGCTATGATGGGGACTACGACTACCTTTCTTTGTTTGGGAGATGCGTTAGTAATTCGGATGATTCCACTGGCACGGGCGGTTGAGCAATTCTGAATTTTAATTCGTTTGCAGTGATACCGGGGCCTTCCATAACCAAATAACCAAATAACTGTTTTTGAGTTGTCGGCGCCAATCCTACAAACGTTTAAATCTGTTTAATGTGGACTCTGATCGCTCCACAGGACACGCTTAAGTAATAAACTGTAAATAAGCTGCCATAAATGACAACGTTTGAATTATCAGCTGAAGTACCATAAACGTGTTAATCTGTTCGCTCTCGATGCTCTCATCTATACCTTTAGTCTACTATTTATATTAGCAATTATAGATCTTCATTATCATCATGCGCCATACCGGTTGGCGTAGGCGATCATGTCCTTCCACAATCTTCTATCTGCAGTGCATCGTATCAGTTCTGTTGTTGACTGCTTTCCATGCCATGACAACAAGCCATCTAGTATTGTCTCTCTTTGTCGTCCGCGATCACTCTTTCCTTTTATTTTGCCAGTTGTAACCAAGTATTCCAACTTTCCTCTTCTCATGATGTGCCCGAAAAATGTTGATTGTTTCTTTCTGATGCTTTTTTTAGGAGCTGACTTTTTGTGTTGGCCTCTTAGAAAACTTTCTCATTGGTCTTTTTAGCTGTCCAGTGAACTTTCAACATGTTTCTGAGAAATCCCATCTCCATCTCTGTGGCCTTTAATCGTCTTTTAATGTGTTTGTCTACTGTCCATGATTCGCGTCCATAGATCAGAATTGGTTCTATATAGTACCGATGAACTCTCTTTCTCATTTATATTGACATAGATTTGTTGCATAAGATATTTTTCATTTTCTGAAATGCTATTTTGGCCGGAGCTATTCTGCTTTTTATTTCTGTGGTGCATCTCCCATCTGATGTTATTATTGTCCCCAAGTATTCAGATGTTGCACTTGTTTCAAATTTGTCCTGTATTTTTATGCTGCATGCTGGTGATGATTGTTGCTTCGATATCTTCGATGAGACCTTTCTTGTTGCTTTCTTTTACGATTATGTCTTTCATTTCTTGTAGTTCGTTCTCTGTCTCTGCTATTAAGACTGTGTCATCCGCATATCGCAAATTATGTATGTTGTGACCGTTGACTTCAATTCCTTTTTTTGTCTACTATTGATCTCATAATGTGTTCGCTGTAAAGTGAAAACAAATCCGGCAACAGAACATAGCCTTTATAGGTCTTGGTGTGTCAATAAACTGTGTTCGGTTTTATTTTGGATATTTCTCTCTCTCTCTCTCTCTCTCTCTCTCTCTGCGATCAGGACTCAATCAGAGTAGGATTCCAGACTCTCACATGAAGTCAGCTGTCAGGTTAAGTGTGTTGATCGCCCCCACAGACAGTACATCACAATTAGAGTCTGCCAAATCCACTCTGATTGAACACCCGTTAAAACGTTGCACTGTGTTCTGCGCCAGTAGCCCATTGCATCCGATTTCAGCCAGCATTTTATTCATGTTTGCATTCCTTAGCCTTTGATTGTCCCCAATCTTCCTGCAAGGCAGCAGATGATCTTTTCTGTAGGGGGATTCTGCCCTTAGATGGTCGGCCCTCCCAGGTTTACGAGTACCATCTGCCCGAGTCACTAGAGGTGACTAACACATATATGCACACACAAAGATATGAGATGTGACCAACACAGACATGCATACAGCGATACGAGACATGACTAACACTGACACATATCTAGATATATGACACATGACTAACATAAATATACACATAAAGATATGAGATATGACTGACATAGACATGCACACACAAAGATATGGCACATGCCTAACATAGACATACACACAAAGATATGAGATATGACCAACATAGACATGCACACACAAAGATATGAGATGTGACTAACATAGCCATGCACACACAGGGATATGTGATGTGACATACACAGACATGCACACACAAAGATATGAGATATGACTAACATAAACATGCACACAAAGATATGAGATATCACTAACCCAAACATGCACACACAAAGATATGACACATGACTAACACAGATACACACTAAGTTATGAGATATGACTAAACACATACACACATAAAGATATGAGACATGATTAACACGGACACACCAAGATATGAGATATGACTAACATGACACACACCAAGATATGAGCCATGGCCAGCACATACACACACACACACACACACACAAGCTAAGATATATTTTGGATATAGTCAGGGCTTTCAAATTCCTACAAGTATAATTGAAACCTGCGATGAATTTTCCAGGAGATAAATTTTATAAATTCCGATGAATTTTACTGCGATGACATTTTCCGCTATGATTTTTATTTCCATGCATTTTCCTTGATAATTTTACAGCGATATTTTGTCTGTGATGTATTTTTGCTGACGTATGTTATGGCTATTATATGTCTATTATGTTATGTCTGTAATGTTATGTCTATTATGTTGTGGTCTAGGGGAGATAACGGAGATAATAACACTAACAGCCCCAGTGTAGTCAAAGGTCGCAGGGCCACACTAATGCATTATTGTATGCAACATGATCTCTCTACACACTATCCGCTGACTGCTTCTCGTAACCAAGCTAGACCAGACCGAGATATCGCTGAACAGCACAGTAACATTCGTCGACCACTAGCAAATACAAATGCGCATGCACGTATTCAGTCAATGTCATAAACAGACTCAGCTGAACAATCTACACAGATACAGCTGTTTATTTTTTTATCAAATAAATTCTTAAACATAATTGTGCTGGGCATCACCATCATCATCATCATTGTGTGTTGTCTCCACATGGAAGGTTGGCTACCATGGAGTGCCATTCCGCCCTCTCTCTTACTTTGATGGTGCGGTTGTCTTAACTGACTTGTCCATCTTTTAATGTTACTCGTTCATATTAGTCTTGATCTGCCTTGTATTTTCCCTTCCAAGATTAATTTTAGTAGGCTGCAGTGTCTTATAACATACAAATCTCATTTGCCTTGTTTGAATTGTGTTTAGTAGTTCTCTCTTCATTTTTAGTTGTTTTAAAGTGTCATAATTTGTTTTCTTTTCTTTTCATCCAATTTGACCCATTCTTTTATAAATCCACATTTCAGAGGCTTCAATTTTCTGTTTTGTTTTCTAGTCAACATCCATGTTTCTACACTGTACAGGAATGCTGGAAAGATAAAACATTTTGCAAATTCTTAGTTTTATATCTGGTGTTATTTGCCTTGATGTTAGTATATTTTCCATGGCATTAAATGCTACACTTCAGTTGAAACATACAAACTAACTATGGAAAATAATGTAGGAACTAATATATATTCTATTGTTTCTACTTAAAATAAGGAAAGTTTTAAAATCGTGTTATTTATATTCGTTCTTGTATTCAGATTGGGAGCCGCGATAGCTCAGTGGTTAGTGAACTGGACTACAAAGGACAAGGGGTAGGGTTCGATCCCAACCGACGGCTTCCGGGTTCACCCAGCCTTAAATGGGTACCGGATATTTTTCTGGGAAAGTAAAGCAGCACGGGCGTAATATTGACCACATTACCCCCAAAACCATGTGCTGAAGGTCTGTAAAATATAGGGTCACTAACACCATATTTCCCTATACGCCACTTGGCGTGACAGGGGTACTTTACTTTTTTACTTTGTATTCAGATTATCTCCTCTCTTGCATTGGACGGTTGATCAGCGGCCTAGCAGGCAAACATCGTAAAACGTCGCTTGTTATTAGAACGGAAAGCCTAGTCCACGATTGTAAGGTGACCATATTTTTGAAATCCCATTCCGGGACGGAATAATTTTACTTCAATTTTCCACCAATAAAATTACATTTCTTCTTGCTGTCATTTTCAAGTGAATAATACATACATTTTAAAACGTCTAATAATATAAACCTACAATACGCTATCAGGATAATCAGGAGATAAAAAAAAACAGTGATACTCACTTAAATTGAAGGTGAAACAGAGATGCTGTACTTTTCAGATGAGTGAATTTTCTGTAAAATGTCCTTCTTTGTATGCAGCATCTTATAAAATTCGACACATGTTACCTCATAGTTCACTTTGGTGATCAACATGGCTTTTAAAGTTTCAACACCTAGTTGTGTTTTATCATTTGTCCACAAACTGTTCATCAGAGAAAACACTCGTTCTGTTGCAGCATCTGTTCCAGGTAGACACAAAAAGAACTCTGCCAACTTCAGAATATGTGAAACGGGCACATGATTGTTTCTGAAGTGGGAAGCTAGTTCAACCCAACGCTGCCCTGGTAATGTTTTATTAAGACTCCACTCACTAATTTTTTGTGAAGTAACGAACTGTTTCATGTAGACATATTCGTCATACATTTCATTTTCTGGAAAGTCGACTGAAGGCACTGTTTGACTCACTAATGATGAAGACTTCTCAATATCTTCCCAATTTGGTGTTCTGTTCAGCATTACCCAGCTGTAAGACTCTAGGTTTTTAAAATTATTTGCAGCCCATTTCTTGAAATAACTTAAAGCTGTTTCATAAAATGAAGAAACACTGGCGTTAAACTTTTTCACATCATCACGTGGAAATCCTTCCATTTCCAGCTTTTTAAGGATTATCTGAACTCTTGATGGCAAGAAGCCGTCTTCCAGCTTGGACTCCAAGATAGCTTTCAACCCATTGATGTTGTCAATGACTTCAAATACAGTGACCATCTGTCCCTCTACTTTCTGCACTGCTTCGTGGAAAGAGGATGCCTGACTGTGAACCAAAATAAGCCATGCCTCAGTCAGTGGGTTTTCAAAGAATTCCTGTATAAAAACTGGGCATCTGTATTGAGATTGAAAATATGATTTTAGAGGCAGGAACATGTAAAGAACCCTTTCAACAGCAGGCAAGAGCGCAAGCCACCTAGTTTGTGCATAACCTAAAATCATCTGGAAGTCTGTGTCGACAAACTGACAAAACTCCTTGAGACTTTCAACTCTAACTGTGTATGATTTGAAGTACAGATAAATTTTTGCAATAGTCATTTCAACATCAACAGGCAATACGTCTGAAGCTGCTCGAACAGTGTTGTGGAAAATATGGCAAGTACACCCAACACCTATCAAACTATGTCCAAGGTTTTCTTTCAGTTTTGTGAAAACATTGTTCTGTCCTTTTCTTTCAGCCCCCCCAAAATTAGAATTTGTGTTGTCTTCACATAATCCAACTAATTTCAGTTCTAAACCATTTTCAGTTAGACAGTCAATAAGAAAACTACTTACTATATCAGATGTTTCACCCGGCAATGACTTCAACTCTAATATTTTAACTTTCAGTCCCTTATTGCGATCAAAGTATCTGACAAGCAAAGGAAAAATCTTGATTTCTTTGTGGTTGGAGGCATCTGTCAGTATGGAGTTAAATGTTACGTTTTCTAGGTCATATCTCAACTCGTTTAGAGCATGGGGTGTGAACACATTCCGAATAATAGCTTCTGTTTTCGTACGTGCACAAGCAAATTTTGGTTCTAAAGTTACCTGAAGCAATTTTGATGTGCAGTCCATAGATCTAAACGTGTGATTGTGCATCACTGTATGATATGCAAAGGCACCTTCTGTAGCATCTAACTGTTCCTCTTTGTCACCCACCTGTTCAGCTCGAAAAAAATTTGTCAACGACGAGCTTGATGCAGCAGTAGCGACGGCTCTCTTATGTTTATCACTATTTATGTGGCTCTTAATATCACCACGTCCACTATGGTTAATAGTAAACCCGGATGAACATTTATTACATCTTACAGTGAAGTCTGATCACGATGTAGACTTTTTTTATAAAAGGGTATTCCTTTTGTAAATCTTGATTAAAACTACAATTACGCTTCGGTGCCATTTTTTGCGAAAGTGAAAGTGAAAGTTAGTAACACAACGAATATATACGAGATTTAAAACTAGGAGCGCATTCTACTGTTTTGATATTAAACAAAATTGTCTACACAGCAACGGAATAATATTTTTTTTTTAATTGAAGAAATGTACGCCGTATATCAAAATGGCAAAATTGGTAAACGTTTGTGTCCCAAATTATTTTTTATCAAATCCGGGACAAAAGCTAAAAAATATGCCAAAATCGAGACAAAACCGGTACGGCAGCTAATCCGGGACAAAGGTTCAAAAAATGTCAAATTCCGGGACTGTCCCGGACAATCCGGGACGAATGGTCACCTTAACGATTGTAATGACTTAAAACAACATAAATAATAACATTTTACAAACAAGTTATACATTTTATCTACTTAGGCAGCGAAATGTCAAGAGATAGAGATATAGCATCAGAAATCAAGACACGGATCACATTAACATCACGTGCTTTCAGCAAACTGACGGACATCTGGAGATCCAACGTTCTTAGTAAACGAACTTAGATGTTCAACTCCTGTGTCATACCAGTGCTAACAAATGGATGTGATACCAGTGCTAATGGGAACAGCGATAGCTCAGTGGTTAGTGAACAGGACTACAAAAGACAAGAGGTAGGGTTCGATCCCAACCGACTACTTCCGGGTTATGTTTCTTGTAGTTCTTGCATCTAGGGTCCAGGACTGGCAAGGATAGCACAACATTTGGATGAAGATTGTATTGTAGATTGCCCCGTTTTGTCTCAACGGTTATTTTCTTGTTGAATAATAGTGGTGATAGCTGTTCAATGATATGACAAGCCGTGTTGTATCTTGAGTCTATTCGTGCTGTTTGTGAATTGTCGTTTGTCAGTAGTTTAGAATGCTATTTATAGTACACAAAAGCACTTCCATGGTCTATTCTGACGTACTAGGCGGGGTCAGCCACCAACGTTTGCTTCGTAATTATGTGGCGGTGTGACGTAATTAGGTTAAGGTGAAGAACGTGCTTAAGAAAATTCTCAAGACCTACAAATAATTGTCAAAGTTGAAGGAATACATCTGGAGACAATTCAGAGCTACAACTACCTGGGACACACTATAACCAGTGATGAAAAATGTACAACGGAAATAAACAAAAGGATAGGTATGGCAAAAAGTAATTTTAATGCCATGAAGAACATACTAACATCATAACAAATAACACCAGGGCTAAAACTAAGAATAGCAAAATGTTAATTCTTCAATATTCCTGTATGGTGCACAAACATGGACATTAGACAAGAAAACAGTACAGAAAATTTGAAGCCTTTGAAATGTGAATTTATAGAAGAATAGGTAGAATTGGATGAAAAGAAAAGAAAACAAACGACGAAGTTTTAAAACAACTAAATATGAAAAGAGAACTACTAAACACAATTAGAACAAGACAAATGAAATTTTGGGGGCATGTTAAAAGACACAACAGTCTAATAAAAGCAATATTGGAAAGGAAAATACAAGGTAAAATAGGCAGAGGCAGACCAAGACTAACATGGACGAGTAACATCAAAAGATGGACAAGTCAACCTATGACAATCTGCACCATCAAAGCAAGAGACAGAGCGGAATGGCGCTCCATGGTAGCCAACCTTCGATGCGGAGACGGCAGTCAATGATGATGATGAAGAGTGTGTTGATGTCTTTATATAAAGAAAAGTCGGAATTTGATAGTTGTATTAATGTGTTATGTTATTCATTAATTGATTATTCTTAAGGGGTGGTTTTGTATCCACGCCACCGGGGGGGGGGGGGGGGGGGGGTGAGAAGGAGAAGTGTGTAAATGGAAAAAAAATAGTGGGGGATTGGAAAGACAGAGGGCACACATACACACGTACATTTTATTATCTCTTTCTAAACACACACACACACACTCATATATATATATATATATATATATATATATATATATATATATATATATATATATATATGAAAGAACATAAAAGACACACACAAAAAAACAAATTCTAACTATAAATTTTCAGATTATATATTTGTTTAATGCTCAATAGTTTGTACTTATCAGACAATATAAATAAACATCATCTAACATTAGATGACATAATAATATTCATCTCGCCCAAGACAAGTAACATAAATGTACAGCTGGTGCCAGCCCAGACAATAAACTTGTCTACATCAGTTATGGGTATGATAGACGTCAACATCTGATGTCCAGTCAAGATAACAATAATATGGATTCAATTATACGAAAGTCAAAGCTACGTCAAGTCATAAAGAGAACCTATCAAATTGACTTCGTAAAATTTGAGGCCATAACCATTAATAATGAAGATTAAGATAGGTGTGTATGAATGAACTACATAGAGAATACTGCTTACATTGATGTTACACTTAATATCTGGCGCTAAAGTAATCAAACTTAGGTGTACTAATACTGCTTACATTGATGTTACACTTAATATTTGGCGCTAAAGTAATCAAACTTAGGTGTACTAATACTGCTTACATTGATGTTACACTTAATATTTGGCGCTAAAGTAATCAAACTTAGGTGTACTAATACCGCTTACATTGATGTTACACTTAATATCTGGCGCTAAAGTAATCAAACTTAGGTGTACTAATACCGCTTACATTGATGTTACACTTAATATTTGGCGCTAAAGTAATCAAACTTAGGTGTACTAATACCGCTTACATTGATGTTACATTTAATATTTGGCGCTAAAGTAATCAAACTTAGGTGTACGTGTTTACACGAACATCCTCGTGTAGAAGATGGTTTCTCTTGATTCTTGGTTTGTTTTTAAACTGAAAATGTGTTGCTCTTCTAACTTCATAGTTTTTGGGTTTTTTGTTTTTTGTTCGCCAGTTTTGACCTCTGACGAAGTCCCTAGAGACTAGGAACTGAATTTTGCGTGTTAATCCATTTTTTCCCTGGTAGCCGTGTGCACAGAGGTCCCTCGCTGCACAGGCAGATAACTCCGACTTCGAAGATACTCATATTTTTTTCCGTCGATGAGTAATTGACGTTTCAATCCGGGCCTCGCCGCAGAGAAAAATCATAAATAAAAATCCCAACCGGTGTAGCCGGGATTTGAACCCACAACCTCTCTCTCTTGAGGCCGGCGTCTTGCCTCGAGACCAACCAGTCCCCCGAATCTCATGGTGGTTTTAATTTCAGAGCCTCCCTGTAGGTGGATCACGTGAAGCAGGATGTGTGTTTCGTGACTCATCACACTTATTGGTGTCAACCTACTGCAGTCCACCTCACCTGTCCTTTTTAATTCATCATCATGAAGTACCGGGCCTGCTGGCGTAGGTGATCATGTCTCTCCACAACTTTCGATCTTGACAGTTATTTATCATTTCTGTTGTTGACCTTCTGCCAAGCCATTCTCTTAAGCTGTCTGGTATTTTTTCTCTTTGCTTTTCTCTATCCCATCGTCCCTCAATTTTTCCAGTTGTTACAATATATTCAAGTTGTTCTCTTCTCATTACATGGCCAAAAAATGATGATTATTTCTTAATAATATTGGGAATTAACTCTCTTTTTGCTTTGACCTCTTTCATTAATCTTCTTAGTTGTCCATGGTATTCTCAACATTCTTCTGTAATCTCCTTTTACTTCCTTGTTATTAGCGACGTATTATTGTTACTAATGATGTAATAATGATCAGATGGGAAAGTAGTGTTTACAACATACATGACGCAGCTGTAAAATTTAACGTAAGAGCATCTGAAATTAAAAACATTGCAATGTTATCACCCAATGCTTGTCTTTAGATAATACTTGTCTTAAAGAGTGAGTCACGTTTTACGACAAAGCAGATCGTGTAGGCCATGTCGCGACAGTTAACTTCGCTAAATGTCCCCGTGTCAAAACGTTACTTTCTGTGGTCTGACAGCATTCGGTGAATGGAGTGACTAGAGCTACCGGAAACAACGGTCATTTATTGTGGAAACAAATAATCATAAATGAATATTATTATAGAGGGAAGTTTCGGTGTGAAGAATGCGTGAAAGACATCGTCAACGATGGCTAATTTTTTTAGTTAGCCGAGTTGGCAGCGTTTGGCTTTTCGTGGCAAGGCGCTGTGCCAAGGAATACGGATTCGATCCTGCTTCGGACCATATATTGTTCTTTGTTTTTTTTTTTTCTGTTGTTGATTATTTGTCATTTTTTCCGAGCGCTGTAAACATACCTCTTCCTCTGAATTGATTCGGTCATTTATAGTCCAGCCTAACGCAACGTGAACCAAATCAAACCGGTATTTCAGGTCTATGTTTTTTTAAGCGACTGACGTCATGGGGTAAATATAAATACTGAGTTTCCTATTACTGCTCTTTGTTTGCCATACGAGAATATAGCAGAAGTGAATTTTAAAAAATCATGCAACATATCAAACGCTAAGAAACAAATATTAATATTTGATGCATTTTATTTAAATAAATTATTATTTACTTGCAGTAGAAATGTGATATGTGCGCCCGTCGACCCTACACAACCGCTTTCACTATGTTCATTTTTGAGCACCGGGTTGTCTTCCCTCTTAGATCCTTACTCGCTTGGCCAGCTAGACAGGTTAGTCTGTTTCTGCAAGCACAGCTAACAAGTGGAGTAGGGTCTAGATGATTCTGGTTACCCGAATCTGACGCAAGCCATCAGCTCTAGAACATGTCTCTGACAGGCTTCCAGCTCTGCTGCTATGAGGTGCCTTTGTCTCCCGATTACATTTCATTCCAAAAGATGACATCATATTGGTTCTAATCTCCTCCTTATCACACACTTTCACAAGTGATATGTAACAATGCAATTATTAACTCTTTCCGTACGTTTCAACGCACTATGCGCAATGCCGATTTCGCCCGTGTACGTTTCGCCGCAAAGTGCGTCGCCCTCAATTTAATTAGTGTGTACCGCCATCAAACCATATTCTTTTTACATGTCTTGTATCATCTGTGTTTTTGTGAAATCTAATACCTTGATCAATTATCTAACAATTTATATATAGTATGTTAGACGTTAAATAAATATAAATATGCAGATTGATCCTTAAAACCATGAAACATTTTGTCTCTGAAATCTCTTCCGTTGCATTGATAAAAAGCTTCCGTACTGAAAGAGTTAAGGAAGAACCATGTCACTGCTGCTCTTCCTGGCTTAACTGGAGCTCTGGAACAGCTACTCCAGAAAGTGGCGCGATTAAGTTCTCTTTGCTAGAGACTGGCTGGCCTCATTTGTGTCTTTGATGTCTCGATTCATCAAAATATATTCACCAATGTTCTTCCCTTTTGCATCTAGTTATTATTCTTGCCTTCCTCATTTGCCTTTCAGCGTCGAAAAGAGGCATATTTTATACAACACATTGTATTGTATTGTGTTGTGTTACATTACATTTTATTGTATTGTATTGTGTTGTGTTACATTACATTTTATTGTATTGTATTGTGTTACATTACATTTTATTGTATTGTGTTGTGTTACATTACATTTTATTGTATTGTACTGTATTGTGTTACATTACATTTTATTGTATTGTATTGTTTTGTGTTTCATTACATTTTATTGTATTGTTTTGTGTTGCGTTACATTACATTTTATTGTATTGTATTGTGCTGTTTTACATTATAGTACATTGAATTGCGTTGTTTTGTGCTACATTATACTAAATTTTATTGTTTTGTTTTGATGTGTTGTGTTACTTTACATTACATTGCATTGTATTGTATTTTGTTGCATTGTATTGTGTTGTGGCATGTTACATTGCACTGCATTGTATTGTGCTATGTTTGCATTACATTGAATTGTATTGTATTGTGTAACATTACAATATATTGCATTACATTATATTGCATTACACTGGATTATATTATATTGCATTACATTACATATTATACCATTATATTATATTACGTTACGTTATGTTACGTCACATTACATTACATTACAGTACAGTGCAGTGCATTGCATTGTATATTTTATTATATGTTATGTTATGTTATCCCTGAGTGTTGTTCTAGTGGTAGAGGAGCCTATGTGCCCATATCCCCGAGAGTTGTTCTGGTGGTAGAGGAGCCTGTGTAGAGGGGCCTATAACCCTAATAAGATCTGTACTAGTGGTAGCAATGCAACCATAGAATCATACAAGCTAAACGGGTGAAAGGACTGGGGTCATGAAAACTGAGACACGAACATTTTGAAATCGGATGCACTGGGCTACATGCCTAACATAATCCTCACTATGAAGATATCATTAAGGTAAAGAAAGAAAAAAGATTCGTTACAGAGTTGTCTTTTTATAACTCTTGCTTTTATTTCTAGACCATGCACTGCCTTCTGCACGAGAGTAAAAAAAAAAGTAAAGTACCCCCCTCACGCCAAGTGGCGTGTAGGGAAATATGGTGTTAGTGATCCTATATTTTACAGACCTTCAGCCCATGATTTTTGGGGTAATGTGGTCAGTATTACGCCCGTGGTGCTTTACTTTCCCAGAAAAAAATCCGGTACCCATTTAAGGCTGGGTGAACCCGGAAGCCGTCAGTTGGGATCGAACCCTACCCCTTGTCCGTGGTAGTCCAGTTCACTAACCACTGAGCTATCGCGGCTCCCTCTGCACGAGAGTAACTGACAAAAATCAACACTTCCAATAAATACTGACACATTCAATAAATATTGACATTTCTAATAAATACTGACACATGCAATAAATATTGACACCTCTAATAAATACTGACACATTCAATAAATATTGACACCTCTAATAAATACTGACACATGCAATAAATATTGACACCTGTAATAAATACTGACACATTCAATAAATATTGACACCTCCAATAAATGCTGACACATGCAATAAATATTGACACCTCCAATAAATACTGACACGTGCAATAAATATTGACACCTCTAATAAATACTGACACCTCCTATAAATATTGACACCTCCTATAAATATTGACACCTCCAATAAATACTGACACATTCAATAAATATTGACACCTGCAATAAATATTGACACATATAATAAATACTGACACATTCAATAAATATTGACACCTCCAATAAATACTGACACATGCAATAAATATTGACACCTCCAATAAATACTGACACATTCAATAAATATTGACACCTCCAATAAATACTGACACGTGCAATAAATATTGATACCTCTAATAAATACTGACACCTCCTATAAATATTGACACCTCCTATAAATATTGACACCTCCAATAAATACTGACACATTCAATAAATATTGACACCTCCAATAAATATTGACACCTCCAATAAATACTGGCACATTCAATAAATATTGACACCTCCAATAAATACTGACACCTCCTATAAATATTGACACCTCCAATAAATACTGACACATTCAATAAATATTGACACCTCCAATAAATACTGACACATGCAATAAATATTGACACCTCCAATAAATATTGACACCTCCAATAAATACTGGTACATTCAATAAATATTGACACCTCCAATAAATACGGACACATGCAATAAATATTGATACCTCCAATAAATATTGACACCTCCAATAAATACTGACACATGCAATAAATAATGACACCTCTAATAAATACTCTCACGTCCAATAAAGGTATATGTATATATATATAAAGCAGAGAAAAGCA
This sequence comes from Megaustenia siamemsis, assembly GCA_032433765.1. Lineage (NCBI taxonomy): Eukaryota > Metazoa > Mollusca > Gastropoda > Stylommatophora > Ariophantidae > Megaustenia > Megaustenia siamemsis. Next base: position 43,373,488 of record JAVIAB010000091.1, on the reverse strand, counting down.
ATCATGATAAATAGTAGTTGGGTAAAACATGAGTGTCATACGCTGAAAGATGTTTTGCTGAACAGCTTCTCTCGTGGCTGAATCTGTCAATATTGGATAAACAAATTCGACCGCAGAATGAGTAAGATGTACTTGTGGTGCATGGCCTCGTCTCATTTCTCCTGCCCCTTTTCTTGTCTTATGAATGTTAACTCAAACGCTTTTTTTAAATGTCGCTGTGCCGTTTTTTTATTATTTTTGTTCCCCATGTGCTTACGAACTACAACCATATCCTGACAGTTTCTTTCACTGATAGAGAATTCACCTAAAGGTAAAGTACGAGACTTGAACCGGCGTCTTAGCACGCGAGTTTACACCCATGTGTGCTCGGCCGCCTATCCAGAAATGTTCGGAGATTTCTGTATAGTGTAGCCTCAAGCATCGAAACTCAGATGCGAAGCGACATTCCTCACCTTCCCAGGATAATACCCTGGTACCCATTTCTGCCAACGGCTGGGTCGACCGTGGGGGTATTTTTTTTTTTTCCAAACACTAGTACAATTCACACTGCTCCCAGCGGGAATCGAACACGGGTTGTCCGAACGTCGGTAGTCTAGTCAGGTGGTTTTCCCAACTAGGCTACCGAGGCCCCCGAATTCACTTAAGGTAGCTATGCAAACATCCATACTTCGCAGTTCTGGTCTGCCCTTTGGACTCTTTCCGTCTCTAAATTCGCCATACAATACTTGTTTTGGGAATACGATTATTTGCCATTCTTCTTACATGACCCAGCCACATTAGACTTCCGACTCTTAAATGTTGCCATAATAGATGGAAATTTGGTTCAGTGTAAAATATTAGAGCTGGTTATTTTGTACTGCCTTTTGATGCTCATTATCTCGCGAAAGCAATTCTCATGAAAGCTGTTTTACCTTTTGTCCTGCACTGTATAGGTAGACCAGAATAGTGGATACAGATAGTAAATGTGTACATTCATTGTAATAAATTTGTGATTTCACTCAAGCGTTCCGCTAACCAAGCTTAGATTACTATACAATGAGGCGAGTCGCCTCCAATAATATCGTGGCCCTGTTTGATTCATCAAAAACACGAATTTTATCTTGTCCAAGCTTTATACAAACTTAGTTACGAAATAACATACTCAATCTGGCAAGATCACTTTCCTATGAGAAAAGAGAATATATTAAATGGGAATTAACGTCACAACAATGATGACAATACAATGACTTGCTCTGTTATCCAGTCGATAGTTGACCAGCAATTTCCGACAGGTGTCGCCTTCAGCATAAACTCCGTAGCTGTGTAGACAACCTTTGACACTCAAAGCAAGTACTATCGATCCCAATTTACCTGGTGGGTGTGTTCACACCACTCGGTGATCAGGTGGGTACCTTTCACTAGAATCCCGGGTGGAAACTGATAATTAACCAATGAAGTCAAATGTTTCGACGTCCTATCCGTCTACATCCTCCAGATGACTTCCTTCTACGTCAGATGGATCTTGGTTTCCAAAGTGTACCGAAAAATACGATCTAATTTTATACCTGAAACACCACACAATGAGCGCTATAATTATTAAAGCAATAACCACTAGTATTACTGTAACTACAATAATACGCGTTATTCTGGAATTGTCTGTATTATGCGATGTAGACATAATAGATGAGCTAGTTGTGCTAAGAGTCGTACTCTGAGAAATAATGGACTCGTGGCTTGGCTCAGACGTCCTATTAGGTGCTGTGTTGCCACATATAGTATTTGTTCTTTCAGTACATTCTTGTATGATTTCATTTGGCCAGCAAACCTTACAGGGTGAACAATACCTGGCCTCAGGAACTGGCAAATATAAAGAATATAAAGGTCATGTTATATAGCATTGAAACAAGTAGCATCAAGACTGAAACTGGCAGTAATATTGATCGTACATCTACTCAACATTCGTGTAAGGTGCAGACAGAAATATCAACAATCAATTAAATAGTATAGTTATACTAAGTGATGACAGAACACAATAATTAAACGTTTCGACGAAAAGCCTTCATCAGTAAAACAGAGCAACAATCACGTTCCAGATGACTACACGATCATTTAGATTTGCTTATTTCATAGAGGCAAGGCACCTGTGCTGAGAATAAGGGCACTTGGAAACCAGACAAGAAAGATGGATGAAATTAGGATTTTTAGAATATGAAGAATTGGAGGGACAGACACAAAATAATTAATCAGGTTCTGAAACAGGTGAAATTGATGATAGAACGAGTAGATACAGTTTGAACAAGAGAAATGAAATGTTTGGACGCACTAAGAGACGCAAGCACTTACTATCGATAATAACATTTCAATCAAATCAGTAAGGACTTACCATCAATAATAACATTTAAATTAAATCAGTAGGGACTTACTATCAATAATAATATTTAAATTAAATCAGTAAGGACTTACCATCAATAATAACATTTAAATTAAATCAGTAAGGACTTACTATCAATAATAATATTTAAATTAAATCAGCACGGAAATGAGAAAAGTGACGAATAATGTGAAACAAAATGAACACACAACAAAGAAGGTAAAACTAAATGGAACAGTCCTGAAACAAGTGCTTAGATTCAAATACATCGGATCATGAGATGGCAGAGGCACTGCAGAATAGGACAAGCAAAGACAGAATTCCGTCGAATGAAAAACATTATATGTAGTAAATCATTGTAAATTAATGTTAGAAAATGTGTCTTTAACTCTTTCAGTACGAAAGGTTTCTATCAACGTAAACGGAAAAGATTTCAGAGACAAAATTTCACGGTTTTAAATATCATTCTACATGTTTTTATTTATCTAACACTTAACATATTATATATTAATTTTTAGATAATTGAGCAAGGTATTAGATTTCACCAATACCAAGATGATACAAGACATGTAAAAAGAATACGCTTTGATGAAGGTTCACAATCAAATTGAGAGTGACGCACTATGCGGCAAAGCGTATGAGGCCGAAATCGCCATGGCGCAGAGTGCGTCGAAACGTACGGAGAGAGTTAAGTGCTAAATAGAACCTGTTCTACTATTTGAAAGTGCGTGATGCACGATAAGTAAGACACAACAAAGAACATTAGAAGTAGCTGAGATGCGGTTTATCAGAAGAATGCTGTGAGTTCCATGGATAGCAAACATAACAAATGAAAAATGTTTAAAAAGAGCTGCAGAAACCAGGAATATAACAACAGAATCATAAGGAAGAGACAATGTACATTTAATGAGCATGTGATGCTTCCTCGCCAGAAGGGTCCGGGTTCGGTCCCGAGCAGCAGAGGATTTTTTTTCGGACTGACAAGGCTCCGGGGTTCACCCAGTCTCTAAAAATGGGTACCAGAGATTTTTCTGGGAAGTAAAGGCGGCGTGTCGTGATACCGACCACATCACCCAGAAATGTGTCGTGGTCATAGAAAAATATTGTCACTAACACCACATCGCCATTACGCCTAGCAAGGCAGGGGAGGGAACCTTTACTTTTTTTTTTATTTAACTTTATTTATGAATGAGAGGAAACTCTGAGAAAATATTGTTCCACTGCTTCTTGAGATTGATAGTATAATATGGAGTTGTTCGCATTTATGACATTATAACAATACTATTAACATTCTAAGTTTGTTAATTTATACGTTCTTGGTATTTTAGTTCCTTAATGTTTATCATGCTATATAGAGTCAGTGCTGACTCGTGGAAGCGACTCATGAACAGTAAACAAACAAATGAAAAAAATCTATTAGAGACAAACGAGATTATCCATGACGAAGATATAAAATCAATTGAAAAATTGTGACCCTCTTCAATGTGATACGGATACGCCTTTGACTTGCATTGTTAGAAAATTAACATAATTTACAGTAAAATCGAATGTTTAGGGGACACGGTTTGATATTTTACTAAAATGATATAACAAGAAACGATTTATGCAAAATTCAGACTACATTTGTACTCAAAAGTTATAAAATCTGAAGGTCGGTGAAAAAAATAAGATTTCATGAAAAAGAAATACAGAAATTTATCAAACAGTTTCCGAGATAATTGATCAACTCTGTGGGCACGAATTTCTGAACGAACTATAGAAGGCTGAGTAAATGTAGCATTTTACCAAAAAAAAAATTGATAAAGATTAATTGAATTATGTTTGACAGAAGGTTTGCTTATAGGTCGACAATTGTTCCCACACAAGAAGATACACAAAACAACATGTTTATCTCCTGATGATAGAACTAAAAAACCAGATTGACTATCTGTGTACTAGAAGGAAATTGCGAACATCTTTGATAGACGAGAGAGCAACATAGAGGGGCGGATGTTAACAGTGATCATAATGAATGCATTAGAAAGATACAATTAAAGTTGTAAAACCAACACACAACAATTAAGCCTCAGAAGATTGACAGCCATAAACTCAAAGACGATAACATTAAGGGAAACTATAACCTGGAGCTCAATGAACGCTGTTCTTGGTGAACTAGACGAGAAGACCATAGACGAATTGTGGGAATTCCACAGCAGCACAGTTCTGATGTCATCGCACAATCAAGTGCTGAGTTTAAGAAAATAGAAAGATGGGCATGGATTTCTGACATTACATGGAAAGATGGGCATGGATTTCTGACATTACATGGAAAGATGGGCATGGATTTCTGACATTACATGGAAAGATGGGCATGGATTTCTGACATTACATGGAAAGATGGGCATGGATTTCTGACATTACATGGAAAGATGGGCATGGATTTCTGACATTACATGGAAAGATGGGCATGGATTTCTGACATTACATGGAAAGATGGGCATGGATTTCTGACATTACATGGAAAGAGGGGCATGGATTTCTGACATTACATGGAAAGATGGGCATGGATTTCTGACATTACATGGAAAGATGGGCATGGATTTCTGACATTACATGGAAAGAGGGGCATGGATTTCTGACATTACATGGAAAGATGGGCATGGATTTCTGACATTACATGGAAAGATGGGCATGGATTTCTGACATTACATGGAAAGATGGGCATGGATTTCTGACATTACATGGAAAGATGGGCATGGATTTCTGACATTACATGGAAAGATGGGCATGGATTTCTGACATTACATGGAAACACATACATGAAATGGGAGATGCAAAGACAGCTATGGTGGTTGTAAAAACAGATATTGGAAAAGACCTAACAAAAGCAACATAGAAAGAACTAGACAACAAAGCAAAAAACTTGGCCAGAAAATACAAGAGAGCCTTTATAGATAACCTAGCAGTAAATACGGAGAGAGTATCAAAGACAGGTGCCAGTAAATCTCTTTATAATGTAGAGAAGATTATACGACCACCATTACATCTAGTGGGGCATCTGTTGCGAAATAAATATGGGACCATATTAACATTAAGTGAACAAACAAAGTCACGATGGGCTGAACACTTTAAGGAAATCCTTAATCACCAAATACCAGGATATTTATAGATTTTACAGGCAACACACCGATCTCACAATTAGATATAAATGTCGATGAATTCACTTTGAGAATAGCGGAGACGGCTGTAAGGCTCATGGCTAACAACAAGGCTGCAAGTGAAGATGATATAACGTCTGAGATGCTAAAACCAACGGACACTCATAATTTCAAACTCTTGCATAACATGTTTAATGCAATATAAGGTACTTACACAGGGGAAAATAGGTATAATTGTCAACATTCCAAAAAAGGGTAATCTCAAGGATTGCAAGAACTGAAGAGGCGTGACTCTTCTATCAGTTGTCTCTAAAGTATTCTACTGCTATTATATTTGAGTAATCTTGGTAAATTTTCTAAATTCAGAAACATGACTTGAGTATAATTTTGCTATAGAACATTACAAATAACAGAGACGCTCTAATATAAATTGTTGCAATATTTGCAATCAAAATATGGGTATTTTACAACATATTGGGTTAGATTTGTCCAATTTAATTTTGAAATATTTCTCCTCATAAGTAATAATGGACTAAAATATATATAATCATCATGTTCCATACCGGATGGCGTAGGCGATCATGTCCTTCCACAATCTTTTATCTACAGTGCATCGTATCAGTTCTATTGTTGACTGTTTTCCATGCCATGACATCAAGCTATCCAGTGTTTTCTCTCTTTGTCGTCCGCTGTCTCTCTTTCGTTTTATTTTGCATGTTGTAACCAAGTATTCCAACTTTCCTCTTCTCACGATGTGCCCGAAAAATGTTGATTGTTTTTTGAGATGTATATATATATATATATATATATATATATATATATATATATATATATATATCTATTGACCTTTCGAGCCGTAACCGGCCCATAGGGCGTAGACCAAGATACACCTTCTCCTATATGAATTTTTGTTCTAGCAGTTTTCTTTTAAAGATATTTTATCAAATCTCGCCATCTGTCTCTGTTCTGTGCAAGCAGTTCTATCTCATTGAGGGAGCCGATTCCTGCTGCTCTTGCCTCTCTCATCAATGTTCTTCTCAGTGTCTCCCTGGGTCTTCCTCTTTTCTTTTACCTGTTGTTTCCCATATGAGGGCTTGCTTTGCTATTCGATTATTATCTCTTCTCATCACATGTCCAACGTATGACCATCGTCTTTTCTTTATTACTGAAGATATTAGTGGTTGATTGGCGATTTCTCTAATTTCCTCGTTTGTTTTGAATTCGTTCAATTCTATACCAAGTATTTTCCTTAGACATTTATTTTCGAATGCGTTCAACTTTGTTTCTATATCTCTTGTTGTTTTCCAGCTTTCACACGCATACATAAGGGTTGATAGTACATTTGATTTGAATAGCCTAAGTTTTGTGTTTGTGCTAATGAGTTTTGATTTCCACAACTTTTCAAGGCTTCTGAAAGACATTGCTGCTTTAGCCAGTCTGATTCTAATTTCTTTGCTCGTATCCCCTTCTCGATCAATGTGACTTCCAAGATAGATAAAGTGATCGATCTCTTCTACTGGTTTGTTTTCCATGTATATTTTGTCACTTGTTGGAATTAAACTTTTCATGACTTTAGTCTTTTCATGATTGACCTCAAGCCCAATTTTGCTGGCTATTGATGATAGTTCATTTGTGTTTTCCTGCATCGTTTTTATCTGACTGCTGATGAGAACTATGTCATCAGCAAAGTCGAGGTCCTCCAAATGGTCTCCTTGTATCCATTCGATGCCTTTATTACCAGTGCAGCATTTCTTCATTATGAAGTCCATAACAATTCCAAATAACAAGGGCGATAAAATACATCCTTGTTTAACCCCAGTTTCTATTGGGAAACATTCGCTCAGTCCTTCCTCTGTTCGAACTGCACATGTGTAACCATCATACATGTCTTTGATAATATTTATGATTTTTGATGGTAAGCCATATTGCTTCAGAATTTTCCACAAAGAATCTCTATGAATACTATCAAATGTTTTTTTGAAGTCGATGAAGTTAAGTACAAAAGGTTTTTGCTTTTCAATGTGTTCCTCCAATATAAGTCGTAGAGTGAAAATGTGGTCAAGACAGCTTCTCCCTTTTCTAAACCCAGCCTGTTCTTCACGCATTACTGTATCTATTGAATCCTTTATTCTATTTAGGATGATTTTACAGAATAATTTTGAGGCAACTGACAAAAGTGTCACGCCTCTCCAGTTGTTACAATCTCTAAGATTGCCCTTTTTTGGGATCTTAACAATGATTCCTTTTTTCCATTTATGAGGCGTCTTCTCTGTTTTCCAAATGATGTTGAACATTTTTTGGAGATGTATTAAATTATGGCTATCAATTGCCTTGAGGATCTCAGCTGTTAACTTATCCTCTCCAGCAGCCTTGTTATTGGTCATTAGCTTTAAGGTGGTTTCTATTTCACTCAAGGTGAAGTCATCTAAATTTACATCTAATTCTGCTGCTGGTGTTTCAGCTTCAAAATCTATTAAACTGTGAGGTAGTGGACGGTTAAGAATTTCTTTGAAGTGTTCCGCCCAACGGGCTTTTATGTCTGCGCTTGTTGTTAGCATTAATCCAGATTTGTCTAGAATTGGTGTTCCACTGGATGTATAGGTGTTTGTCAGCATCTTTTGTACAGTATAAAGAGTTCTGCTGTCTCCTGTAATTGCAGCTGTCTCTGCTTTCTCTGCCAAGTTGTCTATATAAGCTCTTGTATCTCTTCTTGCCGAACTTTTCACTTTGTTGTCTGATTCTTTGTATGTTGCTTTTGCCAGAACCTTTCCAAGATCTGTCTTTACATTAGTCATGGCTCTCTTCGCTTCTCTTCTTTCTTTGATGTATTTCCATGTGGTGTCTGAGATCCAAGCTCGTTTTTCCATTTTCTTCAGTCCAGCACTTGCTTCTGCTGCTGTCATTAGTATTTTGCTCTGTGAGTCCCACATTTCATTGATATCTAAGTCTATTTCACCAAGTGCTGAATAACAATTACTTAGCTCTATGTTAAACTTTTCCTTTATGGCTTCATCTTTCAGTTTATGACTATCAATTTTATGTGTAATTGACCTCTTCTGTTGGTTTCTAAATTTTAATCTTATTTTCCCAATGCACAGGTTGTGGTCACTATTAACATCAGCACCTCTGTATGCTCTTACATCTATTAATGATGATCTGAATTGTTGTTTAATACATAGGTGGTCAATTTGATTTGATGTTCTATCATCATATATATATATATATATATATATATATATATATATATATATATATATATAATACCAATTAACTATTCCAGAATATTAACATTTTTGTCCTGTGTTACAAATTTGAACTGCTCCAATAAAATGTCAGTCTCAATAATAGGAGGAATGTAGTTTTCTCATGGCATCTTCATTCATACAAGTAGCAAGATTTATATGATCAGAACTCAAATGCTATTTTGAAAATAAGGCAGGCAACCGTGCTGGATAATTTAGAACTGAGTTTATGACTTACCATTGGGACCATTCCTAAACCATACTGAGTTTATGACTTACCATTGGGACCATTACTAAACCATTCTGAGTTTATGACTTACCATTGGGACCATTACTAAACCACCCTGGTTTACATTGGATCATCGTATCTCTTACAAGATTGCAACTTTCTTTCACGATTTCGTTCGCTCGAGGCTGTGAACACCTGAAGCAAGATCTGCAGCGGTGATTCTCAAAAGGCATGTATGTTCCTAGAAATAAATGTGACGAGAAATACAGTCACGTGGTGATTTCTTATTTGAAAAATGAAATCATACGTTTCAAACAGTAGTGACCAAATGGTGGCCTGTTGGACTATTTTTCGTGGCATTCAAGCGTCCACACAAGCTACTTAATTAAATATCCATAATTAAAAACCAAAATTCCAATCGGTAAAAAAAAAAAAAAAAACAGAAAATTATTGATGACAACAATAATCGACGGCTTTGTTGGCGCTGCGAAGTTTGCATTTCTGTCAGTGTCAGGTGATGGCGTGCAGGCGTTACTATATAATCACATCAGATAAATTTTGACAATACTCTAAGTCTGGCCCTCTGGTCCTAGCTTTGACTAAAATTCGACCCTCCGTCAAACCTTAAGTTGGTCCGCCCACTGGTTTAAAAAATAACAAAATTAAACATTGCGTAGATTTCAATAGAATAGGAATGGTAAAAAAGTTGTTTTAATGCCACGAAAAATATACTAACATCATAACAAATAAACCATGGCTAAAACTAATAATTGCCGAATGCTACATCTACTCAACATTCCTGTATGGTGCAGAAACATGGACAATAGACAAGAAAACAGAACAGAAAATTAAAGCCTTTGAAATGCGGATTTTTAAAAGAATAGGAAGAATTAGACGGAAAGAAAAGAAAACAAATGATGAAGTCTTAAAGCAACTAAAAATGAAAGGGGTATTACTAAACACAATTCAAACAAGACAAATGAGATTTTTGGGGAATGTTAAAAGACACAACGATCTAGTAAAAGTAATCTTGGACGTGAAAATAGAAGGTAAAAGAAGCAGAGGCAGACCAAGACTAACATAGACGAGTAACATAAAATGATGGACAAGTCAACCTATGACAAGCTGCACCATCAAAGCAAGAGACAGAGCGGGAAATGGCTCTCCATGGTAGCCAAACTTTGATGCGGAGATGGCACTCAATGAATGATGAAGGGTGTTTAGAATGCTACAGTCCTATAGGATATCGTCTGCAGTCTGGATCATCCGCAGTCACTTGTTACAACGTCACACAGAGTCAAATCGTCTGTAGGTGTTCTCTGAGGCCACATTGACCTGTTCTAAGTCTCAATATCTTAGCCTGTTCATGTCCTCTAAGTGTGTTTAAACTAATTCTGACTAGTATTTTCCATATATCTCGTGTCATTATTATAAATTATGACGCGACCTACTATCCCTCCGATTCCACTAAAAAAAAAAAAATAGCAATGTTATTTCCAGCGTACTGAACTGTCTATGCACAGAGGAGTTTAAGAATATAGATATCTTATATATTTGGTTTTTTGGTTATGCAAAGCCCGGTATCACTGCAAACGAATTAAAATCCATAATTGCTCAACCGCCCGTGCCAGCGTAATCATCCGAATTAATATCTCATCTCCCAAACAAAGAAAGGTAGCTGTAGTCCCCATCGTAGCAGTCTCAGCACACACCAAAAGACATAAGGCGAAACCGCGCAGAAAGTGAATACTGCCAACTATTCCCTGTCATACGATATCATCATTCATCGTAAACAATTGGAATATCCAAACATGATCAACACGGATGAGACACACAGCTCACGGTGTGCACAGAGCATTTAACTCAGTAGCTCCTGCAACAAGTCGGACTTGGAATATGAGGAAACTGCAACAAGGAACACTTTTCATACATAGCCTTCAATGGTTCCTGTCGCCTATCTACCATATACCGGAAGTTCACGTCCTCTTGAAAATGATGATCGTCGTATTTTTTTTAAAATGTTGCTTAAACTGGTACTTAAATGTATGTATGGTACTTACATTTAAAAAAAATAGAAATATATATCTTATATAGGTATATAATATATTGTATAAGAAATGATGGAGAATGTAAGACAGAAGTAAACAAAAGAATCGGGATGGGAACAAGAAATTTTAAAAACATGAAAATTGTACCCACATCAAAACAAATAACAACATAACTAAAACTACGAACAGCAAAATGTTATATTTACTCAAGAAGGTGGGGAAGAAAAAGATGAACAAGTGAAGAAGACGACAAAGAGAAATAAGAATATGCACACGTGCACACGTAACAGCCATATGGACACATGCACAGGTAACAACCGTATACACACGTGCACACGTAACAACCGTATACACACATGTACACGTAACAAACGTATACATACATGCACACGTAACAAATGCATATACACATGCACACGTATCAACCGTATAGACATGCACACGTAACAAACGTATACACACATGCACACGTAACAAATGTATACACACTTACACACGCAACAAATACATACGCACATGCACACGTAACAAATGTGGGCACAAACTCAAACGTCATACAAACCGTAAAATGTGTGTAAACTCCTACCTGTTTCACAAGGTGTGCACTCCCCATTTGAGTGCAATTTGTGACCATAGCCACAATAACCCGGGGAACAGATTTGTGTCTGCTCAGAAATTACAAGCAGAGACAACACTGCAGCGACGATTGTAAATGTGTCCATTATTATGATTAATCCAACGTTAAATCAATCTACGAGAAAGATAAAACAAACATTTATAAAAATTAAGCCATACCCTGGTATATATTAAAGTTAATCTAATGTTATATAATATTAGTATCTTAAAATAACGTACTAAAATCGAATGTCTTTGGAAGAAAGGCGCAAATATCACAGTTCTATTGCAAAATAAAGGATTCAGGATTAATAGAAAAAAAACACACAGAAGTAATGGTAGCAACAAAGAAAAAGACATTACCTCAATTCACAATAAAAACGAATGGAAGAATATTAAAACAGGTAAATGAATTTAACAGAGGTGAGATGCAGAATGGCTCAGGCAAAAGCAGCTTTCCAAAAAATTAGAATGATACCGTGCAATCCATTTTTGACAATCATCATCATCAAGTACCGGGCCTACTGGCGTAGGTGATCATGTCTCTCCACAACTTTCGACCTCGGCAGCTATTTATCATTTCTGTTGTTGACCTTCTGCCAAGCCATTCTCTTAAGCTGTCTGTTATTTTTTCTCTTTGCTTACCTCTATCTCTTCGTCCCTCAATTTTTCCAGTTGTTACAATATATTCCAGTTGTTCTCTTCTCATTACATGGCCAAAAAATGATGATTGTTTCTTCCTAATATTGGAAATTAGCTCTCTTTTTGCTTTGACCTCTTTCAGAACACTTTCTTAGCTGTCCATTGTATTCTCAACATTCTTCTGTAAAACCACATTTCTACACACTCCAGTGATTTTATTGTCTGTTGTCCTATTGTCCATGACTCGCATCCATATGTTAAGACTGGCTCTACGTAACATTTATAAACTCTTTTTCTTGTTTCTAATGTCAAAAATGGATTGCATAGTATTTTCCTCATTTTCTGGAAAGCTGGTTTTGCCTGAGCCATTCTGCATCTCACCTCTTTTGTACATCTTCCGTCTGAGATTAACAAAGTTCACAAATATTTAAATTCATTTACCTGTTTTAATATTGTTCCACTTTTCTTTATTTTGCACTGAGGTGATGTCTTTTCTTTGTTGTTACCATTACCTCTGTCTTTTAACTATTAAGGCTGAGTCCTTTATTTTTGCTTTCTTCCACTATAATGTCCAACATTTCTTGCAACTCATTTTCACTTTTAGCGATTAAGACTGTATCATCAGCATACCTTAGATTATTTATATTATGACCTCCAATTGTTATTCCAGGCATGGAATATTCCTTATGGATCATAAAATAATCTCACTATAAATATTAAACAAATCTGGTGACAGCACACAACCTTGCCTAACACCCTGTTTTATTTGTTGAAACATTCCCAAATGGTTTCCAGTTCTTATGGCCGCTGTTTGTTGCCAGTACATGTTCTTTATTATTCTTAGATATTTGCTGTCTACGTTTATGCTTTCTAAAATTTTGATTATTTCTTGGTGCTTTACTTTGACAAATGCTTTGGTATAATCTATGAAACATAGGTATAGATCTGTTTTCACCTCTATGGCTATTTCTACTAAAGATCTTATGATATATATGGCATTGCTCGTTTTCTTTACCTCCAACAAAACCACACTGTTCATCGCTAATTTCTGGACTGATTTTGTTTCGCACTCTTCGCATGATGATTCTTAGTAATATCTTAGCCATGTGACTCTTAAGACTTATTGTGCGATGATCATCGCATTCAATCGCACCAGTTTTCTTTGGTATGGCCATGCATATTGATTTGAGCAGATCGTCTGCTGCTCAAAAGTATCTATATATAAAATATATAAATATAAATGTATCTATTAGATATATGAAATTTTTTTTTTTATTATAAATGAGCTACAGCCAACTTTTGTCCGGTTAGCGCAATCGATAGGCGGTTGGCTTACCACGGCAACAGCCGGGGTTCGTACCCTGGCGAGGACACCTGGGTTTTACTAATTCCCTAAAAATTAGTAGGAGCCGCGATAGCTCAGTGGTTAGTGAACTGGACTACTACGGACAAGGGGTAGGGTTCGATCCCAACCGACGGCTCCGGGTTCACCCAGCCTTAAATGGGTACCGGATTTTTTCTGGGAAAGTAAAAGCAGCACGGGCGTAATACCGACCACATTACCCCAAAAATCATGTGCTGAAGGTCTGTAAAATATAGGGTCACTAACACCATATTTCCCTATACGCCACTCGGCGTGACGGGGGGTACTTTACTTTTTTTTTACAGCCAACTTTAGATTTACTAAAGCGCGCGGGCAGAGAATAAAACCGGAAAACTAACCAACTATACGCTATCAACTATATGCTACCAACTATACGCTATCAACTATATGCTACCAACTATACGCTATCAACTATATGCTATAGACGGCTGACGTCACTCTACCCACACCCACACCTTCTCGCAAAGTTGAGAGCATCACACTTGTGGGTGATTTTCCGGGAATTTCCTCTCAGCCCGCAGGCCTAAGTAATCTATAGTTGGCTGTGATTGAGCACTCTTCTACGTTCCATAACCCCTCCCACTTTTTTTGGCGTTAACCACCTGTGCCCCCCACCTCTGATTTATGACCAGCGGCAGTTATCTGCTCCCTCGAAGTGGCCATAAGTAGGATTTGTACAACTTGTACGATCCCTGCTATACACATTTCAGTATTTGTTTGTGCCATTGAGTCGCCTCTCTTCATGCAGCTTTGTCATTCTCTAGCCATCGCCGATGAATCATTTATATTCCGTGTTCAAGGTGAAGGAAAACAAAAATAATAAAGGACTCAGCCTCAATAGCAAAATGACAGAAGCAGTGGTAGCAACAAAGAAAAGGACATCACCGCAACGCACAATAAAGACAAGTGGAACAATATTAAAACAGGTAATCCAGTTTTTAAAATGGAAACGCCGACCATCTAAGGGCATAATCCCCCTACAGAAAAGATAATCTGCCACTTGCAGGAAGATTGGGAACAATCAAAGGCTAAGGAAAGCTAACCGAAAAATGCTGGCTGAAATCGGATGCACTGGGCCACTGGCGCAGAACATAATGCAACGTTTTAACAGGTATTCAATCGGAGTGGATCTAACAAGCTTAAACAGACAGCTGTCTTCGTAAGAGAGTCTGTAGTCCTACTCTGATTGAGTCCTGGTCGCAGAGAGAGAGAGAGAGAGAGAGAGAGAGAGAGAGAAAATGAAAACAAGAAAAAGAGTTCGTAAATGTAGAACCAGTCTTGACATATGGATGTGAATCATGGACAATAGTACAGACAAGTAAATCACCGTAGGTTGGAGAATTTTTTTTTTATATGTAAGAATGTTGAGACTACCATGGACAGCTAAGACGAGCAATGAAAATGTTCGAAAAGAGACCAAAGGAAAGAGAGAGCTAATTTCCAATATTAGGAAGAAATAATCGTTATATTTTGTCTATGTAATGAGAAAGAATTGCCTGAATATATTGTGACAACTGGGAAAATTGAAGGAAGAAGAAATTGAGGGAAGCAAAGAGAAAAGATACTAGACAGCTTAAGATAATGGCTTGGCAGAATGTCAACAACAGAAATGATAAAGAACTGTCGATATCGAAAGTTGTGGAGAGACATGATCAACTGTGCCAGCACTTGATGATGATCATGCTCGAGTTTCTAAGCCAGTTCGTCGTTTGTTATAAATGCGTAATGCCATACGTAGTGAGGGTCTAACCTTATCAATGGTCCAAATCCCTTGCTTAGCCCCACTCTTCTGTGTGTGTGTTTTTTTTGTTCTGTGTGTCCTTTTACCGCTCCTTCCTCCTTTCTTAAATGTACTCTGTCGTTAGATGTAAACTGCCAATCTTGGTACTTCGCGTTGTGTTCTGGTTCATCTTTTGGGGTCGGAACACGTCACACACCTGCCTACGTAAAATGTACTTCACACACAAGTCTCTTGTACTTAAGAGTAGAAATACTTTATTTACGCAGTCCACTGAACAATGGTTCTCAAAACAACTTCTCGGCGGCGTGGATCACCGCTCAAGTATTAAAGTAAAACTAAGGAGGTTCCAGTTACCTCCTAACTATTCGTAATTAATCTCAGGGCTCTCCCTCTGATCATACATTGAATCAATTATCTCTGTCAACATTTCCTGACCAGTGTACAGAACTTAACAATCAACGTTGTGTCCATGACATACGTCCATCTCATGGAACATAAGGATGCAGTCTCACTCGTTCCTTTAAACTACATTCACTTCTCCTTAAGCGAAATGTCCAGTCTGGTTATGCTACACACGGCTGGCTAATAGCATTCGCCCTGTTACTACTAAAATAGATCCACTTCTCAAATAACGTAGATTACATGTGCTCTCCTACGCCCTTTATGAATCTCTCTGAAAACTCCATCCTACACACTGCCATTAACACGAATTACCCACTTTTCTAATACTTAGATCACATGTGCCAGCCATGTCTTCCTTATACGAATATCTCTGATAACTTCATCTTACACACTTCTAACTTTAAAAAAAAAAGCATTTGCCCTATTACTACTAAAATGGATCCATGGCCTAATGGCGTGGACCGGCGTCCTACCTCCTTAACTTACATGTCATCTCTTACTGTTTTCTATCCGCGCAGCCCTTTAAATATCTCATGTCTCAACCAATGGAAATCTCACTACGTCATTCCCTCAGCCAATGAAATAATTTCCCTCTCTTACTTCTACTTACTCTTCGTGTCTCCCAATCCCCATTGACATTCCCGAGACCTACCTGCGTCTCAACTCTACTGACCTGTCACTCTGAACACCTGACCACTCTCCCCGACTCGCTCATTTCAATCTTCATGCGAGACCCTTACTCGTACACTATCTCGTGCGTCTCACTTTCTCTTAACACACCATGATTATCTCCACCTCCTTAATCCCTTCCACTCTCTTTTACAGTCCGTCTGATGATTACATCTTTTCAGAGTATTTTAAAAGGATGTCGAAAGACACTGGTGCGTTGTGTTGTAGTTTTAGCAGAGTTTGTGAAATCGAGTCATTTCGGCCAAACACATCCGCTTTCAACACAACATTTTTGGTTACCAGGTTGCCCTTTCTATTCGATCCTTCATTTTTGGTTGGACTGGTTAGTCTTTTTCTGGGTTTACCTCAAAAGAGGTGGAGTTGGCCTTGATCAGCTCTGCTTCACTGATCTTGACATAAGCAGCCAGCTATGAGTTGCTGAACACTTTCTGCCCAGGTATTGTCTGGCATTTCAGACCCATATATTGTCTGGCGTCTTAGACCCAACTATTGTTTGACGTCTCAGACCCATCTATTGGCTGGCGTCTTAGACCCATCTATTGTCTGGCGTCTTAGACCCAACTATTGTCTGGCGTCTTAGACCCAACTATTGTTTGACGTCTCAGACCCATCTATTGTCTGGCGTCTTAGACCCATCTATTGTCTGGCGTCTTAGACCCAACTATTGTTTGACGTCTCAGACCCATCTATTGTCTGGCGTCTTAGACCCATCCATTGTCTGGCACCTTAGACCCATCTATTGTCTGGCGTCTTAGACCCATCTATTGTCTGGCGTCTTAGACCCATCTATTGTCTGGCGTCTTAGACCCAATTATTGCTTGACGTCACAGACCCATCTATTGTCTGACGTCTTAGACCCATTTATTGTTTGACGTCTTAGATCCATCTATTGTTTGGCATCTTAGACCCATCTATTGTCTGACGCCTTAGACCCATCTATTGTCTGGCGTCTTAGATCCATCTATTGTCTGGCGTCTTAGACCCATTTATTGTTTGACGTCTCAGACCCATCTATTGTTTGACGTCTTAGACCCAACTATTGTTTGACGTCTCAGACCCAACTATTGTTTGATGTCTCAGACCCATCTATTGTCTAGCGTCTGAGACCCATCTATTGTCTGGCGTCTCAGACTCAACTATTGCTTGTCGACTTAGACCCATCTATTGCTTGACGTCTCAGACTCAACTATTTCTTGTCGTCTCAGACCCGTCTATTGTGTGGCGTCTCAGACCTATATATTGCTTAACGTCTCAGACCCATCTATTGCTTATCGTCTCAGACCCATATATTGCTTATCGTTTCAGACCCATATATTGTTTTTCGTCTCAGAATCAATTATTACTTGTCGTCTCCGACCCATCTATTGCTTGTCGTCTCAGACCCATCTATTGCTTGTCGTCTCAGACTCAACTATTGTTTAGCGTCTCAGACCCATATATTGCTTATCGTCTCAGACTCAACTATTGCTTATCGTCTCAGACCCATATATTGCTTGTCGTCTCAGACTCAACTATTGCTTATCGTCTCAGACCCATATATTGCTTGTCGTCTCAGACTCAACTATTGCTTATCGTCTCAGACCCATATATTGTTTATCGTCTCAGACTCAACTATTGTTTAGCGTCTCAGACTCAACTATTGTTTAGCGTCTCAGACTCAACAATTGCTTATCGTCTCAGACCCATATATTGCTTATCGTCTTAGACCCATATATTGCTTATCGTCTCAGACTCAACTATTGTTTAGCGTCTCAGACCCATCTATTGCTTGTCGTCTCAGACTCAACTATTGTTTAGCGTCTCAGACCCATATATTGCTTATCGTCTCAGACTCAACTATTGTTTAGCGTCTCAGACCCATATATTGCTTATCGTCTCAGACTCAGCTATTGCTTATCGTCTCAGACCCATCTATTACTTATCGTCTCAGACTCAACTATTGTTTTTCGTCTCAGATCCACCTATTGTTTATCGTCTCAGACCCACCTATTGTTTGTCGTCTCAGATCCACCTAGAGTTTATCGTCTCAGATCCATCTATTGTTTGACGTCTCTAACCTATATATTGTTTGTCGTCTCAGATTCATCTATTGTTTGACGTCTCTAACCTATATATTGTTTGTCGTCTCAAATCCATCTATTATTTGACGTATCCAACCTATATATTGTTTGTCGTCTCAGATCCATCTATTATTTGACGTATCCAACCTATATATTGTCTGTCGTCTCAGATCCACCTAGAGTTTGTAGTCTCAGATCCATCTATTGTTTGACGTATCCTACCTATATATTGTTTGTCGTCTCAGATCCATCTATTATTTGACGTATCCAACCTATATATTGTTTGTCGTCTCAGATCCATCTATTGTTTGACGTATCCAACCTATATATTGTTTGTCGTCTCAGATCCATCTATTGTTTGACGTATCCAACCTATATATTGTTTGTCGTCTCAGATCCATCTAATGTTTAACATATCGGACACCCTATTTTCATTGCTCAACGGACCACGCCATGGTGTCCGATCATCTTCTCAGCACCTTTGGCATTATGAAACACGCTCCCAACACACTAAAGAAAGAAACGCATCGAACACACTAGAGAAAACGTCCACAATACATCAGTGACATAAACGCCCCCAACACATTAGTTACATAAACGCCCTTAACACACTAGAGAAAGAAACACCCCCACTACACTAGCGAAAGAAACGCCCCTTCCCCATTACACTAGAGAAAGAAATGTCCACAACACATTAGTAACATAAACGCCCCCAACACACTAGGGAGAGAAACACCCCCATTACACTAGTGAAGGAAACGCCCCCTCCCCATTACACTAGCGAAAAAACGCCCTCTCCCCATTACACTAGAGAAAGAAATGTCACATCCCCATTACACAAGAGAAAGAAACGCCCTCCCGCCATTACACTAGAGAAAGAAATGTCCCCTCCCCATTACACAAGAGAAAGAAACGCCCTCTCCCCATTACACTAGAGAAAGAAATCTCCCCTCCTCATTACACAAGAGAAATAAACGCCCTCTCAACATTACACAAGAGAAAGAAACGCCCCCTCCCCATTACACTAGAGAAAAAAATGTCCCCACCCCATTACACAAGAGAAAGAAACGCCCTCTCCCCATTACACTAGAGAAAGAAATCTCCCCTCCTCATTACACAAGAGAAATAAACGCCCTCTCAACATTACACAAGAGAAAGAAACGCCCCCTCCCCATTACACGAGAGAAAAAAATGTCCCCACCCCATTACACAAGAGAAAGAAACGCCCTCTCCCCATTATACTAGCGAAAGAAACGCCCCCCTCCCCATTACGCTAGCGAAAGAAACGCCCCACTCCCCATTACGCTAGCGAAAGAAACGCCCCCCTCCCCATTACGCTAGCGAAAGAAACGCCCCACTCCCCATTACACAATAGAAAGAAACGCCTCTCCCCATTAAACTAGCACAAGAAACGCCCCCTCCCCATTACACAATAGAAAGAAACGCCCCTACCCATTAAACTAGTACAAGAAACGCCCCTCTCCCCATTACACTAGCGAAAAAAACGCCTCTCTCCCCATTACACTAGAGAAAGAGATGTCCCCTCTCCCCGTTACACAAGATAAAGAAACACAACCCCCCAAATCAAATAATCATTGAATATTATTATGGAAGGAAGCTTCCGTAGCAACAGATCAGCGAATCACTACAGAGGAAGAGGTATGTTTACAACACTCGGAAAAAATTCACAAATAATTAAGAACAGGCAAAAATGAAAGAAAAATAGAGAACATGAAGCAGGATCGGTCCCGTACCCCTCAACACAACGCCTTGTCATGAGAGACTATGCACTTCAGTACACTACCAGCTAAGCAAGCTAAAAATGATTGCCTTCATTTGTGATGTCTTTCAAACATATGCACTCATAACTGTAGTATAAGGTTCCGAACGCAACTCGGGAATAAATTGTGTATCTGTATTTTCCTATTAAGACAAGCATCTCTATATAGAGGCACAATGATAACATCACATGGTAGATACACCACAGAGATAAAAAGCAGAAAAGCTCAGGCCGAAATAATATTTCAGAAAATGAAAAATGTCTTATGTAGCAAATCTATGTCAATAGAAGTGAGAAAGAAAGTTCATCGGTGCTATATTGAGCCAATTCAGACCTGGAAGTGAATTGGAAGTGAATCATGGACAGTAAACAAATAAATGAAAAGGCGATTAGTCTACAGGCACGGGATTTCTCAGAAGAATGTTTAAAGTTCAATTGGCAGCTAGAAAGACCAACGAGGAAATTCTCAAAAGAAGCCAACGCAAAAAGGGAGCTCTTAAGAAACATCAGAAAGAAACAATCAACATTTTGTCGGGCACATCATGAGAAGAGGAAAGTTGGAATACTTGGTTACAACTGACAAAATACAGGGAAAGAAAGATCGCGGACGACAAAGAGAGAAAATACTGGATAGCTTGGTGTCATGGCATGGAAAACAGTCAACAACAGAACTGACACGATGCACTGTGGATAGAAGACTGTAGAAGGACATGATCGCCTTCGCCAATCGGTATGGCACATGATAATAATGATGATGATGATGATGATGATAATGATGATCTCTAGAGATACACGTGGACAAGAACGTCGCGAGTTCGTATACTGGTGGTATAAATGTGTCTATTCCAATTCGTACTGTATTTGTGTCGTTCCTCTGTCCTGTCATCGGCCTCTGGTCTCGGTAACGGCGACCCAGAAAGTCTCGTGTTCACTAGGCGCACAATAAAAAAAACCTTTTGCTGATTAAGCCGACATGCTGACGTCAAAACAGCGAATATTCTTTGTAGATGTGTGTTAATGATGCTTTAGAACATTAATTCTTATGTCAATAAATATTTGAGAGGTTGGCGAATTTTACACTTTCGAAATATGTAACAATAAGGTGACCAGACGTCCCGATTTTTTAGTTTTTGTCCCGTATTTGTTAAAATACATTAGGGACACAAACGTTTACCAATTTTGCTAATATGGTTAACGTCTATTCGACTTAAAAATATACATTATTCCGTTGTGTAGAAAATGTTTAAAATTTGAACTGGCTGTTTATTTGTCAAAACAGTAACAGTAAAATTCGCTCCAAGTTTTCAATCTTGTAGACTGAAACTCAAGCTCAATAACGTTTAATTCAATAACCCCTGATAACGTTTTATAAGCCTATATTGTTAGGTGTTTTAATTAGTTTAAAAATATATGTATTATTCGCTTGAAACAAACGGAAGAAATTTCATTTTATTGATGGAAAATTTAAGTCAAATTAATCCGTCCCGGATTAGGGTTTAAAAAATTGAGTTATTGAGTTATTTGCGGGTCATCATCATTGCACTCCGAACATGTCCATAGGTGCTCAGATCCCCTTCTCAGCAATTCCCTCAGTGTCCAACGACTGACGACTCCAGTTCTATGTTGGTTGATAAGTTTTCTTACACGTCCTCTAAGTTTCTCATTTCTGGCTGTGCCCATCTTAACTCCCATTTCCATCATCCGAAGAAGTGACGTGGATCTGTGTTTGTCGAAGTCCTGTGCTCTTTCCACATCCCGTAGGGCATTGATGATGTCCGCCCGATCCATTGGTTGCCCGTCCTCAACGACAGCGCAGCTAGCCAACCTGTCCGCTCTTTCATTTCCCCGTACTCCCGCATGTCCAGGGACACAGACAAAGGTGACCTTACGTATTTTGGATTTCTGCAACGACTCTACCCATTGCATGCGTACAGAACCCGCCTCCACTTTTTTAATCATCCTCATCGAATCACTCAGTATACATGCGTGGGTGTAGTCCTGTGACTCTAACCATTTGAATGCCTTGGTCACTGCCATCGCCTCCATTGTCATCCTCCATTTCAAAAATATTTTCACCTTATTAACAAGAGAAATGGCTTATAAATTATATTAAACTTCTACTGTAATTGATACGTGTATTAGACGAATACCATAGAAGTTATATTTCATACACCAGCTGGAGAGAAGGACAACTAAAGTTTAGATGAAAAACAGCCGAGCGTTTTTTTTTTTTTTTACGTGAATGATAAGATCAGAAAGTTATACAACGATTGTTTTGTCGTCTAAAAGTTATCGCCAATTATAGATCTGATCATATGTAAAAGATAAGCGCAAATACTCGCTGTTTCTTGCTTTAACTTTGACAGTAACAATAATTAGACATTGTGATTGTAATAAAGAACATATCACTACTTTTGGAGGTTACTAGGAGATAAGAGACTATGTATGTCTATGTGAGTGTATTTAATCCAATAACATACAGTGTATGTGTGAGGGTACTATAGATAACAGCAATCGCGATCTTGTGAATGAACACTTACTTCCTCTCGTTGGTGTTTGCTGTTGTTGACTTTTCCAACCGTCAATCAAATGTTGAAGTGTCGTTTCTATCTGTGGAAGAAAACAAAACAAAATCTAGTGGGACAGGTGATTGACTCAGTAGCTCTAGAATTAATTTGGCTGGTTCGAACAGAATTATCTTTCTTAAAATTGTGGGGATGGGGGAGAGGAGAGTGTGTGTCTGTGTGTATGTGAAGACCAGGTCTGAAAGCGATGAATCAGACAGAACAACTGCAGGTCCAACTCCACCTGTAGGCGGTGTCACTAGCAACAGGTTAACCAGCCTGGCCAAATAAGGATCGATAGTGAACGTGTTATATAGTACGATCGACTCGAATATGGAATAAACAATAGTTGGAATAAACATTCGTTGGAATAAACAATCGTTGGAATAAACGATAGTTGGAATAAACGATAGTTGGAATAAACAATAGTTGGAATAAACAATCGTTGGAATAAACGATAGTTGGAATAAACAATCGTTGGAATAAACGATAGTTGGAATAAACGATAGTTGGAATAAACAATCGTTGGAATAAACAATAGTTGGAATAAACAATCGTTGGAATAAACAATCGTTGGAATAAACGATAGTTGGAATAAACGAGAGTTGGAATAAACGAGAGTTGGAATAAACAATAGTTGGGATAAACAATAGTTGGAATAAGCAATCGTTGGAATAAACGATAGTTGGAATAAACGATAGTTGGAATAAAGGATAGTTGGAATAAACGATAGTTGGAATAAACGATAGTTGGAATAAACGATAGTTGGAATAAACAATAGTTGGAATAAACGATAGTTGGAATAAACAATCGTTGGAATAAACGATAGTTGGAATAAAGGATAGCTGGAATAAACGATAGCTTGAATAAACGATAGTTGGAATAAACGATAGCTGGAATAAACGATAGCTGGAATAAACAATAGCTGGAATAAACGATAGCTGGAATAAACGATAGCTGGAATAAACAATAGTTGGAATAAACGATAGCTGGAATAAACATTAGTTGGAATAAACGATAGTTGGAATAAACGATAGTTGGAATAAACGATAGTTGGAATAAACAATAGTTGGAATAAACGATAGTTGGAATAAACGATAGTTGGAATAAACGATAGTTGGAATAAACGATAGTTGGAATAAACGATTGGTGAGATAAACAATAGGTGTAATAAACGATAGTTGGTTTAAACGATAGGTGGAATAAACGATAGTTTGAATAAACGATAGTTGGAATAAACGATTGGTGAGATAAACAATAGGTGAAATAAACAATAGTTGGAATAAACGATAGGTGGAATAAACAATAGGTGAAATAAACAATAGTTGGAAAAAACGGTAGGTGGAATAAGCGATAGATGAAATAAACGATAGGTGGAATAAACAATAGGACAGCACTAAATTTGACAAAGGGAGACCTTCAGCCGGACACAGAATTGCGTTGGATTGAAGTAATGACATGTTACAGGCGTCTCGCTGGCGTTCCACGAACATGGAGAGTAATATAATTGGCAGTAATGCTTCTTGCCTGGAGCAGCGATGGCTCAGTGGTTAGTGAACTGGACTACAAAAGACAAGAGGTCTGGTTCGATCCTGAGCGACGGCTTCCGAATTCACCCAGCCTTAAATGGGTACTGTAGTTTTTCTGAGAAAGTAAAGCGGCACGGGCGTAATACCGAACACAATACCCCAAAATTCATGTGCCGAAGGTCTGTAAAACTTATGGTCACTAACAACATATTCATTATACGCCACTTGGCGTGACGGGGCTTTTTACTTTTTCTATTATCTCGAAATTTTCTAGAGATGTTCTCAAATTTCCTGCGGAAACTAGAGTAAATCTTTAAAAACATCACAAAGATGCAAGGCCTACAAATTAATGGAAAGATAATTAATAACCCAACATATGCTGATGATACTGTACTACTAGCAGAAAATCCTAAAGATCTACAACAATTACTTAATGAAATAAACATGATAAGCAAAAAATATGGACTAGATATGAATATCAAAAAGACTAAAACTATGATCACTTGATGATGAAAACTATGATGACAAAGAAAATACTCAAAATCCACAAGTGGATATCAAAATTGAAGGAATAGACCTGGAGACAGTTCAGAACTACCTTGGACATACTATAACCAGTGATGGAAAATGCACAACTGAAATAAACAAAAGAATAGGAATGGCAAAAAGTAATTTTAATGTCATGAAGAACATACTAACATCAAAACAAATAACACCAGGGCTAAAACTAAGAATAGCAAAATATTATATCTTCTCAAAATTCCTATATGGTGCAAAAACATGGACATTAGACAAGAAAATAGAACAAAGAATTGAAGCATTTGAAATGTGGATTTATAGAAGAATAGGTAGAATTGGATGGAAGGAAAAGAAAACAAACGATGAAGTTTTAAAACAACTAAAAATAAAAGGAGAACTACTAAACATAATTCAAACAAGACAAATGCGATTTTTGGGGCATGTTAAAAGCCACAACAGCCTACTAAAAGTAATCCTGGAGGGGAAAATACAAGGTAAAAGAGGCAGAGGCAGACCAAGACTAACATGGACGAGTAACATCAAAAGAAGGTCAAATCAGCCTATGACAACCAGCACCATCAAAGCAAGAGATAGAGCAGAATGGCGCTCCATGGTAGCCAACCTTCGTTGCGGAGACGGCACTCAATTATGATGATAAACACAATTCGAAAAAGAACTAAAAATGTGTGGGCATGTGAAGGGACATAATACCCGTCTAAAAGTAATCTTGGAATGGAAGGTACAAGGCAGACGTGCAAGAGGCAAACCAAGACTAAAGTGAACTGTTAACATCAAAAGGTGGTCAGGTGAACCCACGACTGACTCTATGCACCATCAAGGCAAGAGACAGAGTAAAATGTCGCTCCATAGTAGCCAACCTTCGATGTGGAGACGGCACCCAATGAATAAATGAATGAATTATTTCAGAAAAGAGAACGTTGCTAACTTGAGAGTTTGCTATATTGATGAGATATAATCCCTTCAACCAAAGACTATTGTTTTGGGTTATACCAGAGACCGCATTCCCCGTTCAATATTTGTTTTTTGTTTTTTTTATGCATTCCTGTACGACCGCTCCTAATAAAGAAGAATGTTGGGCCAACGCCCACATGAGAGCCGACCCAAATTGTAATATTTGAACGACATGCCGATTCACATTCAGTTCTGTTACATTTACCCTAATCGTGTCGTGGTACAGACAGCCTGTGTACAAAGATTATGCCACCTTGTCACGAAACTCAACCAGCAAATTCGTTCTCTCAAGTCCGGAGTTTGTGATAACAGAATAACATACGCTGTGAGGGACGCGTTTAAGGGGAGTGGCAGAGACACTCCCAATGGGAACGTCTTGAATGTACTTAATAGTTGCATGTTGGGAATGGATATCGGTCATGATACAGTCCTGAGTTTACAACAATTTAGAATCCAAATTTTCGGTAAACAAACATGACTATCGACACGGACAGGCGAGTTGGGTGTACAACCAGCAGGCTACTGTGACCATCAGAGAAAACATACACTTTTTCACCTGTTGAAAGCGACAATGCACTTATGGGGTATCCGGGTTGCTGCTCTCACATTTAACAACAATGCATAATCAAGAAAGCTGATTTGATCGGTACGGCCATCATAAAGGGCGACGCCGTTCCTTTAGAATTTCATGGAGCTAAGGGGTCGGAAAACCTGGTGTTAACTTCTGATGTTCAGATTACCTCCATTTGCAAAACTCTGTATAAAAAGTCTCATATTTCTTCTTTCCTTCATTACCTTTCAGCGTCGAAGGAAGACATAATTTACGGTCTTTTGCTTTTATGCTGGCCTCTGCTGCTGTTATGTTTCCTTGCGTTTCTATCCATCAATTCATATTTTTAGTGGTTGCTCTTAACTCTCGTGTCCTCGCAACATTTATTAAAAGCTGGTTGTTTTGTGTTTTGGTATTTTTGTCATATGTGGCCAAACCCTTTTATCTGTTGTTTCTTTATATATTCTATCTGTCTATCTATTGTCCTTTCGAGCCGTAGACGGCACATAGGGCAGAACCACAATCTCAAAAACAGAAACATTGCGTGCCAAAGTGGTACATATTGCAGAGATCACTGCTTATATTCTATGGCGGGGGCTATTCCTAGCTTTTTTTCTGAGTTATTCATTTCCGATCTTATCTCTGTCTATTTCCTGTCATTCATCTAACAAATTTCAGCTTAGTGGAGGTTATTTTTCTTCTTGTTTTTGCTTCCAGGATCCAAGTCTGGCATTGGTAGCACAACGTTGGGATGAAGATTATAAGAGTGCCCGTTTTGCCTCTAAAGTTATTTCCTTGTTGGACAATAATGGTGATAGCTGTCCAATAATTTGACAAGCTTTGTTGCATGTTGAGTCTCTTTCTGCTGTTTATGAATTGTCGTTTGTCACTAGACTTTCTAGTATTTAAATTTCTTCAATTGTTTTAGTTGTCTGCCTTCTATAGTTCTGTTGATGCCCTGTTTCTCTTTTGTGATATTCATGACTTCTGTTTTATTGATGTTGTTTTTACAGATGTAATGAGTTTCTGTGCTGTTGAGTCTATTTAAGTGTTTTGTAGGTCTATTTTTCAATATAAAAATGTAGATAAGTGAAGGAGTATTTTAGTCTACTCCCTATGGGCCGGCTACGGCTGAAAGGTCAATAGATAGATAAATAGATTTTTCCATATTTTCGTGTCTTAGTCGTCTGCAGATAGAAACTCGTTAATCTCTTTTAAAATAACACATTACATTTTAACTCTTTCATAAAATAATTAAATAATAAAGTAATACCTGTAATGAACAGTTTTTTTCAGCTAAAATATTATTAAACTTACCTTATTTGATATTTATGTTCCTTCACACAATAGGCCACATAAATGACGAGAACGTCAATCTTCTACTAAGAACAAATATACACTCGAAGTGTTAACATAGATAGCAGACTGCCTCATGAAGAGACCAGAACTGGATACACCTTATGTGTGTCAAAACTGTATGCTTACTACCCGTCTGTTCTTGGCCTTACTGAGACTATATAATAGACCCTCCCTTTAGAGGATAGGAGTAATTCGCGGGTTTTTTGTTTGTTTGTTCTATTATTGGAACTGGGAATAGCCGATATATTTTTTAATCGCAGAAGAAGCCTGATCTCTACAAGCATAATCAAAACTGTGAAATTGGTTAATCACAAATCTGTACATCCTTCTATTGTTCTGTTACTGTTTACAATCTGAACAGTCAAATGGTGAATGTTGATATTGTTCTTCCGCCATTTCAAAAATGCCAAACTCTAAACCCCACCCCATCTTTCGCCTCATTTATTAAAAGCGTTCCGAGAAACCGGTTTTGTGAGAGAAGTATAAAGCATTTTGCGAATCACTCTGAATAACATAAGTTGTGAAAAGCCCAGCATGCAAACAGTAGATGATTTTTATGTAGAGGTAGTTCTATAGCAATCATCATGCGAAGAGTGCGAAACAAAATCAGTCCAGAAATTAGCGATGAACAGTGTGGTTTTGTTAGAGATAAAGGAACAAGCAATGCCATTTATATCATAAGATCTTTAGTAGAAAGAGCCATAGAGGTGAAAACAGATCTATACCTATGTTTCATAGATTACAAAGGCATTTGACGAAGTAAAGCACCAAGAAATCATCAAAATTTTAGAAAGCATAAACTCTACGTTTTGTAGGTCTATTGTACGTCTACAGCAAAGATCTAAGAATAATAAAGAACATGTACTGGCAACAAACAGCGGCCATAAGAACTGGAAACCAATTGGGAATGTTTCAACAAATAAAACAGGGTGTTAGACAGGGTTGTGTGCTGTCATCAGATTTGTTTAATATTTATAGTGAGATTATTTTAAGATCAATAAGGGACATGCCTGAAATAACAATTGGAGGTCATAATATAAATAATCTAAGGTATGCTGATGATAGAGTCTTAATCGCTAAAAGTGAAAATGATTTACAAGAAATGTTGGACAGTATAGTGAAGGAAAGTAAAAATAAAGGACTCAGCCTTAATAGCAAAAAGACAGAGGTAATGGTAACAACATAGAAAAAGACATCACCTCAATGCAAAATAAAGACAAGTGGAACAATATTAAAACAGGTAAATGAATTTAAATATTTGGGAACTTTGTTAACCTCAGACGGAAGATGTACAAATGAGGTGAGATGCAGAATGGCTCACGCAAAAGCAGCTTTCCAAAAAATGAGGAAGATACTATGCAATTCATTTTTGACAATAGAAACAAGAAAAATAGTTCTTAAATGTTATGTAGAGCCAGCCTTAACATATAGATGTGAATCATGGACAATAGGACAACAGACAAGAAAATAACTGGAGTCTGTAGAAATGTGGTTTTACAGAAGATTGTTGAGAGTACTATGGACAACTAAGAAGAGAAAAGAAGATGTTCTGAGAGAGGTCAAAGCAAAAAGAGAGCTAATTTCCAATATTAGGAAGAGACAATTATCATGTTGTGGTCATGTAATGAGAAGAGAACAACTGGAATATATTGTAACAACTGGAAAAATTGAGCGACGAAGAGATAGAAAGAAACAAAGAGAAAAAATAACAGACAGCTTAAGAGAATGGCTTGGCAGAAGGTGAACAACAGAAATGATTAATAGCTGCCGAGATCGAAAGTTGTGGAGAGACATGATCATCTACGCCAGTAGGCCCGATACTTGATGATGATGAGTTCTATAGCAATTTTCGTTGCGATGTTAAAAATTATTTATCTCTTTATACTTCATGAAGTAGCGTGGTCTGTTTCCCTCTTCCATTTGAAGAACCTGGGTGGACAACGAAAGTCTTTCTTAAGTAAAAAAGTAAAGTACCCCCGTCACGTGGCGTATAGGGAAATATGGTGTTAGTGACCCTATATTTTACAGACCTTCGGCACGTGATTTTTGGGGTAATGTTGTCGGTAATACGCCCGTGCTGCTTTACTTTCCCAGAAAAAAAAACCCGGTACCCATTTTTTTAAGGCTGGGTGAACCCGGAAGCCGTCGGTTGTGATCGAACCCTACCCCATGTCCTTTGTAGTCCAGTTCACTAACCACTGAGCTATTGCGGCTCCCTAAAGCCTTTCTTAGGACGAACAAACAAAAATTGCCATAACATTTAACCTTCGGGTCGGCAGCCGAGTGCACTAGACACAACGCCACATAGCTCTCACGGGACAACAGCGTAGAAAAAATAAACACCTCTACAGAAACTAAATTGAAATACAAACGGGGGCTTAACAGATACTAACCACAGCAACGTAGAAAGACTATATTTTAGAATTACAAATGCAAGATAAAACACAAAAGACTGCGTAATAACACTTTCAAAGAGTGCATGAAAAACATAAATATTGAAAAAAAAAAAAAAAGATTTATAAGATATATAGAATTAGTTGCACAAGATGCAGAGAA
Organism: Megaustenia siamemsis; assembly: GCA_032433765.1. Taxonomy (NCBI): domain Eukaryota; kingdom Metazoa; phylum Mollusca; class Gastropoda; order Stylommatophora; family Ariophantidae; genus Megaustenia; species Megaustenia siamemsis. The sequence continues at coordinate 43,343,119 of JAVIAB010000091.1, read as the reverse complement.
AATGTTTTTAGAAAGTCCGCATATATAACATGTTAATTTATCCAGAAAAAATGGGGGGGGGGGGGGGGGCGCCGCGCGCCTGGGTGGTCTAGAAGTAAGTCGTCGGCCTCTGGACAATAAGGTCGTGAGTTCGAATCTCACCACAGGTGGTTGGGGGTTGTGATCAAACCCGTGCTATCTTCGTGGCTTTACCCTCCTCCCCTGGTCTGGGTATTGAAATACGATGTCTAGCTAAATCCGATGTTGTTGGACAATAGTGGTGATAGCTGTCCAATGATATGACAAACTATGTTTGCCTATTGAGTCTATTTCTGCTGTTTGTGTTTTATCCTCTGTCACTAAACTTCCTAGGTATTTGAATTCCTCCACTTGTTTTAGTTGTCTGCCGTCAATATTTAGTTGATGTTCTGTTTCTCTTTTCCGATATTCATGACGTATGCTTTGACGATGCTGATTTTCATGTTGTATTTTGTGCCTGTGCTGTTGAGTCTATCTAAGTGTAACCAGATAGGCATTTCTCCATGCTTTGGGGATTTTGCTGTCTCTCCATGTCTTGTTGATAAGTCTAGTTAGTGTTTCCTTTCCTGACTTGCCAACGTACTTGATCAGACCATAATGTACATTGTCTGGCCCTGGAGATTTTCTAGCATTTAACTGTTACATTGTCTTTTATAATTCTAATATAAGAAGTGAGGGATATAACCACAAGGGAACCATCTGGTCAGCTGCGACGAAGCCAAATCCATCATCAAAGGTCAGTATCATGAAAGATGAAAACAAGAACACCCAAAATATAACGAGAGGGATGGATACCTCCAACTATCAAGAAGAGATCGAGTCATCATACTTCGCCTACAACAGAATCAGAAACCACATGTTCACCAAACTTAAAATAGGAACTACCAGCTAATGCCACTGTACCCTGGTTAACATGACAACAAAACAGGTTCTACAGGATTGCCCCCAGTACACAGACCTGAGGATGACAAGGTGGTCCCCACCCACCTCCTTGGAAGAAAAACTCTACTGGAGAACCAAATCTCTGAAACAGACAGATGCCTTCATAAGAGAGTCCGGGGTCCTAGTCTGAATGAGCCATGATCACAGAAGAAGCTGAAGAAGAAGAAGAAGAGGAAGAAGAAGATGATGAAGAAGATGAAGAAGAAGAAGAGGAAGAGAAGAAGAGGTAAAAGAAGAGGAAGAAGTAGAAGAGGAAGAAGAGGAAAAAAGAAGAGGAAGAGAAGAAGAGGAAAAGAAGAGGAAGAAGTAGAAGAAGAAGAAGAGGAAAAAAGAAGAGGAAGAGAAGAAGAGGAAAAAGAAGAGGAAGAAGTAGAAGAAGAAGAAGAGGAAGAAGAAGAGGAAGAGAAGAAGAGGAAGAAGAAGAAGAGGAAGAAGAAGAAGATGAAGAAGAAGAGGAAGAGAAGAAGAGGAAGAAGAAGAAGAGGAAGAAGAAGAAGATGAAGAAGAAGATGAAGAAGAGGAGGAAGAAGAAGATGAAGAAGAAGAAGAAGAATATGAAGAAGAGGAAGAGAAGAAGAGGAAAAAGAAGAGGAAGAAGTAGAAGAAGAAGATGAAGAAGAGGAAGAGAAGAAGAGGAAGAAGTAGAAGAAGAAGAGGAAGAAGTAGAAGAAGAAGAGGGAGAAGAAGATGAAGAAGTAGAAGAAGAAGTAGAAGAAGAAGATGAAGAAGAAGATGAAGAAGTAGAAGAAGAAGAAGAAGCAGAAGAAGAAGCAGAAGAAGAGGAAAAAGAGGAAGAAGAAAAAGAGGAAGAAGAAAAAGAGGAAGAAGAAGAAAATGAAGAAGAAGATGAAGAAGAAGATGAAGAAGAGGAAAAAGAGGAAAAAGAGGAAAAAGAGGAAGAAGAAGAATAAATTACGTAGATGTAGTTTATCTGTTTCTGCAGGTTTATTCGCACTATTGACTGAAGCAAAGTAACGGTTAAGATTTTCTACAATTTTCCCTCCCAGTGCTGGTAGTTTCATTATAGAATTTGAGAGCTGCAGGGTTTGGTACTCGTTTGTCTACAGACAGATATTGCATCAGCCTGCATAGTTTGGTACTCGTTTATCTACAGACAGATATTGCATCAGCCTGCAGGGTTTGGTTCCTTCCTGTCGCAGATCAAGTTTGATGTATGTTCTTTGTCATTTCTCTTTCCTTGCTTGTTTAGTAATTAAGTTTAACCTTGGTACTAGCTTTATTATGGTTGATTGTGTGTTGCAAAGTTGGAGTCTGCTCAAGTGTTGTCCTAGTTTTATTCTTTTCTGGAACTGTTGTCTGTAGTTCCATGATCCAAAATGAACCATACTTTGTTCTGCATCCTTTACATATAGTTTGCTTTTCAGCACTTAGGATGATTTGTGCAAAAGTTTCATTGAATCCACATAATTATCAGCTATGTTTCCCAGTAGTTGGTCAGTGGTTTCTATGTATCGTTTCCAACGAACCATTTCAAAGGAAGAGGTATGTTTACAGCAATCGGTAAAATGACAAATAATCAACAACAGAAAAACACGAATAATATATGATCCGAAGCAGGATCGAACCCGTACTCCCAACGTTCAAAAAAAATAGCTATCACTGGCGATGTGTTTCACGCGTGTGTACTCATGACTATAGCATAGGGTTACGATCACAACTCGGGAATAAATTGTATATCTGTATTTTCCTATTAAGACAAATTATCTCCCGACTAGGGTGGTGCTGAATACATGCGTTGTAGACAAATATTAGCAGGACAAAACAGCACGAATAGTAACAACACGAATAGTATTTTCCAGTGTTTTATACAGGAGACAAATAACAATAAATGAGTATTATTACAAAGGGAAACTTTCGAGGCGATATATCAGCGAATCATTTCAGAGGAAAAGGTATGTTTACATCACTCGGGAAAAAAAACGACAAATAATCAACAACAGAAAAAAAGAACAATATATGATCCGAAGCAGGATCGAACCCGTTTTCCTTGGCACAGCGCCGTGCCAAGAGAATCCAAACGCTAGACCACAGGACCAACTCAGCTAACTAAAGCATAAGCTATCATTGGCTTCATAATATTGAGATTTGGCTAGAGACAGAGATTCTTTCACACGGGCTGTGGTTGAATGAAATATTCGGTTGCAGATCTGGCTACAGACAGAGATTCCTTCAGACGAGCTGTGTTGGATGCACCGTTCTGTGGGAGATCTGATTAGAGACAGAGATTCTTTCACACGGGTTGTGGTGAATGCCACATTCTATGGGAGATATGGTTAAAAACAGAGATTGTTTCAGACGCGCTGTTGTGAATGCAAAGTTCTGTGAAAGATGTGACTAGAGACAAAGATTCTTTCAGACGAATTGTGGTGAATGCAGTGTTCTGTGGGAGATCTGGATAAAAACAGAGATTCTTTCACACGTGCTGTGATGAATGCAACGTTCTGTGGGAGATCAGGCTAGAGACAGAGATTATTTCACACGTGCTGTGTTAAATGCAACGTTCTGTGGGAGATCGATACAGGCAGAGATTCTTTTACACGCGCAGTGGTGAATGCGCCGTTCTGCGAGAGATCTGACCAGAGACAGAGATTCATTCACACGGGCTGTGGTGAATGCACCGTTCTGTGGGAGATCTGGCTACAGACAGAGATTCTTTCAGACGAGCTGTTGTGAATGCAACGTTCTGTGAGAGTTCTGGCTAGAGACAGAGATTTTTTCACTTGGACTGAAGTGAATGCAATGTTCTGTGGGAGATCTGACTAGAGACAGAGATTATTTCACGCTGGCGGCAGTGAATGCAGCGTTCTGTATGAGATCTGGCTAGATACGACATTCTTTCAGACGAGCTGTTGTGAATTCAACGTTCTGTGGAAGATCTGGCTAAAGACAGAGATTCTTTCAGACGGGGTGTGGGGCATGCAACGTTCTGTGGGAGATCAGGCTAGAGACAAGATTCTTTCAGACGAGCTGTTGTGAATTCAAAGTTCTGTGGGAGATCTGGCTAAAGAAAGAGATTCTCTCAGACGGGCTGTGGTGAATGCAAGGTTCTGCAAAAAACACGCAACCAGATGAACCTCTCTTTGTACTGGGGGCATTAACACTACATTTGGAGAGTGTTCATTATTATTCAATATCTATTACACGATAACACAACGAGATCTTAGTACAGAGCATGAACTCCACAGCACCGGAAAGATTTATCTTCTTCCGACATGGTAAGTAAAGAGCTCCCGTCATGCCAAGTGGCGTATAGGGAATATGGTGTTAGGGACCATTTTACAGACCTTCAGCACATGATTTTTTAGGGTAATGTGGTCGGTATTACGTCCATGCGGCTTTACTTTCCCAGGAAAAAATCCGGTACCCATTAAAGGCTGGGTGAACCCGGAAGCCGTCTGTTGGGATCGAACCCTACCTATTGTCCTTTGTAGTCCAGTCCACTAACCATTGAGCTTTCGCGGCTCCTTCCGACATGGTAATATTAATAAAAAGGTTGAGCAAATGTAGTGAAGATTGGGTAATTTCCTAGTTTGATCAGATATGTTTTTTCAGTTTGGAAGAGTGATGTCCCCTAAAATATGTCTGCCAAAATACAGTGGTTCTACGCATTCTTGGCGTTGGGGTCATTACGCTGGCATGTAATCATTTCGGAGTATCTGTTGATTGGGCGTTGGGTCCAGGGGTTAGGTTTAGCTTTAGTGTTAAATATTTATAAATATATTATAACGCGTGACAAAAACGACGCCACTCGGCCTAATTATGATCTTCTGATCGAAGGGAATTGTGCGGTTGATTACCAATCGCCGTAATTTACTGCCAAATGTTGGAAGATTGTCAAACTCAGAACTGCTTAGCTGGTTTTTAAATATTAGACAAACTAGTCTATATATATAGGCGGATAATTAGTAAGAAGAAGCATAAGAAAGGATAGGGGTTCAGCCAATTATTAATTAACATCTCGATTTGGACGCAGACGCTGACCCGAACGCCACGCTGACCCAAACGCCAGTGTGAGTGACACATGCCAGCGTAATGACCCCAACGCCAAGAATGCGTAGAACCACTGTATTTTGGCAGACATATTTTAGGGGACATCACTCTTCCAAACTGAAATACTATATCTGATCAAACTAGGAAATTACCGAAGATTGTATGCTGTGTCTTTACGGAATTTGATTCGACTATAACAGCTGACGCTTTCAACTGCCACGGACTCTTTTACTTGTCGCTTTGTGCCTAAGGAAAGAGGCAGAAGCAGAAGAAGAAGTAGAAGAGAAGAGGAAGAAGAGGAAGAGAATAAGAAAAGATGAAGAAGAGGAGGAAGAGAAGAAGAGAAGAAGACGAAGAAGATAAGAAGAAGAAGAAGATGAAGATGAAGAATAAGAAGAAATAAAGAAGAAGAAGAAGAAGAGGGAGAAGAGGATAAGAAGAAGAAGAGGAAGAAGAAGAGGAAAAATAGGAAGAAGAAGAAGAGGAAGAAGAGGAAGAAGAAGAAGAAGTAGAAGAAGAGGAAGAAGAAGAGGAAGAAGAAGAAGAAGAAGAAGAAGAAGAAGAGGAAGATAAGAAGAAGAAGAGGAAGAAGAGGAAGGAGAAGATAAGAAGAAGAAGAGGAAGAAGAAGATAAGAAGAAGAAGAGGAAGAAGAAGATAAGAAGAAGAAGAGGAAGAAGAAGATAAGAAGAAGAAGAGGAAGAAGAAGATAAGAAGAAGAAGAGGAAGGAGAAGATGAGAAGAAGAAGAAGAAGAAGAAGAAGAAGAGGAAGAAGAGGAAGAAGAAGAAGAAGAAGAAGAAGAAGAAGAGGAAGAAGAAGAAGAAGAAGAAGAGGAAGAAGAGGAAGAAGAGGAAGAAAAGAAGAAGAGGAAGAAGAACAGGCAGCTACTAATCTTTCTTCCTGTCTTGGGATCTTTAATAAGGTGAGTAAATTACGTTCATGTGTGTGTATGTGTGGGTATGAGTGAGTGTGTGTGTAGTTTGTAATGAGTGAGAGAGATAAGGCGAGAAAGAGCGAGAGAGAGAGAGAGAGAGAGAGAGTGAGAGAGAGAAGGACGCATGAGGAAGCTGATTGTTTAGTGCTCAGCAGACTCTGACGCCATCTTCACAAGGCAGATAACTGCGTTTAAGTCACAACGTCTAAAGAGACTTGACGTCAACAGACAACACCTCCTCATCGTCTACTCACGTCTACCCCTCCTCGCCGTCTGCCCACGACTACCCCTCCTCACCGTCTCCCCACGACTACCCCTCCTCAGTGTCTCCCCACAACTACCCCTCCTCATCACCTCCCCACAACTACCCCACCTCATCTTCCGCACATAAAAAAGTCACGTTGCCATGGCTACGTCATTCCACGGTTGACAGCAAAACTAAAATCATTATTATTTTCCGACTCAAACATTTGTCGTCATCGCTGTATTTCTGAGTACCAGGTTACCTCTCTTTCAATCCTTTCTAGTTTAGCCAGACCGGTTAATCTGTTACAAGGGGCACCACGTAAAAAGTAGAGGCACTATCTTGATAGTTATCTTTCATCGATAATGGTAAACAGTCAGCTATAAGTTACTACCCGCTTTCACCCTGCTGCTTACAAACACACTGGACTTACAAACACCCGCTAAAGCAAAGTCGTACGCTGGCAACAGTCCATTTTTGACAAATCAAGTGTTGTGAATGCGACCTTCCACCGTCTAGACTTAATCTGCGCTTTACGTCACAATGGTGCTGTTCATGACCGTTGTTGGAATTCCTTGACGCAAGTTATTTCCATGTTACTCATTAATGTAAACTACTTCGTCAGTCGCAGTTTTATCTCTTTAGGAAATTTGCACCTTGTTTTGTTCGTCGTAGGCTGTTTCACTACAGTAATCATGAATCTAAAGGGAGCGAAATTGTTGTGTGTACGACATTTGTGTGTGATACGTCATCGTAATGGCTCATCGTACATCCCTAGACCGGCCGTACGATAACCGTACGGTCTGTTGTTTGATGTGCGACGGGGATAATCTGACGACTAACTGTGTGTCTAAATGTTCGGAATTCGAGTCAACAACGATGACCTAACATCATCAAGCGCTTTACTTTTTTTTTGAATGCGACGATCATCATTTTCAAAGGACTTGACCTTCCGGTATATTGTGGATAGGCGGCAGGAACCATTGAAGGCTATGTATGAAAAGTGCTCCTTGTTGCAGTTTCCTTATATTCCAAGTCCGGCTTGTTGCAGGAGCTACTGAGTTAAGTGCTCTGTGCACACCGTGAGCTGTGTGTCTCATCCGTTTTGATCATGTTCCGATATTCCAATTGCTTTCGATGAATGATGATATCGTATGACAGGGAACAGTTGGCTGTGTTCACTTTCAGTGCGGTTTCGCCTTATGTCTTTTGGCGTGTGCTGAGACTGCTACGATGGGGACTACAGTTACATTTCTTTGTTTGGGAGATGAAATATTAATTCGAATGATTACGCTGGCACGGGCGGTTGAGCAATTATGGATTTAAATTCGTTTGCAGTGATACCGGGGCCTTCCATAACCAAATAACCAAATAACCCTGGACTCAAAAAACGATGAACGATAATATTTCTTTCTTCATATATTCCTCTTCATTCTTTCTTTATTGAAATTTTCAATTCCGATGTTAATGGTTTCCCCTCAGGTGCACTATTGTAATCATCTTTCATTGTTTCTGTATATTATCTACAAAACTCAAACAAGTGGAAAAATCAAAAGCACACCAAATATCCAACGGAAGAAAGGTGCACACATTTCAGAGCACAGGCAGTGTCACTACATACAACAATACACACTCTCCATAAACATGAGGTCCAAGAGGTCCAAGAACTCTAACAATTGTCGTCGTCAGCCATGCAAGGTCGCTCCATACAACAATACACACTCTCTATAAACGACAGGTCCAAGAGGTCCAAGAACTCTAACAATTGTCGTCGTCAGCCATGCAAGGTCGCTCCATACAACAATACACACTCTCTATAAACATGAGGTCTAAGCGGTCCCAGAACTCCAACAATTGTCGTCTTCAGCCATGCATGGTCACTCCTTACAACAATACACATTCTCTATAAACGAGAGGTCCAAGAACTCCAACAATTGTCGTCCTCAGCCATGCAAGGTCGCTCCATACAACAATACACATTCTCTATAAGCATGAGGTCCAAGAGGTCCAAGAACTCCAACAATTGTCGTCTTCAGCCATGCATGGTCACTCCTTACAACAATACACACTCTCTATAAGCATGAGGTCCAAGAGGTCCAAGAACTCCAACAATTGTCGTCTTCAGCCATGCATGGTCACTCCTTACAACAATACACACTCTCTATAAACATGAGGTCTAAGCGGTCCAAGAACTCCAACAATTGTCGTCTTCAGCCATGCATGGTCACTCCTTACAACAATACACACTCTCTATAAACGAGAGGTCCAAGCGGTCCACGAGGTCCCAAAACTCCAACAATTGTCGTCCTCAGCCATGCAAGGTCACTCCTTACAACAATACACACTCTCTATAAACATGAGATCCAAGCGGTCCACGAGGTCCCAGAACTCCAACAATTGTCGTCCTCAGCTTTGCAAGGTCGCTCCATACAACAATACACACTCTCTATAAACATGAGGTCCAAAAGGTCCAAGAACTCTAACAATTGTCGTCCTCAGCCATGCATGGTCGCTCCTTACAACAATACACACTCTCTATAAACATGAGGTCCAAGCGGTCCACGAGGTCCCAGAACTCCAACAATTGTCGTCCTCAGCTATGCAAGGTCACTCCTTACAACAATACACACTTTCTATAAACGAGAGGTCCAAGCGTCCAAGAACTCCAACAAGTGTCGTCCTCAGCCATGCAAGGTCGCTCCATACAACAATACACATTCTCTATAAACGAGAGGTCCAAGAGGTCCAAGCGGTCCCAGAACTCCAACAATTGTCGCCCTCAGCCATGCAAGGTCGCTCCATACAACAATACACACTCTTTATAAATATTAGGTCCAAGCGGTCCAAGAGGTCCAAGAACTCCAACAGTTGTCGTCCTCTGACATGCAAGGTCGCTCCATACAACAATACACACTCTTTATAAATATTAGGTCCAAGCGGTCCAAGAGGTCCAAGAACTCCAACAGTTGTCGTCCTCTGACATGCAAGGTCGCTCCATACAACAATACACACTCTTTATAAATATTAGGTCCAAGCGGTCCAAGAGGTCCAAGAACTCCAACAGTTGTCGTCCTCTGACATGCAAGGTCGTTCCATACAACAATACACATTCTCTATAAACGAGAGGTCCAAGAGGTCCAAGCGGTCCCAGAACTCCAACAATTGTCGCCCTCAGCCATGCAAGGTCGCTCCATACAACAATACACACTCTTTATAAATATTAGGTCCAAGCGGTCCAAGAGGTCCAAGAACTCCAACAGTTGTCGTCCTCTGACATGCAAGGTCGCTCCATACAACAATACACACTCTTTATAAATATTAGGTCCAAGCGGTCCAAGCGGTCCCAGAACTCCAACAATTGTCGTCCTCAGCTATGCAAGGTCACTCCATACAACAATACACACTCTCTATAAACATTAGGTCCAAGCGGTCCAAGAACTCCAACAATTGTCGTCCTCAGCCATGCAAGGTCACTCCATACAACAATACACACTCTCTATAAACGAGAGGTCCAAGTGGTCCACGAGGTCCACGAGGTCCCAGAACTCCAACAATTGTCGTCCTTAGCTATGCAAGGTCACTCCATACAACAATACACACTCTCTATAAACATGAGGTCCAAGAGGTCCCAGAACTCCAACAATTGTCTACCTCAGCCATGCAAGGTCACTCCTTTCAACAATATACATTCTCTATAAATATGAGATCCAAGCGGTCCACGAGGTCCCAGAACTCCAACAATTGTCGTCCTCAGCTTTGCAAGGTCGCTCCATACAACAATACACACTCTCTATAAACATGAGGTCCAAAAGGTCCAAGAACTCTAACAATTGTCGTCCTCAGCCATGCATGGTCGCTCCTTACAACAATACACACTCTCTATAAACATGAGGTCCAAGCGGTCCACGAGGTCCCAGAACTCCAACAATTGTCGTCCTCAGCTATGCAAGGTCACTCCTTACAACAATACACACTTTCTATAAACGAGAGGTCCAAGCGTCCAAGAACTCCAACAAGTGTCGTCCTCAGCCATGCAAGGTCGCTCCATACAACAATACACATTCTCTATAAACGAGAGGTCCAAGAGGTCCAAGCGGTCCCAGAACTCCAACAATTGTCGCCCTCAGCCATGCAAGGTCGCTCCATACAACAATACACACTCTTTATAAATATTAGGTCCAAGCGGTCCAAGAGGTCCAAGAACTCCAACAGTTGTCGTCCTCTGACATGCAAGGTCGCTCCATACAACAATACACACTCTTTATAAATATTAGGTCCAAGCGGTCCAAGAGGTCCAAGAACTCCAACAGTTGTCGTCCTCTGACATGCAAGGTCGCTCCATACAACAATACACACTCTTTATAAATATTAGGTCCAAGCGGTCCAAGAGGTACAAGAACTCCAACAGTTGTCGTCCTCTGACATGCAAGGTCGTTCCATACAACAAATACACACTCTCTATAAACGAGAGATCCAAGCGGTCCCAGAACTCCAACAATTGTCGTCCTCAGCTATGCAAGGTCACTCCATACAACAATACACACTCTCTATAAACATTAGGTCCAAGCGGTCCAAGAACTCCAACAATTGTCGTCCTCAGCCATGCAAGGTCACTCCATACAACAATACACACTCTCTATAAACGAGAGGTCCAAGTGGTCCACGAGGTCCACGAGGTCCCAGAACTCCAACAATTGTCGTCCTTAGCTATGCAAGGTCACTCCATACAACAATACACACTCTCTATAAACATGAGGTCCAAGAGGTCCCAGAACTCCAACAATTGTCTACCTCAGCCATGCAAGGTCACTCCTTTCAACAATATACATTCTCTATAAACATGAGGTCCAAGCGGTTCACGAGGTCCCAGAACTCCAACAATTGTCGTCCTCAGCCAAGCAAGGTCACTCCTTTCAACAATACACATTCTCTATGAACATGAGGTCCAAGCGGTCCACGAGGTCCCAGAACTCCAACAATTGTCATCCTTAGCTATGCAAGGTCGCTGCATACAACAATACACACTCTCTATAAACATGAGATCCAAGCGTCCAAGAACTCTAACAATTGTCGTCCTCAGCTATGCAAGGTCGCTGCATACAACAATACACACTCTCTATAAACATGAGATCCAAGCGTCCAAGAACTCTAACAATTGTCGTCCTCAGCCATGCAAGGTCGCTCCATACAACAATACACACTCTCTATAAACGAGAGGTCCAAGCGGTCCACGAGGTCCCAGAACTCCAACAATTGTCGTCTTCAGCCATGCATGGTCACTCCTTACAACAATACACACTCTCTATAAACATGAGGTCCAAACGGTCCAAGTGGTCCAAGAACTCCAACAATTGTCTATACAAGGGCACTCAATATAACAATGCACACTCTCAATAAATATGAGGTCCAACAAATGTCGACTTCAGCTATACAAAGGCACTCCTGGAAACAACATAAACCGCAAAACAGGACAGGCTCATTCAGGAAATAAGGAACAACATATGTTCCCTGTCAGGGGAAAAAAAAAGAAACTAAACCTGCAGTGAATGCTTGGAATGTGTGGCATTCCCGGAAACTCGGAAGTAAATAAATTTACAAAAGCGAGTTAGAACCTTCAACAGTACAACCAACCCCAGGATCTTAAAGAAATATAGACATTACTGAAGCAAGCTAGGTAAGCAGGATGGAGAGAGTTATATGGACACTATGAGCCAAAATATGACAGCTCAAACAAGCTCAGCAGATATTAGTAGGCCAAGATTTTCAGGATATAAATCTGAAAAGCTATGTCACAACTGGGCGCTCCTACACAAGAAAGACTCAATGACTCATCAACATGTCATAGCTGAGCGTCAAGTCTCCAGAGCATATCAAGCGGCTTATATTTTCACCCAATCTTAAATGGGCAACAGATTTTATATGTAAAATAAATACGGTACTGGGGATGTACTGTCTGCATTACCGAAAAAAATGTCAAAGTAAAAATTCCCTCCCAGCTTGTTTGACGTATGGAGACGACACTGACAATAATGATCTTTTTCAAAGGGTACATCAGTCAGTAGGAGATGGGAAGAAATAAAGAGGAAAACAGAGAAAGCACGAGAGAAAATTATATATATATATATATATATATATATATATATATATATATATATATATATATATGTATTGACCTTTCGAGCCGTAGCCGACCCATAGGGCATAGACCCAGGTACTCTTTCTCTTATCTAAATTTTATTCTAGCAGTTTTCAATCCTTCGAAAGATCTTTTATCAAATCTCACCATTTGTCTCTGTTCTGTGCAAGCAGCTCTATCATATTGAGGGAGCCAATTCCTGCTGCTCTTGCATCTCTGATCAATGTTCTTCTCAGTGTCTTTCTGGGTCGGTCTCTTTTCCTCTTACCTGTTGTTTCCCACATGAGGGCTTGCTTGGTTATTCTGTTATTATCTCTCCTCTCATCACATGTCCAACAGAAGACAAAGACATACGACTAGTTAATTTATAATGAGAGCAAACAGCAATAATAAACATAACAGAGAACTCTACGCACATTGATATAAAGGGATGAGTAAAACTGGGATGCATCCTATCATTAAGTTTGTTCAATCTATGCACTCAGCAATTCTTTAAAAACATCACAGAGATGCAAGGCCTAAACATTAATGGAAAGATAACCAATAACTTAAGATATCCTGATGAAACTGTATTACTAGCAGAAAATCCTAAAAATCTACAACAATTACTTAATGAAATAAATATGAAAAGCAAAAATATAAAAATTTAAAAAAAATAAAACTATGATAATAACAAAAATATTACTCAAAACCTACAAATGGAAATCAAAGTTGAAGGAAAAGACCTGGAGACAGTTCAGAACTGCAACTACCTTGGACATACTATAACCAGTGATTGAAAATGTACAACTGAAATAAACAAAAGAATAGGAATGGCAAAAAGTAATTTTAATGCCATGAAAAATATACTACCATCAAAACAAATAACACCAGGGCTAAAACTAAGAATAGCAAAATGTTACATCTTCTCAATATTCCTGTATGGTGCAGAAACATGGACATCAGACCAGAAAACAGAACAGAAAATTGAAGCCTTTGAAATGTGGATTTATAGAAGAATAAGTAGAATTGGATGGGAAAAAAAGAAAACAAATGATATTCTTCCAACTAAAAATGAAAAGAGAACTACTTAACACGATTCAAACAAGACAAATGCGATTTTTGGGCCATGTTAATAGACACAGCAGCCTACTAAAAGTAATCTTGGAAGGGAAAATACAAGGTAAAAGAGGCAGAGGCAGACCAAGACTAACATGGACGAATAACATTAAAAGATGGACAAGTCAACCTATGACAATCTGCACCATCAAAGCAAGAGACACACCGTAATGCCGCTCCATGGTAGCTAACCTTATATGTGAAGACGGCACTAATGATGATAAATAGTCCAAACCAATGATAGCCAACTGGTCCAAGTGCCAGATAATTGTCAACCGATACGCTAAACTTAAGAGTGTCGTAAAAAATTACACTATGTTTTTTAGTAATATATAAATAGTGCTTGCACTTTGATGGCATATTTTATCCGCGTTATTTTATATGCGCTGCCGTATTACTTTCCTGCGCTCGATGCCCTAGTCGGCCGAGCCCAGACAGTTGATCTAGCTAGCCCATAATATAGGCCCTGATTATATACATACATGGGGGACTGGTTGGTCTCGATGCAAGACGCCGGCCTCGAGAGGGAGAGGTTGTGGGTTCAAATCCCGGCTGCACTGTTTGGAATTTTGGAATTTTTATTCATGATTTTCTCTGCGGCAACCACCCTTAGTCTCAGCAGCAAGGCTCGGCTTGAAACGTCAATTACTCTTCGATGGAAACAAATATGAGTACCTCCGAAGACGGAGTTATCCGCCTGTGCGGCGAGGGACCCCAGTGTACACAGCTGCCAGGGAAAAACGAATAACACGCAAAATTCAGTTCCTAGTGTCTAGGGACTTCTAGAGGTAAGAGCTGACGAACGTCAACAACAAAATATATGAACAAGGTCATGGCAGTTCTCTCAAGGACTCTTGACAGCGTTAACTCTGACCTTGTGGTTCTCAAGGACTCTTGTCAGCGTTAACTCCGACCTTGTGGTTCTCAAGGACTCTTGTCAGCGTTAACTCTGACCTTGTGGTTCTCATGGACTCTTGTCAGCGTTAACTCTGACCTTTTGGTTCTCATGGACTCTTGTCAGCGTTAACTCTGACCTTGTGGTTCTCAAGGACTCTTGTCAGCGTTAACTCCGACCTTGTGGTTCTCAAGGACTCTTGTCAGCGTTAACTCTGACCTTGTGGTTCTCAAGGACTCTTGTCAGCGTTAACTCCGACCTTGTGGTTCTCATGGACTCTTGTCAGCGTTAACTCTGACCTTGTGGTTCTCAAGGACTCTTGTCAGCGTTAACTCTGACCTTGTGGTTCTCAAGGACTCTTGTCAGCGTTAACTCCGACCTTGTGGTTCTCAAGGACTCTTGTCAGCGTTAACTCTGACCTTGTGGTTCTCATGGACTCTTGTCAGCGTTAACTCTGACCTTGTGGTTCTCATGGACTCTTGTCAGCGTTAACTCTGACCTTGTGGTTCTCAAGGACTCTTGTCAGCGTTAACTCCGACCTTGTGGTTCTCAAGGACTCTTGTCAGCGTTAACTCTGACCTTGTGGTTCTCAAGGACTCTTGTCAGCGTTAACTCCGACCTTGTGGTTCTCATGGACTCTTGTCAGCGTTAACTCTGACCTTGTGGTTCTCAAGGACTCTTGTCAGCGTTAACTCTGACCTTGTGGTTCTCATGGACTCTTGTCAGCGTTAACTCTGACCTTGTGGTTCTCAAGGACTCTTGTCAGCGTTAACTCTGACCTTGTGGTTCTCAAGGACTCTTGTCAGCGTTAACTCTGACCTTGTGGTTCTCATGGACTCTTGTCAGCGTTAACTCTGACCTTGTGGTTCTCATGGACTCTTGTCAGCGTTAACTCTGACCTTGTGGTTCTCATGGACTCTTGTCAGCGTTAACTCTGACCTTGTGGTTCTCAAGGACTCTTGACAGCGTTAACTCCGACCTTGTGGTTCTCAAGGACTCTTGTCAGCGTTAACTCCGACCTTGTGGTTCTCAAGGACTCTTGTCAGCGTTAACTCCGACCTTTTGGTTCTCAAGGACTCTTGTCAGCGTTAACTCCGACCTTGTGGTTCTCAAGGACTCTTGTCAGCGTTAACTCCGACCTTTTGGTTCTCAAGGACTCTTGTCAGCGTTAACTCTGACCTTTTGGTTCTCAAGGACTCTTGTCAGCGTTAACTCTGACCTTGTGGTTCTCAATGGAACGATCTTTTACAATGTATTACAATGTAGTTTCCACGAATATTTTTAAATGACAGTTACAACCTATCTATTATATCCCTAGAAAATCTAGTCAGAGGTTCATGGAATCATCAAAAAAATTCGCCGCTTTAAGAAAACTGCAGCTGCAAGATATTTGTTAAATATACATTTAAAAGGTCTTTTGCTAATATTATATATATATATATATATATATATATATATATATATATATATATATATATATATATATATATATTTGCTAATAGTATTCTAATAACATTTGGAAAATTTCAATAGTATTTAACAAACGGTTCTGAGCAATAGCGTTTTGAAGTTGGGCAAGTGATTTGAAACGAGCTATAGGAAATAAATTCTAAATCAACATCAACTCCCAAGTTGTTCCTGAACCAAACGACCTTCATGAAAACGTCAGGTGTTGCGAAGAAGTGTTGTGTTCTGATGTGTAGTTGTCACAAGACATGGATAGTAGATTTCATTAAGAAATTTCATGAACGCTACAGTCTCAAAAAAAAAAAAAATGCCGTTAGTACCATCATATCAGGTCGAATGACCTTTTGCAGAACGTTGCATTCACCACAGTCCATCTGAAAGAATACATGTCTCTAGACATATCTTCCACAGAAGCTACATTCACCACAGCCCGTCTGAAAGAATCCCATGTCTCTAGACATATCTCCCACAGAACGTTGCATTCACCACAGTCCATCTGAAAGAATCTCTGTCTCTAGACATATCTTCCACAGAAGCTACATTCACCACAGCCAGTCTGAAAGAATCTCTGTCTCTAGACATATCTTCCACAGAAGCTACATTCACCACAGCCCGTCTGAAAGAATCTCTGTCTCTAGACATATCTTCCACAGAAGCTACATTCACCACAGCCCGTCTGAAAGAATCTCTGTCTCTAGACATATCTTCCACAGAAGCTACATTCACCACAGCCCGTCTGAAAGAATCTCTGTCTCTAGACATATCTTCCACAGAAGCTACATTCACCACAGCCCGTCTGAAAGAATCCATGTCTCTAGACATATCTCCCACAGAATGTTGCATTCACCACAGCCAGTCTGAAAGAACCCATGTCTGTAGACATATTTTCCACAGAAGCTACATTCACCACAGCCCGTCTCTCTCTCTATGTGATGTTAACAGTGATCACTCTCTCTCTTTCTCGCTCTCTCTCTCTCTCTCTCTCTCTCTCACTCTCTCTCTCTCTCTCTGCGATCAAGTCTCAATCAGAGTAGGATTCCAGACCCTCACATGAAGACATCTGTCTGTTTAAGTGAATTGATCGACCCCACAGACAGGACATCATAATTAGAGTCTGTTAGATCCACCCTGATTGAATACCTGTTAAAACGTTACACTGTGTTCTGCGCCAGTGGCCCAGTGCATCCGATTTCAGCCAGCATTTTATTCAGGATTGCTTTCCATAGCCTTTGATTGTCCCCAATCTTCCTGCAAGGCAGCAGATTGTCTTTTCTGTAGGGGGATTCTGACCTTAGATGGTCGGCCCTCCCAGGTTAACGAGCACCATCTGCCCGAGTCACTAGAGGTGACTAACACAGACATGCACACACAAAGATATGAGATGTGACTAACACAGACATGAACACAACGATATGAGGCATGACTAACACTGACACACACCAAAATATAGGATATGACTAACAAAGACACACACACACACTAAGATATGAGATGTGACTAACACAGACACACTCTACAATATCAGATATGATGAATTCCTGGTCTAATTACTTTCAGGTACGCACCACGGACACATTTACATTCAATTTATGTCTCACTTCCGGTCATATTTTCACCCGTTTAAACAAACAAACAAAAATAGATTCCAAAGTACAACCATAATATCGACCCAGGTAAAGTTACTACGGGAAATGACGCTGTTTCTAGTAATGAGGGAAGGTTCCCTAAAATATAACAATAATGGAGGTCCAAATGTGTTCATAATGAAGTCATCATATACCATACTTCGTTGTTCGTCGTCAGTCAAATAACCTGTTAGCCACTTGGCATCATGTTTTGTTCGTGTGTCATTCAGTTAATTTATTAGATTTTGTTCATGGGTCATTCAGTTTGATAGGCAGTTGATGTGCTATTTTGTCAACTAGTCATTCAGTTCAATAGGCAGTTGATGTGTTATTTTGTCTACTAGTCATTCAGTTTGATAGACAGTTGATGTGCTATTTTGTCTACTAGTCATTCAGTTTGATAGGCAGTTGATGTGCTATTTTGTCTACTAGTCATTCAGTTTGATAGGCAGTTGATGTGCTATTTTGTCTACTAGTCATTCAGTTTGATAGGCAGTTGATGTGTTATTTTGTCTACTAGTCATTCAGTTTGATAGACAGTTGATGTGCTATTTTGTCTACTAATCATTCAGTTTGATAGGCAGTTGATGTGTTATTTTGTCTACTAGTAATTCAGTTTGATAGACAGTTGATGTGCTATTTTGTCTACTAGTAATTCAGTTTGATAGACAGTTGATGTGCTATTTTGTCTACTAATCATTCAGTTTGATAGGCAGTTGATGTGCTATTTTGTCTACTAGTCATTCAGTTTGATAGGCAGTTGATGTGCTATTTAGTCTACTAGTCATTCAGTTTGATAGGCAGTTGATGTGTTATTTTGTCTACTAGTCATTCAGTTTGATAGGCAGTTGATGTGCTATTTTGTCTACTAGTCATTCAGTTCGATAGACAGTTGATGTGCTATTTTGTCTACTAGTCATTCAGTTCAATAGGCAGTTGATGTGCTATTTTGTCTACTAGTCATTCAGTTTGATAGGCAGTTGATGTGCTATTTTGTCTACTAATCATTCAGTTTGATAGACAGTTGATGTGCTATTTTGTCTACTAGTCATTCAGTTTGATAGACAGTTGATGTGCTATTTTGTCTACTAGTCATTCAGTTCAATAGGCAGTTGATGTGTTATCTTGTCTACTAGTCATTCAGTTCAATAACAGTTGATGTGTTATTTTGTCTACTAGTCATTCAGTTTGATAGACAGTTGATGTGCTATTTTGTCTACTAGTCATTCAGTTCAATAGACAGTTGATGTGCTATTTTGTCTACTAGTCATTCAGTTTGATAGACAGTTGATGTGCTATTTTGTCTACTAGTCATTCAGTTTGATAGACAGTTGATGTGCTATTTTGTCTACTAATCATTCAGTTTGATAGACAGTTGATGTGCTATTTTGTCTACTAGTCATTCAGTTTGATAGGCAGTTGATGTGCTATTTTGTCTACTAGTCATTCAGTTTGATAGGCAGTTGATGTGCTATTTTGTCTACTAGTCATTCAGTTTGATAGGCAGTTGATGTGTTATTTTGTCTACTAGTCATTCAGTTTGATAGGCAGTTGATGTGCTATTTTGTCTACTAGTCATTCAGTTCGATAGACAGTTGATGTGCTATTTTGTCAACTAGTCATTCAGTTTGATAGGCAGTTGATGTGCTATTTTGTCTACTAGTCATTCAGTTTGATAGGCAGTTGATGTGCTATTTTGTCTACTAATCATTCAGTTTGATAGACAGTTGATGTGCTATTTTGTCTACTAGTCATTCAGTTTGATAGACAGTTGATGTGCTATTTTGTCTACTAGTCATTCAGTTCAATAGGCAGTTGATGTGTTATTTTGTCTACTAGTCATTCAGTTCAATACGCAGTTGATGTGTTATTTTGTCTACTAGTCATTCAGTTTGATAGACAGTTGATGTGCTATTTTGTCTACTAGTCATTCAGTTCAATAGACAGTTGATGTGCTATTTTGTCTACTAGTCATTCAGTTTGATAGACAGTTGATGTGCTATTTTGTCTACTAGTCATTCAGTTTGATAGACAGTTGATGTGCTATTTTGTCTACTAATCATTCAGTTTGATAGACAGTTGATGTGCTATTTTGTCTACTAGTCATTCAGTTTGATAGGCAGTTGATGTGCTATTTTGTCTACTAGTCATTCAGTTTGATAGGCAGTTGATGTGCTATTTTGTCTACTAGTCATTCAGTTTGATAGGCAGTTGATGTGCTATTTTGTCTACTAGTCATTCAGTTTGATAGGCAGTTGATGTGTTATTTTGTCTACTAGTCATTCAGTTTGATAGGCAGTTGATGTGCTATTTTGTCTACTAGTCCTTCAGTTCGATAGACAGTTGATGTGCTATTTTGTCAACTAGTCATTCAGTTTGATAGGCAGTTGATGTGCTATTTTGTCTACTAGTCATTCAGTTTGATAGGCAGTTGATGTGCTATTTTGTCTACTAATCATTCAGTTTGATAGACAGTTGATGTGCTATTTTGTCTACTAGTCATTCAGTTTGATAGACAGTTGATGTGCTATTTTGTCTACTAGTCATTCAGTTCAATAGGCAGTTGATGTGCTATTTTGTCTACTAGTCATTCAGTTCAATAGACAGTTGATGTGCTATTTTGTCTACTAGTCATTCAGTTCGATAGACAGTTGATGTGCTATTTTGTCTACTAGTCATTCAGTTCGATAGACAGTTGATGTGCTATTTTGTCTACTAGTCATTCAGTTCAATAGGCAGTTGATGTGCTATTTTGTCTACTAGTCATTCAGTTCAATAGACAGTTGATGTGCTATTTTGTCTACTAGTCATTCAGTTTGATAGACAGTTGATGTGCTATTTTGTCTACTAGTAATTCAGTTTGATAGACAGTTGATGTGCTATTTTATCTACTAGTCATTCAGTTCGATAGGCAATTGATGTGCTATTTTGTCTACTAGTCATTCAGTTCAATAGACAGTTGATGTGCTATTTTGTCTACTAGTCATTCAGTTCGATAGACAGTTGATGTGCTATTTTGTTTACTAGTAATTCAGTTTGATAGACAGTTGATGTGCTATTTTGTCTACTAGCCATTCAGTTCAATAGACAGTTGATGTGCTATTTTGTCTACTAGTCATTCAGTTTGATAGGCAGTTGGTGTGCTATTTTGTCTACTAGTCATTCAGTTTGATAGGCAGTTGATGTGCTATTTTGTCTACTAGTCATTCAGTTTGATAGGCAGTTGATGTGCTATTTTGTCTACTAGTCATTCAGTTTGATAGACAGTTGATGTGCTATTTTGTCTACTAGTCATTCAGTTTGATAGGCAGTTGATGTGTTATTTTGTCTACTAATCATTCAGTTTGATAGACAGTTGATGTGCTATTTTGTCTAATAATCATTCAGTTCAATAGGCAGTTGATGTGCTATTTTGTCTACTAGGCATTCAGTTCGATAGGCAGTTGGTGTGCTATTTTGTCTACTAGTCATTCAGTTTGATAGACAGTTGATGTGCTATTTTGTCTACTAGTCATTCAGTTTGATAGACAGTTGATGTGCTATTTTGTCTACTAATCATTCAGTTCAATAGGCAGTTGATGTGCTATTTTGTCTACTAGTAATTCAGTTTGATAGGCAGTTGATGTGTTGTTTTGTCTACTAGTAATTCAGTTTGATAGACAGTTGATGTGCTATTTTGTCTACTAGATATTCAGTTTGATAGGCAGTTGATGTGCTATTTTGTCTACTAGTCATTCAGTTCAATAGACAGTTGATGTGCTATTTTGTCTACTAGTCATTCAGTTCGATAGACAGTTGATGTGCTATTTTGTCTACTAGTCTTTCAGTTTGATAGACAGTTGATGTGCTATTTTGTCTACTAGTCATTCAGTTTGATAGACAGTTGATGTGTTATTTTGTCTACTAATCACTCACTTTGATATACAGTTGATGTGCTATTTTGTCTACTAGTCATTCAGTTTGATAGGCAGTTGATGTGCTATTTTGTCTACTAATCATTCAGTTTGATAGACAGTTGATGTGCTATTTTGTCTACTAATCATTCAGTTTGATAGACAGTTGATGTGTTATTTTGTCTACTAGTCATTCAGTTTGATAGGCAGTTGATGTGCTATTTTGTCTACTAGTCATTCAGTTTGATAGGCAGTTGATGTGCTATTTTGTCTACTAGTCATTCAGTTTGATAGACAGTTGATGTGCTATTTTGTCTACTAGTCATTCAGTTTGATAGACAGTTGATGTGCTATTTTGTCTACTAATCATTCAGTTTGATAGACAGTTGATGTGCTATTTTGTCTACTAGTCATTCAGTTTTATCGGCAGTTGATGTGCTATTTTGTCTACTAGTCATTCAGTTTGATAGGCAGTTGATGTGTTATTTTGTCTACTAGTCATTCAGTTTGATAGGCAGTTGATGTGCTATTTTGTCTACTAGTCATTCAGTTTGATAGGCAGTTGATGTGTTATTTTGTCTACTAGTCATTCAGTTTGATAGGCAGTTGATGTGCTATTTTGTCTACTAGTCATTCAGTTCGATAGACAGTTGATGTGCTATTTTGTCAACTAGTCATTCAGTTCGATAGGCAGTTGATGTGCTATTTTGTCTACTAGTCATTCAGTTTGATAGACAGTTGATGTGCTATTTTGTCTACTAGTCATTCAGTTCAATAGGCAGTTGATGTGCTATTTTGTCTACTAGTCATTCAGTTCAATAGACAGTTGATGTGCTATTTTGTCTACTAGTCATTCAGTTTGATAGGCAGTTGATGTGCTATTTTGTCTACTAGTCATTCAGTTTGATAGACAGTTGATGTGCTATTTTGTCTACTAGTCATTCAGTTCGATAGGCAGTTGATGTGCTATTTTGTCTACTAGTCATTCAGTTCAATAGACAGTTGATGTGCTATTTTGTCTACTAGTCATTCAGTTCGATAGACAGTTGATGTGCTATTTTGTCTACTAGTCATTCAGTTTGATAGACAGTTGATGTGCTATTTTGTCTACTAGTCATTCAGTTCAATAGGCAGTTGATGTGCTATTTTGTCTACTAGTCATTCAGTTCGATAGGCACTTGATGTGCTATTTTGTCTACTAGTCATTCAGTTCAATAGACAGTTGATGTGCTATTTTGTCTACTAGTCATTCAGTTCGATAGGCAGTTGATGTGCTATTTTGTCTACTAGTCATTCAGTTTGATAGGCAGTTGATGTGCTATTTTGTCTACTAGTCATTCAGTTTGATAGGCAGTTGATGTGCTATTTTGTCTACTAGTCATTCAGTTTGATAGGCAGTTGATGTGTTATTTTGTCTACTAGTCATTCAGTTTGATAGGCAGTTGATGTGCTATTTTGTCTACTAGTCATTCAGTTTGATAGGCAGTTGATGTGTTATTTTGTCTACTAGTCATTCAGTTTGATAGGCAGTTGATGTGCTATTTTGTCTACTAGTCATTCAGTTTGATAGGCCGTTGATGTGCTATTTTGTCTACTAGTCATTCAGTTTGATAGGCAGTTGTGTGCTATTTTGTCTACTAGTCATTCAGCTTGATAGGCAGTTGATGTGCTATTTTGTCTACTAGTCATTCAGTTTCATAGGCAGTTGATGTGCTATTTTGTCTACTAGTCATTCAGTTTCATAGGCAGTTGATGTGCTATTTTGTCTACTAGTCATTCAGTTTGATAGGCAGTTGATGTGTTATTTTGTCTACTAGTCATTCAGTTTGATAGGCAGTTGATGTGCTATTTTGTCTACTAGTCATTCAGTTTGATAGGCAGTTGATGTGTTATTTTATCTACTAGTAATTCAGTTTGATAGACAGTTGATGTGCTATTTTGTCTACTAGTAATTCAGTTCGATAGGCAGTTGATGTGTTGTTTTGTCTACTAGTAATTCAGCTTGATAGACAGTTGATGTGCTATTTTGTCTACTAGATATTCAGTTTGATAGGCAGTTGATGTGCTATTTTGTCTACTAGTAATTCAGTTTGATAGGCAGTTGATGTGTTATTTTGTCTACTAGTAATTCAGTTTGATAGGCAGTTGATGTGCTATTGTGTCTACTAGTCATTCAGTTCGATAGACAGTTGATGTGCTATTTTGTCAACTAGTCATTCAGTTTGATAGGCAGTTGATGTGCTATTTTGTCTACTAGTCATTCAGTTTGATAGGCAGTTGATGTGCTATTTTGTCTACTAATCATTCAGTTTGATAGACAGTTGATGTGCTATTTTGTCTACTAGTCATTCAGTTTGATAGACAGTTGATGTGCTATTTTGTCTACTAGTCATTCAGTTCAATAGGCAGTTGATGTGTTATTTTGTCTACTAGTCATTCAGTTCAATAGGCAGTTGATGTGCTATTTTGTCTACTAGTAATTCAGTTTTATAGACAGTTGATGTGCTATTTTGTCTACTAATCATTCAGTTTGATAGACAGTTGATGTGCTATTTTGTCTACTAATCATTCAGTTTGATATGCAGTTGATGTGTTATTTTGTCTACTAGTCATTCAGTTTGATCGGCAGTTATGTGCTATTTTGTCTACTAGTCATTCAGTTTGATAGACAGTTGATGTGCTATTTTGTCTACTAGTAATTCAGTTTGGTAGGCAGTTGATGTGTTTTTTTGTCAACTAGTCATTCAGTTTGATAGCCAGTTGATGTGCTATTTTGTCTACTAGTCATTCAGTTCAATAGACAGTTGATGTGCTATTTTGTCTACTAGTCATTCAGTTCGATAGACAGTTGATGTGCTATTTTGTCTACTAGTAATTCAGTTTGATAGACAGTTGATGTGCTATTTTGTCTACTAGTCATTCAGTTCAATAGACAGTTGATGTGCTATTTTGTCTACTAGTCATTCAGTTCAATAGACAGTTGATGTGCTATTTGTCTACTAGTCATTCAGTTTGATAGGCAGTTGATGTGCTATTTTGTCTACTAGTCATTCAGTTTGATAGGCAGTTGATGTTCTATTTTGTCTACTAGTCATTCAGTTTGATAGACAGTTGATGTGCTATTTTGTCTACTAGTCATTCAGTTTGATAGGCAGTTGATGTGTTATTTTGTCTACTAATCATTCAGTTTGTTAGACAGTTGATGTGCTATTTTGTCTAATAATCATTCAGTTCAATAGGCAGTTGATGTGCTATTTTGTCTACTAGGTATTCAGTTCGATAGGCAGTTGGTGTGCTATTTTGTCTACTAGTCATTCAGTTTGATAGACAGTTGATGTGCTATTTTGTCTACTAGTCATTCAGTTTGATAGACAGTTGATGTGCTATTTTGTCTACTAATCATTCAGTTCAATAGGCAGTTGATGTGCTATTTTGTCTACTAGTCATTCAGTTTGATAGGCAGTTGGTGTGCTATAATGTCTACAAGTCATTCAGTTTGATAGACAGTTGATGTGCTATTTTGTCTACTAGTCATTCAGTTTGATAGACAGTTGATGTACTATTTTGTCTACTAGTCATTCAGTTTGATAGATAGTAATGTGCTATTTTGTCTACTAGTAATTCAGTTTGATAGGCAGTTGATGTGCTATTTTGTCTACTAATCATTAAGTTTGATATACAGTTGATGTGCTATTTTGTCTACTAGTCATTCAGTTTGATAGACAGTTGATGTGCTATTGTGTCTACTAATCACTCACTTTGATAGACAGTTGATGTGCTATTTTGTCTACTAGTCATTCAGTTTGATAGGCAGTTGATGTGCTATTTTGTCTACTAGTCATTCAGTTTGATAGGCAGTTGATTCGCTATTTTGTCTACTAATCATTCAGTTTGATAGACAGTTGATGTGCTATTTTGTCTACTAATCATTCAGTTTGATAGACAGTTGATGTGCTATTTTGTCTACTAGTCATTCAGTTTGATAGGCAGTTGATGTGCTATTTTGTCTACTAGTCATTCAGTTTGATAGGCAGTTGATGTGCTATTTTGTCTACTAGTCATTCAGTTCGATAGGCAGTTGATGTGCTATTTTGTCTACTAGTCATTCAGTTTGATAGACAGTTGATGTGCTATTTTGTCTACTAATCATTCAGTTTGATAGACAGTTGATGTGTTATTTTGTCTACTAGTCATTCAGTTTGATAGGCAGTTGATGTGCTATTTTGTCTACTAGTCATTCAGTTTGATAGGCAGTTGATGTGCTATTTTGTCTACTAGTCATTCAGTTTGATAGACAGTTGATGTGCTATTTTGTCTACTAGTCATTCAGTTTGATAGACAGTTGATGTGCTATTTTTTCTACTAATCATTCAGTTTGATAGACAGTTGATGTGCTATTTTGTCTACTAGTCATTCAGTTTTATCGGCAGTTGATGTGCTATTTTGTCTACTAGTCATTCAGTTTGATAGGCAGTTGATGTGTTATTTTGTCTACTAGTCATTCAGTTTGATAGGCAGTTGATGTGCTATTTTGTCTACTAGTCATTCAGTTTGATAGGCAGTTGATGTGTTATTTTGTCTACTAGTCATTCAGTTTGATAGGCAGTTGATGTGCTATTTTGTCTACTAGTCATTCAGTTCGATAGACAGTTGATGTGCTATTTTGTCAACTAGTCATTCAGTTCGATAGGCAGTTGATGTGCTATTTTGTCTACTAGTCATTCAGTTTGATAGACAGTTGATGTGCTATTTTGTCTACAAATCATTCAGTTTGATAGACATTTGATGTGCTATTTTGTCTACTAGTCATTCAGTTTGATAGACAGTTGATGTGCTATTTTGTCTACTAGTCATTCAGTTTGATAGACAGTTGATGTGCTATTTTGTCAACTAGTCATTCAGTTTGATAGGCAGTTGATGTGCTATTTTGTCTACTAGTCATTCAGTTTGATAGGCAGTTGATGTGCTATTTTGTCTACTAATCATTCAGTTTGATAGACAGTTGATGTGCTATTTTGTCTACTAGTCATTCAGTTTGATAGACAGTTGATGTGCTATTTTGTCTACTAGTCATTCAGTTCAATAGGCAGTTGATGTGTTATTTTGTCTACTAGTCATTCAGTTCAATAGGCAGTTGATGTGCTATTTTGTCTACTAGTAATTCAGTTTTATAGACAGTTGATGTGCTATTTTGTCTACTAATCATTCAGTTTGATAGACAGTTGATGTGCTATTTTGTCTACTAATCATTCAGTTTGATATGCAGTTGATGTGTTATTTTGTCTACTAGTCATTCAGTTTGATCGGCAGTTTATGTGCTATTTTGTCTACTAGTCATTCAGTTTGATAGACAGTTGATGTGCTATTTTGTCTACTAGTAATTCAGTTTGGTAGGCAGTTGATGTGTTTTTTTGTCTACTAGTCATTCAGTTTGATAGCCAGTTGATGTGCTATTTTGTCTACTAGTCATTCAGTTCAATAGACAGTTGATGTGCTATTTTGTCTACTAGTCATTCAGTTCGATAGACAGTTGATGTGCTATTTTGTCTACTAGTAATTCAGTTTGATAGACAGTTGATGTGCTATTTTGTCTACTAGTCATTCAGTTCGATAGACAGTTGATGTGCTATTTTGTCTACTAGTAATTCAGTTTGATAGACAGTTGATGTGCTATTTTGTCTACTAGTCATTCAGTTCAATAGACAGTTGATGTGCTATTTTGTCTACTAGTCATTCAGTTTGATAGGCAGTTGATGTGCTATTTTGTCTACTAGTCATTCAGTTTGATAGGCAGTTGATGTTCTATTTTGTCTACTAGTCATTCAGTTTGATAGACAGTTGATGTGCTATTTTGTCTACTAGTCATTCAGTTTGATAGGCAGTTGATGTGTTATTTTGTCTACTAATCATTCAGTTTGATAGACAGTTGATGTGCTATTTTGTCTAATAATCATTCAGTTCAATAGGCAGTTGATGTGCTATTTTGTCTACTAGGTATTCAGTTCGATAGGCAGTTGGTGTGCTATTTTGTCTACTAGTCATTCAGTTTGATAGACAGTTGATGTGCTATTTTGTCTACTAGTCATTCAGTTTGATAGACAGTTGATGTGCTATTTTGTCTACTAATCATTCAGTTCAATAGGCAGTTGATGTGCTATTTTGTCTACTAGTCATTCAGTTTGATAGGCAGTTGGTGTGCTATAATGTCTACAAGTCATTCAGTTTGATAGACAGTTGATGTGCTATTTTGTCGACTAGTCATTCAGTTTGATAGACAGTTGATGTACTATTTTGTCTACTAGTCATTCAGTTTGATAGATAGTAATGTGCTATTTTGTCTACTAGTAATTCAGTTTGATAGGCAGTTGATGTGCTATTTTGTCTACTAATCATTAAGTTTGATATACAGTTG
Source organism: Megaustenia siamemsis (assembly GCA_032433765.1). NCBI lineage: Eukaryota > Metazoa > Mollusca > Gastropoda > Stylommatophora > Ariophantidae > Megaustenia > Megaustenia siamemsis. The sequence continues at coordinate 43,315,443 of JAVIAB010000091.1, read as the reverse complement.
ATGTGCTATTTTGTCTACTAGTCATTCAGTTTGATAGACAGTTGATGTGCTATTGTGTCTACTAATCACTCACTTTGATAGACAGTTGATGTGCTATTTTGTCTACTAGTCATTCAGTTTGATAGGCAGTTGATGTGCTATTTTGTCTACTAGTAATTCAGTTTGATAGGCAGTTGATGTGCTATTTTGTCTACTAATCATTCAGTTTGATAGACAGTTGATGTGCTATTTTGTCTACTAATCATTCAGTTTGATATGCAGTTGATGTGTTATTTTGTCTACTAGTCATTCAGTTTGATCGGCAGTTTATGTGCTATTTTGTCTACTAGTCATTCAGTTTGATAGACAGTTGATGTGCTATTTTGTCTACTAGTAATTCAGTTTGGTAGGCAGTTGATGTGTTTTTTTGTCAACTAGTCATTCAGTTTGATAGCCAGTTGATGTGCTATTTTGTCTACTAGTCATTCAGTTCAATAGACAGTTGATGTGCTATTTTGTCTACTAGTCATTCAGTTCGATAGACAGTTGATGTGCTATTTTGTCTACTAGTAATTCAGTTTGATAGACAGTTGATGTGCTATTTTGTCTACTAGTCATTCAGTTCAATAGACAGTTGATGTGCTATTTTGTCTACTAGTCATTCAGTTCAATAGACAGTTGATGTGCTATTTGTCTACTAGTCATTCAGTTTGATAGGCAGTTGATGTGCTATTTTGTCTACTAGTCATTCAGTTTGATAGGCAGTTGATGTTCTATTTTGTCTACTAGTCATTCAGTTTGATAGACAGTTGATGTGCTATTTTGTCTACTAGTCATTCAGTTTGATAGGCAGTTGATGTGTTATTTTGTCTACTAATCATTCAGTTTGTTAGACAGTTGATGTGCTATTTTGTCTAATAATCATTCAGTTCAATAGGCAGTTGATGTGCTATTTTGTCTACTAGGTATTCAGTTCGATAGGCAGTTGGTGTGCTATTTTGTCTACTAGTCATTCAGTTTGATAGACAGTTGATGTGCTATTTTGTCTACTAGTCATTCAGTTTGATAGACAGTTGATGTGCTATTTTGTCTACTAATCATTCAGTTCAATAGGCAGTTGATGTGCTATTTTGTCTACTAGTCATTCAGTTTGATAGGCAGTTGGTGTGCTATAATGTCTACAAGTCATTCAGTTTGATAGACAGTTGATGTGCTATTTTGTCTACTAGTCATTCAGTTTGATAGACAGTTGATGTACTATTTTGTCTACTAGTCATTCAGTTTGATAGATAGTAATGTGCTATTTTGTCTACTAGTAATTCAGTTTGATAGGCAGTTGATGTGCTATTTTGTCTACTAATCATTAAGTTTGATATACAGTTGATGTGCTATTTTGTCTACTAGTCATTCAGTTTGATAGACAGTTGATGTGCTATTGTGTCTACTAATCACTCACTTTGATAGACAGTTGATGTGCTATTTTGTCTACTAGTCATTCAGTTTGATAGGCAGTTGATGTGCTATTTTGTCTACTAGTCATTCAGTTTGATAGGCAGTTGATTCGCTATTTTGTCTACTAATCATTCAGTTTGATAGACAGTTGATGTGCTATTTTGTCTACTAATCATTCAGTTTGATAGACAGTTGATGTGCTATTTTGTCTACTAGTCATTCAGTTTGATAGGCAGTTGATGTGCTATTTTGTCTACTAGTCATTCAGTTTGATAGGCAGTTGATGTGCTATTTTGTCTACTAGTCATTCAGTTCGATAGGCAGTTGATGTGCTATTTTGTCTACTAGTCATTCAGTTTGATAGACAGTTGATGTGCTATTTTGTCTACTAATCATTCAGTTTGATAGACAGTTGATGTGTTATTTTGTCTACTAGTCATTCAGTTTGATAGGCAGTTGATGTGCTATTTTGTCTACTAGTCATTCAGTTTGATAGGCAGTTGATGTGCTATTTTGTCTACTAGTCATTCAGTTTGATAGACAGTTGATGTGCTATTTTGTCTACTAGTCATTCAGTTTGATAGACAGTTGATGTGCTATTTTTTCTACTAATCATTCAGTTTGATAGACAGTTGATGTGCTATTTTGTCTACTAGTCATTCAGTTTTATCGGCAGTTGATGTGCTATTTTGTCTACTAGTCATTCAGTTTGATAGGCAGTTGATGTGTTATTTTGTCTACTAGTCATTCAGTTTGATAGGCAGTTGATGTGCTATTTTGTCTACTAGTCATTCAGTTTGATAGGCAGTTGATGTGTTATTTTGTCTACTAGTCATTCAGTTTGATAGGCAGTTGATGTGCTATTTTGTCTACTAGTCATTCAGTTCGATAGACAGTTGATGTGCTATTTTGTCAACTAGTCATTCAGTTCGATAGGCAGTTGATGTGCTATTTTGTCTACTAGTCATTCAGTTTGATAGACAGTTGATGTGCTATTTTGTCTACAAATCATTCAGTTTGATAGACATTTGATGTGCTATTTTGTCTACTAGTCATTCAGTTTGATAGACAGTTGATGTGCTATTTTGTCTACTAGTCATTCAGTTTGATAGACAGTTGATGTGCTTTTTGTCAACTAGTCATTCAGTTTGATAGGCAGTTGATGTGCTATTTTGTCTACTAGTCATTCAGTTTGATAGGCAGTTGATGTGCTATTTTGTCTACTAATCATTCAGTTTGATAGACAGTTGATGTGCTATTTTGTCTACTAGTCATTCAGTTTGATAGACAGTTGATGTGCTATTTTGTCTACTAGTCATTCAGTTCAATAGGCAGTTGATGTGTTATTTTGTCTACTAGTCATTCAGTTCAATAGGCAGTTGATGTGCTATTTTGTCTACTAGTAATTCAGTTTTATAGACAGTTGATGTGCTATTTTGTCTACTAATCATTCAGTTTGATAGACAGTTGATGTGCTATTTTGTCTACTAATCATTCAGTTTGATATGCAGTTGATGTGTTATTTTGTCTACTAGTCATTCAGTTTGATCGGCAGTTTATGTGCTATTTTGTCTACTAGTCATTCAGTTTGATAGACAGTTGATGTGCTATTTTGTCTACTAGTAATTCAGTTTGGTAGGCAGTTGATGTGTTTTTTTGTCTACTAGTCATTCAGTTTGATAGCCAGTTGATGTGCTATTTTGTCTACTAGTCATTCAGTTCAATAGACAGTTGATGTGCTATTTTGTCTACTAGTCATTCAGTTCGATAGACAGTTGATGTGCTATTTTGTCTACTAGTAATTCAGTTTGATAGACAGTTGATGTGCTATTTTGTCTACTAGTCATTCAGTTCGATAGACAGTTGATGTGCTATTTTGTCTACTAGTAATTCAGTTTGATAGACAGTTGATGTGCTATTTTGTCTACTAGTCATTCAGTTCAATAGACAGTTGATGTGCTATTTTGTCTACTAGTCATTCAGTTTGATAGGCAGTTGATGTGCTATTTTGTCTACTAGTCATTCAGTTTGATAGGCAGTTGATGTTCTATTTTGTCTACTAGTCATTCAGTTTGATAGACAGTTGATGTGCTATTTTGTCTACTAGTCATTCAGTTTGATAGGCAGTTGATGTGTTATTTTGTCTACTAATCATTCAGTTTGATAGACAGTTGATGTGCTATTTTGTCTAATAATCATTCAGTTCAATAGGCAGTTGATGTGCTATTTTGTCTACTAGGTATTCAGTTCGATAGGCAGTTGGTGTGCTATTTTGTCTACTAGTCATTCAGTTTGATAGACAGTTGATGTGCTATTTTGTCTACTAGTCATTCAGTTTGATAGACAGTTGATGTGCTATTTTGTCTACTAATCATTCAGTTCAATAGGCAGTTGATGTGCTATTTTGTCTACTAGTCATTCAGTTTGATAGGCAGTTGGTGTGCTATAATGTCTACAAGTCATTCAGTTTGATAGACAGTTGATGTGCTATTTTGTCGACTAGTCATTCAGTTTGATAGACAGTTGATGTACTATTTTGTCTACTAGTCATTCAGTTTGATAGATAGTAATGTGCTATTTTGTCTACTAGTAATTCAGTTTGATAGGCAGTTGATGTGCTATTTTGTCTACTAATCATTAAGTTTGATATACAGTTGATGTGCTATTTTGTCTACTAGTCATTCAGTTTGATAGACAGTTGATGTGCTATTGTGTCTACTAATCACTCACTTTGATAGACAGTTGATGTGCTATTTTGTCTACTAGTCATTCAGTTTGATAGGCAGTTGATGTGCTATTTTGTCTACTAGTCATTCAGTTTGATAGGCAGTTGATGTGCTATTTTGTCTACTAATCATTCAGTTTGATAGACAGTTGATGTGCTATTTTGTCTACTAATCATTCAGTTTGATAGACAGTTGATGTGCTATTTTGTCTACTAGTCATTCAGTTTGATAGGCAGTTGATGTGCTATTTTGTCTACTAGTCATTCAGTTTGATAGGCAGTTGATGTGCTATTTTGTCTACTAATCATTCAGTTTGATAGACAGTTGATGTGCTATTTTGTCTACTAGTCATTCAGTTTGATAGACAGTTGATGTGCTATTTTGTCTACTAGTCATTCAGTTCAATAGGCAGTTGATGTGTTATTTTGTCTACTAGTCATTCAGTTCAATAGGCAGTTGATGTGCTATTTTGTCTACTAGTAATTCAGTTTTATAGACAGTTGATGTGCTATTTTGTCTACTAATCATTCAGTTTGATAGACAGTTGATGTGCTATTTTGTCTACTAATCATTCAGTTTGATATGCAGTTGATGTGTTATTTTGTCTACTAGTCATTCAGTTTGATAGGCAGTTGATGTGCTATTTTGTCTACTAGTCATTCAGTTTGATAGACAGTTGATGTGCTATTTTGTCTACTAGTCATTCAGTTTGATAGGCAGTTGATGTGTTTTTTTGTCTACTAGTCATTCAGTTTGATAGCCAGTTGATGTGCTATTTTGTCTACTAGTCATTCAGTTCAATAGACAGTTGATGTGCTATTTTGTCTACTAGTCATTCAGTTCGATAGACAGTTGATGTGTTATTTTGTCTACTAGTAATTCAGTTTGATAGACAGTTGATGTGCTATTTTGTCTACTAGTCATTCAGTTCGATAGACAGTTGATGTGCTATTTTGTCTACTAGTCATTCAGTTTGATAGACAGTTGATGTGCTATTTTGTCTACTAGTCATTCAGTTCAATAGACAGTTGATGTGCTATTTTGTCTACTAGTCATTCAGTTTGATAGGCAGTTGATGTGCTATTTTGTCTACTAGTCATTCAGTTTGATAGGCAGTTGATGTGCTATTTTGTCTACTAGTCATTCAGTTTGATAGACAGTTGATGTGCTATTTTGTCTACTAGTCATTCAGTTTGATAGGCAGTTGATGTGTTATTTTGTCTACTAATCATTCAGTTTGATAGACAGTTGATGTGCTATTTTGTCTACTAGTCATTCAGTTTGATAGACAGTTGATGTGCTATTTTGTCTACTAGTATTCAGTTCGATAGGCAGTTGATGTGCTATTTTGTCTACTAGTCATTCAGTTTGATAGACAGTTGATGTGCTATTTTGTCTACTAGTCATTCAGTTTGATAGACAGTTGATGTGCTATTTTGTCTACTAATCATTCAGTTCAATAGGCAGTTGATGTGCTATTTTGTCTACTAGTCATTCAGTTTGATAGGCAGTTGGTGTGCTATTTTGTCTACAAGTCATTCAGTTTGATAGACAGTTGATGTGCTATTTTGTCTACTAGTCATTCAGTTTGATAGACAGTTGATGTGCTATTTTGTCTACTAGTCATTCAGTTTGATAGATAGTAATGTGCTATTTTGTCTACTAGTCATTCAGTTTGATAGGCAGTTGATGTGCTATTTTGTCTACTAGTCATTCAGTTTGATAGGCAGTTGATGTGCTATTTTGTCTACTAGTCATTCAGTTTGATAGACAGTTGATGTGCTATTTTGTCTACTAGTCATTCAGTTTGATAGGCAGTTGATGTGCTATTTTGTCTACTAGTCATTCAGTTTGATAGGCAGTTGATGTGCTATTTTGTCTACTAATCATTCAGTTTGATAGACAGTTGATGTGCTATTTTGTCTACTAGTCATTCAGTTTGATAGGCAGTTGATGTGCTATTTTGTCTACTAGTCATTCAGTTTGATAGGCAGTTGATGTGCTATTTTGTCTACTAGTCATTCAGTTTGATAGGCAGTTGATGTGCTATTTTGTCTACTAGTCATTCAGTTTGATAGGCAGTTGATGTGCTATTTTGTCTACTAGTCATTCAGTTCGATAGGCAGTTGATGTGCTATTTTGTCTACTAGTCATTCAGTTTGATAGGCAGTTGATGTGTTATTTTGTCTACTAGTCATTCAGTTTGATAGGCAGTTGATGTGCTATTTTGTCTACTAGTCATTCAGTTCGATAGACAGTTGATGTGCTATTTTGTCAACTAGTCATTCAGTTCGATAGGCAGTTGATGTGCTATTTTGTCTACTAGTCATTCAGTTTGATAGACAGTTGATGTGCTATTTTGTCTACAAATCATTCAGTTTGATAGACATTTGATGTGCTATTTTGTCTACTAGTCATTCAGTTTGATAGACAGTTGATGTGCTATTTTGTCTACTAGTCATTCAGTTTGATAGACAGTTGATGTGCTATTTTGTCAACTAGTCATTCAGTTTGATAGGCAGTTGATGTGCTATTTTGTCTACTAGTCATTCAGTTTGATAGGCAGTTGATGTGCTATTTTGTCTACTAATCATTCAGTTTGATAGACAGTTGATGTGCTATTTTGTCTACTAGTCATTCAGTTTGATAGACAGTTGATGTGCTATTTTGTCTACTAGTCATTCAGTTCAATAGGCAGTTGATGTGTTATTTTGTCTACTAGTCATTCAGTTCAATAGGCAGTTGATGTGCTATTTTGTCTACTAGTAATTCAGTTTTATAGACAGTTGATGTGCTATTTTGTCTACTAATCATTCAGTTTGATAGACAGTTGATGTGCTATTTTGTCTACTAATCATTCAGTTTGATATGCAGTTGATGTGTTATTTTGTCTACTAGTCATTCAGTTTGATCGGCAGTTTATGTGCTATTTTGTCTACTAGTCATTCAGTTTGATAGACAGTTGATGTGCTATTTTGTCTACTAGTAATTCAGTTTGGTAGGCAGTTGATGTGTTTTTTTGTCTACTAGTCATTCAGTTTGATAGCCAGTTGATGTGCTATTTTGTCTACTAGTCATTCAGTTCAATAGACAGTTGATGTGCTATTTTGTCTACTAGTCATTCAGTTCGATAGACAGTTGATGTGCTATTTTGTCTACTAGTAATTCAGTTTGATAGACAGTTGATGTGCTATTTTGTCTACTAGTCATTCAGTTCGATAGACAGTTGATGTGCTATTTTGTCTACTAGTAATTCAGTTTGATAGACAGTTGATGTGCTATTTTGTCTACTAGTCATTCAGTTCAATAGACAGTTGATGTGCTATTTTGTCTACTAGTCATTCAGTTTGATAGGCAGTTGATGTGCTATTTTGTCTACTAGTCATTCAGTTTGATAGGCAGTTGATGTTCTATTTTGTCTACTAGTCATTCAGTTTGATAGACAGTTGATGTGCTATTTTGTCTACTAGTCATTCAGTTTGATAGGCAGTTGATGTGTTATTTTGTCTACTAATCATTCAGTTTGATAGACAGTTGATGTGCTATTTTGTCTAATAATCATTCAGTTCAATAGGCAGTTGATGTGCTATTTTGTCTACTAGGTATTCAGTTCGATAGGCAGTTGGTGTGCTATTTTGTCTACTAGTCATTCAGTTTGATAGACAGTTGATGTGCTATTTTGTCTACTAGTCATTCAGTTTGATAGACAGTTGATGTGCTATTTTGTCTACTAATCATTCAGTTCAATAGGCAGTTGATGTGCTATTTTGTCTACTAGTCATTCAGTTTGATAGGCAGTTGGTGTGCTATAATGTCTACAAGTCATTCAGTTTGATAGACAGTTGATGTGCTATTTTGTCTACTAGTCATTCAGTTTGATAGACAGTTGATGTACTATTTTGTCTACTAGTCATTCAGTTTGATAGATAGTAATGTGCTATTTTGTCTACTAGTCATTCAGTTTGATAGGCAGTTGATGTGCTATTTTGTCTACTAATCATTAAGTTTGATATACAGTTGATGTGCTATTTTGTCTACTAGTCATTCAGTTTGATAGACAGTTGATGTGCTATTGTGTCTACTAATCACTCACTTTGATAGACAGTTGATGTGCTATTTTGTCTACTAGTCATTCAGTTTGATAGGCAGTTGATGTGCTATTTTGTCTACTAGTCATTCAGTTTGATAGGCAGTTGATGTGCTATTTTGTCTACTAATCATTCAGTTTGATAGACAGTTGATGTGCTATTTTGTCTACTAATCATTCAGTTTGATAGACAGTTGATGTGCTATTTTGTCTACTAGTCATTCAGTTTGATAGGCAGTTGATGTGCTATTTTGTCTACTAGTCATTCAGTTTGATAGGCAGTTGATGTGCTATTTTGTCTACTAGTCATTCAGTTCGATAGGCAGTTGATGTGCTATTTTGTCTACTAGTCATTCAGTTTGATAGACAGTTGATGTGCTATTTTGTCTACTAATCATTCAGTTTGATAGACAGTTGATGTGTTATTTTGTCTACTAGTCATTCAGTTTGATAGGCAGTTGATGTGCTATTTTGTCTACTAGTCATTCAGTTTGATAGGCAGTTGATGTGCTATTTTGTCTACTAGTCATTCAGTTTGATAGACAGTTGATGTGCTATTTTGTCTACTAGTCATTCAGTTTGATAGACAGTTGATGTGCTATTTTGTCTACTAATCATTCAGTTTGATAGGCAGTTGATGTGCTATTTTGTCTACTAGTCATTCAGTTTTATCGGCAGTTGATGTGCTATTTTGTCTACTAGTCATTCAGTTTGATAGGCAGTTGATGTGTTATTTTGTCTACTAGTCATTCAGTTTGATAGGCAGTTGATGTGCTATTTTGTCTACTAGTCATTCAGTTTGATAGGCAGTTGATGTGTTATTTTGTCTACTAGTCATTCAGTTTGATAGGCAGTTGATGTGCTATTTTGTCTACTAGTCATTCAGTTCGATAGACAGTTGATGTGCTATTTTGTCTACTAGTCATTCAGTTCGATAGGCAGTTGATGTGCTATTTTGTCTACTAGTCATTCAGTTTGATAGACAGTTGATGTGCTATTTTGTCTACTAATCATTCAGTTTGATAGACATTTGATGTGCTATTTTGTCTACTAGTCATTCAGTTTGATAGACAGTTGATGTGCTATTTTGTCTACTAGTCATTCAGTTTGATAGACAGTTGATGTGCTATTTTGTCTACTAGTCATTCAGTTTGATAGACAGTTGATGTGCTATTTTGTCTACTAGTCATTCAGTTTGATAGGCAGTTGATGTGCTATTTTGTCTACTAGTCATTCAGTTTGATAGGCAGTTGATGTGTTATTTTGTCTACTAGTCATTCAGTTTGATAGGCAGTTGATGTGCTATTTTGTCTACTAGTCATTCAGTTCGATAGACAGTTGATGTGCTATTTTGTCTACTAGTCATTCAGTTCGATAGGCAGTTGATGTGCTATTTTGTCTACTAGTCATTCAGTTTGATAGACAGTTGATGTGCTATTTTGTCTACTAATCATTCAGTTTGATAGACAGTTGATGTGCTATTTTGTCTACTAGTCATTCAGTTTGATAGACAGTTGATGTGCTATTTTGTCTACTAGTCATTCAGTTTGATAGGCAGTTGATGTGCTATTTTGTCTACTAGTCATTCAGTTTGATAGGCAGTTGATGTGCTATTTTGTCTACTAGTCATTCAGTTGATAGACAGTTGATGTGCTATTTTGTCTACTAGTCATTCAGTTTGATAGGCAGTTGATGTGCTATTTTGTCTACTAGTCATTCAGTTTGATAGGCAGTTGATGTGCTATTTTGTCTACTAGTCATTCAGTTTGATAGGCAGTTGATGTGCTATTTTGTCTACTAGTCATTCAGTTTGATAGGCAGTTGATGTGCTATTTTGTCTACTAGTCATTCAGTTTGATAGGCAGTTGATGTGCTATTTTGTCTACTAGTCATTCAGTTTGATAGGCAGTTGATGTGTTATTTTGTCTACTAGTCATTCAGTTTGATAGGCAGTTGATGTGCTATTTTGTCTACTAGTCATTCAGTTTGATAGGCAGTTGATGTGCTATTTTGTCTACTAGTCATTCAGTTTGATAGGCAGTTGATGTGCTATTTTGTCTACTAGTCATTCAGTTTGATAGGCAGTTGATGTGCTATTTTGTCTACTAGTCATTCAGTTTGATAGGCAGTTGATGTGCTATTTTGTCTACTAGTCATTCAGTTTGATAGGCAGTTGATGTGCTATTTTGTCTACTAGTCATTCAGTTTGATAGGCAGTTGATGTGCTATTTTGTCTACTAGTCATTCAGTTTGATAGGCAGTTGATGTGCTATTTTGTCTACTAGTCATTCAGTTTGATAGGCAGTTGATGTGCTATTTTGTCTACTAGTCATTCAGTTTGATAGACAGTTGATGTGCTATTTTGTCTACTAGTCATTCAGTTTGATAGGCAGTTGATGTGCTATTTTGTCTACTAGTCATTCAGTTTGATAGACAGTTGATGTGCTATTTTGTCTACTAGTCATTCAGTTTGATAGGCAGTTGATGTGCTATTTTGTCTACTAGTCATTCAGTTTGATAGACAGTTGATGTGCTATTTTGTCTACTAGTCATTCAGTTTGATAGACAGTTGATGTGCTATTTTGTCTACTAGTCATTCAGTTTGATAGACAGTTGATGTGCTATTTTGTCTACTAGTCATTCAGTTCAATAGGCAGTTGATGTGCTATTTTGTCTACTAGTCATTCAGTTTGATAGGCAGTTGATGTGCTATTTTGTCTACTAGTCATTCAGTTTGATAGACAGTTGATGTGCTATTTTGTCTACTAGTAATTCAGTTTGATAGACAGTTGATGTGCTATTTTGTCTACTAGTCATTCAGTTCGATAGGCAATTGATGTGCTATTTTGTCTACTAGTCATTCAGTTCAATAGACAGTTGATGTGCTATTTTGTCTACTAGTCATTCAGTTCGATAGACAGTTGATGTGCTATTTTGTCTACTAGTAATTCAGTTTGATAGACAGTTGATGTGCTATTTTGTCTACTAGTCATTCAGTTCAATAGACAGTTGATGTGCTATTTTGTCTACTAGTCATTCAGTTCAATAGACAGTTGATGTGCTATTTTGTCTACTAGTCATTCAGTTTGATAGGCAGTTGATGTGCTATTTTGTCTACTAGTCATTCAGTTTGATAGGCAGTTGATGTGCTATTTTGTCTACTAGTCATTCAGTTTGATAGACAGTTGATGTGCTATTTTGTCTACTAGTCATTCAGTTTGATAGGCAGTTGATGTGTTATTTTGTCTACTAATCATTCAGTTTGATAGACAGTTGATGTGCTATTTTGTCTAATAATCATTCAGTTCAATAGGCAGTTGATGTGCTATTTTGTCTACTAGTCATTCAGTTCGATAGGCAGTTGTGTGCTATTTTGTCTACTAGTCATTCAGTTTGATAGACAGTTGATGTGCTATTTTGTCTACTAGTCATTCAGTTTGATAGACAGTTGATGTGCTATTTTGTCTACTAATCATTCAGTTCAATAGGCAGTTGATGTGCTATTTTGTCTACTAGTCATTCAGTTTGATAGGCAGTTGGTGTGCTATAATGTCTACTAGTCATTCAGTTTGATAGACAGTTGATGTGCTATTTTGTCTACTAGTCATTCAGTTTGATAGGCAGTTGATGTGCTATTTTGTCTACTAGTCATTCAGTTTGATAGATAGTAATGTGCTATTTTGTCTACTAGTAATTCAGTTTGATAGGCAGTTGATGTGCTATTTTGTCTACTAATCATTCAGTTTGATATACAGTTGATGTGCTATTTTGTCTACTAGTCATTCAGTTTGATAGACAGTTGATGTGCTATTGTGTCTACTAGTCATTCAGTTTGATAGACAGTTGATGTGCTATTTTGTCTACTAGTCATTCAGTTTGATAGGCAGTTGATGTGCTATTTTGTCTACTAGTCATTCAGTTTGATAGGCAGTTGATGTGCTATTTTGTCTACTAATCATTCAGTTTGATAGACAGTTGATGTGCTATTTTGTCTACTAATCATTCAGTTTGATAGACAGTTGATGTGCTATTTTGTCTACTAGTCATTCAGTTTGATAGGCAGTTGATGTGCTATTTTGTCTACTAGTCATTCAGTTTGATAGGCAGTTGATGTGCTATTTTGTCTACTAGTCATTCAGTTTGATAGGCAGTTGATGTGCTATTTTGTCTACTAGTCATTCAGTTTGATAGACAGTTGATGTGCTATTTTGTCTACTAATCATTCAGTTTGATAGACAGTTGATGTGTTATTTTGTCTACTAGTCATTCAGTTTGATAGGCAGTTGATGTGCTATTTTGTCTACTAGTCATTCAGTTTGATAGGCAGTTGATGTGCTATTTTGTCTACTAGTCATTCAGTTTGATAGACAGTTGATGTGCTATTTTGTCTACTAGTCATTCAGTTTGATAGACAGTTGATGTGCTATTTTGTCTACTAATCATTCAGTTTGATAGACAGTTGATGTGCTATTTTGTCTACTAGTCATTCAGTTTGATAGGCAGTTGATGTGCTATTTTGTCTACTAGTCATTCAGTTTGATAGGCAGTTGATGTGTTATTTTGTCTACTAGTCATTCAGTTTGATAGGCAGTTGATGTGCTATTTTGTCTACTAGTCATTCAGTTTGATAGGCAGTTGATGTGTTATTTTGTCTACTAGTCATTCAGTTTGATAGGCAGTTGATGTGCTATTTTGTCTACTAGTCATTCAGTTCGATAGACAGTTGATGTGCTATTTTGTCTACTAGTCATTCAGTTCGATAGGCAGTTGATGTGCTATTTTGTCTACTAGTCATTCAGTTTGATAGACAGTTGATGTGCTATTTTGTCTACTAATCATTCAGTTTGATAGACAGTTGATGTGCTATTTTGTCTACTAGTCATTCAGTTTGATAGGCAGTTGATGTGTTATTTTGTCTACTAGTCATTCAGTTTGATAGGCAGTTGATGTGCTATTTTGTCTACTAGTCATTCAGTTTGATAGGCAGTTGATGTGCTATTTTGTCTACTAGTCATTCAGTTTGATAGACAGTTGATGTGCTATTTTGTCTACTAGTCATTCAGTTTGATAGGCAGTTGATGTGTTATTTTGTCTACTAGTCATTCAGTTTGATAGACAGTTGATGTGCTATTTTGTCTACTAGTCATTCAGTTTGATATACAGTTGATGTGCTATTTTGTCTACTAGTCATTCAGTTTGATAGGCAGTTGATGTGCTATTTTGTCTACTAGTCATTCAGTTTGATAGGCAGTTGATGTGCTATTTTGTCTACTAGTCATTCAGTTTGATAGACAGTTGATGTGCTATTTTGTCTACTAGTCATTCAGTTTGATAGGCAGTTGATGTGCTATTTTGTCTACTAGTCATTCAGTTTGATAGATAGTAATGTGCTATTTTGTCTACTAGTCATTCAGTTTGATAGGCAGTTGATGTGCTATTTTGTCTACTAGTCATTCAGTTTGATATACAGTTGATGTGCTATTTTGTCTACTAGTCATTCAGTTTGATAGACAGTTGATGTGCTATTTTGTCTACTAGTCATTCAGTTTGATAGACAGTTGATGTGCTATTTTGTCTACTAGTCATTCAGTTTGATAGGCAGTTGATGTGCTATTTTGTCTACTAGTCATTCAGTTTGATAGGCAGTTGATGTGCTATTTTGTCTACTAGTCATTCAGTTCGATAGACAGTTGATGTGCTATTTTGTCTACTAATCATTCAGTTTGATAGACAGTTGATGTGCTATTTTGTCTACTAGTCATTCAGTTTGATAGGCAGTTGATGTGCTATTTTGTCTACTAGTCATTCAGTTTGATAGGCAGTTGATGTGCTATTTTGTCTACTAGTCATTCAGTTTGATAGGCAGTTGATGTGCTATTTTGTCTACTAGTCATTCAGTTTGATAGACAGTTGATGTGCTATTTTGTCTACTAGTCATTCAGTTTGATAGACAGTTGATGTGTTATTTTGTCTACTAGTCATTCAGTTTGATAGGCAGTTGATGTGCTATTTTGTCTACTAGTCATTCAGTTTGATAGGCAGTTGATGTGCTATTTTTTCTACTAGTCATTCAGTTTGATAGACAGTTGATGTGCTATTTTGTCTACTAGTCATTCAGTTTGATAGACAGTTGATGTGCTATTTTGTCTACTAGTCATTCAGTTTGATAGACAGTTGATGTGCTATTTTGTCTACTAGTCATTCAGTTTGATAGGCAGTTGATGTGCTATTTTGTCTACTAGTCATTCAGTTTGATAGGCAGTTGATGTGTTATTTTGTCTACTAGTCATTCAGTTTGATAGGCAGTTGATGTGCTATTTTGTCTACTAGTCATTCAGTTTGATAGGCAGTTGATGTGTTATTTTGTCTACTAGTCATTCAGTTTGATAGGCAGTTGATGTGCTATTTTGTCTACTAGTCATTCAGTTTGATAGACAGTTGATGTGCTATTTTGTCTACTAGTCATTCAGTTTGATAGGCAGTTGATGTGCTATTTTGTCTACTAGTCATTCAGTTTGATAGACAGTTGATGTGCTATTTTGTCTACTAATCATTCAGTTTGATAGACAGTTGATGTGCTATTTTGTCTACTAGTCATTCAGTTTGATAGGCAGTTGATGTGTTATTTTGTCTACTAGTCATTCAGTTTGATAGGCAGTTGATGTGCTATTTTGTCTACTAGTCATTCAGTTTGATAGGCAGTTGATGTGCTATTTTGTCTACTAGTCATTCAGTTTGATAGACAGTTGATGTGCTATTTTGTCTACTAGTCATTCAGTTTGATAGGCAGTTGATGTGCTATTTTGTCTACTAGTCATTCAGTTTGATAGACAGTTGATGTGCTATTTTGTCTACTAGTCATTCAGTTTGATAGGCAGTTGATGTGCTATTTTGTCTACTAGTCATTCAGTTTGATAGGCAGTTGATGTGCTATTTTGTCTACTAGTCATTCAGTTTGATAGACAGTTGATGTGCTATTTTGTCTACTAGTCATTCAGTTTGATAGGCAGTTGATGTGCTATTTTGTCTACTAGTCATTCAGTTTGATAGGCAGTTGATGTGCTATTTTGTCTACTAATCATTCAGTTTGATAGACAGTTGATGTGCTATTTTGTCTACTAGTCATTCAGTTTGATAGACAGTTGATGTGCTATTTTGTCTACTAGTCATTCAGTTCAATAGGCAGTTGATGTGTTATTTTGTCTACTAGTCATTCAGTTCAATAGGCAGTTGATGTGCTATTTTGTCTACTAGTAATTCAGTTTTATAGACAGTTGATGTGCTATTTTGTCTACTAATCATTCAGTTTGATAGACAGTTGATGTGCTATTTTGTCTACTAATCATTCAGTTTGATATGCAGTTGATGTGTTATTTTGTCTACTAGTCATTCAGTTTGATAGGCAGTTTATGTGCTATTTTGTCTACTAGTCATTCAGTTTGATAGACAGTTGATGTGCTATTTTGTCTACTAGTATTCAGTTTGATAGGCAGTTGATGTGTTTTTTGTCTACTAGTCATTCAGTTTGATAGCCAGTTGATGTGCTATTTTGTCTACTAGTCATTCAGTTCAATAGACAGTTGATGTGCTATTTTGTCTACTAGTCATTCAGTTCGATAGACAGTTGATGTGCTATTTTGTCTACTAGTAATTCAGTTTGATAGACAGTTGATGTGCTATTTTGTCTACTAGTCATTCAGTTCAATAGACAGTTGATGTGCTATTTTGTCTACTAGTCATTCAGTTCAATAGACAGTTGATGTGCTATTTTGTCTACTAGTCATTCAGTTTGATAGGCAGTTGATGTGCTATTTTGTCTACTAGTCATTCAGTTTGATAGGCAGTTGATGTGCTATTTTGTCTACTAGTCATTCAGTTTGATAGACAGTTGATGTGCTATTTTGTCTACTAGTCATTCAGTTTGATAGGCAGTTGATGTGTTATTTTGTCTACTAATCATTCAGTTTGATAGACAGTTGATGTGCTATTTTGTCTACTAATCATTCAGTTCAATAGGCAGTTGATGTGCTATTTTGTCTACTAGTATTCAGTTCGATAGGCAGTTGGTGTGCTATTTTGTCTACTAGTCATTCAGTTTGATAGACAGTTGATGTGCTATTTTGTCTACTAGTCATTCAGTTTGATAGACAGTTGATGTGCTATTTTGTCTACTAATCATTCAGTTCAATAGGCAGTTGATGTGCTATTTTGTCTACTAGTCATTCAGTTTGATAGGCAGTTGATGTGCTATTTTGTCTACAAGTCATTCAGTTTGATAGACAGTTGATGTGCTATTTTGTCTACTAGTCATTCAGTTTGATAGACAGTTGATGTACTATTTTGTCTACTAGTCATTCAGTTTGATAGATAGTAATGTGCTATTTTGTCTACTAGTCATTCAGTTTGATAGGCAGTTGATGTGCTATTTTGTCTACTAATCATTCAGTTTGATAGACAGTTGATGTGCTATTTTGTCTACTAGTCATTCAGTTTGATAGACAGTTGATGTGCTATTTGTCTACTAATCATTCAGTTTGATAGACAGTTGATGTGCTATTTTGTCTACTAGTCATTCAGTTTGATAGGCAGTTGATGTGCTATTTTGTCTACTAGTCATTCAGTTTGATAGACAGTTGATGTGCTATTTTGTCTACTAATCATTCAGTTTGATAGACAGTTGATGTGCTATTTTGTCTACTAATCATTCAGTTTGATATGCAGTTGATGTGCTATTTTGTCTACTAGTCATTCAGTTTGATAGGCAGTTGATGTGCTATTTTGTCTACTAGTCATTCAGTTTGATAGACAGTTGATGTGCTTTTTTGTCTACTAGTCATTCAGTTTGATAGGCAGTTGATGTGTTTTTTGTCTACTAGTCATTCAGTTTGATAGCCAGTTGATGTGCTATTTTGTCTACTAGTCATTCAGTTCGATAGGCAGTTGATGTGCTATTTTGTCTACTAGTCATTCAGTTCGATAGACAGTTGATGTGCTATTTTGTCTACTAGTCATTCAGTTTGATAGACAGTTGATGTGCTATTTTGTCTACTAGTCATTCAGTTTGATAGACAGTTGATGTGCTATTTTGTCTACTAGTCATTCAGTTCATAGACAGTTGATGTGCTATTTTGTCTACTAGTCATTCAGTTTGATAGGCAGTTGATGTGCTATTTTGTCTACTAGTCATTCAGTTTGATAGGCAGTTGATGTGCTATTTTGTCTACTAGTCATTCAGTTTGATAGACAGTTGATGTGCTATTTTGTCTACTAGTCATTCAGTTTGATAGGCAGTTGATGTGTTATTTTGTCTACTAATCATTCAGTTTGATAGACAGTTGATGTGCTATTTTGTCTACTAATCATTCAGTTCAATAGGCAGTTGATGTGCTATTTTGTCTACTAGTATTCAGTTCGATAGGCAGTTGATGTGCTATTTTGTCTACTAGTCATTCAGTTTGATAGACAGTTGATGTGCTATTTTGTCTACTAGTCATTCAGTTTGATAGACAGTTGATGTGCTATTTTGTCTACTAATCATTCAGTTCAATAGGCAGTTGATGTGCTATTTTGTCTACTAGTCATTCAGTTTGATAGGCAGTTGATGTGCTATTTTGTCTACTAGTCATTCAGTTTGATAGACAGTTGATGTGCTATTTTGTCTACTAGTCATTCAGTTTGATAGACAGTTGATGTGCTATTTTGTCTACTAGTCATTCAGTTTGATAGATAGTGATGTGCTATTTTGTCTACTAGTCATTCAGTTTGATAGGCAGTTGATGTGCTATTTTGTCTACTAATCATTCAGTTTGATATACAGTTGATGTGCTATTTTGTCTACTAGTCATTCAGTTTGATAGACAGTTGATGTGCTATTTTGTCTACTAGTCATTCACTTTGATAGACAGTTGATGTGCTATTTTGTCTACTAGTCATTCAGTTTGATAGGCAGTTGATGTGCTATTTTGTCTACTAGTCATTCAGTTTGATAGACAGTTGATGTGCTATTTTGTCTACTAATCATTCAGTTTGATAGACAGTTGATGTGCTATTTTGTCTACTAGTCATTCAGTTTGATAGGCAGTTGATGTGCTATTTTGTCTACTAGTCATTCAGTTTGATAGGCAGTTGATGTGCTATTTTGTCTACTAGTCATTCAGTTTGATAGGCAGTTGATGTGCTATTTTGTCTACTAGTCATTCAGTTTGATAGACAGTTGATGTGCTATTTTGTCTACTATCATTCAGTTTGATAGACAGTTGATGTGCTATTTTGTCTACTAGTCATTCAGTTTGATAGGCAGTTGATGTGTTATTTTGTCTACTAGTCATTCAGTTTGATAGGCAGTTGATGTGCTATTTTGTCTACTAGTCATTCAGTTTGATAGGCAGTTGATGTGCTATTTTGTCTACTAGTCATTCAGTTTGATAGGCAGTTGATGTGCTATTTTGTCTACTAGTCATTCAGTTTGATAGACAGTTGATGTGCTATTTTGTCTACTAGTCATTCAGTTTGATAGGCAGTTGATGTGCTATTTTGTCTACTAGTCATTCAGTTTGATAGGCAGTTGATGTGCTATTTTGTCTACTAGTCATTCAGTTTGATATACAGTTGATGTGCTATTTTGTCTACTAGTCATTCAGTTTGATAGACAGTTGATGTGCTATTTTGTCTACTAATCATTCAGTTTGATAGACAGTTGATGTGCTATTTTGTCTACTAGTCATTCAGTTTGATAGGCAGTTGATGTGCTATTTTGTCTACTAATCATTCAGTTTGATAGACAGTTGATGTGCTATTTTGTCTACTAGTCATTCAGTTTGATAGGCAGTTGATGTGCTATTTTGTCTACTAGTAATTCAGTTTGATAGGCAGTTGATGTGCTATTTTGTCTACTAATCATTCAGTTTGATAGACAGTTGATGTGCTATTTTGTCTACTAATCATTCAGTTTGATATGCAGTTGATGTGTTATTTTGTCTACTAGTCATTCAGTTTGATCGGCAGTTGATGTGCTATTTTGTCTACTAGTCATTCAGTTTGATAGACAGTTGATGTGCTATTTTGTCTACTAGTAATTCAGTTTGGTAGGCAGTTGATGTGTTTTTTTGTCTACTAGTCATTCAGTTTGATAGCCAGTTGATGTGCTATTTTGTCTACTAGTCATTCAGTTCAATAGACAGTTGATGTGCTATTTTGTCTACTAGTCATTCAGTTCGATAGACAGTTGATGTGCTATTTTGTCTACTAGTAATTCAGTTTGATAGACAGTTGATGTGCTATTTTGTCTACTAGTCATTCAGTTCAATAGACAGTTGATGTGCTATTTTGTCTACTAGTCATTCAGTTCAATAGACAGTTGATGTGCTATTTTGTCTACTAGTCATTCAGTTTGATAGGCAGTTGATGTGCTATTTTGTCTACTAGTCATTCAGTTTGATAGGCAGTTGATGTTCTATTTTGTCTACTAGTCATTCAGTTTGATAGACAGTTGATGTGCTATTTTGTCTACTAGTCATTCAGTTTGATAGGCAGTTGATGTGTTATTTTGTCTACTAATCATTCAGTTTGATAGACAGTTGATGTGCTATTTTGTCTAATAATCATTCAGTTCAATAGGCAGTTGATGTGCTATTTTGTCTACTAGGTATTCAGTTCGATAGGCAGTTGGTGTGCTATTTTGTCTACTAGTCATTCAGTTTGATAGACAGTTGATGTGCTATTTTGTCTACTAGTCATTCAGTTTGATAGACAGTTGATGTGCTATTTTGTCTACTAATCATTCAGTTCAATAGGCAGTTGATGTGCTATTTTGTCTACTAGTCATTCAGTTTGATAGGCAGTTGGTGTGCTATAATGTCTACAAGTCATTCAGTTTGATAGACAGTTGATGTGCTATTTTGTCTACTAGTCATTCAGTTTGATAGACAGTTGATGTACTATTTTGTCTACTAGTCATTCAGTTTGATAGATAGTAATGTGCTATTTTGTCTACTAGTAATTCAGTTTGATAGGCAGTTGATGTGCTATTTTGTCTACTAATCATTAAGTTTGATATACAGTTGATGTGCTATTTTGTCTACTAGTCATTCAGTTTGATAGACAGTTGATGTGCTATTGTGTCTACTAATCACTCACTTTGATAGACAGTTGATGTGCTATTTTGTCTACTAGTCATTCAGTTTGATAGGCAGTTGATGTGCTATTTTGTCTACTAGTCATTCAGTTTGATAGGCAGTTGATTCGCTATTTTGTCTACTAATCATTCAGTTTGATAGACAGTTGATGTGCTATTTTGTCTACTAATCATTCAGTTTGATAGACAGTTGATGTGCTATTTTGTCTACTAGTCATTCAGTTTGATAGGCAGTTGATGTGCTATTTTGTCTACTAGTCATTCAGTTTGATAGGCAGTTGATGTGCTATTTTGTCTACTAGTCATTCAGTTCGATAGGCAGTTGATGTGCTATTTTGTCTACTAGTCATTCAGTTTGATAGACAGTTGATGTGCTATTTTGTCTACTAATCATTCAGTTTGATAGACAGTTGATGTGTTATTTTGTCTACTAGTCATTCAGTTTGATAGGCAGTTGATGTGCTATTTTGTCTACTAGTCATTCAGTTTGATAGGCAGTTGATGTGCTATTTTGTCTACTAGTCATTCAGTTTGATAGACAGTTGATGTGCTATTTTGTCTACTAGTCATTCAGTTTGATAGACAGTTGATGTGCTATTTTTTCTACTAATCATTCAGTTTGATAGACAGTTGATGTGCTATTTTGTCTACTAGTCATTCAGTTTTATCGGCAGTTGATGTGCTATTTTGTCTACTAGTCATTCAGTTTGATAGGCAGTTGATGTGTTATTTTGTCTACTAGTCATTCAGTTTGATAGGCAGTTGATGTGCTATTTTGTCTACTAGTCATTCAGTTTGATAGGCAGTTGATGTGTTATTTTGTCTACTAGTCATTCAGTTTGATAGGCAGTTGATGTGCTATTTTGTCTACTAGTCATTCAGTTCGATAGACAGTTGATGTGCTATTTTGTCAACTAGTCATTCAGTTCGATAGGCAGTTGATGTGCTATTTTGTCTACTAGTCATTCAGTTTGATAGACAGTTGATGTGCTATTTTGTCTACAAATCATTCAGTTTGATAGACATTTGATGTGCTATTTTGTCTACTAGTCATTCAGTTTGATAGACAGTTGATGTGCTATTTTGTCTACTAGTCATTCAGTTTGATAGACAGTTGATGTGCTATTTTGTCTACTAGTCATTCAGTTTGATAGGCAGTTGATGTGCTATTTTGTCTACTAGTCATTCAGTTTGATAGGCAGTTGATGTGCTATTTTGTCTACTAATCATTCAGTTTGATAGACAGTTGATGTGCTATTTTGTCTACTAGTCATTCAGTTTGATAGACAGTTGATGTGCTATTTTGTCTACTAGTCATTCAGTTCAATAGGCAGTTGATGTGTTATTTTGTCTACTAGTCATTCAGTTCAATAGGCAGTTGATGTGCTATTTTGTCTACTAGTAATTCAGTTTATAGACAGTTGATGTGCTATTTTGTCTACTAATCATTCAGTTTGATAGACAGTTGATGTGCTATTTTGTCTACTAATCATTCAGTTTGATATGCAGTTGATGTGTTATTTTGTCTACTAGTCATTCAGTTTGATCGGCAGTTGATGTGCTATTTTGTCTACTAGTCATTCAGTTTGATAGACAGTTGATGTGCTATTTTGTCTACTAGTAATTCAGTTTGGTAGGCAGTTGATGTGTTTTTTTGTCTACTAGTCATTCAGTTTGATAGCCAGTTGATGTGCTATTTTGTCTACTAGTCATTCAGTTCAATAGACAGTTGATGTGCTATTTTGTCTACTAGTCATTCAGTTCGATAGACAGTTGATGTGCTATTTTGTCTACTAGTAATTCAGTTTGATAGACAGTTGATGTGCTATTTTGTCTACTAGTCATTCAGTTCGATAGACAGTTGATGTGCTATTTTGTCTACTAGTAATTCAGTTTGATAGACAGTTGATGTGCTATTTTGTCTACTAGTCATTCAGTTCAATAGACAGTTGATGTGCTATTTTGTCTACTAGTCATTCAGTTTGATAGGCAGTTGATGTGCTATTTTGTCTACTAGTCATTCAGTTTGATAGGCAGTTGATGTTCTATTTTGTCTACTAGTCATTCAGTTTGATAGACAGTTGATGTGCTATTTTGTCTACTAGTCATTCAGTTTGATAGGCAGTTGATGTGTTATTTTGTCTACTAATCATTCAGTTTGATAGACAGTTGATGTGCTATTTTGTCTAATAATCATTCAGTTCAATAGGCAGTTGATGTGCTATTTTGTCTACTAGGTATTCAGTTCGATAGGCAGTTGGTGTGCTATTTTGTCTACTAGTCATTCAGTTTGATAGACAGTTGATGTGCTATTTTGTCTACTAGTCATTCAGTTTGATAGACAGTTGATGTGCTATTTTGTCTACTAATCATTCAGTTCAATAGGCAGTTGATGTGCTATTTTGTCTACTAGTCATTCAGTTTGATAGGCAGTTGGTGTGCTATAATGTCTACAAGTCATTCAGTTTGATAGACAGTTGATGTGCTATTTTGTCTACTAGTCATTCAGTTTGATAGACAGTTGATGTACTATTTTGTCTACTAGTCATTCAGTTTGATAGATAGTAATGTGCTATTTTGTCTACTAGTAATTCAGTTTGATAGGCAGTTGATGTGCTATTTTGTCTACTAATCATTAAGTTTGATATACAGTTGATGTGCTATTTTGTCTACTAGTCATTCAGTTTGATAGACAGTTGATGTGCTATTGTGTCTACTAATCACTCACTTTGATAGACAGTTGATGTGCTATTTTGTCTACTAGTCATTCAGTTTGATAGGCAGTTGATGTGCTATTTTGTCTACTAGTCATTCAGTTTGATAGGCAGTTGATGTGCTATTTTGTCTACTAATCATTCAGTTTGATAGACAGTTGATGTGCTATTTTGTCTACTAATCATTCAGTTTGATAGACAGTTGATGTGCTATTTTGTCTACTAGTCATTCAGTTTGATAGGCAGTTGATGTGCTATTTTGTCTACTAGTCATTCAGTTTGATAGGCAGTTGATGTGCTATTTTGTCTACTAGTCATTCAGTTTGATAGACAGTTGATGTGCTATTTTGTCTACTAGTCATTCAGTTTGATAGACAGTTGATGTGCTATTTTGTCTACTAGTCATTCAGTTCAATAGACAGTTGATGTGTTATTTTGTCTACTAGTCATTCAGTTTGATAGACAGTTGATGTGCTATTTTGTCTACTAGTCATTCAGTTTGATAGACAGTTGATGTGCTATTTTGTCTACTAGTCATTCAGTTTGATAGACAGTTGATGTGCTATTTTGTCTACTAGTCATTCAGTTCAATAGACAGTTGATGTGCTATTTTGTCTACTAGTCATTCAGTTTGATAGGCAGTTGATGTGCTATTTTGTCTACTAGTCATTCAGTTTGATAGGCAGTTGATGTTCTATTTTGTCTACTAGTCATTCAGTTTGATAGACAGTTGATGTGCTATTTTGTCTACTAGTCATTCAGTTTGATAGGCAGTTGATGTGTTATTTTGTCTACTAATCATTCAGTTTGATAGACAGTTGATGTGCTATTTTGTCTACTAGTCATTCAGTTTGATAGACAGTTGATGTGCTATTTTGTCTACTAGGTATTCAGTTCGATAGGCAGTTGGTGTGCTATTTTGTCTACTAGTCATTCAGTTTGATAGACAGTTGATGTGCTATTTTGTCTACTAGTCATTCAGTTTGATAGACAGTTGATGTGCTATTTTGTCTACTAATCATTCAGTTCAATAGGCAGTTGATGTGCTATTTTGTCTACTAGTCATTCAGTTTGATAGGCAGTTGGTGTGCTATAATGTCTACAAGTCATTCAGTTTGATAGACAGTTGATGTGCTATTTTGTCTACTAGTCATTCAGTTTGATAGACAGTTGATGTACTATTTTGTCTACTAGTCATTCAGTTTGATAGATAGTAATGTGCTATTTTGTCTACTAGTCATTCAGTTTGATAGGCAGTTGATGTGCTATTTTGTCTACTAATCATTCAGTTTGATATACAGTTGATGTGCTATTTTGTCTACTAGTCATTCAGTTTGATAGACAGTTGATGTGCTATTTTGTCTACTAGTCATTCAGTTTGATAGACAGTTGATGTGCTATTTTGTCTACTAGTCATTCAGTTTGATAGGCAGTTGATGTGCTATTTTGTCTACTAGTCATTCAGTTTGATAGGCAGTTGATGTGCTATTTTGTCTACTAATCATTCAGTTTGATAGACAGTTGATGTGCTATTTTGTCTACTAATCATTCAGTTTGATAGACAGTTGATGTGCTATTTTGTCTACTAGTCATTCAGTTTGATAGGCAGTTGATGTGCTATTTTGTCTACTAGTCATTCAGTTTGATAGGCAGTTGATGTGCTATTTTGTCTACTAGTCATTCAGTTCGATAGGCAGTTGATGTGCTATTTTGTCTACTAGTCATTCAGTTTGATAGGCAGTTGATGTGTATTTTGTCTACTAGTCATTCAGTTTGATAGGCAGTTGATGTGCTATTTTGTCTACTAGTCATTCAGTTCGATAGACAGTTGATGTGCTATTTTGTCTACTAGTCATTCAGTTTGATAGGCAGTTGATGTGCTATTTTGTCTACTAGTCATTCAGTTTGATAGACAGTTGATGTGCTATTTTGTCTACTAATCATTCAGTTTGATAGACATTTGATGTGCTATTTTGTCTACTAGTCATTCAGTTTGATAGACAGTTGATGTGCTATTTTGTCTACTAGTCATTCAGTTTGATAGACAGTTGATGTGCTATTTTGTCAACTAGTCATTCAGTTTGATAGGCAGTTGATGTGCTATTTTGTCTACTAGTCATTCAGTTTGATAGGCAGTTGATGTGCTATTTTGTCTACTAATCATTCAGTTTGATAGACAGTTGATGTGCTATTTTGTCTACTAGTCATTCAGTTTGATAGACAGTTGATGTGCTATTTTGTCTACTAGTCATTCAGTTCAATAGGCAGTTGATGTGTTATTTTGTCTACTAGTCATTCAGTTCAATAGGCAGTTGATGTGCTATTTTGTCTACTAGTAATTCAGTTTTATAGACAGTTGATGTGCTATTTTGTCTACTAATCATTCAGTTTGATAGACAGTTGATGTGCTATTTTGTCTACTAATCATTCAGTTTGATATGCAGTTGATGTGTTATTTTGTCTACTAGTCATTCAGTTTGATCGGCAGTTTATGTGCTATTTTGTCTACTAGTCATTCAGTTTGATAGACAGTTGATGTGCTATTTTGTCTACTAGTAATTCAGTTTGGTAGGCAGTTGATGTGTTTTTTTGTCTACTAGTCATTCAGTTTGATAGCCAGTTGATGTGCTATTTTGTCTACTAGTCATTCAGTTCAATAGACAGTTGATGTGCTATTTTGTCTACTAGTCATTCAGTTCGATAGACAGTTGATGTGCTATTTTGTCTACTAGTAATTCAGTTTGATAGACAGTTGATGTGCTATTTTGTCTACTAGTCATTCAGTTCGATAGACAGTTGATGTGCTATTTTGTCTACTAGTAATTCAGTTTGATAGACAGTTGATGTGCTATTTTGTCTACTAGTCATTCAGTTCAATAGACAGTTGATGTGC
This sequence comes from Megaustenia siamemsis, assembly GCA_032433765.1. Classification (NCBI taxonomy): domain Eukaryota; kingdom Metazoa; phylum Mollusca; class Gastropoda; order Stylommatophora; family Ariophantidae; genus Megaustenia; species Megaustenia siamemsis. Next base: position 43,289,459 of record JAVIAB010000091.1, on the reverse strand, counting down.
TATTTTGTCTACTAGTCATTCAGTTTGATAGGCAGTTGATGTGCTATTTTGTCTACTAGTCATTCAGTTTGATAGGCAGTTGATGTCTATTTTGTCTACTAGTCATTCAGTTTGATAGACAGTTGATGTGCTATTTTGTCTACTAGTCATTCAGTTTGATAGGCAGTTGATGTGTTATTTTGTCTACTAATCATTCAGTTTGATAGACAGTTGATGTGCTATTTTGTCTAATAATCATTCAGTTCAATAGGCAGTTGATGTGCTATTTTGTCTACTAGGTATTCAGTTCGATAGGCAGTTGGTGTGCTATTTTGTCTACTAGTCATTCAGTTTGATAGACAGTTGATGTGCTATTTTGTCTACTAGTCATTCAGTTTGATAGACAGTTGATGTGCTATTTTGTCTACTAATCATTCAGTTCAATAGGCAGTTGATGTGCTATTTTGTCTACTAGTCATTCAGTTTGATAGGCAGTTGGTGTGCTATAATGTCTACAAGTCATTCAGTTTGATAGACAGTTGATGTGCTATTTTGTCTACTAGTCATTCAGTTTGATAGACAGTTGATGTACTATTTTGTCTACTAGTCATTCAGTTTGATAGATAGTAATGTGCTATTTTGTCTACTAGTCATTCAGTTTGATAGGCAGTTGATGTGCTATTTTGTCTACTAATCATTAAGTTTGATATACAGTTGATGTGCTATTTTGTCTACTAGTCATTCAGTTTGATAGACAGTTGATGTGCTATTGTGTCTACTAATCACTCACTTTGATAGACAGTTGATGTGCTATTTTGTCTACTAGTCATTCAGTTTGATAGGCAGTTGATGTGCTATTTTGTCTACTAGTCATTCAGTTTGATAGGCAGTTGATGTGCTATTTTGTCTACTAATCATTCAGTTTGATAGACAGTTGATGTGCTATTTTGTCTACTAATCATTCAGTTTGATAGACAGTTGATGTGCTATTTTGTCTACTAGTCATTCAGTTTGATAGGCAGTTGATGTGCTATTTTGTCTACTAGTCATTCAGTTTGATAGGCAGTTGATGTGCTATTTTGTCTACTAGTCATTCAGTTCGATAGGCAGTTGATGTGCTATTTTGTCTACTAGTCATTCAGTTTGATAGACAGTTGATGTGCTATTTTGTCTACTAATCATTCAGTTTGATAGACAGTTGATGTGTTATTTTGTCTACTAGTCATTCAGTTTGATAGGCAGTTGATGTGCTATTTTGTCTACTAGTCATTCAGTTAGATAGGCAGTTGATGTGCTATTTTGTCTACTAGTCATTCAGTTTGATAGACAGTTGATGTGCTATTTTGTCTACTAGTCATTCAGTTTGATAGACAGTTGATGTGCTATTTTGTCTACTAATCATTCAGTTTGATAGGCAGTTGATGTGCTATTTTGTCTACTAGTCATTCAGTTTTATCGGCAGTTGATGTGCTATTTTGTCTACTAGTCATTCAGTTTGATAGGCAGTTGATGTGTTATTTTGTCTACTAGTCATTCAGTTTGATAGGCAGTTGATGTGCTATTTTGTCTACTAGTCATTCAGTTTGATAGGCAGTTGATGTGTTATTTTGTCTACTAGTCATTCAGTTTGATAGGCAGTTGATGTGCTATTTTGTCTACTAGTCATTCAGTTCGATAGACAGTTGATGTGCTATTTTGTCAACTAGTCATTCAGTTCGATAGGCAGTTGATGTGCTATTTTGTCTACTAGTCATTCAGTTTGATAGACAGTTGATGTGCTATTTTGTCTACAAATCATTCAGTTTGATAGACATTTGATGTGCTATTTTGTCTACTAGTCATTCAGTTTGATAGACAGTTGATGTGCTATTTTGTCTACTAGTCATTCAGTTTGATAGACAGTTGATGTGCTATTTTGTCTACTAGTCATTCAGTTTGATAGACAGTTGATGTGCTATTTTGTCTACTAGTCATTCAGTTCAATAGGCAGTTGATGTGCTATTTTGTCTACTAGTCATTCAGTTTGATAGGCAGTTGATGTGCTATTTTGTCTACTAGTCATTCAGTTTGATAGGCAGTTGATGTGCTATTTTGTCTACTAGTCATTCAGTTCGATAGACAGTTGATGTGCTATTTTGTCTACTAGTCATTCAGTTCGATAGGCAGTTGATGTGCTATTTTGTCTACTAGTCATTCAGTTTGATAGACAGTTGATGTGCTATTTTGTCTACTAATCATTCAGTTTGATAGACAGTTGATGTGCTATTTTGTCTACTAGTCATTCAGTTTGATAGACAGTTGATGTGCTATTTTGTCTACTAGTCATTCAGTTTGATAGGCAGTTGATGTGCTATTTTGTCTACTAGTCATTCAGTTGATAGGCAGTTGATGTGCTATTTTGTCTACTAGTCATTCAGTTTCATAGACAGTTGATGTGCTATTTTGTCTACTAGTCATTCAGTTCGATAGGCAGTTGATGTGCTATTTTGTCTACTAGTCATTCAGTTTGATAGGCAGTTGATGTGCTATTTTGTCTACTAGTCATTCAGTTTGATAGGCAGTTGATGTGCTATTTTGTCTACTAGTCATTCAGTTTGATAGGCAGTTGATGTGTTATTTTGTCTACTAGTCATTCAGTTTGATAGGCAGTTGATGTGCTATTTTGTCTACTAGTCATTCAGTTTGATAGGCAGTTGATGTGCTATTTTGTCTACTAGTCATTCAGTTTGATAGGCAGTTGATGTGCTATTTTGTCTACTAGTCATTCAGTTTGATAGGCAGTTGATGTGCTATTTTGTCTACTAGTCATTCAGTTTGATAGGCAGTTGATGTGCTATTTTGTCTACTAGTCATTCAGTTTGATAGGCAGTTGATGTGCTATTTTGTCTACTAGTCATTCAGTTTGATAGGCAGTTGATGTGCTATTTTGTCTACTAGTCATTCAGTTTGATAGGCAGTTGATGTGCTATTTTGTCTACTAGTCATTCAGTTTGATAGGCAGTTGATGTGCTATTTTGTCTACTAGTCATTCAGTTTGATAGGCAGTTGATGTGCTATTTTGTCTACTAGTCATTCAGTTTGATAGGCAGTTGATGTGCTATTTTGTCTACTAGTCATTCAGTTTGATAGACAGTTGATGTGCTATTTTGTCTACTAGTCATTCAGTTTGATAGGCAGTTGATGTGCTATTTTGTCTACTAGTCATTCAGTTTGATAGACAGTTGATGTGCTATTTTGTCTACTAGTCATTCAGTTTGATAGGCAGTTGATGTGCTATTTTGTCTACTAGTCATTCAGTTCAATAGACAGTTGATGTGCTATTTTGTCTACTAGTCATTCAGTTCGATAGACAGTTGATGTGCTATTTTGTCTACTAGTCATTCAGTTTGATAGACAGTTGATGTGCTATTTTGTCTACTAGTCATTCAGTTCAATAGGCAGTTGATGTGCTATTTTGTCTACTAGTCATTCAGTTTGATAGGCAGTTTATGTGCTATTTTGTCTACTAGTCATTCAGTTTGATAGACAGTTGATGTGCTATTTTGTCTACTAGTCATTCAGTTTGATAGACAGTTGATGTGCTATTTTGTCTACTAGTCATTCAGTTCGATAGGCAGTTGATGTGCTATTTTGTCTACTAGTCATTCAGTTTGATAGACAGTTGATGTGCTATTTTGTCTACTAGTCATTCAGTTCGATAGACAGTTGATGTGCTATTTTGTCTACTAGTCATTCAGTTTGATAGACAGTTGATGTGCTATTTTGTCTACTAGCCATTCAGTTCAATAGACAGTTGATGTGCTATTTTGTCTACTAGTCATTCAGTTCAATAGACAGTTGATGTGCTATTTTGTCTACTAGTCATTCAGTTTGATAGGCAGTTGATGTGCTATTTTGTCTACTAGTCATTCAGTTTGATAGGCAGTTGATGTGCTATTTTGTCTACTAGTCATTCAGTTTGATAGACAGTTGATGTGCTATTTTGTCTACTAGTCATTCAGTTTGATAGGCAGTTGATGTGTTATTTTGTCTACTAATCATTCAGTTTGATAGACAGTTGATGTGCTATTTTGTCTACTAATCATTCAGTTCAATAGGCAGTTGATGTGCTATTTTGTCTACTAGTCATTCAGTTCGATAGGCAGTTGATGTGCTATTTTGTCTACTAGTCATTCAGTTTGATAGACAGTTGATGTGCTATTTTGTCTACTAGTCATTCAGTTTGATAGACAGTTGATGTGCTATTTTGTCTACTAATCATTCAGTTCAATAGGCAGTTGATGTGCTATTTTGTCTACTAGTCATTCAGTTTGATAGGCAGTTGGTGTGCTATAATGTCTACTAGTCATTCAGTTTGATAGACAGTTGATGTGCTATTTTGTCTACTAGTCATTCAGTTTGATAGGCAGTTGATGTACTATTTTGTCTACTAGTCATTCAGTTTGATAGATAGTAATGTGCTATTTTGTCTACTAGTAATTCAGTTTGATAGGCAGTTGATGTGCTATTTTGTCTACTAATCATTCAGTTTGATATACAGTTGATGTGCTATTTTGTCTACTAGTCATTCAGTTTGATAGACAGTTGATGTGCTATTGTGTCTACTAGTCATTCAGTTTGATAGACAGTTGATGTGCTATTTTGTCTACTAGTCATTCAGTTTGATAGGCAGTTGATGTGCTATTTTGTCTACTAGTCATTCAGTTTGATAGGCAGTTGATGTGCTATTTTGTCTACTAATCATTCAGTTTGATAGACAGTTGATGTGCTATTTTGTCTACTAATCATTCAGTTTGATAGACAGTTGATGTGCTATTTTGTCTACTAGTCATTCAGTTTGATAGGCAGTTGATGTGCTATTTTGTCTACTAGTCATTCAGTTTGATAGGCAGTTGATGTGCTATTTTGTCTACTAGTCATTCAGTTCGATAGGCAGTTGATGTGCTATTTTGTCTACTAGTCATTCAGTTTGATAGACAGTTGATGTGCTATTTTGTCTACTAATCATTCAGTTTGATAGACAGTTGATGTGTTATTTTGTCTACTAGTCATTCAGTTTGATAGGCAGTTGATGTGCTATTTTGTTTACTAGTCATTCAGTTTGATAGGCAGTTGATGTGCTATTTTTTCTACTAGTCATTCAGTTTGATAGACAGTTGATGTGCTATTTTGTCTACTAGTCATTCAGTTTGATAGACAGTTGATGTGCTATTTTGTCTACTAATCATTCAGTTTGATAGACAGTTGATGTGCTATTTTGTCTACTAGTCATTCAGTTTGATAGGCAGTTGATGTGCTATTTTGTCTACTAGTCATTCAGTTTGATAGGCAGTTGATGTGTTATTTTGTCTACTAGTCATTCAGTTTGATAGGCAGTTGATGTGCTATTTTGTCTACTAGTCATTCAGTTTGATAGGCAGTTGATGTGTTATTTTGTCTACTAGTCATTCAGTTTGATAGGCAGTTGATGTGCTATTTTGTCTACTAGTCATTCAGTTCGATAGACAGTTGATGTGCTATTTTGTCAACTAGTCATTCAGTTCGATAGGCAGTTGATGTGCTATTTTGTCTACTAGTCATTCAGTTTGATAGATAGTTGATGTGCTATTTTGTCTACAAATCATTCAGTTTGATAGACAGTTGATGTGCTATTTTGTCTACTAGTCATTCAGTTTGATAGGCAGTTGATGTGTTATTTTGTCTACTAGTCATTCAGTTTGATAGGCAGTTGATGTGCTATTTTGTCTACTAGTCATTCAGTTTGATAGGCAGTTGATGTGCTATTTTATCTACTAGTAATTCAGTTTGATAGACAGTTGATGTGCTATTTTGTCTACTAGTAATTCAGTTTGATAGGCAGTTGATGTGTTGTTTTGTCTACTAGTAATTCAGCTTGATAGACAGTTGATGTGCTATTTTGTCTACTAGTCATTCAGTTTGATATACAGTTGATGTGCTATTTTGTCTACTAGTCATTCAGTTTGATAGGCAGTTGATGTGCTATTTTGTCTAAGAGTCATTCAGTTTGATAGGCAGTTGGTGTGCTATAATGTCTACTAGTCATTCAGTTTGATAGACAGTTGATGTGCTATTTTGTCTACTAGTCATTCAGTTTGATAGGCAGTTGATGTGCTATTTTGTCTACTAGTCATTCAGTTTGATAGATAGTAATGTGCTATTTTGTCTACTAGTAATTCAGTTTGATAGGCAGTTGATGTGCTATTTTGTCTACTAATCATTAAGTTTGATATACAGTTGATGTGCTATTTTGTCTACTAGTCATTCAGTTTGATAGACAGTTGATGTGCTATTGTGTCTACTAGTCATTCAGTTTGATAGACAGTTGATGTGCTATTTTGTCTACTAGTCATTCAGTTTGATAGGCAGTTGATGTGCTATTTTGTCTACTAGTCATTCAGTTTGATAGGCAGTTGATGTGCTATTTTGTCTACTAGTCATTCAGTTCGATAGACAGTTGATGTGCTATTTTGTCTACTAATCATTCAGTTTGATAGACAGTTGATGTGCTATTTTGTCTACTAGTCATTCAGTTTGATAGGCAGTTGATGTGCTATTTTGTCTACTAGTCATTCAGTTTGATAGGCAGTTGATGTGCTATTTTGTCTACTAGTCATTCAGTTCGATAGGCAGTTGATGTGCTATTTTGTCTACTAGTCATTCAGTTTGATAGACAGTTGATGTGCTATTTTGTCTACTAATCATTCAGTTTGATAGACAGTTGATGTGTTATTTTGTCTACTAGTCATTCAGTTTGATAGGCAGTTGATGTGCTATTTTGTCTACTAGTCATTCAGTTTGATAGGCAGTTGATGTGCTATTTTTTCTACTAGTCATTCAGTTTGATAGACAGTTGATGTGCTATTTTGTCTACTAGTCATTCAGTTTGATAGACAGTTGATGTGCTATTTTGTCTACTAATCATTCAGTTTGATAGACAGTTGATGTGCTATTTTGTCTACTAGTCATTCAGTTTGATAGGCAGTTGATGTGCTATTTTGTCTACTAGTCATTCAGTTTGATAGGCAGTTGATGTGTTATTTTGTCTACTAGTCATTCAGTTTGATAGGCAGTTGATGTGCTATTTTGTCTACTAGTCATTCAGTTTGATAGGCAGTTGATGTGTTATTTTGTCTACTAGTCATTCAGTTTGATAGGCAGTTGATGTGCTATTTTGTCTACTAGTCATTCAGTTCGATAGACAGTTGATGTGCTATTTTGTCAACTAGTCATTCAGTTCGATAGGCAGTTGATGTGCTATTTTGTCTACTAGTCATTCAGTTTGATAGATAGTTGATGTGCTATTTTGTCTACAAATCATTCAGTTTGATAGACAGTTGATGTGCTATTTTGTCTACTAGTCATTCAGTTTGATAGGCAGTTGATGTGTTATTTTGTCTACTAGTCATTCAGTTTGATAGGCAGTTGATGTGCTATTTTGTCTACTAGTCATTCAGTTTGATAGGCAGTTGATGTGTTATTTTATCTACTAGTAATTCAGTTTGATAGACAGTTGATGTGCTATTTTGTCTACTAGTAATTCAGTTTGATAGGCAGTTGATGTGTTGTTTTGTCTACTAGTAATTCAGCTTGATAGACAGTTGATGTGCTATTTTGTCTACTAGATATTCAGTTTGATAGGCAGTTGATGTGCTATTTTGTCTACTAGTAATTCAGTTTGATAGGCAGTTGATGTGCTATTGTGTCTACTAGTCATTCAGTTCGATAGACAGTTGATGTGCTATTTTGTCAACTAGTCATTCAGTTTGATAGGCAGTTGATGTGCTATTTTGTCTACTAGTCATTCAGTTTGATAGGCAGTTGATGTGCTATTTTGTCTACTAATCATTCAGTTTGATAGACAGTTGATGTGCTATTTTGTCTACTAGTCATTCAGTTTGATAGACAGTTGATGTGCTATTTTGTCTACTAGTCATTCAGTTCAATAGGCAGTTGATGTGTTATTTTGTCTACTAGTCATTCAGTTCAATAGGCAGTTGATGTGCTATTTTGTCTACTAGTAATTCAGTTTTATAGACAGTTGATGTGCTATTTTGTCTACTAATCATTCAGTTTGATAGACAGTTGATGTGCTATTTTGTCTACTAATCATTCAGTTTGATATGCAGTTGATGTGTTATTTTGTCTACTAGTCATTCAGTTTGATCGGCAGTTTATGTGCTATTTTGTCTACTAGTCATTCAGTTTGATAGACAGTTGATGTGCTATTTTGTCTACTAGTAATTCAGTTTGGTAGGCAGTTGATGTGTTTTTTTGTCTACTAGTCATTCAGTTTGATAGCCAGTTGATGTGCTATTTTGTCTACTAGTCATTCAGTTCAATAGACAGTTGATGTGCTATTTTGTCTACTAGTCATTCAGTTCGATAGACAGTTGATGTGCTATTTTGTCTACTAGTAATTCAGTTTGATAGACAGTTGATGTGCTATTTTGTCTACTAGTCATTCAGTTCAATAGACAGTTGATGTGCTATTTTGTCTACTAGTCATTCAGTTCAATAGACAGTTGATGTGCTATTTTGTCTACTAGTCATTCAGTTTGATAGGCAGTTGATGTGCTATTTTGTCTACTAGTCATTCAGTTTGATAGGCAGTTGATGTGCTATTTTGTCTACTAGTCATTCAGTTTGATAGACAGTTGATGTGCTATTTTGTCTACTAGTCATTCAGTTTGATAGGCAGTTGATGTGTTATTTTGTCTACTAATCATTCAGTTTGATAGACAGTTGATGTGCTATTTTGTCTAATAATCATTCAGTTCAATAGGCAGTTGATGTGCTATTTTGTCTACTAGGTATTCAGTTCGATAGGCAGTTGGTGTGCTATTTTGTCTACTAGTCATTCAGTTTGATAGACAGTTGATGTGCTATTTTGTCTACTAGTCATTCAGTTTGATAGACAGTTGATGTGCTATTTTGTCTACTAATCATTCAGTTCAATAGGCAGTTGATGTGCTATTTTGTCTACTAGTCATTCAGTTTGATAGGCAGTTGGTGTGCTATAATGTCTACAAGTCATTCAGTTTGATAGACAGTTGATGTGCTATTTTGTCTACTAGTCATTCAGTTTGATAGACAGTTGATGTACTATTTTGTCTACTAGTCATTCATTTTGATAGATAGTAATGTGCTATTTTGTCTACTAGTAATTCAGTTTGATAGGCAGTTGATGTGCTATTTTGTCTACTAATCATTAAGTTTGATATACAGTTGATGTGCTATTTTGTCTACTAGTCATTCAGTTTGATAGACAGTTGATGTGCTATTGTGTCTACTAATCACTCACTTTGATAGACAGTTGATGTGCTATTTTGTCTACTAGTCATTCAGTTTGATAGGCAGTTGATGTGCTATTTTGTCTACTAATCATTCAGTTTGATAGACAGTTGATGTGCTATTTTGTCTACTAATCATTCAGTTTGATAGACAGTTGATGTGCTATTTTGTCTACTAATCATTCAGTTTGATATGCAGTTGATGTTTTATTTTGTCTACTAGTCATTCAGTTTGATCGGCAGTTTATGTGCTATTTTGTCTACTAGTCATTCAGTTTGATAGACAGTTGATGTGCTTTTTTGTCTACTAGTAATTCAGTTTGGTAGGCAGTTGATGTGTTTTTTTGTCTACTAGTCATTCAGTTTGATAGCCAGTTGATGTGCTATTTTGTCTACTAGTCATTCAGTTCGATAGGCAGTTGATGTGCTATTTTGTCTACTAGTCATTCAGTTCGATAGACAGTTGATGTGCTATTTTGTCTACTAGTAATTCAGTTTGATAGACAGTTGATGTGCTATTTTGTCTACTAGTCATTCAGTTCAATAGACAGTTGATGTGCTATTTTGTCTACTAGTCATTCAGTTCAATAGACAGTTGATGTGCTATTTTGTCTACTAGTCATTCAGTTTGATAGGCAGTTGATGTGCTATTTTGTCTACTAGTCATTCAGTTTGATAGGCAGTTGATGTGCTATTTTGTCTACTAGTCATTCAGTTTGATAGACAGTTGATGTGCTATTTTGTCTACTAGTCATTCAGTTTGATAGGCAGTTGATGTGTTATTTTGTCTACTAATCATTCAGTTTGATAGACAGTTGATGTGCTATTTTGTCTAATAATCATTCAGTTCAATAGGCAGTTGATGTGCTATTTTGTCTACTAGGTATTCAGTTCGATAGGCAGTTGGTGTGCTATTTTGTCTACTAGTCATTCAGTTTGATAGACAGTTGATGTGCTATTTTGTCTACTAGTCATTCAGTTTGATAGACAGTTGATGTGCTATTTTGTCTACTAATCATTCAGTTCAATAGGCAGTTGATGTGCTATTTTGTCTACTAGTCATTCAGTTTGATAGGCAGTTGGTGTGCTATAATGTCTACAAGTCATTCAGTTTGATAGACAGTTGATGTGCTATTTTGTCTACTAGTCATTCAGTTTGATAGACAGTTGATGTACTATTTTGTCTACTAGTCATTCAGTTTGATAGATAGTAATGTGCTATTTTGTCTACTAGTAATTCAGTTTGATAGGCAGTTGATGTGCTATTTTGTCTACTAATCATTAAGTTTGATATACAGTTGATGTGCTATTTTGTCTACTAGTCATTCAGTTTGATAGACAGTTGATGTGCTATTGTGTCTACTAATCACTCACTTTGATAGACAGTTGATGTGCTATTTTGTCTACTAGTCATTCAGTTTGATAGGCAGTTGATGTGCTATTTTGTCTACTAATCATTCAGTTTGATAGACAGTTGATGTGCTATTTTGTCTACTAATCATTCAGTTTGATAGACAGTTGATGTGCTATTTTGTCTACTAGTCATTCAGTTTGATAGGCAGTTGATGTGCTATTTTGTCTACTAGTCATTCAGTTTGATAGGCAGTTGATGTGCTATTTTGTCTACTAGTCATTCAGTTCGATAGGCAGTTGATGTGCTATTTTGTCTACTAGTCATTCAGTTTGATAGACAGTTGATGTGCTATTTTGTCTACTAATCATTCAGTTTGATAGACAGTTGATGTGTTATTTTGTCTACTAGTCATTCAGTTTGATAGGCAATTGATGTGTTATTTTGTCTACTAGTCATTCAGTTTGATAGGCAGTTGATGTGCTATTTTGTCTACTAGTCATTCAGTTTGATAGGCAGTTGATGTGTTATTTTGTCTACTAGTCATTCAGTTTGATAGGCAGTTGATGTGCTATTTTGTCTACTAGTCATTCAGTTCGATAGACAGTTGATGTGCTATTTTGTCAACTAGTCATTCAGTTCGATAGGCAGTTGATGTGCTATTTTGTCTACTAGTAATTCAGTTTGATAGGCAGTTATGTGCTATTTTGTCTACTAATCATTAAGTTTGATATACAGTTGATGTGCTATTTTGTCTACTAGTCATTCAGTTTGATAGACAGTTGATGTGCTATTGTGTCTACTAATCACTCACTTTGATAGACAGTTGATGTGCTATTTTGTCTACTAGTCATTCAGTTTGATAGGCAGTTGATGTGCTATTTTGTCTACTAATCATTCAGTTTGATAGACAGTTGATGTGCTATTTTGTCTACTAATCATTCAGTTTGATAGACAGTTGATGTGCTATTTTGTCTACTAGTCATTCAGTTTGATAGGCAGTTGATGTGCTATTTTGTCTACTAGTCATTCAGTTTGATAGGCAGTTGATGTGCTATTTTGTCTACTAGTCATTCAGTTCGATAGGCAGTTGATGTGCTATTTTGTCTACTAGTCATTCAGTTTGATAGACAGTTGATGTGCTATTTTGTCTACTAATCATTCAGTTTGATAGACAGTTGATGTGTTATTTTGTCTACTAGTCATTCAGTTTGATAGGCAGTTGATGTGTTATTTTGTCTACTAGTCATTCAGTTTGATAGGCAGTTGATGTGCTATTTTGTCTACTAGTCATTCAGTTTGATAGGCAGTTGATGTGTTATTTTGTCTACTAGTCATTCAGTTTGATAGGCAGTTGATGTGCTATTTTGTCTACTAGTCATTCAGTTCGATAGACAGTTGATGTGCTATTTTGTCAACTAGTCATTCAGTTCGATAGGCAGTTGATGTGCTATTTTGTCTACTAGTCATTCAGTTTGATAGGCAGTTGATGTGCTATTTTGTCTACTAGTCATTCAGTTTGATAGGCAGTTGATGTGCTATTTTGTCTACTAGTCATTCAGTTTGATAGACAGTTGATGTGCTATTTTGTCTACTAGTCATTCAGTTTGATAGACAGTTGATGTGCTATTTTGTCTACTAGTCATTCAGTTTGATAGACAGTTGATGTGCTATTTTGTCTACTAGTCATTCAGTTCAATAGGCAGTTGATGTGCTATTTTGTCAACTAGTCATTCAGTTCAATAGGCAGTTGATGTGTTATTTTGTCTACTAGTAATTCAGTTTGATAGGCAGTTGATGTGCTATTTTGTCTACTAGTCATTCAGTTTGATAGACAGTTGATGTGCTATTTTGTCTACTAGTCATTCAGTTTGATAGGCAGTTGATGTGCTATTTTGTCTACTAGTCATTCAGTTTGATAGGCAGTTGATGTGCTATTTTGTCTACTAATCATTCAGTTTGATAGACAGTTGATGTGCTATTTTGTCTACTAGTCATTCAGTTTGATAGACAGTTGATGTGCTATTTTGTCTACTAGTCATTCAGTTCAATAGGCAGTTGATGTGTTATTTTGTCTACTAGTCATTCAGTTCAATAGGCAGTTGATGTGCTATTTTGTCTACTAGTAATTCAGTTTTATAGACAGTTGATGTGCTATTTTGTCTACTAATCATTCAGTTTGATAGACAGTTGATGTGCTATTTTGTCTACTAATCATTCAGTTTGATATGCAGTTGATGTGTTATTTTGTCTACTAGTCATTCAGTTTGATCGGCAGTTTATGTGCTATTTTGTCTACTAGTCATTCAGTTTGATAGACAGTTGATGTGCTATTTTGTCTACTAGTAATTCAGTTTGGTAGGCAGTTGATGTGTTTTTTTGTCTACTAGTCATTCAGTTTGATAGCCAGTTGATGTGCTATTTTGTCTACTAGTAATTCAGTTTGATAGACAGTTGATGTGCTATTTTGTCTACTAGGCATTCAGTTTGATAGGCAGTTGATGTGTTATTCTGTCTACTAGTCATTCAGTTTGATAGACAGTTGATGTGCTATTTTGTCTACTGGTCATTCAGTTCAATAGGCAGTTGATGTTCTATTTTGTCTACTAGTCATTCAGTTCAATAACAGTTGATGTGTTATTTTGTCTACTAGTCATTCAGTTCAATAGGCCGTTGATGTGCTATTTTGTCTACTAGTCATTCAGTTTGATAGACAGTTGATGTGCTATTTTGTCTACTAGTCATTCAGTTCAATAGGCAGTTGGTGTGCTATAATGTCTACTAGTCATTCAGTTTGATAGGCAGTTGGTGTGCTATATTTATAGTTTTGTGTTGTTTTTTACTGTTCCAGCTAAGGCCTACTTGCCGAAACGTCGTTCTATTTTTCTTATTGTTTCTCACCTACGTAATCCTGTTACCACGGAACTTTTTCATTTTTTAAATGTAATTTTCATTATTATCATCAGCTTTACAGCAGCTTCGCCTGTGTATGCATCTTGATGCCTTTACCACTTTAAAAACTCTCAATTTTGAATCATCGATTACACGCCAGAGTTTATTCATTGACAAAGTTATACAAATAGTGCCACCTAAGTAAAAGTAGTAAAGAGCCCCGTCACGCTAAGTGACGTATAGGGAATATGGTGTTAGTGACCATACATTTTACAGACCATCAACACATGAGTTTTTGGGGTAATGTGCTCGGTATTACGCCCATGCCGCTTTACTTTCCCAACAACAAAAAAATCCGGTACACATTTAAGGCTGGGTGAAACCGTGAAACAGGGAGATAACAAGAGGGAGAGAGAAGGGTAGAATTGGTGCGGGTCATTTAAGGCTGGGTGAACCCGTGAAACAGGGAGATAACAAGAGGGAGAGAGAAGGGTAGAATTGGTGCGTGTCAAGGGGAGATAAACAGGTCGGAGAGTATTAGTAAGAGGCTTCAGGTCCACGGGGAAAGCTGAGAATATGAACACATCGTGAATCAGGGAGAAAGCGTGTAGGGCGATCAAAAACGAGGCAGGGGAGAGTTAAGTGAGACAAAGGAGTTTAAGTTAAGGAACATTCGATTGAGGGCGAGCGGTCAGTACGGCGTCTGGGCTTGTTTGCTAGACGATACCGGGGACCATGAACAGTAGAGTTGCGACAGTGGACAGGACAGGTCAGTTAAGCTAAGGTAATCAAACTAGTAGGACTTAAATTCGAGTGAGAAGTGTCAGTGTTAAGAAGCTGTTAGATTATTCATGTGAAGAGGCTTTTAGCATTGTGAATGATATCACTAGTGGTCGGTTAGTAGAAGCCATGCTGAGCCAGTTGTTAAGAAGCTGTTAGCTTAGTCATATAAAGAGACTTGTTAGTATTATGAACATCACTAGTGCTCGCTTAGCAGAAGCCATGCTGAGCCATTTATTCCGAAGCTGTTTGCTTAGTCATGTGAAGAAACTTTTTAGTATTGTAAATGATATCACTAGTGCTCGACTTAGCAGAAGCCATGCTGAGCCAGTTTGTTAAGAAGCTGTTAGCTTATTCATGAGAAGAGACTTTTAGTATTGTGAATGATATCACTACTGTGGGTGTGATCCATATGGGAGTATGCCTTTGTGAGTAATAAACGTGACATGTGCGAGTTCAATGATGTTACTGACTGCTTTGTTTAAGCTAGCTGTGTTTTGTCTGACCTCAGCGAAGAACAGAGACTGGGGTTGTCATAAATTGTGGCAGACAGTGCGGAGTACGGAATAACGATCACTGGCAAGGGTGAACGCCACGGGCTTATGGTCAATCGGGAGGCAGCATGGGTAGCAGTGGCCTCCAGAAAGCAACACGGGCTGATCTGCATCACTAGGCAGTTCTAGACGTCGGTGTCAGTCAAGGGGCTGACCTACACGGTGACTGGAGGAGTCGCCGAATCCGGCGGACGGGCCTTCGAGGTCAGGGGCGCAAAGGGCTCAATTCTTTAAAGAGCCGCGGCAGCTGTCGAACAGAGGCCAATTCAATACAACGAGAGCAAGGGATAACTAGCTCGTCATACATTCGGCTGCACAGCTCAACAGCGTTAGGCGCTGCCAGACAACAGTTGAGGGTGCTGAAGGATAGTGACAGCCGCGTTCATTATAAGTGGGGCCTAAGGGTGTGCACCTCGTTACAATTACGTTTTACAATTGGGGTTGTGTAATACATCGTTTACAAGCCCGTTACACCCGGAAGCCGTCGGTTGGGATCGAACCCTACTTCTTGTCCTTTGTAGTCTAGTTCACTAACCACTGAGCTATCGCGGCTCTCGAAATTAGTGCCACCTGCCCTGATTTAAACATCTTAATTGTGTATTTTTCTTTACTAAAAACTTCATATAATATTGTTTTTCGTGCTCGTTTTTATAATTCTCATATTCTTATAACCATAGATATTATTGGGTGTCCGGTTAGCGCAATCGATAGGTGGTTGGCTTACCACGGCAACAGCCGGGGTTCGTAATCCTGGCGAGGACACCTGGGTTTTACTAATTCCCTAAAAATTAGTAGGAGCCGTGATAGCTCAGTGGTTAGTGAACTGGACTACTACGGACAAGGGGTAGGGTTCGATCCCAACCGACGGCTCCGGGTTCACCCAGCCTTAAATGGGTACCGGATTTTTTCTGGGAAAGTAAAAGCAGCACGGCGTAATACTGACCACATTACCCCAAAAAATCATGTGCTGAAGGTCTGTAAAATATAGGGTCACTAACACCATATTTCCCTATACGCCACTTGGCGTGACGGGGGTACTTTACTTTTTTTTTTATAGATATTATTGTTTTATAACGAGTAATACAAATTTAATTATTATATTTTTTTATAATGTTCCACCGGGGGAAGTCTAAATTCCGGGGGGGGGGGGGGGGGCTAAATTCTGGGGGGTATACCCCCACCTCACGCTGAACCCTGAAAGAAACCCTTATTGCGTTTCATCGTCAATGACCGGGCCTACTGGCATAGGTGATCATGTCTCTCCACAACTTTCGATCTCGGCAGCTATTTATCATTTCTGTTGTTCACCTTCTGTCAAGCCATTCTCTTAAGCTGTCTGTTATTTTTTCTCTTTGCTTCCCTCTATCTCTTCGTCCCTCAATTTTTCCAGTTGTTACAATATATTGCAGTTATTCTCTTCTCATTACATGGCCAAAAAATGGTGACTGTTTCTTCCTAATATTGGAAATTAGCTCTATTTTTGTTTTGACTTCTTTCAGAACATTTTCATTACTCTTCTTAGCTGTCCATGGTATTCTCAACATTCTTCTGTAAAACCACATTTCTACAGACTCCAGTGATTTTCTTGTCTGTTGTCCTATTGTCCATGATTCACATCCATATGTTAAGATTGGTTCTACATAACATTTAAGAACTCTTCTTCTTGTTTCCATTGTCAAAAATGAATTGCATTATATGAGATCTATAGTAGACAAAAAAGAGAATTGAAGTCAGTGGTCACAACATAACTAATTTGCGATATGCATGATGACACAGTCTTAATAGCAGAGACAGAGAATGAACTACAAGAAATGATAGACATAATAGTAAAAGAAAGCAACAAGGAAGGTCTGAATAGTAAGAAAACAAAAATAATCGTCATATCGAAGAAACAATCATAACCGTCACTCAGCATAAAAATAAACAAGACAAATCTGAAAAAAAGTACAACGTTTCAAATACTTGGACACAAAAATAACATCAGATGGAAGACGCACTACAGAAATAAAAAGCAGAATAGCTCAGACTAAAATAGCATTTCAGAAAAATTGAAAGTATCTTATGCAACAAATCTATGTCAACAGAAGTCGCTGCGATCAAGACTCGATCAGAGTAGGATTCCAGACTCTCTCATGAAGTCAGCTGTCTGTTTAAGCCATTCGATTGCCCCATATAGTTTCTCTTCCAGAAGGTGGGCGTGGACCACATTGCTCTTCTCAGGTCTGTGTACTGGGGCAATCCTGTAGAACATGTTTGTAGTCATATTGTCCAGTGTACATTGACATAGGCTGGTTGTGCCTATTTTGAATTTGGTGAACATGTGATTTCTCATTCTACTGTGTCCAGTGCGTAGGTGAAGTATGATGATTTTATCCCTCCTTGATAGTTGATGGTATCCGTCCCTCTCGTTATGCTTTGGGTGTTCTCGTTTCCATTTTTCATGGTACTGACCTTTGAGGATGGACTTGGCTTCATCATAACTGAGCGGATGGCTCTCTTGTGGTAATCTCCCTCCCTCTTTAACTAATTTGTCTGCGTGTTCGTTCCCGTGTATCCAGTATTTTCCCAGTTGTCACAATAGAAAGTAATAGAAGTAATTTACCAAAGTAATAAAAGTGAGAGAGTTCATCGGTGCTATATAAAACCAATTCTGAACTATGAAAGCAAATTATGGACAGTAGACAAACAAATGAAAAGACGATGCCACAGAAATGTGATTTCTCATAAGAATGTTGAAAGTACCATGGACAGCTAAAAAGATCAATGAGGAAATTCTCAAAGAGAACAACACTAAAAGGGAGCTCCTAAAAAACATCAGAAAGAAACAATCAATATTTTTCGGGAACATCACGAGAAGAGGAAAGTTGGAATACATGGTTACAAATGGAAAAATAAAATAAAAGAGAGATCGCGGACGGCAAGGAGAGAAAATACTGGATAGCTTGGGTCATGGAATGGAAAACAGTCAACAACAGAACTGATACGATGCACGGTAGATAGATGATTGTGGAAGGACATGATCGCCTACGCCAACCGGTATGGCACATGATGATTATCTATCTATCTTTCATTCGCCTGAAGTATTGTCTATATCTGCAATGTCGTTTCCTGTATAAATTTTATTGTCTTTTGTAATTCTTGCAGTGGCCAATATAGTTTTGTCGGTAATGATGATGATGAAAACTGTTCAAAATTGTTCGAAAAAGGAGCATAAAGTGTTTATTTGTTATATGCTCCCTGTGGTGGAAACATATTTTATGTCTCCATATTAGTTAATTATTATGTTAGTTATTATGAGATCAATAGTAGACAAAAAAGGAATTGAAGTCAACGGTCACAACATAAATAATTTGCGATATGCGGATGACACAGTCTTAATAGCAGAGACAGAGAACGAACTACAAGAAATGATAGACATAATAGTAGAAGAAAGCAACAAGAAAGGTCTCAGTCTGAATAGTAAGAAAACAGAAGTAATGGTTATATCGAAGAAACAATCATCACCATCATGCAGCATAAAAATAAACGAGACAAATCTAAAACAAGTGCAACGTTTCAAATACTTGGGCACAATAATTACATCAGATGGGAGATGCACCACAGAAATAAAAAGCAGAATAGCTCAGGCCAAAATAGCATTTAAGAAAATGAAAAATATCTTATGCAACAAATCTATGTCAATAAAAATTAGAAAGAGAGTTCATCAGTGCTATATAGAACCAATTCTGACCTATGGAAGTGAATCATGGACAGTAGACAAACAAATGAAAAGACGGTTAGAGGCCACAGAGATGGGATTTCTCAGAAGAATGTTGAAAGTTCCCTGGACAGCTAAAAAGACCAATGAGGAAGTTCTCAAAGAGGCCAACACAAAAAGGGAGCTCTTAAAAAACATCAGAAAGAAGCAATCAACATTTTTCGGGCACATCATGAGAAGAGGAAAGTTGAAATACTTGGTTACAACTGGCAAAATAAAAGGAAAGAGAGATCGCGGACGACAAAGGGAGAAAATACTGGATAGCTTGGTGTCATGGCATGGAAAACAGTCAACAACAGAACTGATACGATGCACTGTGGATGGAAGATTGTGGAGGGACATGATCGCCTACGCCAGCCGGCAGGGTACATGATGATGATGATGATGAGTTAATTATGCCCTATTAATTTATCTTGTCTGTTATCACCAGATTTATTTAATATGTATAGTGAGATTATTTTAGTATTCATAAGGGACATGCCCGAATAACAATTGGAGGTCATAATATAAATAATCTGAGGTATGCTGATGATACAGTCTTAATTGCTAAGAGTGAAAATGAGTTACAAGAAATGTTACATATTATAGTGAAGGAAAGCAAAAATAAAGGACTCAGCCTCAATAGCAAAAAGACAGAAATAATGGTAGCAACAAAGAAAAAGACACACCCACGTTACATAATAAAGGCAAGTGGAACAATATTAAAACAGGAAAATCAATTTAAATATCTGGGAACAATGTTAACCTCAGAGTTTGATGTACACCAGAAATGAGATGTAGAATAGCTCAGGCAAAAGCAGCTTTCCAAAAAAAAAAAGAGGAAGATAATGTGCAACCCATTTTTGACAATCATCATCATCATCATCATGTGCCATACCGGTTGGCGTAGGTGATCAAGTCCCTCCACAATCTTCTATCTACAGTGCATCGTATCAGTTCCGTTGTTGACTGTTTTCCATGCCATGACACCAAGCTATCCAGTATTTTCTCTCTTTGTCGCCACGATCTCTTCTTCTTCTACCTTTTAGCTCCCAGTGGAGCATAGGTCTTCAACAAACACTTCCAAGTCGTTCTGTTTTTTGCAATTCTTTTAAGATCATTCCATGTCTTCCCCATCATCTTCATCTCTGCTTCAATCTGTCTTCTCCAAGAATTCCTTGGTCTTCCTCTTTGTCTTTTCCCCTGGGGATTCCAAAAAAGGGCCTGTTGTGTAATACTCTCAGTTGGTTTCCGTAGTGTGTGTCCTATCCATCGCCATCGTCTTCGCTGTATTTCTTTATCCACTGGTATTTGACCGGTACATTTCCATAATTCCACGTTTGTGACTTTGTCCTGCCATTTCCATCCCTTTATTCTGCGCAAGCATCCATTAATGAAGTCTGTACCTTCGTGATTGTCAATTTTGTTATTCTCCATGTTTCACAGCCATATAATAGAACCGACTTAACATTGGAGTTGAAAATTTGTATTTTTGTATTTAGCCTAATTTCTTTGGATTTCCATATGTTTCCCAGTGCAATGAAAGCTCCTCTTGCTTTTGATATCCTTATTTTGGTATCGTTTTCTGTTCCTCCCTCTTTATCTATATTACTGCCCAGATATATATAAGATTGTACGTCTAGTAGAGGTATTTCTCCTAGTTTTATTTGGTTATTGCCAACTGCATTAATTCTCATAATGTTGGTTTTATCTCTATTAATCTTTAGTCCTAGCTGTTGTGATCTCTCATCTAATATACTCATTTTATCTTGCATCTGTTGGTGGCTGTGTGATAGGAGAGCTATGTCATCAGCAAAGTCTAAATCATCAAGTTGTTTGGTCAGTGACCACTGGATCCCATTTCTGTTGTTTTGAGTTATTTTCATAATCCAATCTATGGCCAGTAGAAAGAGAAATGGAGACAGAAGGCATCCTTGCCTTACTCCTGTTCTTATTTCAAATGCTTCTGTAAGCTGTCCTTCATGCACCACACTACATTTTGTTCCTTCATACATTGTTTTTATCAGGTTAATAAACTTTATGGGGATTCCATAATGACTCAGCAACTTCCAAAGCATTCTTCTGTCTAAACTATCAAATGCCTTTTCGTAATCTATGAATCCAATATAAAGTGGGGATTTTAGTTCTAAACTTTGTTCAACTATTATACGTAGAGTAGTTATTTGATCAGCACATGATCTGTTCTTCCTAAAACCTGCTTGTTCATCTCTCAAGTGTTTCTCTATAGCCTCTTTTAGTCTCTCCAGAATGATTCTGCCTAATATTTTTCCTGGCACTGATAGTAGCATAATTCCCCTATAATTTGTGCACTCCTGTAAACTTCCTTTCTTTGGTAGTTTGATCATATAACCTTCTCTCCAGTCTTTAGGTATTTCTTCCCTCTCCCAAATTTTATCCAATAGATTATGTAACATCTTGGTAGAGGTGATAATATCTGCTTTGATGGCTTCCGAAGGAATTTCATCTGGTCCTGTGGCTTTACCATCTTTTAACAGTTTGATGGCTTTCATTATTTCTCTTTGCTTGGTTTTCCGCAGTTAACGTGTAATTCTTCTTCTGCTGGTAGTATATCTGGAGGATTATTTGAGCCAGGTCTGTTCAAAAGTTCTTCAAAGTGCTCCTTCCATCTCTCCATTTGTTCCTTTATATTACTAAGCAGATTTCCTTTCTTATCTTTGATAAAGGCGTTGATCTGTTTGTATTTTCCACCTAATTTCTTTGTGCTGTTGTACAGTTCTTTCATATTCCCTTTATTTGCTGCTTCTTCTGCCTCTTTAGCTAATTCATCTATATATTTCCTCTTATCCCTTTTAATGCATCTTCTCACTTCTTTGTTCACCTCTGTGTAAGCTTCCTGTGTCTTGGCTTTATTACTTCTTGTTTTGCTTTTATTTATGTCTGCTTTCTTGTTCTTTCTTTCTTTAATTTTATCCAGGGTCTCTGCTGTCATCCATGCCTTATTCTGGCGTTCTCTTTTCCCCAGTGTTTCTTCGCATGTCTCTTTCCATATATTTTTTACCTGTTTCCAATGATCTTCTATATTTATTGTATTTTCTAGTTGTTGGAGGACTTGGTATTTGTTTGATATTGTGACTGCGAATTTATCTTTAATTCCTTGTTCTTTAAGAAACCCTCTTTCCTTTTATTTTGTCAGTTGTAACCAAGTATTCCAACTTTCCTCTTCTCATGATGTGCCCGAAAAATGTTGATTGTTTCTTTCTGATGTTTTTTAAGAGCTCCCTTTTTGTGTTGGCCACTTTGAGAACTTCCTCATTGGTCTTTTTAGCTGTCCAGGGAACTTTCAACATTCTTCTGAGAAATCCCAATAGGGATTTTTGACAATAGAAACAAGAAAAAGGATTCTTAAATGTTATGTAGAGCCAGTATTAACATATGGATGTGAATAATGGACAATAGGACAACAGACAAGAAAATCACTGGAAGCTGTAGAAATGTGGTTTTACATAAGAATATTGAGAATACAATGGACAGCTAAGATGAGTAATGAAAACGTTCTGAAAGAGACCAAAACAAAGGCAAATCTCATTCCATTATTAGAAAGAAACAATCATCATTTTGTGGCCATGCAATGAGAAGAGAACAACTGGAATAGGAAGAAGGTCTCACAATCACAACCGATACCATTCGCACGACACTTAAAAGGTCACACAACACTGCTCCTGGTCCAGATGGTGTTCGGTATGATGACATAGGCGATTTAGCTGATGACGACTTGACAACACTGGCCAATGAGTTTAATGCCAGTATTCGGATTGGCCAGATTAAGGAGGAGTGGCTACACAGCTACTTACTACCGCTACCGAAACAAACAAGGACTATTCTCAGATCAGTGCCTACAGAATCATCACAATGCAGAACACTGTGGGCAAGCTGCTGGAGAAAATAATTGCCCGTGTCCTCACCTGTCGCCTTGAACAGAAACGCGTATTCCCTTCCACACTCGGAGGTTATAGATATAACAAAGAGACATGGCTCAATGCGGCAGTATTTGCCTATGATGTCTTCGAAGGCTTCCACAGACGAGAGGAGACATGTGCTGCTGCTATAGATCTGGAGGATGCATACAACAGGGTACCATTTGAATATCTCATGCATATGCTTCTCAAACTGGCGGTGAACCCCTTCCTCATTAGATGGATCGCCGCGGAACTGTTTCAGAGGAAGGTGATACTCAGATGTGGAAGTTGGTCTTCCGAGCCAACATCCATTTGTCCTGGGCTGCCACAAGGCTCACCATTGTCACCAGTTCTATTTAACGTGTACACAATAACGATCACGGCCCAACAGCTGGATGGGAGGGGAAGAACTATGACTTTTGCTGATGATATTCTGGTATATCGACAGGGAAGAGACAGACGGGGAATCGCCTCCACAATGCAAGACGAACTCGATCGCATTTCATCCTGGTGTGGGGTTTCAGGTGCCTTGGTTAATCCTAATAAAGCATCAGTTTCATGGTTCTCCCTTAACAATCATATCGTTAATACAACCACACCGGTAGTACGAATGGGAGCTGATGAGGTGACCAGGGACAAGTTGATGACATACCTCGGAGTTAAGTTTGATCGCAGCCTGTGTTTTCGGGACCACGTCGACCATGTGATAACAAAATCCCGCAAAGGATTAGCCGCCTTGAAGGTCATGGCAGCTGTCAACATCGAGCAGAGGCTACTTATTCTTCTGTTCCAGGGATTAGTCCTCGCACCAATCGAATATGCCCTGGCCATTCTTACTGTCAGTACGACTCAATTGATAGGCTGGAGAAAATACAAAATGAAGCCATGCGCATTATCCTGGGATGTACGAGGGACACTCCCTGTGTATCAATGAGGTATCTTCTTGACTTTCCAACCATGGATGACAGAATTAAGATCTGGAGAGCACGAGCATACCTGAAGATTAGTACAAATACAGAGCATCCATTGCACCACGTGCTCAACACAGAGAAAGGTACCAGGCTAAAAAGAGGCAAATCATGGGTGGGCCGGGCAGAAGATGTCATCAAACAGGTCTGTGGGCTTACCAATATCAGCGTTGATGAGGAGTGGATACCGGTGCCTACGTCATTCAAGGGAACTTTCTCATGTATTGTCACACTCGACAGGAAAAGTAGGGAACAGAACCCGGTCGTGGTTAATGCTGAGGTCAACGGTCTCATCTGCGATAATACCGATGAGAAAGATGCAGTCATCAATACAGACGGATCTGTAAGACGACACGAAAGAAGTGCATGGGCATTTACAGCACGCTCAGCAGGCAGAATAGCCAAGGAAGACAGTGGTGCATACGCCATGACCACGAGTAGCATGACAATGGAGGTGATGGCAGTGACCAAGGCATTCAAATGGTTAGAGTCACAAGACTACATCCACGCATGTATACTGAGTGATTCGATGAGCATGATAAAAAAAGTGGAGGCGGGCTATGTACGCATGCAATGGGTAGAGTTGTTGCAGAAATCCAAAATACGTAAGGTCACCTTTGTCTATGTCCCTGGACATGCGGGAGTACGGGGAAATGAGAGAGCGGACAGGTTGGCCAGCTGCGCTGTCGTTGAGGACGGGCAACCGATGGATCGGGCGGACATCATCAATGCCTTCGAGATGTTGGAAGAGCACAGGACTTCGACAAACACAGATCAACGTCACTTCTTCGGATGATGGAAATGGGAGTTAAGATGGGCACGGCCAGAAATGAGAAACTTGGTGGCCGTGTAAGAAGACTTATCAACCAACATAGAACTGGAGTCGTCAGTCGCTGGACACTGAGGGAATTGCTGAGGAGGGGATCTGAGCACCTATGGACATGTTCGGAGTGCAATGATGATGACCGCAAATAACTCAATATTGTAACAACTGGGAAAATTGAGCGACGAAGAGACAGAGAGAAGCAAAGAGAAAAGATACCAGACAGCTTAAGAGAATGTCTTGGCAGAAGGTCAACAACAGAAATGATAAATATCTGTCGAGATCGAAGTTGTGGAGAGACATGATCACCTACGCCAGCAGGCATGGTACTTGATG
This sequence comes from Megaustenia siamemsis, assembly GCA_032433765.1. Classification (NCBI taxonomy): domain Eukaryota; kingdom Metazoa; phylum Mollusca; class Gastropoda; order Stylommatophora; family Ariophantidae; genus Megaustenia; species Megaustenia siamemsis. The sequence continues at coordinate 43,264,791 of JAVIAB010000091.1, read as the reverse complement.
ATGATAATTAGTTTAGTTGCCCACTACAACTTTTACGTTTATTTTGTCAAGATGATGATGTCTATTAAAATTGCTATCTGGCAACCATGAAACCTGGCCACGTCTGAGTCGGTTAGCCATTTTATTGACACTCGCAGATAGAGCACGCAGCGACCGGCGAAATAATCATCAATTGTTAGTATATGCATTCTGTCTAATTTATTTTCTTACTGTCTGTAATGAAGTACGATTATGCATTTTGTAAGCTTAGATTATTGCATTATAATTTGCAGTGTATTTGTTTCCATTTTAGCACGAGACCAGTGACAAGTCAAGCTACTACTACTCAAACAATGGAGATGAGACGTCCTTTTGATCCTCTGGCTCATGAGCTAGACCCCAATTTCCGACTCACCAAATTCGCAGATTTAAAAGGATGAGGGTGTAAAGTCCCACAGGAAGCTCTGCTCAAGCTCCTGGAGGGACTTACACAGGACAACAATGTCCAAGATGCTGAACAGGCCCAGTTTCAGTACACAGCTCCATCTCCACGAATTGGTGAGTCACACTCTCTAATAATTATAATTCCTAAGTCTTATTTAAAAATTGAATAATTGTGCAAAAAAGTCACTGTCCACTGTGAACTACAGACTACAGTGAAGTAAGTCATAGTAAGTGAGTGTAGTCATTACTTACTGAGCTAATTACTGTTATTACTTAAATTACTATACTATACTATACTATATTTATCATATACTTACTGACCTTCATTTACTATAATATGTATTACATTTATATTACATCTACTACTATGATCTACTTCTACTCTACTGCTAGTCAGTGTAACTACTCCCCCTACTAACACTAACAACAGATTACTTCTTATTACAGGCAGTACTAAACTATATTCAAACAGAAGTGTTACAGTTACATCATAGAACTTAGAAGAGTAAAATTAAAATGTAGTTTTTGTGCAAAACATATAGTGTAAAACTGTAAGCCTTAGACTTAGACTACTTAGAGGCAAGGCAAAAGCAGGTCTACGCCCACCTGGGAGTCATGACCCACCTCCCCATGATTGTCAAGAAGCTAAAAAGGGCTAAAACACTCGCTCTACGGGGAGGGGGTGGGGGGAGAGATCACTTCTGATAATCTGGGATTGCCTCCTGCTGCGAAGCTTTGTACAAAAAAGTTTCCTATACTATAACTATTATAGCATGTTTTAATTTGATATATATAATATAAACTTGATTTCAACAAATGTAGTAATAAAAATAATGATAAAATTATTACTATGTATGTTTGTCATAGTTTATCAAGTTTATGTGTGTTTGATAGATACGAGTTTTCAAAAGTTTCTTACTTACGATATTTATCTTAGCTGCTAAAGTTAAAGATGACTAGATAATTAGTAGTTGTGATGATTGTGTTAATTCTTAATTAAAATAAGCTTATATTTTGGCATGATTAAGGAACATTAAACATATTTTTAAAATAAATTAATGGGGAGGCCAAGACTGCAGATAACCTACCAGCAACCTGAATTTAGAGTGGTCAATTATCTACAACTGATTGTTATGAGTCAGGATATCCAAACAACATAGCTGATCCAGATCCTACTCCACTTCCCCGCAGCACCCCTGAAAATAGTCTGTCCAACTGAATAGGAGCAACTCAGTGCTCAAAAGTGCCAAGCCAAAGACAGCTGATTTGGGCCGAAAGACACAGATATCACAACTTGCCAAAACTAGCACAGCACATATATGCCCACTCAACATTCTTTCAAGGGCAGAGAATGAAGAATAGTAATTGTTGGGTAAACACTGCAAAAGAAGAAATCAATTAATCATGTCTGTAAATCGTGTACTGTAACTTTATAATTGTATGTCAATTCTGAAAGCTATGAATTGTTAAGTGCGTTATTTTTTACATATTTCCAAATGAAATTGCAAGTTTTATAACATTTAACTAAATTGATACAGTCTGCATTATATTATCATAACGCTGGGTTAATTTTTGAATATCAGCAGAGCATTGTACCAAGTGCTCAAGTGTGTAAGTGTCATGGTGGAGTGAGAACACTGGGCTTACAGATGCTCAAAGTTAACAACGGGGAGAAGTCAGAGTTCTATACTATTCCATTGAAACTAAAAATACATATGGGCAGAATATCATAAGAAGCAAAGTATGAAAATAAAGTGACTGCAAAAGAAGTCAATCTAGTCAATGACGTATGGAATTAACCACTTTCCCTACACACACGATCACACTTAACCCTAAGATTTCGTTATCATCATCAAAATTACCAACTAAAAATACATATTCTTGAAATTTGACAGTTTGCTGTGTGCAGATATCCCCCCCCCCCCCGACCTTTCTAGTATGCAACACCTTGCCCAAAAATAAAAAAAATGGATAACAGACAAAATATTAGAAAAAATGGAAGAAAGAAGACAAGCGAAAAACACCGCCAGATACAAGGATATAGACAATGAAATACGGAGAATGTGCAAAAAGGCAAAAGAAGACTGGCTCAACCAAAGATGTCTAGAAAGCGAAACTATGAAAAGTCAACAAAACCTAAGAGAGATGCACACAGAAATAAAGAGAATGACGAATAAAGACAAAAAAGCTGCAGAAATCGGATGTATAGCAGACAAAGAGGGAAGAATGCTATCAGACAACAAAGATATAATAGATAGATGGCAAGAATATATAACAGAGTTATTTCATGACGAAAGGGGCAAAAAAGCCAGACATAAAATGTACATACAACTATAAAATCCTGAAATCCGAAGTAGAAAAAGCCATAAAAACAATGAAAAAGGGAAAAGCAGCTGGGCCTGACAATATACAGATAGAGATGATACAGGCTCTAGAAGAGTTTGGCGTCGAAGTGATCACTGACATATACCATACAGGATACATACCAAACGACCTAAAAACATCAACTTTCATTGCACTGCCTAAAAAGAATGGTGCAGTTGAATGCAGTGACTTCAGAACAGTAAGCCTAATGAGCCAGGTAACACAAATTTTACTAAAAGTTATACAGGGAAGGATTCAGAATAAAATCAATACTGAATTAGAGGAGCAACAAGTTGGATTCAAGAAAAACAGTGGGACAAAAGAAGCCATATTCAGCATGAGAACATTGATTGAAAAGTACACAGAAGTAAACAAACCAATATATGCCTGCTTTATAGACTACACCAAAGCTTTCGATAGAATACACCATAACCAACTTATAAACTGCCTAAAGGATATAAATCTAGATGACGCAGACATACGACTAATATGTAATTTGTACTGGGAGAACAGCAATAATAAGATATAACAAGGAGAACTCTACACCCATGGATATAAAAAGAGGAGTAAGACAAGGATGCATCCTATCACCAAGCTTGTTCAATCTATACACTGAGCAAATCTTTAAAAACATCTCAGAGATACCAGGCCTAAACATTAATGGAAAGATAATAAATAACTTAAGATATGCTGATGTTACTGTTCTACTAGCAGAAAATCCTAAAGACCTACAACACTTGCTTAAAGTGATAAACACAACAAGCAAAAAATATGGACTAGAAATGAATATCAAAAAGACTAAAGCTATGATCATAAACAAAGAAAATTCTCAAGACCTACAATTAAATATCACAGTTGAGGGAACACATTTGGAGACAGTCCAGAGTTACAACTACCTAGGACATACTATAACCAATGATGGAAAATGCAAAACTGAAATAAACAAAAGAATAGGTATGGCAAAAAGTAATTTTAATGCCATGAAAAATATACTAACAACAAAACAAATAATGGCAGGGCTGAAACTAAGAATGGCAAAATGTTACATCTTCTCAATATTCCTGTATGGTGCAGAAACATGGACATTAGACAAGAAAACAGAACAGAAAATTGAAGCCTTTGAAATGTGGATTTATGAAGAATAGGTAGAATTGGATGGAAACAAAAGATAACAAACGATGAAGTTTTAAAACAACTGAAAATAAAAAGAGAACTGCTGAACACAATAAAGACAAGACAAATTAAATTTTTGGGGCACGTTAAAAGACACAACAGTCTACTAAAAGTAATATTGGAAGGAAAAATACAAGGTAAAAGAGGCAGAGGCAGACCAAGACTAACATGGACGAGTAACATCAAAAGATGGACAAGTCAATCTATGTCAGCCTGCACCATCAAAGCAAGAAACAGAGTAGAATGGCGATCCATGGTAGCCAACCTTCGTTGCGGAGAGGGCACACGATGATGATGATGATGAGACCTTTCTAATTACTACTTCTGATGACCCCTGAGTGTTGAATTTGTTTCCTTTAATGTTGGGTCAGACATAAACATGCAAACCGTAAAAAGTGTATACATAAGGGGATGTTTTTTTTTAATTTCACTTATTTTCAAAAACTTTTTTTTCCCCTTATGGTGGGGGAAATTTTGGCTGTCGGCGCAGATATCAAACAAACCTTTGTAACACAGGATATCCAGTGAATGATGTTAAAGGGAGGTTGAATTGTCGGACTGACAGCCGATGTGTGAATAAACAGCGTAGCACTTCCAGTACACGATGAGGTGTGGCAAAAGTTCAAAGAAAATCTTATTTTCCTAACTCTAAATGTAACAATTAAATGGTAGTCATTTTTACCTTGCTACCATAAAAACATGACTCACAGATAGGTATCTTAATCTAGGGTTAATGTTTGAAAATAAAATATATTACAGCAGGGTACAATTATATACAGTTGTACTCCTTTTATCTTTGAGAAAATTCATGAGGTTTAACACATTCAAGATAGAAACTCTGAGGTTCATATCACAGTTTGAAGGCTAAGGCGCTTAAGCCAGTTAGAAACATGGCTGATTATTTGCATCAGGATCAACGGAAATATCTAATCACCCTATTCCACCTCCATGCAGTGCTTCTGGGAAGTGACTAATCAGTCTTGCCATGCAAGTAGGGATAGAAGAAGAAAGGCAGTGCTGTACCCAGTAAGGACATGCTAATCTCTTATTTTCTGGGCTAAAAGTACAAAGACCACATCTTGCTGTAAACTCCAGCATAACTGCTGCCTTTTTCCTCCAGCTTTCATTGAAGCTCTGTGACGGACCTGAGAAGGAAAAATAAATTCTTTAATTATATATATATATATATATATATATATATATTTTTTTTTTTTTTTCAATCCATTATTTTTGTTTTGTGCATTGCAGTGATGTCTTTTTCTTTGTTGCTACCATTACTTCTGTCTTTTTGCTATTGAGTTCTTTATTTGTGCTTTTATTCGCTTTTTTTCTGCTTGATGTATATTGCATTATTGACCATACTTATGATGATGATTGTATTTTTGATTATTTTCAGGCATTGGAATGGATTCCTCTATCACCCCTCTCCGTCATGGTGGCCTCTCTCTTGTCCAAACAACAGATTTCTTCTACCCGCTCGTTGATGACCCTTACATGATGGTTAGATGTCATTTATTTACAAGTTTAGAAAATATTACATAAGCAATTTGTTGAATAGCTTTAACTAGAAGAAAGCACAATAGATAACATTATTGTAACAGTTTGCAGATAATGGAAACAGTTCCAATTTTACTCATTACAAAACAGGTATGTGAAAAGTTCATATAATTAGTCGGTGACAAGTTCATATAATTAGTCGGTGACAAGTTCATATAATTAGTTGGTGACAAGTCCATATAATTAGTCGGTGACAAATTCACATAATTAGTGACAAGTTCATATAATTAGTCAGTCAGCGGTAGTAAATTGATTAAAAATCTCATTATTACAATCAATGCTGTATGGATCTGAAAAGGGACAGCACAGAACAAAATCCTTCATTCATTGGGTGCCATCTTCACATTGAAGATTGGCTACCGTGTAGTGTCATTTTACTCCGTCTCATGTCTTGGATGGTGCATGTTGTCATAGGTTCACCTGACCATCTTTGGATGTTTTGGATTGTCATCCATTATAGTCTTTTTCTGCCTCTGCCTCATCTACCTTGTTGCCTCATCTACCTTGCACACCTGCAATCCCATGATTACTTCCAGTAGGGTATATAGAGTTAAGTACAATTATAATTGTTTTATATTCAAAGACAAGAAACAATTAATTACACATATATCATTGTACCAAATAAAAGTTTGGACAGAAGAAAGTAAACATATTTTTTCTGCTTTCTCATGCATTGTTTTCTTGCTCCTTCCTCATCATGCATCGTTTCTGTTCTATCATTTCAGGGTAAAATCACATGTGCGAATGTGCTGAGTGACTTGTATGCCATGGGGGTGACAGAGTGTGACAACATGTTAATGTTGCTGACCTGCAGTAACAAGATGACAGACAAAGAACGAGATGTCATTGTCCCAATCATCATGCGAGGTTTCAAGGTAATATTTTTGTTTACTTGTTGGTTCTTGTATACATTATATCTTTTCTGTGCTGTAAATTGTATTTGTTTTGCACTTGTAGATGTTTAGCCTTTTAAAAAAGACACAATCTTGTTTGTTTGCTAAAATTCGTAAGAAACTGGTAGCTGGATGGTCTAGAGGTAAGACGTCAACCTTTGGACAAGAAGTACTGGGTTTAATTTCCACCACAGGCGGTGGAAAATACCATTTTTTTTTAAAATTGAATCCGTGGCATTACCCTCTTCTGGTTGGTCTTTGGGACACAGCGTATTGCTACGAGAGAGTTGCATTATGGTACACTGCCAGCTAATAAACCTAAAATATATTTAAAGTAATGTTTGGCTGGGCACAGTATGCCTAAACCTGAGAAAGGGAGACCTAGCTGATGGGTGCAAGATAAACAGACGAGTTTGGACTGATTGTAGAAGACGCTGGATTCTCACTGAGAACAGAGGACACGTCATGTTAGTGTTAGATATCTCGAAAGCCAGATCCAAACAGGGATAGGCTAAAAAGATGATGATGAGTGCTGGTGGAGATAAGCATAAACATCACGCTGAGACGAGAGTAAAGCTGGGGGGAAAAAAATTAAAAATAAACGTAAAACTGTTTGTAAATATTATGAGGTCTATCAACACCATCATCAAGTACCGGGCCTGCTGGCGTAGGTGATCATGTGTATCCACAACTTTCGATCTCGACAGTTATCATTTCTGTTGTTGACTTTCTGCCAAGCCATTCTCTTAAGCTGTCTGATATTTATTTCTCTTTGCTTCTCTCTATCTCTTCGTCCCTCACTTTTTCCAGCTGTTACAATATATTGCAGTTGTTCTCTTCTCATTACATGGCCAAAAAATTATGATAGTTTCTTCCTAATATTTGAAATTAGCTTTAATTTTGCTTTGACCTCTTTCAGAACATTTTCATTACTGTTGTGGTGATTCATGATTGTACAAAGAAGTTACGACTGTGGTTTTCTGTTGCCTTCCGTCGGTTTGTTTACGGTTGGCTCTGCTAGCCTTTGACTAAAAAGTCTTACCCACAAGGCAGTGGGGTCGTTTTACTTCGGGGTACCCTCCTTTAACCTTTTACTCTCCCGAGCTTACCTGCAAGGCAGCCACAGGTTGTACTGTTTTTGACCTCTTTCAGAACGTTACATATCTAGGTATGATTAAGCAATAAGTTTCCCACAAACCATACCATGGTGATAGGATTGTATGTTGACATGAGTTTGTGTTGTCATTAACAAAGGACACAGCTGAAGAAGGAGGTACCCAAGTCACAGGTGGTCAGACAATTATTAACCCCTGGATGTCTATTGGTGGAGTGGCAACTTCCATTTGTCAATCAAATGAGTACATCATGTGAGTATTTGTGTTATCTTTAATGAACCTTGTGTCATTTGAAAACTGGCGAGAGTGGTCACGTTTAATCATAGATTTCAAGAAGTTGAACAGATAATTTGTATTTACTTCATCCCTTTGTGATGACACAGTGTGAGTTGTTAATGAAGTGTGAAAGTGATTATAGTGATCTTTTGTGTAAATTGTCAATTACAAATTTCCTGTATTAAATATCTTCGTCTTTATCTGCTTTTTCTTCAGTGACTACTTCACTTCATTATCCATCACTTTAAAGAACATTACACTGGGTGCTGTGTATCATTATTCACATCAGGTGTCATTAGTTTGCGCCTTTTGTCTTAACACATCTGCCATGCATGTTGTAAGAGGCGACTAAGGAGTTTGTGGTCAAGGTCTTTGCCAGCGCTACAGAGTTTGTGCATCTGAACTGAAACCATCTTCAGTGCTTTTGTTAGTGTGTGGCAGGTGTTCTTCATACTAAGGAGAGGATCTGAGCACTATGGAATTGTCTGTTGTGTAATGAAAATGATGCGTCCACTAAACTAAATTTCTTCAGTGTTCAAGTCTTGTGATCATGTGAGCTTGGCTCTATGTCCTGTTTGTGGTGGGTGGTTACAAACATCGTAACACATGATGAACTGGTCTCATGGACAGTACTCATATATGTGCCCTCCCCCCTGATTTGCCCCTAAACCTGTGCTGTGACTGACACTCTGTCTTTTGCAGGCTGAATCTAATCTAAACTTTTTTTGACACTGTCTGTCTGTTGTCCTTTTGGGCTGAAGATGGTACATGGGGCAAAAATTTGCACTGTCTGATGATCTTTGTTATCAAATATCAGGAAAAATAAAAAAAATGGTATGTAAGAAGCTTTACGTGATAAGTGGACGACACAGACTAGACGATGTTTCGGCCCAATAGACCTTCATCAGGAACAAACAAAAAAAAAACGTCTGTGTCGTCCACTTATTACGTAAAGCTTCTTACATACCATTTTTTTATATATTTTTCCTCACATTCAGCTTTACTGCAGCTTCGCATTTTTATGCCTTAACCCTTCTCAAATATCATTTTGCACAGAACCCACATTGTATTTCACCACACATCCCTGTATGACACTATCTTTGATATATTTTTATATCATCCACAGGCCAGACAATGCTGTTGTTGGAGATGTTTTGGTTATGACCAAACCATTAGGAACTCAGGTGGCAGTGCACGCCTATCAGTGGTTGGACCAGCCTGAGAAATGGAACCGTGTGAAACTGGTTATCTCTGAAGATGATATCCGGAAGGCATACCAACGAGCAATGTTCAGCATGGCCCGGCTCAATAGAACAGGTATTTATTTCAGAATGTTTTCTAATCACTTTTAGCCATGTTCTGAATTATTAAAACACTTAGTCAAATTTAAAAACTTTTGATGATTAAATAGCCTCCTTTTGCTTATTTCTGTATAGTTTCCTATCTGTTGTTATGGATCCAGCTGCCGCCTGACACCATGCAATGATATATGCAGGTGTTTCTGAATTCCCTTGTTGTTCTGTACATGGCCTTTCATTTATCCGGTCTTTGAGGCAGTAGGGTGATGTCAGTAAGCTTTAGACAGTGAAATAAGTAATATTCATCTGTTTGGTTTCGTTGTATTCTATTGGTGTGATTGCTCCATGGCACATTACTAGTTTGAAGTTAGTCATTTGGTCTCTTCTTATTTAGTTGTCAACTCTCAAACATTTCCCCTCTTCCGTGTACCTTTCTTATGACCACTTCCAATGGCCTCTGAGTGTTGGATTTGTTTCCATTGCTGTTGGTTTTTTTTTTTTTTTTTATTTCATGAGATACAATCTCATATAAATGTGGGGAAAAAATCTGCCGATTTTAAAGAAATGTACAGATCTTCCATCAGGGAAATTATCTTGGGTATTGGCTGACATCAATCAAACTTTGGAACTCAGAAAACATAACGAATAATGCTATGTGGTAGCCAAACATACAGACAGACTTAGGCGTTCCTACCATTAGACATTGTCAAACGTCCAACCCCTGAGGTCAAATTCAGGTCATAAATCAACCTGAGACAGGAAATTAGAGTTCCCCATTATTTATAGTTGATATTTTTGGATGCCTTGTCATTTCTTTTATTTTTGAACTAGCCTTGAGTTCATTCCATAGTGTATACAATCAAAGGCTAGGGAAAGCAAACCCGAATAAAATGCTGGCTGAAATCGGATGCACTGGGCCACTGGCGCAGAACACAGTGCAACGTATTAACGGGTGTTCAATCAGAGTGAATCTGGCGAACTCTACTTGAGATGTTCTGTCTGTGGGGGCGATCAACACACTTAGCCTGACAGCAGACTTCATGTGGGAGTCTGGAATCCTACTCTGATTGAGTCCTGATCGCAGAGAGAGAGAGAGAGATTCCATAGTGTATGAAGTTTTTTCCTGAGCATCTGTTTTCAATGTGCAACTAACTTATTTTCTTTAGTTGTTTTCCACCTCTCACATGCATAAGTAAAGGTGGATAATACATTTTTATCTGAAAATCCAGAGCTTTGTTTTTATGTTTAGTAGTTTAGATTTGCATATTTTATCAAGGTTTCTGAAAAGTCACTGCTGCCTTTGCTATTTCATACATGCCCAACTAAGCCTGAACTGACCAAGAGGCAATGCACACTGTGGATAAAACTGACAGATGTGGATTACTTGATAGGTAATGTACTTGGAAGAGATCTAGAAGCAATCACAAAAACTACCATAGGTTGACTAAGGACTTTCTGGTGGAAAACAGTGAAAGCAGATATGGACAGTGTGGGCCAGATATGGAGCAGCCTGCAAACATTGGTCATGGGCTGTGCAAAATGGAGAGACTTTGTTGTTACTCTAACACACTGCAATGTTTTGTCAGTTCATGGCCAGGAAATAAATGTTTCAACAAATGGAACTAATTTTTCATGTCACTAGAGCACTGTTATTAGAGTTGTTCTCAGGGGACTGGGTGGTAAGATGTCAGCCTGTGGACAGAAAAGTCCTGTGTTCAATCCCCACCACAGGCAGTAGGAATTTTTCTAAAAATCAAATCCGTGGTTTCCTCACTGCTCTAGTCTCTAGGTAGTAAAATCTGATATCTTGTCCTCTTGGAAAACAGTGAAAAACAGGAGATTACGTGTGCACATGAACATGTTAAAGAACCTTTGGCAGTTTTAAAGTTGAAATGAGTAAGCTTCAACCCCTGCTGTCTGTGCAAAAATTGTTAAACAAATCTACTCATAATAAAAATGGATGTGTCGGACCAAAAGGCTGCTTTGCCATAAACTAGTGACAAAATGATTGAAAATGCATCTATGCCCATTTAACGGGTGAACGGTAAGGAGAGAGAGTTATCACACCACTCAAACAAACCTGTTCATATTTAATTGCTCTCAGCAGATGTGAGCAGATTGGTAGTTCAGGGGCTGGGTAGTCTAGAGAACACCAGCCTCTCCATGAAGGTCCCAAGTTCAAATCTCACTACAGGATGTTGGAATTTTTCAAAAATTGAACCCATGGTTTATTTTGTGGCATTACCCCACCTCCCTGTTCTCTTGGTAGTGATATTTAATGTCTATCCCGCTCTGATAATAGGAAAAAAAAACTGGAGGCCTCATATGCACTCTTGCATGTTAAAGAAGCCTTGTTAGTTTAAAACTGAAAAGAGTAGACCCTGCGCACAATCCTCTGCAAAATCTACCCACACTTATATATCCAGGGGCTATGGAGTTTGTGCACGTGGGTCTGTATTTTCTTAGAGTTTTCTTGATATTTTGTGATGTGCAAAGATGATGATCATAACATAACACAAGTGAAAAGTCACAGATGGGGCACACACATACTAAATAATCCTTGGAGGTTGACATTTCCACTTCTTGTGTGTTCTAAGATGCTTCCGTGCAGAAATATTAAATTAATTAAAATTAGGTTAGGACTTTTACATTTTGTATTTGAAATTTGCAGCCGCAAGACTGATGCACAAATACAATGCCCATGGTGCTACAGACATCACTGGGTTTGGCCTGCTAGGCCACGCCAACAACTTGGCAAAGATTCAGAAAAATGAGGTCTCCTTTGTCATTCACAACTTACCCATCATTGCCAAGATGGCCGCTATCAGCAAGGCCTGCGGTAACTTGTTTGGTTTGCTGCAAGGAACGTCTGTTGAAACATCAGGTCAGTTGTGACAAATGATGGCTGTTGTTGATTCTTTTTTCATGTTCCATATATTTTCTTTTGTACGACATTTTTTCATATTAGACTGTCATTCATGTAGAATGTTAAATAGACATTACTGCAAAAACCTTCAAGAGACAATGAAGGCCATAACTCTGTGTATATATATATATATACAGTCGAACCTGTCTAAGGCGACCATTCACGGGACTTTCAAAAACTGGTCCCATAGGACAGGTGGTCCTGCCTCACAGGTTTCACATAATAAATAGAGCGATAAAAAAAAATTTTATCCTAAGCACTATGAAAACTAACCTGCAAATCAGCGTAATCCATGAGTAGAACATAGTGCACATGTCGGTCTACAATAGCCACTGGTTGGACACTTTTCATAAAACACGATAGTTAAACACACAAAAATAAAACACACATACACAGATTCCACAGATGTTGTTTGACAGATGAAATAAACGATAAGTTCAATTTTTCTCTCAAGTCCATGATAACGTCTAGTATGTCAGATCTCCCGTTTGTTATTGAATAGGTGCGCAGAAGCTCCAAAGCATTATGTGCATCTGCGATAGTGTATGTTTTCTCAATGTCAGTAGAATCTTGTTCGTTGTCTGATTCACTATTCACATCCTCAGCAGCTAAAATTGCAGTGGCAGGAAGATCCCAGTTTGTTTCTATTGTGTTGCAAGTTTGGAGCCCTGAATCAATCATGGAGATGTCTGTCAATTGGTATCCAAACAATTCTTTTGAAAGGTTATCCAAAGCAGTAGAAATTGCAGTAGAAACAATTTGCACGTCGGTCTTTGATGCAGATTCCATGTGCGTCAGAGAATATGCGTGTGTTTCAGCAGGACAATGAAAACCTGCTTTACAGAAACACTTAAGGATGGTTAAGTTGTCCACTTCTTTCCATGCTGCAGCAATCCAGTAGACTACATCCAGTAAATTGACCTGTTTCATGAGTTCGGTTCCGGAAGCATCCTTGTTTGATTCCATGACTGTGATAAGATGTAGAAGCTGTTTTTGTCTAAACTTTAATTTAAATGTCTGAATGACACCCTGGTCTAGGGGTTGAACTAATGCAGTTGTGTTGGGTGGCAGAAACTGCAGCTTAACATTCTGTAGTTCGATCTTGGGATGACAGGTAGCGTTGTCAACAAATAAAATAATGTGGCGCTTTTTTTTCTGCATCTTACGGTCAAAACTTTTCAGCCAATCTTCAAATATAGCTGCAGTCATCCATGCCTTTTTGTTGTTTCTGTAAATCACTGGCAGTGTGTTTATGTTGATGTTTTTAAAAATCCTAGGGTTAGCTGCTTTCCCAATCACTAAAGCCGGTTCTCGTTCCCCCAACATGTTAGTGCATAGCATCACTGTTATTCGCTCTTTGCTTTTTTTACCCCCAGCGCATTTTTCTCCTTTGACAAAAAATGTTTTGTCCGTAGTCGCTTTGAAAAATAACCCGGTTTCATCTAAATTAAAAATGTCTTGAGCAGCGTAACCATAGCATATCTCGGATAATTTAGAAGTCCAGCCAGCCGCAGCACTCATATCTGAATCACCGACTTCGCCACATTGCTTACCAAACACAAGATTGTGTCTTTTAATGAAGGCCTCTAACCAGCCGTTCGATGCTTTAAAGACTGAGTTTTCCAATTCTTTTGCAAACTGTAAAGCTCGTTCTTTGATCATCGGCCCAGATAACGGAATTTTTCGTGCAAGTGCTGATTGACACCATTTCCAACAAAGTGTATTTATGTCTTCATTTCCCGTTTTCCTGCTATTCCTTCTTTTCATACTTGGTGCATTATTTTCAAAGTCATTCATATACTCGGCTTTTCTCTTTAACGTACGTAAAATCTGTGTCTTTCCCACTCCAAACTGTTCTGCCAATAATCGCGAACTTTTACCTTGCTGATTTTGTCGAATCACTGATATTCGTTCTTCCAGCGTTAATGCTTTTGGTTTTACACTTTTGACACTGGCCATTTCCTATATTGTGTGTAACACTTTTAAAATCCACAAAAATAATTCACTGAGATACTGTACATGTACATGAATACACTCTAAGCGGGCAATGACTAATTCTCTAGTTAATTCCTGTAATTTATACGGGCCACGCAATGGTCTACTCTGGTCTAGACGGAACCGCGAAGTGATGTCACTTCACGAATCATAGATCTGTGTCTGCACCAGTATTGACTGATAAACGTAACACGTCCCACTGTAATCTGGGACTCACTAAATACGGGAAAACATCAACACCTGTAGACACCTGTGTCGATCGTTTATAGCTCCCAGCGAGACGAAGGACTGGCTGGTCGTCATAAACGGGATAAATAACATTGGCGGCGGTTAATTAGCCTGGTCTCTGGTCGCGTCATACGGTGAGCGCCGTAATCAGTGTTAGCATATAGTAAAAAACTCGGGGAAATTGTAGACCCGGTCCTATAACCAGGGAAACGCTTTAAACAGGTGGTCCTAAGACCAGGTTCGACTGTATATATATCTTCTTCTTCTACTACCTTTTTAGCTCCCAGTGGAGCATAGGTCTTCAACAAACACTTTCCAAGTCGGTTCAGTTTTTTATATATATATATATTTTATATATGTAATTATTATCATCACATCCTGGCTTTCTCAAGCTTTGAACCCATCGTCCTCTGGATTAACCCTAGATTACAATACATATCTGGCTAATGTTTTCACAATACTATCATCAAAATTACTACGATTTAAATGTTACATTTGAGTTCCCAAAATAGTATATTCTTTGAACTTTTTCTACACAGCTGTGTATTTACCCAAGCAGACACACTGGAATCGGGTGCTGTAATAATTTTCTGGATTATGTTAGATTTATGGTCAGAAATTCAAACATATCGCACCGTGGCTACTTGAGGTGTTACATTGTCTATGTCTATTCATACAGCCGGCATCCATCAATCCAGCTGTATATTTGGCTCCTTAAAAGCGTTCCTGCTATCCAGTGTTACAAAGGTTTCTTTGATGTCTCGCAGACGGCAAAGATTTCACCCATCAATGTGAAAAATAGAAGTTAAAGAAAAATTTCTTCAAAATTGATTAAATTTATAAAAAAAACAAAAAACAGCCCCCTTTCTTTCTATGATATCATAATTTTCATCATGCACTTGAAAAAAAAAATCCAACATCAAAGAAAACATATCCAACACTCAGAGGTAACTGGAAGTAATAATTAGGATGGTATAGGGTTGGGGGGAAATTAGGATGGTATATATAGAATAGTGACACTGTGACCTTCCAGGCATGTCGTAAGAGGCCACTAAGGAGGTTGATCGATGGCTTGACAAGCTGTCATTGTAAAAAGTATTGTTATGGAAACAGCGCCATATATTTTAGAAGCAGTGATCTCTGCAATATGTGCCATTTTGGCACGCAAGGTTTCTGTTTTTGAGATTGTGGTTCTGCCCTATGTGTCATCTTCAGCTCGTAAGGACAATAGATAGATAGGGGGGGGGGGAGAATTAGGATGGTATAGGGCTGGGAGAAATACTTCCACGTGGCAAATTGTCAAATTTCAAGAATTTGTAATTTGGGGTTGGTAATTTTTACGACTGAATCGTAATCTGGGATTAATCATGTTGTTTCGTACCTGAAGAAGGCTTTTGCCAAAACGTTGGAGTTTGTCTTGTCTATTAGTTTAGCTGCTTTATACCATTTTATGTTTATTTTACACATTCTCCACATCTGTATTCATGGCCCTGCATAGTATTTAATCTTTTACAAGTGTGCTTATCTCCAATCATACAAGCGTTCACTACATGGAACAGCCAATTTTGGTGATAAGAAAATACATCATATTTAAGCAGAACTGCCATTTTGCACGATGGTTTCCATATTATAAATAATATTGCCAGATTACTGTGTATCATATAATTATGGGAATTTCCATTTTCAAGTATTTGATTGTAACTTATTTTCAAAATATCAAGATTTTTAAAAAAATAAATTTTTAAATAATTAATCAACACTTTAACTACCTATAGCAGGTGGGCTGTACCGCTGGATTTCTTTAAAAGTATCAGCGTCCAGTCGACTGTACGGTTGATGTCAAAAATAGGAAATCCTGTGTGCACGTTTTTAAAAGTCTACAAGGAGTCTCCCCAGCCAAATTGTTAAATTAATAATCTGCCCTTGCTGAAAATGAATGTGTCAGGGTGAAAGGTGGAGATATTGCAGCTTTCTGTAAACTACTGACTCACCCACTTAATGGGTAAATGCTAAGAAGAAAGAAAATTACCTGTAACTTTCACTTGAGGTGTGTTAGTGTGATTGAAATAATTTATTTACAGTGAGATGCAATAAGTAGATCCATCAGTCAGAGTTGACTATGGATTTTGCAGTAAAAAGTAAAGTACCCCTGTCACGCCAAGTGGCGTATAGGGAATATGGTGTTAGTGACCATATATTTTACAGACCTTCTGCACATGATTTTTGGGGTAATGTGGTCAGTATTAGGCCCGTGCTACTTCACTTTCCCTGAAAAAAAATCAGGTACCCATTAAGGCTGGGTGAACCCGGAAGCCGTCGGTTGGGATGGAACCCTACCTCTTGTCCTTTGTAGTCCAGTTCACTAACCACTGAGCTATCGCGGCTCCCTTAAAAAAGTAAATAGGATTTTGCAGTGCCCTTAGGAAATGTTATTTTTTTAAGCAAAATTTTCTTCTTTGTCAATTCTCCTTTTCTATGAATCTGTCTGCTTCTTGCTTGAGTAGAATCTATACAAAGATTCTGGTCTACGGCTATAATCTTCCCGGGCTGCAGAGTTTATATTCAGTGACTTCATGTCTCTTTTACACACATCTATGAATTGGAGTTTTAGGTACACACTAGTCCTTTGCCTAGGTGCAATAACTCTGAACACATATGGTCATGCAGATCTTATTTGTTGTTACCAGGTGGCCTGCTTGTGGCACTTCCAAGGGAGCAAGCTGCAGCATTCTGCAAGGACATTGAGAAACAAGAAGGCTACCAATCATGGATCATTGGCATTGTGGAAAAGGGAAACAGAACAGCTAAGATCATTGACAAGCCCAGGGTTATAGAAGTTCCTGCCAAGGACAGAGAGGGAGAGCTGTGGTAGTGAATCTGAAATTTGTATAGTCAGTAGTTATCTGCATTCATGTATGTCAAAGTCAATATTTGTTGTTAGATAAAGAAAATCCAAATATGTTCAGTTGTATGGACCATTTGTGTTAAGTTTCTACAATCAGGTTTTGTAAACTATGAATTGTTGTCATCGAAATTGACCATATCATTTTAAAATAACAACATATTAACATTCCCTAGCTGGTGTAGTAGCTAAGTCTTGAGCAAACTTGGACATACACTGGTTAAGGAAGCGTAGACTAAAGCAGATCTTTGATGATTGTCTTCCGCTTTCTTCATGAAATTGTTCTGTAAAAACCCAATACAGTGGGAAATCAAGCAATTGATAAAACTGAAAGTAGAAGACATGAAGATCTGCATTAGATAAAATTGTAACCATGTTACATTGTATTCTTGCATTCGTGTCCATCTTCGTCCACATTTATTAAACAAATGTATTTTTAATAAAAGGATACTTGTTTATTTGTCTTGTTTATGTTCATCTCTCTCTCTCTCTGCGATCAAGACTCAATCAGAGTAGGATTCCAGACTCTCAATGGAAGACAGCTGTCTAAGTGAATTAACCCCACAGACAGAACATCATAATTAGAGTCCTGTTAAAACGTTGCACTGTGTACTGCACCAATATGCAGGTGTTTCTGAATGTTCATCTGATTAGACATTGGAGAGACTATGCCAAATGAAACTGTGAGCGAAGAAACCAATCAAGAGTACAAGTCAAGCTCTATATGAAGAAAGTGCTGGAAATACATTGATCTTATGCTTAGATGGACTGAAGACTTCCACACCAAGTCTTAATGTGAATCAAGGAAGATCAAAAGAAACTAAACAATTGAGAGAGCTAAAAAAAAGACTTAGCAATGAATCATCAAGCATGGAGAGTTATGTTAGCCAGATACTAGTACAACTTGAATTAGAGGTTTGGGTGTAAATGGAATACAGAACACAAAGACTATGAGATAAAAGATGTCTAACCAGCTCAACAGAAAAGATGAAGTAACAATGTTCAGACTCCGAAAAGGCAGCAACAGATTGAAGTACCACCTTTTCAATACCCTAAGGATAGGAACCTCTGAATGTGTCTGTGACACAGGCAAAATAGCTGCTGAACATCTGCAATCATGCCCAACATATGATGAACAAACAAGACTCTGGTAGCCGGCACCACATCAGAACAGGCTGTATGGAGATGTCACTAGCCTTGAGCTGATGGATTTCTTCGAACTTGTTAACGTCTAGAGGTGCTCGCTGAAGATTATGTGCTGTCTTTTTACCAGAAAGGAATTAACTGGTGATGCTCCAAGTACTTTCCTTAAGCCTAATTGCTGATTCTATCTCTTTATGACACAGTCAGTATCGCAACAACCAGTGGTAGCTGAAACAATTTCCTCCATTTGAAGCAGTTCTTAGTTTCATGTGAATCTCTACTGTGATGATTTTCCTGTGATCAGTATATCTGACAGCAAGATGTACTGCTTCCATGAAAGTTTTATAATTGTATGTAGCATGTTACTAACAGTCCTAGCTAATGTGCCTTTCTCCTGGTTCGATGTACTTACACCGAAACTATAAAGGAACTAAAAAATACCTACATATATTACATGGCATTGGTTTAAAAAACGTCCGCTCACAGGCTACTGAATCCCACACTTACTTATATACAAAATCAAAGAACACATTTGCTTGATAAAAATTGTTTTTATTATATTGAAAAATTCTAATAAGCAATAATTGAATTACAAACAAATTATGATTTTCAAAGTTTATCATAAAAGTTTCTTAAAAATATTAATTCTAGATTTACAAGTTATCCCATTTCTAAATTTACAATGGGTTTCAAGACTGGAGAATATAGAAAATATATTTGATGTGATGTTATATTTATTTATGGAAGACATATTTGAAGTTATAGATTAATTGTATGATGATAAAAGCATAACACATGGCAGGAAACATCAATGTTGTCCGAGGAATACTAAAAATAAAAAACAGGTTATATAAAACCTTAAAGAGTTGTACATGTTGGATCATATAAGAGGTATTGGGAGATACACAGTTTATTATGATAAATGTTGATACTTCTTCTTTCCTTCCTCATTTGCCTTTCAGCCTCGAGGGGAGATATAATTTGCGCTCTTCTGTTCGCCCTTGCTGCTATTGTTTCCTAGTGTTTGTAATATTCCGCAAATGATCTTTTTTTGTGGTTGTCCTTTAGGTCTGGTGTTCTCGCAACATTTTGAAGGCTCGTTGTGTTGTGATCTTTTTGCCTTGTAACATGGCCAAACCATTTTATCTGTTTATATATTCTATGGTGTAAATGATCAACAAATAATTTGTGTGTGTGTCTGTAAATATAGTTATTGTACAATGTTGTTGTGAATTATAATAATAGGAATGGTAAAAGAAATAATAAAGAGAAATAGTATGATCACAGCCTGACAGTAATTTTAAGATAACAAAAGGTTGTGGTCTAAAGACTGACTTTGTCTTTCTGTTGTGAAACAGATAATACACACAAACTAAAATAACTTAAGTGCAAAGCTTAAACATGGGTAAGGCAGATAAAAAGAAAATCGTAATAATGAAAGTAATATTTATATTTTTAAAAAAAGATGATTTATTTCAAAAGTTTAATGTATTGATTTGCAAGCTGGCAGAAGACAAGCACAGTTTGAAGAAATCAAGAATTGAAGTGCTAACTATAGAGCAAATGACAAGAGTCAACTATCTCTCCCCTGGACACTCAAAAGAAAATGAGGAAGAAAATATTAAGAAGAATTTAATCAAGGTAAAGCATCATTTATAAATTCACTTTGTGTGAAAAAAATGGAAAAGTAAAATAACAGTAAAAAAAAAAAAATAGCATTTAAAAAAAGATGAGTTAATTTTTTGCATGTCTGTGCATTGCTTTTCAATTTTATAACAGCATGATAATTATTTAGAGAACAAATATAACTACACTAAATTTGTTACAAAATACTGCAACCGCAGCAGCACTTGGCTGGATAATCAGGGGCATAAACCTTGTGCTCATCTCCATAGACAAAGAAGGTAGATATTTTGTCCTTGTAATTGTACGATACTTCAGTGACTGGAATTATGCGAACTCTGTGCCTCTGTAGATGATAGTTGCAAGTAGAAGTTTAATAGTTATGGCTACTAAGCAAATTAAGTGTGCCTGCCAGTATTACAAATATATTTTTCATACATGTTATTGAGTTATATGCGGGTCATCATCATTTTAGAGAAGGGTCCAGGTTCAATCCCCAGCAGTGGCGAATTTTTTTTTTTCGGACTGACAAGGCTCTGGGGTTCACCCAGCATCTTAAAATGGGTACCAAAGATTTTTCTGGGAAGTAAAGGGGGCCTGGTGTGATACTAACGCCACATCACCCAAAAATGTGCTGTGGTCATAGAAAAATATGGTCATTAACACCTTATTCCCCATACGACTTAGCAAGGCGTGGAGGGAACCTTTACTTTCTTTTTACATCGTCATTGTACTCCGAACATGTCGATAGGTGCTCAGATCCCCTCCTCAGCAAGTCTGGCAACTCCAGTTCTTTGTTGGTTGATAAGTCTTCTTATACACCCATTAAGTGTCTCATTTCTGGCTGTGCCCATCCTAACTCTCATCGCTTTCATCTCCGAAGGAGTGACGTGGATTCATGGTTATCAAAGTCATGTGCCCTTCCCACATCTCGGATTGCATTGATGACATCAGGCCAATCTACTGGTTGACCATCTTTAATGACAGCTCATCGCTGAATGTCAGCGATCAGCCAAGGATGGTCTAGACCCACGTGTACTCGCATGGTCCAGAACACTTCCACATTCAAGACTGGTTAACCACAGTCTATAGCTCTTCAGCACGTGGATACCCCTTGAGTTTAGTATATTCGGCAGGAAAATCCTCATTCAGAATCACAACATGAAAACTACACTTTCAGTCAAACTGGCTAAAAGAGTACCACAATCCTGTAATAATTCATCAGAAAAATCTCACTTATGATGAACACAAAATGAAAAAAAGCTATCCTTCGCCGAGCTGATAAAAATAATACCGCCATTTTGTGAAACACCGGATGTGGAATCAAGCTTTAGTGGACAGCATTGATCATCATTATAATCTAGCTGCTCCCTTGGATTCCCATGAAAGCTACTCTCTCTGTCCTGAGTGAAATATTTAGCAGGAGATAAATACAAATATGAAATACCATGTGGGCCGAACATGTAAAATAAACATAAAATTGTATGGAGTAGCTAATCTAGTAGAAAGACAAGACAAGTTACATTTTAGCAAAATCCATCATCAAATAAAACAAACAAATTTAACAAACAGAACTAAGCCAGCAAATACAATTAAATACATATTTTAAATGGTTTAGTTTGATGGTTCCGTCATTTTTAAGATCTATATTCAATTGTGTTTGCTGGTTTGAATTTATTTGTTTAGCTTGTGTGTTTTATCTGAAGAAGGCTTTTGCCAGAACATAGTTTGTCTTGTCTTTCTCTTAGTTTGGCTGCTACATATCACTTTGGTAATGGCTCATCGTACATCCCTAGACTGGTCGTACGCTAATCTTACTGCCTGTTGTTCGATGTGCTACGAGGACAATCTGACGACTAACTGTGTGTCTATATATTTTCAGAATTGGAGTCAACAACGATGGCTTAACATCATCAAGTGCTATACATTTTTAAAAAGTACAACAATCATCATTTTCAAGAGGACGTAAACTCCCTGTATATGGTGTATAGACGGCGGGAACAATTGAAGGCTATGTATGAAAAGTGTTCCTTCTTGCAGTTTCCTCATATTCCAAGTCTGGCTTGTTGCAGGAGCTACTGAGTTAAGTGCTTTGTGCACACCGTGAGCTGTGTGTCTCATCCGTTTTGATCATGTTTCGATATTCCAATTGTTTACGATGAATGATGATATCGTATGACAGGGAACAGTTGGCTCTGTTCTGCGCCGTTTCGCCTTATGTCTTTTGGCGTGTGCTGAGACTGCTATGATGGGGACTACAGTTACCTTTCTTTGTTTGGGAAATGAGATTCAGATGATTACGCTGGCACAGGTGGTTGAGCAATTATGGATTTTAATTCGTTTGCAGTGATACCAGGGCTTTCCATAACAAAAATACCACTTTATGTTTATTTTACGTGACATATTTAGCATGAACTGCAGTTATGCTCAGCTCATCTATTATCTTGCATCCAGAACTGTCAGCTTCATCTTGGAAACGGAGCTGCAGATCGGACCTAATGAACCAAAGACCAGTTGGATGACCCTTCATATCAAGATGTGGTGGATGCAACACGTAAAACAATTGAAAAACACCCCATGTATCCAACGATGGGACAAGCCATGTGAATAAGAGCCACATTCAAAGCTCTATCCATAGGGAGGGACATGTTGGAAAACAAACAACTGCTGTCTAGCAGCTCCCATCGAGAGAAGGAAAGGCTATGGGGACACATGGGCAGGGTGGGCCCAACATATCTGGACAGCATCCACCTTATGAGAAGGAAAACTATGTTAAGATCCAGCCTGCCTGAAAATGGAATGTGTCAGCCACGGTACAAGTTTTTGAGATAAATCAGGACATGCTTGTATAAGAGTACTAACCATACGAGCAGCTCATTGTGCGTCATGATGTTCTTATCTTGGTACAGGGCAAAGAGTCAAGTTCGCATGATCACAAGACTTGAATTCTGAAGAAGAAATATATCTTGCATCCATGTTTATCTTGCTTTTCCTTACTCTCATCTATCTCGTGCCATGCCCTCCAAATTGATATTCTCTAGGACATCATTTTATATGATTATTCATCACCATCAGGTTACATGTTCTTTGCAGAACATTGCATTCATCACAGCCCAGTAATCAATCAGAGGACCACAAGCCCCAAATCAGGATGCCTTTCATAATATGAATAGATATGAACAAGTTATTATACGCCTCAGTACATCAACTCCATAGTCACATGTATACAAAATTCAAGATTGGCATCAACTATTTGTACATGTGACAAGCTGCTGAACACATACTTCAAGACTGCACTGAATATAGTAGACAGGAAAATCCATTGGCCCATAGATACAACACTACAGACAAAACTATATGGGCCAATGCAAGAATTACAAAAGACAGTAAAATTTATACAGGAAACGACATTGCAGATATAGACAATACTTCAGGCGAATGAAGGATAGATCACAGCCCAGTGGAAAGAATCAGTCTCTAGCCAGATCTCCTCACCTCTTCTGTTGTCATATGCGACCACGATATGTTAAAAATATTTGATTTCCCTTGTCTGTACATTCTTTAGCAACCAGTTTTCTGGATTAAGATATTCCAAATGGGCATTTTTTTTTTGCATTACACTGTGTATTAAATGCTGCATCATGTGTATTTATTTTCTTGCATTTTGGAGGATTGTTTCCCTAGCCTTCTGTTTTCTTGAACCTTCCTGCAAGATAGCACTTTTCTGTAGCTAACAAAAATAATTTATAAATTATATTAATCTTCTGGTCATCTTGGCAGGGAAGGTAATGATAGCAAAAGGCAAGGAAGGATTGGATCACAGAAGAGTTATGGAACTTGGTACAAAAAAAAGAAAGACTATCAAACAACTAATGCTAAATTGTAGGGAGAATAATAGGCCAAGCTAATTGAGGATTATACAGAGAACAACAATATAGTCAAGAAAAGCATAAGGGAAAATAAAAGACGTTATATTAGGACTCTTTAGCTTTACTATATGAACAAGATCATCTCACCTGCAACAGGATTCTCTCACTATTGAACTGTGATCCATGTCTACTGACCAAGTTATTGGAGGCTGCATTAATTTCTTGCTCAGGAAAATGGTTTATGGGCCAGACCTGTTTGAGGAATTTACAGAATATATCAAATGATATTGCAAATACTGTTTTTGGCACATCAAAGTGAATTACTGTCTTGCCTCAAGACCAACCAGTCCTCCCATATCTTGTTAAAAAAATATCAAATTTGAGTTTCATGGTAGTGTTAATATTTTGTTTTTAAATGATGAAAATTTCTACTAAAAATCACCCTTGGACTGGTTTCATCAAATGCTATCTGGCCTGTAACTTTTCTGATGAGATGATCTGGTAGAGATGTCCTCTCAACTATGTGGTCATCCAGATGGTTAGTCCTGAAACATTAAAATAAACATAAAATTATATTAAACAGCTAATCTAGTAGAGAGACAAGACAAACTACAACATTTCGGCAAAAGCCATCATCAGGTAGGAAACAACAAATATTATAGGCAAGTACTCTTCTAAAGCGACAAATACAAATATGAAAGTTGAAAAGCCAATGTTGGAACACTGATCTGAAGATGAAAATATTACCCCAGAGGATATATATCTCAATCCCCAGACATTGGAAAGAGTATATATAGAAACTTTATATATCTTGGTAGTAATATAGATCAAAAAGGTGAAACAAAGAAAGAGATCAGAAGCAGGATAGCAAATGCAGCAGCAAATTTTAAAAACCTGGACAAAATATGGAAATTTTTTTTTTTCGTACGCCAGCTTTGACCTCTGACAAAGTCCCTAGAGACTAGGAACTGAATTTTGTGTGTTAATCCATTTTTCCCTGGCAGCCGTGTACACAGGGTTCCCTTGCTGCACAGGCAGATAACTCCAACTTCGGAGGTACTCATATATTTTCCACCAATGAGTAATTGATGTTTCAAGCCGGGCCTCACCGATGAGACCAAGGGTGGTTGCCGCAGAGAGAAATTATAAATAAAAATCCCGGTGTAGCTGGGATTTGAAGCCACAACCTCTCTGTCCCCCAAATATGGAAATAAAAAAATATCAAGCAAGAAAACCAAACTCAGAATATTCAACTGAAATGTATTATCAACACTTACCTACGCACGTGAAAGCTGGAAGACAATACAAGGAGACTGAGAAAACTAAACGCTTTTGAAGACAAATATATAAACAAACAACAAATGAAATGGTTTTGGATACATGGTACAAATTAAACCAGACCAAAAAACATTGAAAGCTTTCTGCTTCAAAACATCAGAAGAGAGACCAAGAAAAAGGTGGATAGACAGAATAAAAGACATATGCAAGAACCAAAACATTTCTATCTTAAGAGCATCCAAAAAACGCCCAACAACAAAAATACATCTAAAAGGGAAGTGATCATAAAGAACAAACAATAAAACATATACAGATATTAGATTATATCATATATTCCTCCTATATCGGACAGTTATCACCACTATTATCCAACAAGGAAATAACTCTGGAGGCAAAACGAGCACTATACAATACAATCTTCATTCCAACGTTGTGCTACCAATGCCAGACCTGGACTCTAGATGCTAGAACAATCAGAAAAATAACCTCTACAGAGATGAAGTGTGTTAGACGAATGACAGGAAACAGTCTGAGAGATAAGATCAGAAATGAAGAACTGAGAAAAAAGCTAGGAATAGCCCCAGCCATAGAATATATAAGGAAACAACAGATAAAATGGTTCGGCCACGTGACAAGGCAGAAAGAACAAAACACAACACAACGAGCCTTCAACAAACGTTGTGAGAACAACAGACCCAAGGGTCGACCACGAAAAAGATGGATCGATGGAATATTAGAAGCACTAGGAAACATAACAGCAGCAGAGGCGAACAGAAGAGCAAAAGACCGCAAATTATATCTCCCCTCGACGCTGAAAGGCAGATGAGGAAGGAAAGAAGAAGAAGAAGAAGAAGATATATTCCTCCTTTCCCTTGTGATGAACAAGAAAACAGCAGATGGACAAAAGAATAATGGCTTTTTTTAAGTTCTCCACATTTTTCATTGTCCACCTCCAAAGGACTAATTTGGCCTGATTTTTGTTGTTGACGGATTGCCACGAGTTGATGGCAGGTTGCCATTTAACTCATTTGATGTGGCGGGTCGTAATGGCTTCCTTGACATTCGCTGCTCTTATTGGAGAAGTTGGAGTTCGTCTATCCCAGGCTATGCTGGGAAACTACTAGCCCAGCCCAGAGGTACTGCAATACTGAGTCCTCTATATCAGTAACAGCCACCACTACAGGGAACATGGCGATCCCAGCTTCTGTTAGCCAGTCTGTTTTGAGGCAGACTTTTATCAGGGGAGACCACGAGGAGGTAGAACTGCTAGGTCTTGGTCAGCTGATGGTGCACCAACCCTGCTATTGTGACCACAGGTCGCAAGCACTTCTGCTCCCCTATTTGGCCTGGTCAGTTATGTATAGACAAATTGTTTTTCTTTTTTTCTAATTACCAATGATTGAGGGTGACCGCCGAATTGATAACTTGTTGTTCTCAAAATCCAGGCAAATGTGGGTTCAAATGCTGGTAATCCAAATAGTAAATTACATGTTTCATCATATATTCGTATATATTCATCTTATAGTCTGTTGTGTGCTGGTGATGGTCTCATCACCAACTAATTACTACATCAAGCTCGGGCAGATGGTGCTCGTAAACCTGGGAGGGCCGACCATCTAAGGGCAGAATCCCCCTACAGAAAAGACAATCTGCTGCCTTGCAGGAAGATTGGGGGCAATCAAAGGCTAAGGAAAGCAAACCTGAATAAAATGATGGCTGAAATCGGATGCACTGGGCCACTGGCGCAGAACACAGTGCAACATTTTAACAAGTAATCAATCAGACTAGATCTAACAGACTGTAATTATGATAGAAACTACCGCTGACCGGAAAGGCTTCAAGAAACAGCTGAATATAATACAGACAGCTGACTTCATGAGAGAGCCTGGAATCCTACTCTGATTGTGTCTTGATTGCAGAGAGAGAGAAATGCTGGTAAAGTCAATTGTTTTTTTTTCTATCAGCTGTGAAATAAAAACTCAGACAATCACGGTGATTGTAATGGACAAGTAGTCTTTATTCTCCTCCCTGATCCCCCCTGCCAGACCCCCAGAAATGTAATAATTCTATAAAGTTTTTTTTTTTAAAACAACTTTTTTAAAGTTTAACATCCTTTATTAGGTTAGGTGTTCCATTTAAAAGCAGCTTTGATCTTTTCACTGTTCACCTTCACTGTCTAAGTACTTGATCTTTAACTGCCAACCTTCACTGTCTAAGTACTTGATCTTTTCACTGGGAACCTTCACTGTCTAAGTACTTGATCTTTTCACAGCCAACCATCACAGTCTAAGTACTTGATCTTTTCACAGTCAACCATCACAGTCTAAATACTTGATCTTTTCACTGCCAACCTTCACTGTCTAAGTACTTGATCTTTTCACTGCCAACCATCACAGTCTAGGTACGTGATCTTTTCACTGCCCACCATCACAGTCTAGGTTCTTGATCCTTTCACTGCCCACCATCACAGTCTAGGTTCTTGATCCTTTCACTGCCCACCATCACAGTCTAGGTTCTTGATCTTTTCACTGCCAACCATCACAGTCTAGGTACGTGATCTTTTCACTGCCCACCATCACAGTCTAGGTTCTTGATACTTTCACTGCCCACCATCAGTCTAGGTTCTTGATCCTTTCACTGCCCACCATCACTGTCTAGGTACTTGATCCTTTCACTGCCCACCATCACAGTCTAGGTTCTTGATCCTTTCACTGCCCACCATCACAGTCTAGGTTCTTGATCTTTTCACTGCCCACCATCACAGTCTAGGTTCTTGATCTTTTCACTGCCCACCATCACTGTCTAGGTACTTGAACCTTTCACTGCCCACCATCACTGTCTAGGTACTTGATCCTTTCACTGCCCACCATCACAGTCTAGGTTCTTGATCTTTTCACTGCCCACCATCACAGTCTAGGTTCTTGATCTTTTCACTGCCCACCATCACAGTCTAGGTTCTTGATCCTTTCACTGCCCACCATCACAGTCTAGGTTCTTGATCCTTTCACTGCCCACCATCACAGTCTAGGTTCTTGATCTTTTCACTGCCCACCATCACAGTCTAGGTTCTTGATCCTTTCACTGCCCACCATCACAGTCTAGGTACTTGATCTTTTCACTGCCCACCATCACTGTCTAGGTACTTGATCCTTTCACTGCCCACCATCACAGTCTAGGTTCTTGATCCTTTCACTGCCCACCATCACAGTCTAGGTACTTGATCCTTTCACTGCCCACCATCACAGTCTAGGTACTTGATCCTTTCACTGCCCACGATCAGTCTAAGTACTTGATCCTTTCACTGCCCACCATCACAGTCTAGGTACTTGATCCTTTCACTGCCCACCATCACAGTCTAGGTACTTGATCCTTTCACTGCCCACCATCACAGTCTAAGTACTTGATCCTTTCACTGCCCACCATCACAGTCTAAGTACTTGATCCTTTCACTGCCCACGATCAGTCTAAGTACTTGATCCTTTCACTGCCCACCATCACAGTCTAAGTACTCGATCCTTTCACTGCCCACCTTCACTGTCTAGGTACTTGATCCTTTCACTGCCCATGATCACAGTCTAGGTACTTAATCCTATCTTCTTCAAAATCCAGACCAAACTGAAAATACCCATTTCATCCAATGTCATTGAAAGCCAAGTCCCTTCTGACTGTGACGCTAACACTTTTCCCTCAATTCTACAGTAAGTCCTAAATTTAAACAAGAGAAAGCAGGGGTGCTTGGTGGTCTAGAGGTAAGATGTTGACATCTGGACAAGAAGGTCCCAGATTTGACTCTTGTCATAGACAGTAGGAATTCCTCTCTTTGCACGCATGGTATCATTGTGGCCTTACTCTTTCTCAGTCTCTGGAACACTCTGAGATCAGATATCCAACTGTCTTGGATAACGGTGGAAAAAACAGGAGACCCAGTGTGCACTTTGAGCATGTTAAAGAACCTTTGGCAGTTAGAAATTGAGAAGATTGGGCCAAAATGTCCGCTGCCTTGGAAACATTTATAGGAGAAAAAAATACCCAAAATATAAAAACTCTTAACAATAAAAAAAAATGAGGGTACCTCTGAAATCGGAGGATATCAGCATTTATGAGGGGCATGTGAGCAACAGCTGCCAGTGTATAAAAAAAAAAAAAAGCAGAAAAGTGATCATGATTCTCATTTCGGTGCCACTTGGCCTTATGTCTTTTGGCATGTGCTGTAGCTGCTACCATGGGGACTGCAGCTGCCTTTCTTTATTTGGATCCTTCAATGAGATGAGTTTTATTTCGGATGGTTTCACTGGCATGGATTGTTGAGCAGTTATGGATTTTAATTCGTTTGCAGTGATACTGGCGCCTTCAACTAACCATATTCAGTCCCTCAATATTTTGCTGAATATATCAAAAGCTGAAAAATGCAAACAAAGGGAATAAATAAAATTCCTACTATCTTCACAATAATTTACAATCTTTTATTAAATTACACTGAAGGGTCTTTGCTACTGAACTGTGGTGATCTGTTTCTGTGTTATCACAGGAATGAATGGGAATGTTCGTGAACATATTGTCAGAGTGTAGTAATAATGCTCATGAGACACAAAATAAACAAATTTAATGGTTTATCTGGACAAATAGCAGATACTTACCATTTAATTGTTAACAGAATAAACCAGCGCAAGTTGGCTCTTCCATCACACTTTTGGCATATAACACGTCCTGTACCATTACAAGAAAAACATCTGCAATGTGGTCAAAAATGAAGCAAAATTAGTGACAGCTATTGCACCATGTGACTGTGGAGCATTAGACAACTTATACTACAGGACTGCAGCACTCTCAACACCATAAGAACACAAGTATGGCCCACAGAAACAACCATGCATGATAGGTTATGGGGAACAAATGAAGACCTCAAATGCACTATCTTATTACCCATGCTTGTCTAAATACCTAAATGCATAGCAATAGCCGATCGGCAAAGAACAAGAAGTTCAACAATTCTTTGCTTAGTCATCTTCAGTTCCTATTTTAGATTCTGCTAAGTTAATTACCTGAGCAAACTAACAACTACAACTTGTTAGGGTATCTAACTAGTGGAAAGTCACATACAACTTGTTAGGGTATCTAACTAGTGGCAAGTCACATACAACTTGTTAGGGTATCTAACTAGTGGCAAGTCACATACAACTTGTTAGGGTATTTAACTAGTGGCAAGTCACATACAACTTGTTAGGGTATTTAACTAGTGGCAAGTCACATACAACCTGTTAGGGTATTTCACTAGTGACAAGTCACATACAACTTGTTAGGGTATTTAACTAGTGACAAGTCACATACAACTTGTTAAAGTATTTAACTAGTGACAAGTCACATACAACTTGTTAGGGTATTTAACTAGTGAAAAGTCACATACAACTTGTTAGGGTATTTAACTATAGTTCGTTTCAAATCATGTGCCCAACTTCAAAACGCTATTACGCAGTAAACATTTGCTAAAAACTGTTGAAATTTTCCAAATGTTATTAGAATGCAAAAGACCCTTTAAATGTATATTTAACAAATATCTTGCAGCTGCAGTTTTCTTAAAGCGGCGAATTTCTTTGATGTTTGTCACAATTGTAAATCCCTAAAGAATAGAAATTACCGTAGTTGCTGGTCTATGATTAATTTTCACTAGGTAAAGGCGTGGCCGTAATGGGGAAATAACTGGATAAGACAACTGTTGAAATAAATGTTATCGTTCCACGTCTTCGCTGCTGAATGAACGGAAATGGAACACACAATGCCTCGTGTTTTCTACAAGTGTCTAATTGTGTCAGAAAACCCACGTTGAAAGCGTGCAATCATGTCAATTGTACTGTGTATGGATTTTTAATCGCTATTTTTAACTTAAAATACTGTAAACATTAAGTTTTGACTACATCAATGGGTCGTTATATATTTATATAAATCAAATAAGCAACAATAATAACCAAATGTTTTTTTTTAATAAAATTAATTCCCTGTTGGGTTCTAATCATTATAACTTTACATGCAAATTTTGAAACGCTTATAAAAAGCGGTTTAAAAGATATCGATTTTAAAAGTTGGGCACGAGTTATGAAACGGACTATAGTGGCAAGTCACATACAACTTGTTAGGGTATTTAACTAGTGACAAGTCACATACAACTTGTTAGGGTATTTAACTAGTGACAAGTCACATACAACTTGTTAGGGTATTTAACTAGTGGCAAATCACATACAACTTGTTAGGGTATTTAACTAGTGGCAAGTCACATACAACTTGTTAGGGTATTTAACTAGTGACAAGTCACATACAACTTGTTAGGGTATTTCACTAGTGGCAAGTCACATACGACTTGTTAGCGTATTTCACTAGTGGCAAGTCACATACAACTTGTTAGGGTATTTCACTAGTGGCAAGTCACATACAACTTATTAGGGTATTTAACTAGTGACAAGTCACAGGAACATGTGGTGAGATACAATGTGGATCTGTGCATGGTCTGACACTTGATAACAAAGATCGTCATATACCTATTATCAACTAACTAAAAACACTTTAATCAAAGTAGAGCCTCACAAATATTGTTGCAGTGCACATTTCTACAAACAGTTATTATCTCATCTCTAATAATAGTAACCACTGTTGATATGAAGTGTGTTAGATGAATGACAGGAAACAGCCTGTGAGACAAGATTAGAAATGAAATGAGAAAAAAGCTAGAAATAACACACACACACCCCGCCCAAAAATATGTATTACAAACAAGAAATAAAATAGTTTGGCCATGTGACAAGGCAGAGTGATCAAAACACAACACAACGAGCCCTTAATAAACGTTGCGAGAAAACCTGACACAAGGGTCGACCATGAAAAAGATGGATTAACGGATTATTAGAAGCACTAGGAAACATAACAGCAGCAGAGTTGAGCAGAAGAACAAAAGACCGCAAATTATATCTCCTCTCAATGCTGACAGGCAGGAATGATGGAAAGAAGAAGAAGTTATTATTTATTTATTATTGACATCTCTGTTTACACACCTCTTCCATCCATGTTGGCAAAATGGGCAATGACGATGATGATGTCGCCCATCTCTGTACTCACTTGTGTGACCTGTACCACCGCATGAATGACACCTTGACTGAACAAGAAAGAATGGAAAAATAACTTAGAGGAAAGACCTGTCCAGTCTATGTGCAGGACATAAGCTTTCTTGATTTTTTTTCCCAAGAATCTACAGCATATATCTTATTCTGAACACTCTTACTGTAAAATGTATGTTATTTTGAACATTTCTACTGTAAAATGTATGTTATTTTGAACATTTCTACTGTAAAATGTATGTTATTTTGAACATTTCTACTGTAAAATGTATGTTATTTTGAACATTTCTACTGTAAAATGTATGTTATTTTGAATATTTCTACTGTAAAATGTATCCATTTTAAACATTCACTCCAACAACTCTGAAAGAATGATCCTGAATTGACAGAAGATGTGTTAACACCTACAGTCCAGCCCCTTTTAATTTTCTTTATTTTCTGTCATTGAGGATTATCAATGTGTCTGGTTGTTTAGTTTGTCTTTTCACTTTTAGTTGTACTCTTACATAATTCTTAAAATGTTTTCTCTTACATTTTTTCCCACAAAATTTCTTACCTGTTCAACTAAAAAAAAATTTTTTTTAATAGGTTGAAATCTATAATGCTTCTAACTTAGCATGTTTTATAGTCTTATATACAGGATTGGAATTAGTTAAAAGAAAGAAATTATTCTGCCTGTTCTGTGAATGCCCATGCATTCCTGTGGTGTCGCATTACGGATCCGTCTGTATAGATGACTGCATCTTCCTCATCGGCGTTATCCCAGATGAGACCATTCACCCTGACTGAGATCTGTTCCCTCAACGTATTGCTGCTATGAAATCAACTTATGTTGATTAACTATTCTTTTTTGGCTTCCTGCAAAGTGCTCTGGTGTGACTCCTCCCCTTCTGATTTGTTGTTTCAATTTTGGATTCAGTGTAGTTGCAATATGGACAACCATAGGTTGAGGCTAAATCATTACAGACAGAAATAAACCCTTTCTACTACAATGAATCTGACCCACTGCCACTACAATGAATCTGACCCACTGCCACTACCATAAATCTGACCCATTGCCACTACCATAAATCTGAGACCCATTGACACTACAATAAATCTGACCCATTGTCACTACAATAAATCTGACCCATTGACACTACAATAAATCTGACCCATTGTCACTACAATAAATCTGACCCATTGACACTACCATAAATCTGACCCATTGACACTACCATAAATCTGACACCCATTGATACTACCATAA
The DNA here is from genome assembly GCA_032433765.1 of Megaustenia siamemsis. NCBI lineage: Eukaryota > Metazoa > Mollusca > Gastropoda > Stylommatophora > Ariophantidae > Megaustenia > Megaustenia siamemsis. The sequence goes on along the minus strand of JAVIAB010000091.1, from coordinate 43,231,376 downwards.
ATCTGACCCATTGACACTACCATAAATCTGATCCATTGATACTACCATAAATCTGACCCATTGACACTACCATAAATCTGAGACCCATTGCCACTACGATAAATCTGACCTATTGACACTACCATAAATCTGAGACCCATTGCCACTACAATAAATCTGACCCATTGACACTACAATAAATCTGACCCAATTACACTACCATAAATCTGACCCATTGCCACTACCATAAATCTGACCCATTGCCACTACCATAAATCTGACCCATTGACACTACCATAAATCTGACCCATTGCCACTACCATAAATCTGACCCAATGACACTACCACAAATCTGAGACCCATTGACACTACCATAAATCTGACCCATTGCCACTACCATAAATCTGACCCAATGACACTACCACAAATCTGAGACCCATTGCCACTACCATAAATCTGACCCATTGACACTACCACAAATCTGAGACCCATTGACACTATCATAAATCTGACCCATTGCCACTACCATAAATCTGACCCATTGACACTACCACAAATCTGAGACCCATTGCCACTACCATAAATCTGACCCATTGCCACTGCTATAAATCTGACCTATTTCCACTACCATAAATCTGACCTATTATATCCTACCTGAGTAATACCAACTTCTTTGAAAAATAATTGCTAATTTTTCTTCCTTTAACCAAATCTATGTGATCAAATTATTACATATTATGAGATCAATAGCAGACAAAAAAGGAATTGAAGTCAATGGTCACAACATAAATAATTTGCGATATGCGGATGACACAGTCTTAATAGCAGAGACAGGAATGAACTACAAGAAATGATAGACATAATAGTAAAAGAAAGCAACAAGAAAGGTCTCAGTCTGAATAGTAAGAAAACAGAAGTAATAGTTATATCGAAGAAACAATCACCACCATCATGCAGCATAAAAATAAACAAGACAAATCTGAAATAAGTGCAACGTTTCAAATACTTTGGCACAATAATAACATCAGATGGGAGATGCACCACAGAAATAAAAAGCAGAATAGCTCAGGCCAAAATAGCATTTCAGAAGGTTAAAAATATCTTATGCAACAAATCTATGTCAATAAAAATGAGAAAGAGAGTTCATCTGTGCTATATAGAACCAATTCTGACCTATGGAAGCAAATCATGGACAGTGGACAAACAAATGAAAAAACGATTAGAGACCACAGAGATGGGATTTCTCAGAAGAATGTTGAAAGTTCCCTGGACAGCTAAAAAGACCAATGAGGAAGTTCTCAAAGAGGACAACACAAAAAGGGAGCTCTTAAAAAACATCAGAAAGAAGTAATCAACATTTTTTGGGCACGTCATGAGAAGAGGAAAGTTGGAATACTTGGTTACAACGGCAAAATAAAAGGAAAGAGAGATCGCGGATGACAAAGAGAGAAAATACTGGATAGCTTGGTGTCATGGCATGGAAAACAGTCAACAACAGAACTGATACGATGCACTGTGGATAGAAGATTGTGGAGGGGCATGATCACCTACGCCAACCGGTATGGCACATGATGATGATGATGTGATCAAAGCCAATCAAAACAACACCAGAAGTTAAAGTTTCAAGAAAATAAAATAGAAATAGCTCTAATTGTAAAACAGCAATGTTAGCATTAACAAAAGATGACAAAGAAAACTAAAATAGAATGGCTTACTCTTCCATTTCCAAAACAATGGAGGCATCTTTTGAATCCCCTTGCACGACACACATAACAAGGCTGAGGAAAAATATAAACTAATGAAATACAAATTATATTGTTTTTTGTGACAGTAAGATAGGCTTATTAAAAAAAAGTTCAAAATATTTAATTTGATGTAAAAATAGCCTTTCAGAAAAAAAACTCATTTCAAAAGTGGAGTTATTCTCTACATAAATAAAATGTTAAAAATTAACAGCTGGAATAACCAGAAGGGACAAAATTAGAAATAAGACTAAACAAGAGAAGACTAGCATAGAATAAATCTTAAACTATTCACGGAGACAACAAATAAGATGATTTCTTCACTTTGAGTGAATACCCTATGATTCCTTGCTATACAAGATATATACACAAAAAAGGAGAGGTATGTGGAACCTAAGGCAGATTCAGAGTAAGATGGAGTTACGTTGTCAGGGAAGCTCTGCAGCAGCATCAAATAATAATGATGGAGGCAGCCAGAAGAGCGTGAGCTAGAACTTTTGATCTCCCTTTATACCTGAAAAAATACACATGGGTAAGTGTAGAAGAAGTTGTAGGCCTACTTAAACTATTGACACAAAAATATACAAAGGTGATTTTCATTTTAGATTGCCAATTGCGATCTAATCTAATGATGAAGACTTATTCTGAGGTTGACTGAATTGCGATGCAATGATTGATCATTAAATGCTATGAGAATGCTGGATCAAAGAGCTGACAGTCAAAAGATGCTGAGATAGAATACAGAAGACTCTAAGAAACTTTACTGTCGGAAAGGCCAATAGCAAAGCTAAAGACTGCAATCCTTATCTCCCCTTGATGGTGAAAGACAATTGGGAAAGGAAGGAAGAAGAAGAAGAATGGAGTAATATAAAGCAACCATATAAATATGAATAAGATAACAATTAATATATTTTACTTTCACATTAGCCGTGTTTGGAACTTCAATATCCAGTGTACTTGTTTTGAACATCACAGGTGCCTGGATTTGAATGTCCCAAGGTCCTGGTGGAGGGCCGGTCACGGTAATGCCTTCACCTCTGTAAGGCTGACTAGTCCACCTGGTTGAACGGCCTTCACCAAAAGTCTCTAAGGTGTACTACAAACATAGAAGGTTACATCATTATTGAACAAGTATGGGGTGTTTGTTGGAAAAAAAACATAAGATTGAACTGTCTTGAACAAGTAAAAATTTAAAGTGCTCCCGTCACGCCAAGTGGCATATAGGGAATATGGTGTTAGTGGCCATAAATTTTACAGACCTTCGGCACATGATTTTTGTGGTAATGTGGTCGGTATTACGCCCGTGCCGCTTTACTTTCTCAGAAAAAATCCAGTACCCTTTAAAGGCTGGGTGAACCGGAAGCCGTCGGTTGGAATTGAACCCTACCTCTTGTCCTTTGTAGTCCAGTTCACTAACCATTGAGCTATCATGTCTCCCGTCTTGGGCAAGTGTTTGCACATTTATTGTACAGAGATTATACATTTCATGAAGAACAGTGTTTTCAGTGTTTTTCTCTATCCTGGTGTTTCCTAATGAAAAGCCTGATTTAAAAAAAGAGAACATGACCATACTCAGGACATAGTTGCTATAGCTTGCTGTTTATACACACTCGCTTCTGATCCATCCTCTCAGTCATCCCATTTTACTAATTGACTTTGACTGAAAAGAACACTGGTAAGAGAAGTAAAGTTGGCTGGCATGGACTCATTTGATAAGACCAAACATCTCACCCAGAATAGAGATGGATAGCAAAAAATACTAAGAGTCCTATGTGATATCTGTGGTGCTGCAAGGATCGAAATCAAGATTGATCATTAGGTCTATTCTGATAATAGCTAACCAATAACTAAGGACGTTAAACCTTACCCAGACAGACAAAAATATTCTATCTATTTTGCTAATAACTAACCAACAATTAAGGACTTAAAACATTACCAAGACAAACACAAATATTTGATCTATTTTGGTAATAGCTAACCAACAGCTACGGACTTAGAACATTAGAGGGGACAAATAATAAATGAATATTATTATATAGGGAAACTTCCGAAGCGATTCACTTAAAACATTACCAAGACAAACAAAAATATTTGATCGATTCTAGTAATAGCCAACCAACAACAAAGGACTTCAAAGATTACCAAGACTTTGTTATTAAGATCAATTAAAATTTGATACAAACATGAAAGGCTGACGATGAAGACTTGTTTGTAAACTGCATCTCCTTGGCAGGGGACATCCCATAGCAGCAGTGCTCGCTAACATGTTGAATTATAGCATCTCTTGCATCTTGGTCACTTATGACTGCGGTACTGTGGAAATATTCTTTTTTTTATATGCACATATGAAACAGTTGAAAAAACGTGTACATCAGTACTAAGCACACACACAAATTTCAATAACTGCAAATCCAAAAATATTTTACGTTATTACTAAAGCAAAATGAAAATATAAATAATAAATAGGCTGAAATATTGATTTTTCAAATAATCACCATCATGTCACATGTACTTTGTAGAATAATGCACACACTACAGCCCATCTGAAAGAATCCCTGTCTCTCGCCAGATCTCCCACTTCTGTTTTCATGTTCAAGGTCTCATTGATGTCTTGAAACCACTTTCTTCTTGGTCTGGCCCTGATGCATTACCCTGGAACCGTGCATTCCATTATTGTTCTTTCCAGTCTGCTGTGTCTTTTGACATGGTATAGTAAAGTAAAAGTACAGTACCCCGTCATGCCAAGTGGAGTATAGGGAAATATGGTGTTAGTGACCCTATATTTTACAGACCTTCAGCACATGATTTTTGGGGTAAAGTGGTCAGTATTACGCCCGTGCTGCTTCACTTTCCCAGAAAAAAATCCGGTACCCATTTTGAGGCTGGGTGAACCCGGAAGCCGTCAGTTGGGATCGAACCCTACCCCTTGTCCTTTGTAGTCCAGTTCACTAACCACTGAGTTATCGCGGCTCCCTTTTTGACAAAGCATAGTATTTTAATTTCCTCTGTTGAATTGTGTTCATAAGCCAGTTCTTTCAATATGTCTTCATTGCTGTTTTTCATTGTCAAATGTCTCTTAAGGATTTTTCTGTAGTATTTCGTTTCAAATAAATTGATTTTCTTCCTTGCTTTTTACAATATTGTCCATGATTCACAACCATATGTTGCTGCTATCAGGAAGATACATCAGTAATTTTAATTTTACTGCCTTGCAGATTTTGTGTCACATGTTCTTCATGGCATTTTTTTTTTTTTTATATATAGCACTTCTCAAAATATAAAAGGTGGACATCTATTTGCAATATGATGAGAAGAGATAACAAGAAAATAGAAGCCCTCAAATGGGAAACAGTAGGCAAAAGAAAAATAGATCAACCTAAAGAAATAATATATTGATTAATTTTAGGTGCTGGATGGTTTAAGCCTAGAGATTTGAACATTTAATATTTCTAATCAATCTTCTGTCTGCCTGAAGTTTTGTTTATATCAGCAAAGTTGTTTCTTGTATAAATTTTATTGTTTAATATATGTGCTAGATTTAGTTTTTAACAATCAATATCTTAATAATTCGGCTTTAAGCAAATCATAATTTAAATTATTTTGGTTTTTAAAAATAATAAATAATTGAAATAGTTTTGATGTTATAAAATGTAAAACTCTAATTTGTTATGTAATGCAAACATAACTGAGAGTATGACAATATAATTCATGAACTGTATAATCTACCTTCTGATGTTTTCCCTTGTTGGCGGTGGTTCTCGGGCGGCTTCATTATATGAAGGAGGAAGCAACTGAGCTGATGAATAAAAGTAAAAGATTGTCTAATAACATTGACTACCTAGGTTTTAAGTGATAAGGTCTCATTACTAAGCCGTAATGTTTGAAAAAGGTAAGAATAAGTGATCTTACTTGCTGTTATTGTCCTTTACTCTATGAGCCAGATACCTGAATGTTCTGTTTCTTTCTGTCTGGTTTTCATACAATGGCTACTAAAGGAATGAATAGCCCCCTTCTTCATTCATCCTCCAAAGGACATTAAGTGAGCATATGCGCATTGTGGTGTCATTTATTTGTGCCTTTCGGCCCAACACATCCAACTTCAGTACGGTCTTCTTCTTCTTCTTCTACCTTTCAGCTCCAAGTGGAGCATAGGTCTTCAACAAACACTTTACAAGCCATTCTGTTTCTTGAAATTCTTTTAAGATCATTCCATGTCTTCCCCATCAGACTTCAGTACGGTATTTTTGAGTAATTTTAAAAATAGTTTTTTCTTTCTTTAAGCAAATCTATTTTGATGGTAATAACATTGTTAAAACTCACCATCATCAAAGCCAATGTTGCTGTATCCAGGCAGCTGGTCCATGGAGCCAGAGGATGGAGCAGATGGTTCAACTTCATGTTCTTCATCACCAAATTGGTGACTGCCCCCTGGGAATGAGCAGTATTTTGTCATAATTTGAATATAAATGATGCTTGTAATAATGTTCATGTAATAATTGTCTAATCACCAATCTACCACTAATATCTTCAGTAATCAAGAAAAGACGATGGTCAAATGTTGGATGACATCATCACATGAGGAGAGATGATAATAACCGAATAACAAAGCAAGCCCTCATGTGGGAAACAACAGGTAAGAGGAAAAGAGGCCGACCAGAGAGACACTGAGAAGAACATTGATCAGAGAGGCAAGAGCAGCAGGAATCGGCTCCCTCATGAAGATAGAGTTGCTTGCACAGAACAGAGAGAAATGGCGAGATTTGATAAAATATTTTTAGAAGGATTGAAAACTGCTAGAATAAAAGTTTAGATACAAGAAAGAGTATCTGGGTCTATGTCCTATGGGCTGGCTACGGCTCGAAAGGTCAATAGATAGAATAAATTTCATATAATAATGTTCATATGTAATATGACAATGACAATTATTAATAGCAAAATGCAGGTAGGATAACTATTGAAGGAAGCTCACTAGCAAGACAAACTACATTAAACACAAAACTTTACACAGTCCCTTACTGAGGCTGTTAAGGATAACCAAAGTCATCAAAAAGACAACTATGCACATATAGACCCAAGTAAACAAAAGAAACCAGTAAAGACAGAATCAGAAATTATATCATAGAAAAAGTGTAGGCACTGAACCAATCCTAAGATACATACAGAAAGAATAAATACAATTTTTTGTCCATCTAGAAATAATGTCATGCGATTCCTGACCATCTTCTTCTTCTTCTACCTCATAACTTCCTGTGGAGCATAGGTCCTCAGCAAACACTTTCCAAGCCATTCTGTATCTTGTCCTTCTTTTAAGATCATTCCTTGTCTTCCCATCATCTTCATCTCAGATTCCATCTGTTTTCTCCAAGAATATTTTGGTCTTCCTCTTTGTCTTTTTCCTTGTTGATTCCAAAAAAGGGCCTGTTGTGTAACACTCTCAATTAGCTTCCACAGTGTGTCCTAACTAGTGCCATCATCTTCGCTATATCTCTTTATCCACCGGTATTTGACTGGTACTTTTCCAAAATTCTATGTTAGTGATTTTGTCCTGCTCTTTCCACTTTTTTTTGCGCAAGCATCCATTAATGAAGGTCTGTAGCTTCATGATTATCATTTTAATTCCTTACTATACAAAACATATTAAGAGAGGAAAAGGGAAAAGAGCAAGAGTAGACCCAGAGTAAGATAGACAATATCAAAGAAATATTACAAAAAAGAATTGAAAATGATTGAAGCCGCAAAAAAAGGGTGAGAACCAGAACTTTGTATCCCCCTTGACATCTGAAAGGGTACAAGAGGAAGTGAAGAAAGAAAACAAAAACAAAAGAAAACAATTAACAGAAAAAAATATGAATTAAAACAAAACATTTCATTAATGTATTAACTGGCATGTACAATTACTGTAAACACTGTCAAATACTGGATCTTAACTTTTTGGTTTCATTTCTAAACCAAACAAAATTTATGATAAACGTGACAACTTTTCTAATGTTAATCTAACCATCACATAAGTTTGTTATTCAGAGAGGCTATGAAAAGCCACATCATCTTTACTCTATTCTTTTTCATAAAACCAACAGTACAGGGGGATATAATTTGCTGCTTGTTCTCACTTCTCATATTGACACGCAGTTGTTGGCCAAATTCTTGAGTAAGTGAGTTTTGAATCTGTAGTGGCTGGTTCTCAAAATGAAGATCATTGGTTGGTCTCACTGTTATTCTTTTGTTAAATTATCCATCTGTTACACTGAACCTTGAGTTCTTAACTCTTTCCGTACGAAGTTTTTTATCGACGCAACGGAAGAGATTTCAGAGACAAAATTGTTTATGGTTTTAAGAATCAATCTATAGTATATATAAATTATATATTTATATAAATTTATATTAATCTAACATATAATATACATAAGACTCAGTGCAAAATAAAGACAAGTGGAACAATATTAAAACAGGTAAATGAATTTAAATATTTGGGAACTTTTTTAACCTCAGACGGAAGATGTACAAAAGAGGTGAGATGCAGAATGGCTCAGGCAAAAGTAGTAAAGTAAAAGTAAGTAAAGTACCCCCGTCACGCCAAGTGACGTATAGGGAATATGGTGTTAGTGACTATAAATTTGACAGATCTTTGGCACATGATTTTCGGGGTAATGTGGTCGGTATTACGCCCGCACCGCTTTACTTTCCCAGAAAAATCTGGTACCCATTTAAGGCTAGGTGAACCCGGAAGCCGTCGGTTGGGATCGAACCCTACCCCTTGTCCTTTGTAGTCCAGTTCACTAACCACTGAGCTAATGCGGCTCCCTCAGGCAATGGCAGCTTTCCAAAAAATGAGGAAGATACTATGCAATCCATTTTTGACAATAGAAACAAGAAAAAGAGTTCTTAAATGTTATGTAGAGCCAGTCTTAACATATGGATACGAATCCTGGACAATAGGACAACAGACTAGAAAATCACTGGAGTCTGTAGAAATGTGGTTTTACAGAAGAATGTTGAGAGTACTATGGACAGCTAAGAAGAGTAATGAAGATGTTCTGAGAGAGGTCAAAGCAAAAAGAGAGCTAATTTCCAATATTAGGAAGAAACAATCATCATTTTTTGGCCATGTAATGAGAAGAGAACAACTGGAATATATTGTAACAACTGGAAAAATTGAGGGACGAAGAGATAGAGGGAAGCAAAGAGAAAAAATAACAGACAGCTTAAGAGAATGGCTTGGCAGAAGGTCAACAACAGAAATGATAAATAGCTGCCGAGATCGAAAGTTGTGGAGAGACATGATCACCTACGCCAGTAGGCCCGGTACTTGATGATGATGATAACATACTGTATATATATGTTTAGATAATTGAACAAGGTATTAGATTTCACCAATATCAAAATGATATATGTCATGTAAAAAGAATATGGTTTGATGGCGTTCACACTAATCAAATTGAGCATGGCGCACAATGCGGCGAAACGTATGTTGCCGAAATCGGCATGGCGCACAGTGCGGCTAAACATATGGAAAGAGTTAATGCTAGTTTTCCTTTCAATTGTTACTGTTTTGTTACCTTCATCTTTTTCACATAACTTTGTTTTCTTTTTCAAAATGTGTACCTTCCAAAGCAAATGTCTATGAAGATAACTGAAAAGTTTTTATCTTGAAAGATATCACAACGGAAGAAACCTGCCAAAGATATGTCCAAACCTTTAAAAAGGATGGATTTTATCAAAAATGTTGTCAGAATAAATGAAATGGATATTATACGACAAAAAATAAAGAAGAAAATGAAAGGACACTGTACGCAGAATTGTATGTCAAGATAAGGTTCAGACATAGGTTCAACTAAGGCATAAAACCTGAAAAATGTACCAGAACAACATCTCATGCAGAAAGAAATGTTCTTTGCAATATGTGCTATGTTTAGACCAATCTGAACATAAATGGGAAAAAAATACAACTAAAGACTTTAAGTTTTAATTTCATTTCCTTTCTCATAGAGCAAGTCTAGTAAAGTAAGTAAAGTACCCCCGTCACGCCAAGTGGCGTATAGGGAAATATGGTGTTAGTGACCCTATATTTTACAGACCTTCAGCACATGATTTTTGGGGTAATGTGGTCGGTATTACGCCCGTGCTGCTTTACTTTCCCAGAAAAAATCCGGTACCCATTTAAGGCTGGGTGAACCCGGAAGCCGTCGGTTGGGATCGAACCCTACCCCTTGTCCGTTTTAGTCCAGTTCACTAACCACTGAACTATCGCGGCTCCCAGAGCAAGTCTTGATTATGTAAATAGATCCATCCTTCAGTGTTCAAACGTAATGTCCATACATACTCTTGTTTCTTGCTTCAACAAACAAAAAGTACTTAAGAAGTGTTCTATAGTAATACAGACTGTGCACGAACAGAAACAGAATATTTTAAAATATAAGACGGCTTATCATCAGGACTACAATGTTAGATCATTTTATATCTGCATTCATTTTCATATAGCAATGTTCATACATTTTACAAACTTTATTCACAGGTTTACTTCCTCTATCATCAGCCTCTTTTAAGTATGTATGTCCACTTACCTTTCATATCATAGATGATTTGTTTAACTTTTACCTTATAGATGATTTGTTTAACTTTTATCTTATAGATGATATGTTTCCCATTTATTTTCTTCTTCTTTTCTTCCTCATTTGATGTTCAGCATTGAGGAAAGATATAATTTGTGGTCTTTGTTGGCCTCTGCTGTTATTATGTTTCTTAGTGTTTCTAATATTCCGTCAATCCATCTTTTTTGTGGTTGGCCCTTGGATATGGTGTTCTCGCAACACTTATTGAAGGCTCATTGTGTTGTGTTTTGATCTTTCTGCCTTGTCACATGGCCAAATAATTTTATCTGTTTCTTTATATACTCTAGGGCAGGGGATATTACTAGCTTTATTCTTAGTTCTCTATTTCTGATCTTGTCTCTCAGGCTTCCTGTCATTCATCTAACACATTTAATCTCAGTAGAGGTTATTTTTCTTCTTCGATCCCAACCGACGGCTTCCGGGTTCACCCAGCCTTAAATGGGTACCGGATTTTTTTTTTTTTTTTTTTTTCTGGGAAAGTAAAGCAGCACGGGCGTAATACAGACCACATTACCCCAAAAATCATGTGCTGAAGGTCTGTAAAATATAGGGTCACTAACACCATATTTCCCTATACGCCACTTGGCGTGACGGGGGGTACTTTACTTTTTTTTTTTTATTTTTTACTTTCATCTAGGGTCCAGATCTGGCATTGGTAGCAACAACGTTGGGATGAAGATTGTATTGTAGAGTGCCAGTTTTTCTCTAGAGCTATTTCCTTGCTGGACAATAGTGGTGATAGCTGTCCAATGATTTAATAAGCTTTGTTGCATCTTGAGTCTATTTCTGCTGCTTGTGAGTTGTTGTTTGTCACTACACATCCTAGATATTTAAATTCCTCTACTTGTTTTAATTGTCTGCCGTCTATAGTTATGTTGATGTTCTGTTACTCATTTGCGATATTCATGACTTCTGTTTTGTTGATGTTGATTTTCATGTTGAGTTTTTTCTTTATCTGTTGTCCTTTTACACTGGTGTCCGCTAATCCTAGTTTTTTAAAACTTCCCTCTTTACCATTTCTTCCATAACTTCAACTTCTTTGTTTTTTTTCTGCATCTATTGATGATTGCTACTTTATATTTGTGGTATATCTCCATTTTTCTGTGATTTCTTTGAGCATAAAACATTTATCCATTACCGACCAGTTGAGTCAGTCATAATTTAAGGGCTTAACTGAAAATCACATGTTGGGGTTAGTCCAGAGATGTTTCCTCATGTGCAAGATCACTAGGTGTCACATGCGATCTTTTACGGTCTAGCAAAAAAAATGTATCTGGTCTTGTCCTCCTCCTTGAAAAGAACCCTTGACACAACTTTTTAAAATATATAAAGGTAAAGGTAAAGTACGAGACATGAACCGGCGTCTTAGCACACGAGTTTCCACCCATATGTGCTCGGCCGCCTATTTAGAAATGTTCGGATATTTCTGTATAGTGTCGTCTCAAGCATCGAAACTCAGATGCGAAGCGACATTCCTCACCTTCCCAGGATAATACCCTGGTACCCATTTCTGCCAACGGCTGGGTCGACCGTGGGGGTAATTTTTTTTTAAAAATATATATAAATTACAAACATTTTTCGGTCACTTTTATCACATAATCCGCACACCAAAATTGAAAAAGATATGAACTTGGAGACACATTTGTTGCAATTCATGAACACCAAATCTTGAACAGTTGTGGAGTGGCAAAGGGCATATTATGTTGTTTGTAGACCCAGTGATTTAGAGAGAGCCCATTGATCATATGAGCAATTGTTACTCCATTTTATCTTATAGATGATTTGTTTACCTTTTATCTTATAGATGATTTGTTTACCTTTTATCTTATAGATGATTTGTTTCCCTTTCCCTCTAGTTCAGATGTTTCATGCTGAAGTTTTTGCATTTAGACTTCATGTTTTAGCTTCCTCTTTTCTTTATTTATATGAGTGTGTGTATGGTGGGTGGGTTTGTGTGGCGTAGCGGGGAAGATGCTATAAACATCAGAGTTAGCGTCAACTAAAGTCTCACCTTCATGTTCAGGCCCTCCACCCGGGGGGTAAGGGTTTCCAGACTGATACGATGTTCCACCTGAAGGATATGGGCCTGCTACACCTCCACTAGGTGGATATGGGCCTGCTACACCTCCACTAGGTGGATATGGGCCTGCTACACCTCCACTAGGAGGATATGGACTTCCTCCGTAACCTCCCCCTACAAAGCTGTTGGAAACGTAAAATAAATCAATTATAGTAACAATGGAAGAAAGTAAATCTTGTCAGGGGGAAATAATCATTTTTAGGCCATCAAAGGGAAGTAAACAAACAGATTTACATTGTCACTTGGAAAAACTCAGGGATGAAAAGAAAGAGAGAAAAAGATAGAAAATACATTTGAAGAAATTAGTGTAGTAGGATGCCAATAAGAGAAATGATAAATAACTTTTGGGATACAAAAACAAAGTTTTGGAGAATCATGGTTACCAATGCTAGTAGGCGTGGCAGTTGATGATTCAGTAAAGAAGAAATAGAGTGGAACAAAGAAATGGTACCAGACAGTTTAAGAGAATTGTATAATAGGAGGTCAGTAGCAGAATTACTTTTGTACATCCCAAGTCAAAAAAATTTGTCATTCTCAATGCAAAGTCAGTCTTACAAGCGATGTAAATTCAGTCTTACAAGCGATGTAAATTCAATCTTACAAGCGATGTAAATTCAGTCTTACAAGCGATGTAAATTCAATCTTACAAGTGATGTAAATTAAATCTTACAAGCGATGTAAATTCAATCTTACAAGCGATGTAAATTCAATCTTACAAGCAATGTCAAGCCCAAAACAGGACAGGTGCATCCAAGAAATAAAGAACAATATATGTTTGCTTTCAGTAAAAACAGAACTAGTCCTGCAGTGGAGACAGGCATATTGCGATGCCCTGGAAATGAAAAACTAGATGAACTCACAAAAGCAGGTGGAAGCCTCCAACAGTCCAATCAACCCAAGAGTCTCAAAGAAAAAAAAAACAATCTTGAAGCAAGCTAGGAAAACAGAATGGAGGGAATTACATGGAAAATATGAGCCAGAACATGACAGCCTAAACAAACTTTGCAGACGTAAGCAGACCAAGATATTCAGACATAGAACAGGTCCTTGTGGCGTCAGAGCACATTTACACAAGATAGGACTCAGTGACATTGCAACATGTGATTGCAGAACAGCCAAACAGACTACTCCAGAGCATACACTACAGGATGGCAACACTCTATGAACACAAATATGGCTCACAGAAACATCCCTACATAAGCTATGGGGAACCGGTGATGACCTCAAACGTACTGTCTTGTTCATGACCATAGCTGGTCTAAATGCATAGCAAAAGCTGATTGCTGAAGAATAAGGAAACTATTTTATAAAAATGTGGGGATAAAAATAATTATGGAGATATCAAAAATACCAGCAGGCATGCTACTTGATGATGATATACCTTGAGTTCATAACACTTTAACTGATATCACTTTTTGTCCATACCAATACCAAATAATATTTTACGAGCCAAACTCCCATCCATCATGGCAACAATAAGGAGTCAGTGACTGAGATGGCTGGGTCATGTAAGAAGAATGGCAAACAATCATATTCCCAAACAAATATTGTATGGTGAACTTAGAGATGGAAAGAAACCAAAGGGCAGGGCTGAGAAATAAGGATGCTTGCAAGGCTTCCTTGAATGAATTCTCTATCAGTGAAAGAAACTAGGAGTATCTAGCTGCAGATCGTAGCACATGGGGGGCAAATATAAAAAAAAAAAACATAAAAAACGGCACACCAACATTCAAGAAAGCATTGATCTCAAATTCAGAAGACAAAAGGAAGTGGAGAAATTAGACGGGGCTAAGGCACCACGAATACATCTTGTTCATTCTGCGGCCTATTGGTAGTTACGGCCACGAGAGAAGCTGTTCAGTGAAACAGCATCCAGTATAAGACACTAATAGTTTGCCAAACTGCTGACTAATCATGATTGCTAGCTACCAACTGTCTGTCAAGATGCCAAAGGGCATCTCCATATTTAAAAATGACCAAAGCAGATATCCGCAATGTCTTGGTAGAGTCGGGTTTAGATGAAGGGAGGTCCTAGATTTCTCCACTTGTGAGCTCCTCCCAATCCCTTACCATCATACTAGAGAAAGATGGAGAAATGTTTTAAATAAAATTTAATGAAACCAACAATAACTGGTGTTTAAAAATTCAAACTTTTAAAGGAGTCATCTTCTATAAAAAGGACATAATATTAACAATATGTTATTATTAAATATAATTATACCAGGATGATATGAAATAAGAGTGCATCAATGTTAAAATTAACACTGTAGAAACTTTTAGCAAAAATTGAACTTTGTAAATATTTTGAGGAATAAGCAGTTTTTAGAAAAAATTCAGAAGAACAGATTTCAGACCCTAGACTTCACTAGCTTCAGCCTGCAAGTAGGTAAATCCGGTACGGGTAATGGTTGTTTTTCTGGCAATGCTGATGATTACACAGCCAACATTTGCTGTTTGAAATGGCTGATAAGTACAATATGATCTATGAAGTGTCTGAAGCAGTAGTCTGAGTAGTGTGGTTACGAACCTGTTGATAATGGGGACTGGTTAGTCGCGAGGCAAGATGCCTGTCTCGAGACAGAAAGATTGTGAGTTACTTCAGTAACTGAGTTCAAACCCCGATATCAGTTGGGATTTTTATTTATGATTTATCTCTGCAACAACCACCCCTGATCTCAACAGCGTACTCCGGCTTGAAACGTCAATTACTCATGGACGGAAAAAAATATGTACCTCCAAAGACGGAGTTATCTGCCTATTCAGCGAGGGACCCCTGAGCAGCGTGCACGCGGCCGCCAGGGAAAAAACTGATTAACACGAAAAATTACGTTCCAAGACTTCTATGAATTTCGCCAGTGGTAGATGCTGGCAAACTGAAGGAGAGGGGGCAAGCCTGAAAATTATGGATTAATGATTGAAATAGTCGGAACCACTTTAAAAAAATGGTAAAAAACACACAAATATGAAGATAAGCAAACCGGCAGAGCTTTGACTACAATACTCCCAGGCTAGTTCTCAACTGTTGTCCATTTTTGAAAGTTTGTGTGAACCTTGAACCGGAACCGGATACGGCTTCCAGGCTCACCATCATTATGTGCCGTCTCCGCATCGAAGGTTACTGTGGTTATGGTTAGTCGAAGGCCTCTGTATCACTGCCAACGAATTAAAAATCAATAATTGCTCAATGACCTTCGATGCGGAGACGGCGCCCAGTGATGGTGATGAATTGCTCAACCGCCCGTGCCAGTGAAATCATCCGAATTAAAAATCATTTCATTGAAGGATCAAAAAAAAAAGAAAGGCAGCTGCAATCCCCATTATAGAAGATACAGCACACACCAAAAGACGTAATGCCAAGCGGCACCGAAAGTGAACGCAGCTGAACTGTCCTTCGTCACAATGATATCATAAGTCATCTTAAGCAATCGAAGGTTGGCTACCATGGAGCGTCATTCCGTTCCGTCTCTTGCTTCGATGGTGTAGATTGTCATAGGTTGACTTGTCCATCTTTTGATGCTAGTCGTCTATGTTAGTCTTTGTCTGTCTCTGGCTCTTCACCTTGTATTTTCTCTTCCAAGATTACTCTTAGTAGACTGCTGTGTCTCTTAACATGGCCCAAAAATCTCATTTGTCTTGTTTCCCCTGTATCACTGCAAACGAATTAAAATCCATAATTGCTCAACCGTCCGTGCCAGTGGAATCATCCGAATTCGTCACCCAAACAAAGAAAGGTAGCTGTAGTTCCAATCATAGCAGTCTCAGCACACGCCAAAAGACATAAGGCGAAACCGCACAGAAAGTGAACACAGCCAACTGTTCCCTGCCATACGATATCCTCAATAATCGTAAACAATTGGAATATTGAAACATGATCAAAACGAATGTTTGTCTTGTTTGAATTGTCTCGAAGCTCATACAACCTCTGAAAATGGATATTGGTGTTCTGGGGTAAAGGCAGTATGGTCGGAAGTTATATGACCGTGTCAATGGAGACTACACAAATATTACCACTGTTAACTTCTTCATAGGGTAAAGGCATACACATGCGAAGCTGCTGCAAAGATGATGATAAGAATGAAAATAATTTTTAAAAGAAGAGAAAAAAGGGGTATGGTTACAGCTTTCAGTAGGTACGAGTAAGGAACACAAAAGCTGAAAACAACGTTTCGATTCAGCAGACTTTCAACTGGAACAATATACACAACACGAGACATGTATATAGGTATACACAGAAATCTTAACTTCATAGTGGTAGATGAGAAAGAGAGTTCATCGATGCTATATAGAACCAATTCTGACCTATGGAAGCGAATCATGGACAATACACAAATAAATGAAAAGACGATTAGAGGCCACAGAGATTGGGTTTCTCAGAAGAACGTTGAAAGTTCCCCGGATAGCTAAAAAAAAACCAATGAGAAAGTTCTCAAAGAGGCCAACATAAAAAGGGAGCTCTTAAAAAAACATCAGAAAGAAGCAATCAACATTTTTTGGGCACATCATGAGAAGAGGAAAGTTGGAATACTTGGTTTCAACTGGCAAAATAAAAGGAAAGAGAGATCGCGGACGACAAAGAGAGAAAATACTGGATAGCTTGGTGTCATGGCGTTGAAAACAGTCAACAACAGAACTCATACGATGCACTGTGGATAGAAGATTGTGGAAGGACATGATCGCCAACGCCAACCCTTACGGCACATGATGATGATCTGAAAGAAAAATTAACTTCCTCATATGAGGGAGGCATAAACAGAAATTATCTACATAAATATAGGCACAAATATATAATAACGTGCGAGGCAATTGTAAATTAGGGTGAAACGTTGGAAAATAAACATAACAATCGTATGTAGCAGCTTGACTAACGTGGAAAAATGAACACAACAATCATATGTATATAAGCTTTACTATAAAACCTGCATGTTACTACAGTGTATATACATTTTTTTTTTCGTTTACCATTTACTTACCACTTTTTTACATCCTAGGCGAAAACGGGGGAGAAGTTTAGAAATTGGAAAAGCAATAATCCGTGCAAACAATTAAAACATGTAAAGATGCATCAACAATGTTTAACAATGAAATAGTCTTTCCTTTAAGGCAGTGTATACAAAACTAAAACGTGATATAGGAAACTAGTACACCGCCCACGGCATTTACGTGGACCGTGTTTTTTATTGCTAATAGTTTCCTCATATTGTTTACAATTAATATTATTGTATCCACACAAATGATACACTGATATATATATCCAACACATATTTTAACTATATAGATAATTAATTCACTTACCCGCTGTTAGTAAACCCCGACTTTTCATTCAGCGGTTGAGCCATATTTAATAACCTTCCGTTTTGTACTTTGTGTGATTGGGGTTGTATATGCTGCGCCGGCTAGAGGACAACTTTATATTTACGTGTTCCGCTTGATGTGACTCGCTAAAATTAGAACCTTATTCACTTGTCCACTAGATTTAGCAACATTGGATAGGAAACGGCCTTTAGGCGTCTTATGTTATCTTAACTAAAACGAAGAGTTATCAGCGAGCGATATTGTTTATTCTAGGTATGTGGAAATATATGGGAGTACAAGTCATAACAAAACTACTCAATGACATATAACACTGGACACATACCTGAAGATCTACTAAAATCTATCTTTGTAGCCATACCGAAGAAGTCAGGAGCCACTGATTGTGAAGACCATCGCACTATTAGTCTCATGAGCCATATGACGATAATATTACTAAGAATCATCATGAGATGTGTAAAAAACAAAATAAAACCTGAAATAAGTGAGGGACAATGTGGAAGGAAAGGGCACCAATAATGCAATATACATCTTAAGAACATTGATAGAAAGATCTGTAGAGGTAAAGAAAGATCTATATATGTGCTTTATAGACTG
Organism: Megaustenia siamemsis; assembly: GCA_032433765.1. Taxonomy (NCBI): domain Eukaryota; kingdom Metazoa; phylum Mollusca; class Gastropoda; order Stylommatophora; family Ariophantidae; genus Megaustenia; species Megaustenia siamemsis. The sequence goes on along the minus strand of JAVIAB010000091.1, from coordinate 43,213,059 downwards.
CACAAAAGCATTTGACAAAGTAAAGCATGTGGAAATAATAAATATGCTGGAGAAATTAAACATTGATGGCAAGGATCTGCGAATCATTAAAAAAAACATGTACTGGCAACAAACAGCAGCAATACGAATTAACAACCAAACAGAACAATTTCAACTTGTAAAACAAGGAGTCAGACAAGGCTGTGTTCTGTCGCCGGATTTGTTTTCACTTTACAGCGAACATATTATGAGATCAATAGTAGACAAAAAAGGAATTGAAGTCAACGGTCACACCATAAATAATTTACGATATGCGGGTGACACAGTCTTAATAGCAGAGACATAGAATGAGCTACACGAAATGATAGACATAATAGTAAAAGAAAGCAACAAGAAAGGTCTCAGTCTGAATAGTAAGAAAACAAAAGTAATGGTCATATCGAAGAAACAATCATCACCATCATGCAGCATAAAAATAAACGAGACAAATCTGAAACAAGTGCAACGCGTCAAATACTTTGCACAATAATAACATCGGATGGAAGATGCACCACGGAAATAAAAAGTAGAATAGCTCAGGCAAAAATAGCATTTCAGAAAAATGAAAAATATCTTATGCAACAAATCTATATCAATAGAAATGAGAAAGAGAGTTCATCGGTGCTATATAGAACCATTTCTGACCTATGGAAGCGATTTTTGGACAGTAGACAAACAAATGAAAAGACGATTAGAGGCCACAGAGATGGGATTTCTCAGAAGAATGTTGAAAGTTCCCTGGACAGCTAAAAAGACCAATGAGGAAGTTCTCAAAGAGGCCAACACAAAAAGGGAGCTCCTAAAAAACATAAGGAAGAAACAATCAACATTTTTCTGGCACATCACGAGAAGAGGAAAGTTGGAATACTTGGTTACAACAGGCAAAATAAAAGGAAAGAGAGATCGCGTATGACAAAGAGAGAAAATACTGGACAGCTTAATGTCATGGCATGGAAAACAGTCAACAACAGAACTGATACGATGCACTGTAGATAGAAGATTGTGGAAGGGCATGATCGCCTACGCCAACCGTTATGATGATGATGAATATTGGCATATTACGAAGCTGTCAAATAAAACAGCATCCAGTACAAAATAAGAATATAACAGCAAACTGCTGAACAAGTATTTTCTTCTTCTGAGCGTGCACCTGTTAACGTGGACGCATTGTGGTCGCTAGTTTACGGTAAAAACGCGGTATTTGCGACTTTCGGCCCGACACATCCGTCTTCAACTATTAATTTCAGGGGGAGAGATATGTTTAGAACATTCGGGGGGAAACAACTCACAAATTACCATCATCATCATCGAGTACCGTGCCTACTGGCGAAGGTGATCATGTCTCTCCACAACTTTCGATCTCGACTGTTATTTATCATTTCTGTTGTTGACCTTCTGCCAAGCCATTCTCTTTAGCTGTCTGGTATCTTTTCTCTTTGCTTCCCTCTATCTCTTCGACCGTCAGCTTTCACAGTTGTTACAATATATTCTAGTTGTTTCCTTCTCATTACATGGTCAAAAAATGATGATTGTTTCTTCCTAATTTTGGAAATTAACTTTCTCTTTGTTTTGGCCTCTTTCAGAATGTTTCATTATTCTTCTTTAGCTGTCCAAATTACACTCAACATTCTCCTGTAAAACCACATTTCTACAGTCTCCTGTGATTTTCTCGTCTGTTGTTCTATTGTCCATGACTAAATAACCAACAAGGGGATTTTTAAAAAAACAAACAAAGAACAATAGAAAGCCTGAAGCAGGATCGTCTATTTCTCGACACAGCGCTCTGTCACGAGAAACAAACGCTAGAGCACACGACCAACTAAGAAACCTAAATCCATCCTACATCAAACTTCAGCATGGGTATATTTTTTTGCTTTTTTTTTCGACGGTTCATTGCGCTCTTGCGAGTACACGGGACATCCATTCTTTTCATCGTTTTTCGAACAGATTCAATTTTCAAAAATGACCACCGTCTGTAGCTGGGATTTGAACTCGGGAACTTCCTGTCCAGGAGCCAATGTCTTAGCTTTAGACCACTTAGCCCTCTGGAGAAATAAAGGTATGAGTGCATGTTATCAATCGTCTGTCAAAACAATTAAGGGCATATATTCACCATATGCTATAATGTGCCCTTAAATAAATAATAACCTTTCTACATCATCATCAACATCAAGTACCGGGCCTAGTGGCGTAGGTGATCATGTCTCTCCACAACTTTCGATCTCGGCAGCTATTTATCATTTCTGTTGTTGACCTTCTGCCAAGCCATTCTCTTAAGTTGTCTGTTATTTTTTTCTCTTTGCTTCCCTCTATCTCTTCGTCCCTCAATTTTTCCAGTTGTTACAATATATTCCAGTTGTTCTCTTCTCATTACATGGCCAAAAATGATGATTGTTTCTTCCTAACATTGAAAATTAGCTCTCTTTTTGCTTTGACCTCTCTCAGAACCTCTTCATTACTCTTCTTAGCTGTCCATGGTATTCTCAACATTCTTCTGTAAAACCACATTTCTACAGACTCCAGTGATTTTCTTCTCTGTTGTCCTATTGTCCTTCTTATGTCCTTTCTACATAAGAAAGAAAAAAAAGATCTCAGATACTCACAATCGTTCATTACATTCCTCTCAGGCTGTAGACGGCACACAGGCCGGAAGTCATAGTTCTCCACAATTGACGATTTGTTGCTAGTTCTTGTAGCTCTTGATTGTTTCTAAGTTCCATGGTTGAGCCATCCCTATTAATTGTTCTACCTCATCAAGGCCAGCTCCTTGTCGTGGGGATGGGGCTTAACAGTCACCAGGGACTGAAAACCAAGACTGGCCAGGCCTTCCTACAACCAAGCAAGACCACAGTCTGCTCTAGCAAGTTCAAGTGCTGAAGTCGGAGGCAACCAGCCAAAAGGCGCACAAAAATCAGGATGCCACGCACTCAACGCAAATGGAAGAATGTCTATAACCGCAAATCGATATGGCACTCGCCCTGTGATGGACACTCAGGCAGGAGCAGCGCCGGGCCCTCAGCCTCGAAAGGGCCCAACCTCTAATACTGGATGTCCTTCTCAACCGCTCTGTGGAGTCAGGGGGCGAGAGAATAGAGCTACTGGCCAATCCAAAATAAGACCACTTAAAATAATGCACTGGAATGCTGAAGGCATCAACAGCAAAAGAGATGGGTACAGTAAAAAGATAGAATTAGAGAATATCCTGCATGAAGAACAAGTAAGCATATGCTGTTTGCAGGAAACCCATCTAAACAATGACATAGCCTTGAAGATTAGGGGATACCAGTGCTACCGATCTGACAGAAAAAATAGACAAAAGGGCGGAATACTGACTCTTGTAAGGAACAACATTAATGCATGTCAGATTGAAGTGTATATGGATGGGGCGGAATATCAAATACTGCACCTCAGGACAGGAAATACAGACTTCCATCTACTTAACTACTACTGTCCGAGTGACCGCCCACTAGCACTAGACACAATTACATTACAAGAAAGAATAATTGTATGTGGAGACTTTAACAGCCATTCACAGAGCTGGGGCTATGAACATATGGACAAGAGAGGTGAAGAGCTTGAAAATTGGCAGGATGACAATGGGCTTATACTATTAAACCAGGCAACAGATCCACCAACATTCTACTCCAGATCATGGCATACCACATCTACACCAGACCTTGCTTTCCATTCACCAGACCTGGATTGGAATATCACACGAATTGTTGGGAAACAACTTGGAGGCAGCGACCACCGACCAGTCTTTTTAGTGGTACAAAATAAGGCCATCAGGGAGAGCAGCACTCTCTCCAGATGGAATTACAAAAAGGCAGACTGGAAAATGTATCAACACTACACCAGTGTACTGACTAAAGATATAAATACAGATAGAGACATCAACAAAATAGTTGATGAATTCAGTAGACTAATAATACAAGCTGCCAGTGAAACAATACCTAGAGGGGCACGGAAACACTACAAACCATACTGGAGTAGTGAACTAGAGCAACTACACAATGACATGGAAACATCTCGAAAGCAAGCAGAAAATAACCCTTGCCAAGAACACCACAACAACTACCAGCATGCTAAAGCCAAATTTCAACGGGCTAAACTACAAGCCAGACGGAGAAGCTGGAAAGAGAAAACAGAGTCCTTGAATCTTGAACGAGACACAAGAAAAGTGTGGAAGCTTGTAAAACAGCTGAATGATGAGGGTACAGAAAGGAACACCAAAATTACACTGAAGAAGGATGGAAACATTCTAACAGGTAAACATGCAGCAAATTACTTTGCAGACTCCTTTGCAAATGACAATAATATTGAAACTAGCCTAGAAAAACGACAAGAGACCCGTTTAAAACAACAAAATGCAAGACAAGAAGAGACCACACATGAAGTAATGGAAACACCCATTACACAAAGAGAGCTAGAGCTGGCAATATCCAAATTAAAAATGAAAAAGTCACCAGGCAGTGATGGAGTGTCCAATGAAATGATTAAGAACTTGGGAACTGCAGCTAAAGCAAAACTACTGCAGATCTACAACATTTGCTGGATCACAGGTAGAGTGCCACAGGCATGGAGAGAAGCAATTATGATACCATTACTAAAGCCAGGAAAAGATGGTTCAATGACATCCAGCTATAGACCAATCAGCCTTACAAGCTGTTTGTGTAAAACAATGGAACGTATAATCAATCTCAGACTGCAGTGGTACCTGGAAAGTGAAAATCTCCTTGTCCCACAACAAGCAGGCTTTAGACAGTGTTACTCTACCGAAGATCAAGCAACCTATCTTTCCCAGGAAATTGAAGATGCGTTTCAAGAAAAGAAACTGGTACTAGCAGCATGGATAGACCTAAAGAAAGCATTTGATAAGGTATGGAAGGAAGGGCTTTTGAAGAAACTGAGAAATTATGGAGTAAATGGCAGGATGTACAAATGGGTCAAAGCATACCTGCATAATAGGAGAGCCAGAGTGCAACTGGATGGTCTTAAGAGTAAGAAGGTCTTATTGCGCCAGGGCGTTCCACAAGGAGGGGTACTATCTCCAACACTTTTTCTGATCTACATCAATGACCTAGTTACTGAACTACCACATGGCATCAAAGTGGCAATGTATGCAGATGACTTGGTAATGTGGTGCACAGAGGAGTATGCAACAGTGGCCTCCAAATTGCTACAAAGAGCTATGAATGCACTGAATTCATGGACAAATAGATGGTGTATCAGCATCAATACAGACAAATGCAGTACTACACTTTTCACACTCTCCCCAAAACAAAAAGCAGGAGCCATCTACATAAACAATGAGCCTGTGAAAGAAGACATACAAGCTACATATCTCGGAGTTGCATTTGATAACAAACTATCTTGGAAACAGCAGATAAATAAGGCAACCCAAAAAGCAAGGAGGAAATTGGCTATTCTAAGAAAGTTGTGTGGAACCACATGGGGTGCGAGTGGGAAAATACTCAGTAAAGTTTACCAACAGAGTATACGCCCACATTTAGAATATGGATCATCCGCATGGTGCTCAGCATCAAACACCACATTGCAAGAACTGGATAAAGTACAAAACCAGGCACTTAGGGTTATCACAGGAGCAATGAAATCAACACCAATATTGGAGATGGAGAAATTGTGGAGGATACCAGCACTGAGAGAACGGAGAGACACAAAGGTGCTGATACAGGCAGAAAAATTTGCTTGCATGCCGAGACATCCAATGAAGGACAGATTCCAAAATCTTGCATTGGGACGACTTAAGAGAAGCAGTTTTATCCACCAAGCCAAGCGTATTAGTAGACAAACACCAGACATGCCAAGAGTTGTTAAACCCCTTCTGCCCATACCAGAACAGACTCCCTGGACAGATGAATCAGGATTATCAGTTCAAATACGGACAGAAGTGAAAGGAATAGTTGACAAAGAGGAACAAAATAGTCTACAGCGAAAAACAATAACTCTCAGTTTCCTGGATGAAGAATACCCACAAGACCTATGGATCCGTGTGTACACAGATGGATCAGCACAGAATGCAGTAAAGAATGGGGGAGCAGGTGCATATATAGAGTACCCAAATAACACTAGGGATATGAATAAAATAGCAACAGGGAAATATTGTCACAATTATGATGCAGAAATACAAGCAATAAAGTTGGCAATAGAAAAGCTGCTGAACAGTAATCGTAGCCCACAGCCTGTAGTGTTTTTGACAGATGCAAGATCAGTACTCCAGGCACTACAATCCAGAAAATTACCACATCTACAGACCTTATTGACTGAACTCTGCAAGCACCACAGGGTTGCCCTGCAGTGGATCCCGTCTCACTGTGGAATACCAGGAAATGAGAAAGCAGATCAGTTGGCAAAGGAAGGTTCAACAGGCACACAACTAGATACACCAGTCACATACCATCATAAGAAACAGATAATCAAATCAATTAGAGGACCACAAGTCCCATATCAGGATGCCTTTCATAATATGAATAGATATGAACAAGTTATCATTATACGCCTAAGAACAGGACACAATCGACTCCATAGTCACATGTATACAAAATTCAAGATCGGCACATCAACTACTTGTACATGTGGACAGGCACCCCAGACTGCTGAACACATACTTCAAGACTGCACTGAATATAGTAGACTGAGGAAAATCCATTGGCCCATAGATACAACACTACAGACAAAACTATATGGGCCACTGCAAGAATTACAAAAGACAGTAAAATTCATACAGAAAACGACATTGCTGATATAGACAATACTTCGAGCGAACGAAAGATAGATAGATTGTTCTGCGTAGCGATTCTGTGGGTCTGCCTTGTTTTATTTTACCAGATGGTTTCCACTTGATACCCTGGTGGGAAAGTGTTTCCTCATTCATTCTCAGCACATGACCGATGTATCTCCGACGTCTTCTTCTTATAAATCTCGACACGTATCCTTCTTTATATTCGTCTTTTATCTGCTCATTTGAAATTTTTTCTTTCCAGCTTATGTTTGAAATCCTACGAAGACATTTGTTTTCAAAAGCATTTATTTACTTATTTAAAGCGCACCTCGTTGGCGTACATGAAATAAGGTATCTGTGCCTATATCTTTAGTTGACCATCGATAAGTCTTAGGGGTAGTGTACTCAGTCTTCTTCTTCTACCTTTTTAGTTCCCTTTCTTTTAAGATCACTCCATGTCTTCCCCATCATCTTCATCTCTGCTTCTATCTGTCTTCTCCGAGAATTCATTGGTCTTCCCCTTTGTCTTTTCCCCTGGGGATTCCAAAAAAGGGCTTGTTGTGTAATACTCTCAGTTGGCTTCCGTAGTGTGTGTCCTATCCAGCGCGATCGTCTTCGCTGTATCTCTATATCCACTGGTGTTTGACTGGTACATTTCCATAATTCTATGTTAGTGATTTTGTCCTGCCATTTCCATCCTTTTATTCTGCGTAAGCATCCATTAATGAAAGTCTGTATCTTCGTGATTGTCAATTTTGTTGTTCTCTATGTTTCACAGCCATATAATAGAACCGCCTTAACATTTGAGTTGAACATTTTTATTTTTGCCTTTAACCTAATTTCTTTGGACTTCCATATGTTTCCCAGCGCAATGAAAGCTCCTCTTGCTTTTGATATCCTTATTTTGGTATCATTTTCTGTTCCTCCCTCTTTATCTATATTACTACCCAGATATATGTAAGATTGTACATCTAATAGAGGTAATTCTCCTAGTTTTATTTGGTTATTGCCAACTGTATTGATTCTCATAATGTTGGTCTTATCTCTATTAATCTTCAGTCCTAGCTGTTGAGATCTCTCATCAAGTATGCTCATTTTATCCTGCATCTGTTGATGGCTGTGTGATAGGAGAGCTATGTCATCAGCAAAGTCTAAATCATCAAGTTGTTTGGTCAGTGACCTCTGGATTCCATTTCTGTTGTTTTGAGTTATTTTCATAATCCAATCTATGGCCAGTAGAAAGAGAAATGGAGACAGAAGGCATCCTTGTCTTACTCCTGTTCTTATTTCAAATGCTTCTGTAATCTGTCCTTCACGCACCACACTACATTTCGTTCCTTCATACATTGTTTTTATCAGGTTAATAAACTTTATGGGGATTCCGTAATGACTCAGCAACTTCCAAAGCATTCTTCTGTCTAAACTATCAAATGCCTTTTCGTAATCTATGAATCCAATATAAAGTGGGGATTTTAGTTCTAAACTGTGTTCAACTATTATACGCAGAGTAGTTATTTGATCAGCACTGATCTGTTCTTCCTAAAACCTGCTTGTTCATCTCTCAAATGTTTCTATATGGCCTCTTTTAGTCTCTCCAGAGTGATTCTGCTTAATATTTTTCCTGGCACTGATAGTAGCATAATTCCCCTATAATTTGTGCACTCCTGTAAACTTCCTTTCTTTGGTAGTTTGATCATATAACCTTCTCTCCAGTCTTTAGGTATTTCTTCCCTCTCCAAAATTGTATCTAATAGATTATGTAACATTTTAGTAGAGGTGTTAATATCTGCTTTGATGGCTTCCGAAGGAATTTCATTTGGTCCGTGGCTTTACCATTTTTTAATAGTTTGATGGCTTTCATTATTTCTTATATGCTTGGTTTTCCACAGTTAACGTGTAACTCTTCTTCTGCTGGTAGTATATCTGGAGGATTATTTGAGCCGGGTCTATTCAAAAGTTCTTCAAAGTGCTCTTTCCATCTCTCCATTTGTTCCCTTATATTACTAAGCAGATTTCCTTTCTTATCTTTGATAAAGGCGTTGATCTGTTTGTATTTTCCACTTAATTTCTTTGTACTGTTGTACAGTTCTTTCATATTCCCTTTATTTGCTGCTTCTTCTGCCTCTTTAGCTAATTCATCTATATATTTCCTCTTATCCATTTTAATGCATCTTCTCACTTCTTTGTTCACCTCTGTGTAAGCTTCCTGTGTCTTGGCTTTATTACTTCTCGTTTTGCTTTTATTTATGTTTGCTTTCTTGTTCTTTCTTTCTTTAATTTTGTCCAGGGTCTCTGCTGTCATCCATGCCTTATTCTGGCATTCTCTTTTCCCTAGTGTTTCTTCGCATGTCTCTTTCCATATATCTTTTACCTGTTTCCAATGATCTTCTATATTTATTGTATTTTCTAGTTGTTGGGGGACTTGGTATTTGTTTGATATTGTGACTGCGAATGTATCTTTAATTCCTTGTTCTTTAAGGAACCCTACGTTGAAATAATTTCTACCCTTATTCGTTGTAGTATACCTTTTTAGTATAATTTTAAGTTTAGCTAACAGAAGATGATGATCAGAAGCTATATCTGCCCCTCTATATACTTTTACATCCTGTAAGGATGACTTAAACTTATTATTAATACATATGTGATCAATTTGATTTTCCGTTCTATGATCTGGTGACACCCATGTAGCTTTGTGTATTCTTTTGTGTTGGAATATCGTTCCTCCTAGGCTCACATGATTAAGGGCGCAGAAATTCACAAATATCTCTCCATTCTCGTTTATATCTCCAAGTCCATTTTTTCCCATAATCTCTTCGAAGCCTCTGTTGTCTGATCCTACTTTAGCATTTAGGTCTCCCATCAAGATTATAATATCCTTGGCTCGTCTTGCATCCATCTGACATTGTAGCTGTTTATAGAAATCATCTTTAACTAAATCACCTTTATCGTTGGTTGGTGCATAGCACTGGATAATGTGCAATTTTATTTTGTTTTTGTTTGTTTTAAATGTTGCTCTCATTAGTCTCGGTCCTACTGCTTCCCATTCTATCAGTGTCTTCTGTGCATTCCTTGATAGCATTATAGCTACCCCTTCACTATGTTGTGCTCCATGTTCCTGGTGTCCTGATGATAAAATCATCTCTCCTGTATTTAGTTTTATTTTACCCGTTCCTAGCCATCTTGTTTCACACATTCCCAGAATATCTATCTTGTAGTTTGACATTTCTGCTGCTACCTGTGCAGCTTTTCCTTGTTCGTTTAGAGTACGAACATTCCAGGTGCCAATTCTGGAGGATTTCCTGGTAGACAAAGGATGAGTCGGCAACACGGACTCCTTGCGGCTTTCTCCGGCTTGCGTCATACATCTCTTAGACAGAGAGCCCTTCTCTTTCCTGGATGGCGGATTAACTTTTCCTTTCTTTGACTTGTCCATGTTTGTGAAGTTTTTTCGGCTAATTTTTTTACAGTATGGGATAGCCAGTCCCATGCCCAACCCTCCTTTCTCGCCTCTTACGAACATGCCTGTAGTGTACTCAGTGCATTTCACAAAAAAAGTATGGTACACACTCAATTCTGGGGAACGTAGGAGCTGTCGACTGTACTCGACTCATGTCCTCAGTAGGACCAGTTCATTAACTACCAATATACATAATCTACTTACCTTTCTGCAGAATGGCTCATGCACAAGCAGCTTTTGAAAAAAATGAGGAAGATACTATGCAATCCATTTTTGACAATAGAAACAAGAAAAAGAGTTCTTAAATGTTATGTAGAGCCAGTCTTAACATATGGATGTGAATCATGGACAATAGGATAACAGACAAGAAAATCACTGGAGGCTGGTAGAACTGTGGTTTTACAGAAGAATGTTGAGAATACCATGGGCAGCTAAGAAGATTCATGAAAACGTTCTGAAAGAGGCCAAAGCAAAAAGATAGCTAATATCCAATATTGGGAAGAAACAATCATCATTTTTTGGCCATGTAATGAGAAGAGAACAACATGAATATATTGTGACAACTGGGAAAATTGAGGAACGAAGAGATTGAGAGAAGCAAAGAGAAATTATACCAGACAGCTTAAGAGAATGGCTTAGCAGAAGGTCAACAACATAAATGATAAATAACAGTCGAGATCGAAAGTTGTGGAGAGACATGATCACCTTCGCCAGCAGGCATGGTTCATGATGATGGCGATGATGACGACGATGACGACGACGATGATGATGGCGATGATGACAACGATGACGACCACGATGATGATGGCGATGATGACGACGATGATGACGACGGTGATGATGACGTCGACGATGATGATGATGACGACGACGATAATGATGACGACGATGATGATGACGACGATGATGATGACGACGGTGATGATGACGTCGACGATGATGATGACGATGATGATGACGACGATGATAATGATGACGACGATGACGACGACGGTGATGATGACGATGACGACGACGGTGATGATGACGTAGACGATGATGATGACGACGATGATGACGATGATGACGATGACGACGACGGTGATGATGACGACGACGATGACGACGATGATGGTGATGACGACAATAATGATGACGATGATGATGACCATAGGGGGCTTCGGTAGTCTAGTTGGGAAAACCACACCACAAGCAGCTACCGTCGTTCGGACAACCTGTGTTCGATTCCCGCTGTTATAGCGACATTTTTTGCCTCCCTCCGTGAACCTCTATTCACTTGTCAAATCTGAGCAGCCTACTTCTGGTATCACATCTATGGGATGGAGTAGACAGAGTAATAGTCATCTTTGGTCCATGATCACCAGTCAGCTATGGGTCTATAACAGATATAAACCCATGCACTGCGATGTTGAGCCTAAACTATAATACTATTCAGCTTATTCTTCTTCTTCATCTTCTTCTTTTCTCTTCTCACTGATACCTAAAAGATGTCGTGGCTTATATCATTTGTCGTTCTTGAGCTGCTTGAATTGTCTGAATTAGTGATTTTCCTTTGTTGTTACATGTCTCTGTCACTGCATCTATCCATCTTCTTCTGGGTCTTCCTCTTGGTCCTTTTCCATGCATTCTCGAGAAGAACGCCCTTGATGGTGATTGATAAGGATTCATTCTGACCAGGTGGCCAAACCATTTAAGTTATACTATTCAGCAACCGTCATTATATTCCATATATTATTATATTATTATATTTCATATTCAGTCATTTGGAAAACGTGAAATATTTTAATGTTATATCTTCTCAATATTCCTGTATGGTGCAGAAAGATGGATATTATACAAGAAAATAGAACAGAAAATTGAAGCTTTTGAAATGTGGATTTATAGAAGAATAGGTGGAATTGGATGGAAAGACAAGAGAACAAATGATGAAGTTTTGAAAAAACTAAAATTAAAAGAGAACTACTGAACACAGTTAAAAAGTAAAAAAAAAGTAAAGTACCCCCGTCACGCCAAGTGGCGTATAGGGAAATATGGTGTTAGTGACCCTATATTTTTACAGACCTTCAGCACATGATTTTTGGGGTAATGTGGTCTGTATTACGCCCGTGCTGCTTTACTTTCCCATAAAAAACCGGTACCCATTTAAGGCTGGGTGAACCCGGAAGCCGTCGGTTGGGATCGAACCCTACCCCATGTCCGTGGTAGTCCAGTTCACTAACCACTGAGCTATCGCGGCTCCCGAACACAGTTAGAACAAGAGAAATGAAATTTTGGGGGCATGTTAAAAGACATATCCGCCTACTAAAAGTGATATTGGAAGGGAAAATACAAGACAAAATAGGCAGAGGCAGACCAAGACTAACAAGCACGAGTAACATCAAAAGATTGATAGGGCAGCTTATGACAACCTGCACCATTAAAGCAAGAGACAGGGGAATGCCACTTCAAGGCAGCCAACCTTCGTTGCGGAGACGGCACTTGATAATGATGACGAAAAGACAAGTAATGAAAGAAAACAAGTCATGCGCAGACGTTAATATTCTTCAGCTTACAACGAGCGGCAGATGAGAGAAGTGTTGCGATTATTGAACACAAATGAGGCTGAAGAGTGCAGTGTTATAGCACGGAGATGGCGGAGCCTGTCTGTCTAAATATAGCCCAAAGTCTATCTAATCTGTCAAGAGTTTTCCTGTCGATGTTTCTGTTCAATTTGATATCTTTAACATAAATGTTAAGTTAGATGTATTACGAGGGTCTGCTTCCGTTTGATACACCAATCCTGTATGTACTTACCTGCATGTTGTTATATCTTTTCGAGCGGAAAGTAACGTACAGTTATCTTTAGAGCGTGTTGTTCTGTTACCCTATTATTGTTATCACCATCATTGAGTACCGTCTCCGCATCGAAGGTTGTCTGTCCATGGAGAGCCATGCCGCTTCCTCTTGCTTTGATGGTTCAGGTTGTAATAGGTTGACTTGTCCATCTTTTGATGTTACTCGACCATGTTAATCTTGGTTAGAGTTTTACCTTGTATTGTCTCTTCCAAGATTACTTTTAGTAGGCTGCTGTGTGTTTTATTTTTTAATCTGCCCCCAAAATCTAATTTGTCTTGATTCAATTGTGTTTAGTAGTTCTTTTTTTTTTCCATTTTTACTTGTTTTAAGACTTCATCGTTTACTTTCTTCTCTTTCCATCCAAAGCGATTGCGGGATTGGAAGAAACAAGGAGAGGGCGGATTCTGCTTGTCTAAAAATAGCCCAAAGTCTGTCTAATTTGTCAACAGCGTTTTCGTATATTGTTAAATGTTTCTGTTAAAATTTGTTATCTTTAACATAAATGTTACGAGGGCTTGTTTCCTCTTGTTATATCAATCTTGTATGTGCTAATCTTCATGTTGCTATATCTATTCGGGCGTGATATAAAGGACAGTTATCTTTAGAGCGTGCTGTTCTGCCTGCCCTGTTAATATACACCTACAAAACCTGGGACATTCTGAGATACAGAATGGCTCAAGCAAAAGCAGCTTTCCAAAAAATGAGGAAGATACTATGTAATCCATTTTTGACAATAGAAACAAGATAAAAAGTTCTTAAATGTTATGTAGAACCAGTTTTAACATATGGATATGAATCATGGACACTATGACAACAGACAAGAAAATCACTGGATTCTGTAGAAAGGTAGTTTTACAGAAGAATGTTGAGAATACCGTGGACAGCTAAGAAGAGTAGTGAAGATGTTCTGAAAGAGGCCAAAGTAAAAAGAGAGCTAATTTCCAATATTAGAAAGAAACGATCATAATTTTTTGGCCATGTAATGAGAAGAGAACAACTGGAATATATTGTAACAACTGGAAAAATTGAGGGACGAAGAGATAGAGGAAAGCAAAGAGAAAAGATATCAGACAGCTTAAGAGAATGGCTTGGCAGAAGGTCAACAACAGAAATGATAAATAACTGTCGTGATCGAAAGTTGTGGAGAGACATGTTCACCTACGCAAGCAGGCCCGGTACTTGATGATCTTTCAAACTCGCTGGTCAAATGCAGAAACTATGGGACAACCGTCACGACCTGGAATGAACTGTCAACTTCATCGTGGAAACGGGACTACAGATCTGACCTCATGAACTAAAGACTAGATATAACGCCTTCCCAACTAGGACGGGGTGGATGCAATAATAACTGCTGCATCAGCTAAAAACGTCCCATGTGCCCAAACGAGGTAAGCCAATAAGAGCCGCATTCAAAGCTTTATCAACGGGGAAGGACAACTCGGGAAACAAGCCACTTGCCTAGCAGTTACCATGGAGATAAGAAAAGGCTATGGGGGAACACCCAGACAGAAACCACTGGCAGGGTGGGCTCAAAGTCCTTCACGGTATCCACCCTGCGAGAAGGAAAATTACGTCAAACAAGATCCAATCAGCCGAAGTGTTTCAACCACGGCGTAGGTTTAGGGGGAAAATCAGGACATAGACATATTGTAGGCTACCAACCGTACGACCAGCTCATCTTGTGTCATAATATTGTTCCTCCATTATGAAATAAGACAAAGAATTAAGATCGCATAATTATAAGATTCAAACGAAAAAGAATAAAAGCTGATCAAATCAAAACAAATTCAGACCAATTGTATCCTCGGGTAACAAACCCCGCTAAAACAAAAATGAGGAATAAAACAGTTGAAATAAAGAAATATATATGCACCGCCATAGAATATATAAGGAAAGAACAGATAAAATGGTTTGGCCCCGTGACAAGGCAGAAAGAACAAAACACAACACAACGAGCCTTCAACAAACGTTGTGAGAACACCAAACCCAAGGGAAGACCACGAAAAAGATGGGTCGATGGAATATTAGAAGCAGCAGGAAACGTAACAGCAGCAGAGGCGAATAGAAGAGCAAAAGACCGCAAATTATATCTCCCCTCGACGCTGAAAGGCAGATGAGGAAGGAAAGAAGAAGAGGAAAAAATCTATGCACAAGGATCGTATTATTCTGCCAATCAGCTTAAGAGAAGAGCTTGATCAGGTAGGAATGCCGCGTTAGTTCGTCAAGACTATTTTCATTGTAGAAACATCTTTGCCTACAAACAACTGCCGCCTTGTATGAAGGTAACAAAATCAAATTCTAAGGAAGCAGTTTCAAACATTCATCGTGCACCGAATCTTCAGCATTATATCATGGACCGTAAGTTGCCAAACACAATGCAACACAGCTTGCCTATATATACAACAAAAGCGACTATTAATACACAGCCTGTTTATTTATTAATTCTTGAAAATCGATATGCTTGCTTGCGTTCGCCCGATAACTAAAGTATTCTAGAGTATTCTAGTAGACTAGAGTATTCCTCTTCATCATCCGTCCTTATAAGATTAGAACGTCTGCGTTGTGTTGTGGCTTGCAGTATAATTGTGATATTTGCGCCTTTCGGCCCAACACATCCGATTTCAGCACGACATTTTTTAGTACCGGGTTGTCTTCCCCGAAAATCGATATGATTTAACAATTTAACCTATAAGAATAAGATTCAGATTAACATTAACGACGGTACAGAGGACATGCGAGTTTGTATTTATTGATACACTTACACCAAATTCCAATTATTATTATCACCACCTACTCAATTTTCATAAAACAGTCATTGTATATATTTTAAAATTCTCCCATTTTTTTCTTGAGAATTTTAACGTTCACAAAAATATTATCTATTGGCGTCAACTAAGGAAATCAACAAGATACCTCCCTGGCAGACAGAAAGAAAGAGACCTCCCTTGTAGTCTGCTCCAAGACATCAACAACCAACAAAAATGGCTAGTCTGCCAAGGATTCAGACGCAGTGTCTCAGCCGAGCGTTGTATTCATTAAAATTATTAGGATTTATCGCAAATTCGATACAACTAGTTCGGAAATTTCATATTCAAGTTAGTACTGCTTGTTGAATATTTAAAATAGTAAACTATACGAGTGTTAGAAGCGTCGTTTTGTGTTATTTGTCGGGTCTGGAGGTAGATATAATATTATAATTAAATACTTATAATATATTTTAATATACTATAATTATAATAATACTATACTTAAATACTACTTACTACTCATATAAATATAGTTATAGAGTATAGATAATCAAGATTATATAATTATTATATAACATTATCGTTATTATAATGGTCGGATGGGGATGACGATTCCAAGAATTGTAAATAATTAATTGTAGGTAGATAATAATAATTATTATAGAAGTTGTTTTTGTTTTAAAGTCTGTGAAAATTTGCAAATTGATATTGATTGATATTGACTCAATAATTGAGCTGTGACTATTTAAAATTTAAATAATAAACTTTTAATAATGATGTCTAATTGACAATTTTTCATTTTGCCTTAAACTTAAAATATTAACTGATTAACTTGAGACTGAAAAATGAGTGAGAGAAGCAGAAGAGAGAGTCAGAGAGAGAGAGAGACGAGAGAGAAAAAGCAATCACTCCATCACAATCACATTTTTTAATCACAACAACACACAATTAATCGCAAGTTGCCATTATAATGTTGTTCACAAATTTAAGAATATAAATTTGTAATTATTAAAGCAGACTCAATAAACAATTAACACAATTAACAATGAGTGTATGTCATGTCAGTGACTTGATCATTGATGAATAACTTCAGTAGACAATATAAGAATATTATTAGAATCAGTATCACTATTATATCCAATTATTCACTGTTTTGGGGGTGGCCGTTGGTCATCATCGTTAGTAAAGTCCAATATTAATAGTTAGTTTTAATAATAACCAAACAGTACCCAAAATATGTATGAATAATAATAAATATAATTAATGATCATAAATGGCAATGGAGATCAAATGTCCATCATCATGATGATGTATTAAATTTAATAATTTAAAATAAGTGTGAACTGTGATTTGTAATTTTATTGTCTTGAATATACATTTTGTAACAGAATAAAAATGATTATTATGATTTGACGATGATTACTAAACTAAAGTTTAAAGTAAAGAAAGGCTGCTTTAAACATTTAATTTAATGTAAAGCTGTGCTGTTATTGTGTGATGATAAATGACAATTTATATTTTGTTTTACAACAATTAAAGTTTGGCTGTGATTGTGTGATACTACACTGAAGTACATAACACAACCACAATACAATTGACATATATAACATTCATTGGTTACAGCTTTACAGCTTCAGTGCAGTTTTCACTTGTATTACATTTTCAGTGGCTACAGCTTTACAGCTGTAATATTTGTAGAAAACTGCTAGAACAAAAATTCTCCTATATGAATTTTTGTTCTAGCAGTTTCTTTTAAAGATATTTTATCAAATCTTTGGCGAGATTTGATAAAATATCTTTAAAAGAAAACTGCTAGAACAAAAATTCATATAGGAGAAGGTGTATCTTGGTCTACGCCCTATGGGCCGGTTACGGCTCGAAAGGTCAATAGATAGATAGATAGACAGCTTTACAACTTTGTGCAGTTTTCAGTTTTACAATTTCATTAGTTACAGCTTTACAACTTCAGTGCAGTTTTCAGTTTTACACTTTCAGTGGCTACAGCTTTACAACTTTGTGCAGTTTTCAGTTTTACAGTTTCATTAGTTACAGTTTTACAACTTCAGTGCAGTTTTCAGTTTTACAACTTCAGTGCAATTTTCAGTTTTACACTTTCAGTGGTTACAGCTTTACAACTTCAGTGCAGTTTTCAGTTGTTTTACACTTTCAATGGTCACAGCTTTACAACTTTGTGCAGTTTTCAGTTTTACACTTTCAGTGGTTACAGCTTTACAACTTCAGCGCAGTTTTCAGTTTAACACTTTTTGTGGTTACAGCTTTACAACTTCAGCGCATTTTTCAGTTTGACACTTTTTGTGGTTACAGCTTTACAACTTCAGTGCAGTTTTCAGTTGTTTTACACTTTTTGTGGTTACAGCTTTACAACTTCAGTGCAGTTTTCAGTTGTTTTACACTTTTTGCGGTTATAGTTCCTGTAATTCAGAACCTGAATACCATCTCCCCTAATTCAAGTAATCGAATATTCTCTTTTGTATTGTCAGAGAACTTATTCTGTTACATGTGATTTCAGAATAATTAGTTCACATTATCCTCACTGCACATTGGACAACTCCATATGTGCTTGGATTACCATCTCAGAATATGTAGCAGCTGACAACCTCATTTCCTTGTTGATTTACCAGTCTTCTTTAGCTCCCCACGTGTAACGTTCTTGCCTGGCTTCACCATTTTTTATGCTCTTGCAGTCTATTCAAAATTTGTAGATTCACATTCATTGCCTCAGATTCACATTCATTGCCTTAGATTCACATTCATTGCCTCAATGTAGTCACCTTGAGAACACTGAGAATGTCAGCCCAGTCCATTTGTTGTCCATTCTCTACATCTAACCCAATGAGTCTGTCTGCTGTTCACTCATTCCCACCTACACCCAAATATCCTGGCACAAAAAAAAATGAAGCAGATTTAAATCAGCCTTGACCACTCATAGACATCATCATCCACTGACTTTGGGCAAGCTAATTTCTATATTTCTGAGAAAAATCGTGATATTGATCTTTCCAGCATTGCTAGATATCGCATAGGGCTCATAGTGTTTTTTGGCATTTATCTCTATTCTGGGTGAGATGTTCGATCTTATCAAATGAGTCTATGCCTGCCAACTTTGCTTCACTTATCAGTGTTCTTTTCAGTGTTTGTCTAGGTCTTCCTTTTTTTCGATATCCTAATGTTTCCCATAGAAGAGTTTGTTTTGAAATTCTTTTGTTGTCGCTTCTCAACACATCTGTCATATCTCCATCTTCTCTTCTAATTGTAGATGAGATCATTGATTGAATAGCCGTTTCTCTTATCTCTTTATTAATCTTGAATTCATTCCATTATACACAGAGTATCCTTCTTAGGCATTTGTCTTAAAAAAGCATTTAGTTTTTCTCAATCGTTTTTGTTTTCCATCTTTTACTTGCATAAGTAAAGGTTGATAATATATTTGAGTTTAATTTTCAAAGTTTAGTTTTCCTGCCTAGTATTTTTTTTTCCATATTTTGTCCAGATTAAAAAAATTTACTCCTGCTTCTTGTGATTGGACAATTGGAAGGGAAAATGCAAGGTAAAAGAGGCAGAGGCAGACTAAGACTAACATGGACGAGTAACATCAAAAGATGGACAAGTCAATCTATGTCAGCCTGCACCATCAAAGCAAGAAACAGAGTAGAATGGCGATCCATGGTAGCTAACCTTCGTTGCGGAGAAGGCACTCGATGATGATGATGATGCCCCTGCTTCTCATTTCTTTTTTTGTTTCATATTCTTGATCTATGTTACAACCAAGATATACATAGTGGTCTACTTTTTCCAATGCCTGATGATTTAGATAAGTATTACCTCTGGTGGATTTTTATTTTTCATTATTTTTGTTTTCTAACCCTGTTGACTTTAAGTCATGTTCTTACTGCCTTGGATGATAGAGTATCTGCAACATTTTGAATCTTTTTGATATAGTGAGCATACTCATTGAGTCATAGTCTCAGTATGTTGCACTCTATATAATAGAATATTCCTTTCATTTTCAGAGAACTCTGTCTAGGAAATGCCAGTTTGGATTTCTGTTTGATATTGATGGAGTTATTGTCAGAGGCAGAAAGCCATTATCAACTGCTAGAGATGCTTTTAAATTACTGGTGGACAGTAATCAATTCAAAGTTCCAACTCTTTTTGTAACCAACGCTGGAAACTCCTTACGGGCAGAAAAAGCAAAGCAGCTTTCTGATTGGTTGGGAATTCAGGTGAGCATTCAGTTAAACCTATATTACAAGTTCATAAAATTTACAGACTTAAAATAAAAATTCTTGGAATTTAAAAGTTTGCCGTGGGCAAACATTTTCCTCCACCTTATAAAAAGTAAAAGTAGTAAAGTACCCCTATCACGCCAAGTGGCGGCGTAAAGGGAATATGGTGTTAGTGACCATACATTTTACAGACCTTCGGCACATGATTTTTGGGGTAATGTGGTCGGTATTACGCCTATGCCGCTTTACTTTCCCAGAAAAAAATCCGGTACCCATTTAAGGCTGGGTGAACCCGGAAGCCGTCGGTTGGGATCGAACCCTACCCCTTGTCCTTTGAAGTCCAGTTCGCTAACCACTGAGCTATCGCGGCTCCCTTCCACCTTATACCTTCCTCATTATTGCTTCTGGTGAGCTCTGTGTGTTTGATTTGTTTCCTTTGTTGTTAGATTTTTTTTTGTCAAACACAGCTTGCTCTTCATAAAATTTACGAAGGTATTGTAAGAATACACTTGATTTAAAAAAAATAAATCTCAACAAATTTCAAGAAATTTTGTTTTTGTAATGATGGAGAAATCTCTTTGGCTGTCGGTGGGGTATCAAACAAATCCTTGTAACACTGGATAGGCATCTAAAGATACTAAGAGGAAACCAAACCTACGACTCGAATAATGGAATGACAGCCGACGTGAAAATAGACAACGTAACACCTTCAGTAGCCATGGTGCCATGTGTTTGAATTTCAGGCCATAAATCAACCGTAAGCCAGGAAATGATTACCACATCTGATTCCTGTGTCTCTCCTAGTGTAAACACATCTGTGTAGCAAAAGTTCAAAGAAAATACTATTTTTGTAACTCCAAATGTAACATTTAGTGTCCGTAATTTTTACAGAAGTGTCGTAGAAACATGACTCGAGGGATAGGTGTCATATTCTAGGGTTAATGCTTACCTCTGTCTCTGTTGCCCTTTTGAGGAAAAAATTGAGTGTTGAGTTAATTCTCTGTAGCGTGTCACTTGCATGGTAATCATTTTTATGTCTGCTGTAGCATTAACTCATTCCACACTGCGAGCACAGAAACTGGTTCTAGTTACCAGTGCACAGAACCCTGAAGCTAGATTTTGCTGCCTTTATTTTATTGATTTTTTTCAGTTATTTCCACTCAAACCTTGTAATTTTCTTATTTAACCTCTTTTCTGTTCTATCAGGTCGTGTAATTTTACCTGCTACTGTATGCAGTAAACAGTACAACCTGCGGCTGCCCTGCTGCCTTACAGGTATGCTCGGGAGAGTAAAGGGCTAAGGGAGGGTACCATGAAGTAAAACAACCCCACTGCCTTGTGGGTGAGACTTTTTAGTCAAAGGCTAGCGGAGCCAACTGTAAACAAACCGACAGAAGGCAACAGAAAACCACCATCGTAATTTCTTTGTACAATAATGAATTACCACAATAATAGAAATCTCGACAATAGTGTTAAGGGAGATTCCAATAGAAAACCCGCGTTCGGTAGGGGACATCATGTGCTACAGGTGATACCCGATCGTCATCAAGCTACTGTAAGCAAAATAAAGATAAAACAAACTCTAAAGATAGGTACTTGAAATGTGAGAACACTCATGCAGAAGGGTAAACTGGAAAACATCAAACAGGAAATAAAAAGAATGGGTTTACATTTATTGGAACTTTGAAATGAGATACACTGGATCAGGGGAGATATATTCTGATGAACATAAAATAATCTATTCTGGAGGTACTGAACACCAAAGAGGAGTAGGTATCATCTTGGATGCAGAAAGAGCAAGTATAGTGAAAGGCTTTTACCCAATATCTGACAGAGTCCTTTTAGTGAAATTGAATGGAAAGCCAATAGATATAAATCTCATGCAAGTTTATGCATTAACAGTAGACAGTCCAGAGGGAACAATTGATAAATTTTACGACGAGTTAAATAAGGCACTTCTTGAATGCAACCACATGAAAACACCATAGTTCTAGAGAATCTCAATGCAAAAGTAGGAAAGGAAAGAGTTGAGGAAGTAGTAGGTTATTATGGCTTAGGCGAGAGGAATGAAAGAGGTGACAAACTTATTGACTGGGCAAGAACACACAACATGATGATAGGAAACACCTGGTTTAAGCAACATACAAGACATCTGTGGACATGGAAAAGCCCAGGAGACAACGCACGCAATCAAATTGATTACATAGTGATAAACAATAGATTTAGAAACAGTCTGGTGTGTGTGAAAACTAGACCAGGGGCAGATTGCAATAGTGATCATGTACCAGTTTTGGGAAAGCTTAGAGTAAAATTAAAAGCAGCAAAACGAGCCTCAGTTAACATCAAGTTAAATTTAGAGTAACTCAAATCAGACAAGAAGTTGCAAGACAAATATAAAATCACAATTCAGAATGGGGACCCAATTCAGAATTGCGCAATATGATAGCAAGAAAAGCTCCTGGACCAGGTAATATAACTAAAGAAGAGGAATTGAAGCCATGGGTGATTTTGGAACAGAAATAATAACAAAAATGTTGAATGATATCTACAGCAGCGGGTATATATCAGATGACCTGCTCAAATCAATATTCATAGCCATACCAAAGAAATCTGGTGCGATTGAATGCAATGATTGTCGCACATTAAGCTGCATGAGTCACATGACTAAGATATTACTAAGAATCATCATGCGAAGAGTGCGAAACAAAATCAATCCAGAAATTAGTGATGAACAGTGTGGTTTTGTTAGAGGTAAAGAAGCAAGTAATGCCATATACATCATAAGATCTTTAGTAGAAAGAGCCATAGAGGTGAAAACAGATCTATACCTAAGTTTCATAGATTATACCAAGCATTTGACAAAGTAAAGCACTAAGAAATAATCACAATTTTAGAAGGCATAAATGTAGACAGTAAAGATCTAAGAATAATAAAGAACATGTTCTGGCAACAAACAGCTGCCATAAGAACTGGAAACCAATTGGGAATGTTTCAACAAATAAAACAGGGTGTTAGGCAAGGTTGTGCGCTGTCACCTGATTTGTTTATGTTTAGTGAAATTATTTTAAGATCCATAAGGGGCATGCCTGGAATAACAATCGGAGGTCATAATATAAATAATCTAAGGTATGCTGATGATACTGACTTAATCGCTAAGAGGGAAAAATGAGCTACAAGAAATGTTAGACATTATAGTGAAAGAAAGCAAAAATTAAGGACTCAGCCTTAATAGCAAAAAGACAGAGGTAATGGTAACAAAGAAAAAGGTATCACCTCAGTGCAAAATAAAGACAAGTGGAACAGTATTAAAACAGGCAAATGAATTTAAATATTTGTGAACTTTGTTAACCTCAGATGGAAGATATACAACAGAGATGAGATGCAGAATGGCTCAGACAAAAGCAGCTTTCCAAAAAAGTGAGGAATATACTATGCAATCCATTTTTGACAATAGAAACAAGAAAAAGTTCTTAAATATTATGTAGAGTCAGTCTTAACATATGGATGTGAATCATGGACAATAGGACAACAGACAAGAAAATCACTGGAGTCTGTAGAAATGTGGTTTTACAGAAGAATGTTGAGAATACCATGGACAGCTAAGAGTCATGAAAATGTTCTGAAAGAGGCCAAAGCAAAAAGAGAGCTAATTTCCAATATTAGAAAGAAACAATCATCATTTTTTGGCCTCGTAATGAGAAGAGAACAGAACAGCTGGAATATATTGTAACAACTGGGAAAATTGAGGAATGAAGAGATAGAGGGAAGCAAAGAGAAAAAATACCAGACAGCTTAAGAGAATGGCTTGGCAGAAGGTCAACAATAGAAATGATAAATAACTGTTGAGATCGAAAGTTGTGGAGAGACATGATCACCTACGCCAGCAGGCACGGGACTTGATGATGATAATGATCAACCTCTTTTCTGACTTACGTATGTGAGCAGTTTGTGTGAACAAACCATGTGTTTTAGATTAATATTCATTAATTTTTTTCACTTATTTCAAATTTTAACAAATTTATGAAAAACCGCCATGCCACATTGTATTAAACCCTTTAGTTAGGGAATGTGTTAATCTGTTGTCTTCTAGGTCTAGATTTGTCCCTCTTCCTGTTGTTTCCGAATCTTAAAGCTCTATGAGGGAAGCTTGCTTGTGGTGGCCAAATCGTTTTATCTGCTGTTCTTGTTTGTGTTCACCCGGTGACTAAAGGATCACGCCTCTTCGTCATCAGCACTTAAAGGATGTTAAGTGAGCGCCCTTCGGCCCAACACATCCAACTGAAATTTTTTAGTACCAGGTTGTCTTCCCTCTTCGATCCCTAATCGCTTGGCCAGACTAGACAGGCTAGTCTGTATCTGGAGACACATGGAGAGGTGGAGCAGGGTCTGGATGGTTCTGCTTCACTGATCCTGGCACAAGCCATCAGCTGTGGGTCATTGACACCTTCCAGTTCTGCTGCTGTCAGGCACCTTTACCTCCATCTCATCTGCTGTTTCTTAATATGTTTTAAATATTTTGGTGCTACACTCTTATCTTTATATCCACATTTCTGATTCTGTCTCCTCTTCTTATAGTCAGTAGCTTGCTTTGGTGCCTCATTTCTGTAGAGATGATTTTTTTTTTTGGCTTTTAGTGTCATACGTGTGCAGTACCGACCACATTATCCCAAAAATCATGTACTGAAGGTCTGTAAAATTTATGGTCACTAACACCATATTCCCTATATGCCACTTGACGTGATGGGGCTCTTTACTTTGCTTACTTTTTAGTGTCAAAGTTTGACACTGGTAATGGAGTGATGGGAGGAATATTGTCTTTTATCGAGCTCTCTTTGTATTTGATATTACTATTCACTTAATAAATAACTGTATATAATAACAACCAGTGTATTTATCCTATACAATGCAGGTCCTGTGCAAAGTTTGACACTTGATAGCAAAGATCATCGGTAGCAAAGATCATCGAACAAAGTCTAGAATTTCTGCCTTATGTGCTGTCTGCAACTTGAAAGGACAATAATTAAGATAGTTGTCCTATCTTTGATGAGGTCAAACAACTAGAGTATCTTGACAATCATAAAAGTTACATCAGATGATCTTTGTATCTTTTTAGTCTTGGTAAATTCTGTCAGAAAAGTAAGGAATTAGTCTGAATTAGTTACATTTAGATTGAGTGTAGAATGTGAGTGAATTAATTCAAATTAGAATTTAGTTATTCTAAATTAGAAAACTGATGTATTGGATTGAAAGGTACAGAGGTTTACCTAACCTGGTGACACAACACATCCATGCCAACTTAATGGGTGAATGCTGAAAAAGAAACAACAGACAAGGTGAATTATACGATCAACATACCAGGAATAATTGAAGAATAAATGAAGGAAATAGAGCAGAACATGTGGAGAAACAATACTCCGCTCTAGAAAAGAGGATTAATAGCACAAGCAAGGGGTTGCAGTCATTCCCCATTGAACACATTTAACATTACACTATCTCTTGTGTTATCATATAATTACTTTATCATTTTACCTTTAAATAAGGTCAGCACATAAACCTTGTGTTATCAAATCCCTGCCTCAGCATTATTTTATCAGGCCTTTTTATTGACTCTATGGTGGCATATATGACTACAATATTTTAACATTTAATTCTCACCATATATTTCTAATTTCTGAGAGGATGTTTTGTAATATGAAAACTTAAATATTGTTTTATATTTCAAAGGTCTCTGAAGACCAAGTGGTCATGGCACATAGTCCTCTCAGAATGTTCCGGCAATTTCACAGTAAGCATGTGCTAATCAATGGTCAAGGTCCTATCAAAGAAATAGCCCAAAACATTGGATTTACAAGAATCATAACGACAGAGGAGTTTTCTTGCCGTTTTCCACATCTTGATAAAATGGACCATCAACGAAAGAAACCTGCTGTGAGTAGATATTGGTATATTTATAGATGTTCTAGATTTTATTGCAAGTTTTTGATTTGAAATGGTGATTTCTTTTCTTTCTTTTTTGATGTTCACCTGAAGACTACTAAAGGTATGCTTACTATCTTTCGTTTCATAAGTTCACCCAATGACTTAAGGAATACACCTCTTCGTTATCTGCCCTTTAAAAAATGAAAAGTGGGCATGTATGTGTTGTATTGTGGTTTGCAGTATAACTGTGATATTTGGGCCTTTTGGCCCAACACTTTAGACTTCTTGCATGACATTTTTTTTTTTGAGTAGGGGGCCTCGGTGGGAAAACCACCCAACTGAGCTACCGATGTTCAGACAACCCGTGTTTGATTCCTGCTGGAAGCAGTGTGAGTTGTACTCATGGTTAGAAAAAAAAATACCCCTGTGGTCAACCCTGCCGCTGGTAGAAATGGGTACCAGGGTATTACTTTGGGAAGGTGAGGAATGTCACCTCGCATCGTGAGTTTTGATACTTGAAGCGACACTAACCAGAAGTCTCTGAACACATCTGTATAGGCGGCTGAGCACATGTGGGTAAAAACTCACGTGCTAAGACGCTGATTTAAGTCTCCTACGTTACTTTTATTTTTGAGTACTGATTTGCCTTCCTCTAGATCCCTAATCACTTGGCCCGACTAGACTGGTTAGTCTGTTACTAGAGGCACAACAAAGAGGTGGAGTAGGGTGTGGATGGTTTTGGTTCACTGATCCTGACACAAGTCATCAACTTTGATTCGCTGCCAGCAGCTTTAGCTCTGCTGCTGTCAACTGCCTTGGCCTTCTACTAAAGGTATAAATAGTCCTCCTAGTCATCCACCACCCTTAAAAGGACAATAAGTGGGCGTAGATGCGCTGTGTTATGGTTTACACTTAGGCTGTGATATTTGTGTCTTTCGACCCAATACATTCGACTTCAGCATGCCATCTTTTAATACAGGTTTAACTTCCCTCTTTGATCCCTATTCGCTGGACCAGACTGGTTAGTCTGTTTCCAGAAGCACTGCTTGAATGCAGAGTAGGGTCTTGATCAGCTCTTTTGTTCACTCTAAGCTCCAGTTGCTGGATGGATATCTTTGTTTTTGGTGATTTAATATAAGTAGCATCTAATAGTTGATTGGCTATGAGATTTAGTCATGTGACAGATGGTCTTCCTGGAAGGATCACCTTTAAGGCAGGGAGTTAAGCATCAACTTTTCCAGGCATGATCTGGAACTAGCAACACTATAATGGTCTAGTGTTTGTTGCACAACATCTGTTGTATTTCCCAGATGTGCACTTTCTAGCCCCACATCTACTAGTCTACAAATTTGGTGGTTTGGGTTCCCTTTCTGCATTCATCCTCCTCCTATTACATTCTACAGTCTTCTTAACTCCTTCCGTACGAAAGCTTTTTATCACTGCAACGGAACAGATGTCAGAGACAAGGTTTTTCACGTTTTAAGAATCAATCTATATTTTTATATTTATCTAACATGTTACAGATTATTGTTGAATGTTTAGATAATTGAACAAGGTATTAGATTTCACCAAAACCAAGATGATACAAAACATTTAAAAAAGAATATCGTTTGATGGCTGTTCACACTAATCAAATTAAGAGTGATGCACTATGCGGCGAAACGTATGGAAAGAGTTAACAAGCCTTGAAGGGTTTGCATATTCATATTTTCTGTTCGGCTTTAGCCTTGTTCTCTCACTCCAGATACTTGTACAAGATGGTAGAGATTAGTAGCTCACCCTTCTATTTTTAATCTGGACTTGGTGTCGTCTCCTATAATACATACTGTGTACAACAAAGCCATAGTAAAAAGAAGACACATTAATTATGATTTAGTTTTCAATATTTTGATTTAATTTTGAGAATCTGAATAAATGAAAAACACTCTGGCATAACTTCATCCCAGGGTATGGAGTTTGTGTAGTTAGGTCAAGACTCTCTTGGAGGCTCAGCATTTCAAGGAGAAGATTAGATCACCTATGGATGTGCCCAAGGTGCAGTGATGATGATACAAACACAAAACAATCAGGGAAGATCAAACACATACCATGATAGTATGACTCACAGAAGCATTAGTATCTGACAAACTATGGAGAAATTCTGTTTGTGATTTTTGTTGTTTTTGTTGGTTTCGATAGATAACAAACAATGATAATTGAAGGAAACTAATTAAAAGTTTCCATTTCTTTTAATGTATTGTGGTCAAAATCTAATTAATTTAAAATGTCAAAGAAACCTAATATTTACACATTTTTACCTCTTTTCTTTTTTAAAAATCTAAAATTTATTTTAATTTCATTTACTCTTTCAAAGTCATGTACATATTTATTTTTTATTTTAAAAGGTTTCTTAGTCTCAAAATTTCCACAATTTTTTTTTCAGCCTTGTGCATTTGAAGAATTTTTTCCCAGAATAGAAGGTGAGTGTTACAAATATGACAGTTATCAATGAGAAAATCATATCATATCACAATGTGTTGTAGTGGAATCACTTTGTGAGTGGGTTGCAGTTAAAGTGAAATGATTTTTGCAGCACTAACTGTAAAGCCGTAGGGCTAGTGCTTAGGTGTAAGTGTGCTTACACAAATTTTGATGTAATCTGTTAGGGGATTTACATAATTTGGGAAGGTAAGGAAAAATAAATTATACTGGTGGGACTGTGTCATAATCTATTGCAGAGGTGGCCAAATGCTGACCCTGCAGGCCAGATTTGGCCCACCAGATCTTTTTTTTTTGGCCCTTGAAGCTTCTACAGAAACTACTATATTAAATAGTAGTAGTAGCCTCTGTCAGTCATAATTAACTATGGATTTTATAGTA
The DNA here is from genome assembly GCA_032433765.1 of Megaustenia siamemsis. Taxonomy (NCBI): domain Eukaryota; kingdom Metazoa; phylum Mollusca; class Gastropoda; order Stylommatophora; family Ariophantidae; genus Megaustenia; species Megaustenia siamemsis. The sequence continues at coordinate 43,184,235 of JAVIAB010000091.1, read as the reverse complement.
GTAGCCTCTGTCAGTCATAATTAACTATGGATTTTATAGTAGTAGCCTCTGTCAGTCATAATTAACTATGGATTTTATAGTAGTAGCCTCTGTCAGTCATAGTTAACTATGGATTTTATAGTAGTAGCCTCTGTCAGTCATAGTTAACTATGGATTTTATAGTAGTAGCCTCTGTCAGTCATAGTTAACTATGGATTTTATAGTAGTAGCCTCTGTCAGTCATAGTTAACTATGGATTTTATAGTAGTAGCCTCTGTCAGTCATAGTTAACTATGGATTTTGCAGTGCTCCTAGGAAATGTTATTTTTTCTTCTCTTTAGCCTCATATTCTCTTTTTCTATGAATCTGTCTGCTGTTTTACTTGAGTTGGAGCTTTAGAATATGTTTCCAAAGATTGCAGTCTGCAACTGTTTCAGTTGTTATGTTGATATAAATATTTAAATGCTTTTGTTTTGTTTTAGCCTTGGCTATTTTCTTGTAAATATGTATTTTACAAATATTTGTTTTTTTTTTTTTCATGTGTCTTTAGCTGTGATTCTATTTGGAGAACCGATGAGATGGGAAACACCATTACAACTAATTATAGATGTACTGCTGACAAACGGACATCCATCGGATGACTTAGTTGATATACCATACCCCCACATACCTGTCTTGGCCTGTAATATGGATTTATTATGGATGTCAGAGCACAAGTTGCCCAGGTGAGTCTCATTTTGTGATTCATTCATATTTCATTTATCAAGGTTTAACAATTTATGTCAAATATTTTAACACATTTTGTACCAGGAGCCACAAATTGTGGCTCTAGTAACCGACACAAAAAACCCAGGAGCCGAGTTTTGTGGCTTTTAATTTATTGATGTTTTCACAATTATCTCCACTAAAACCTTGCAATTCTCTTATTTAACCTCCTTTTCAATTTCCTGAGCTAATTGTCCAAACAAACCATGTGTTTTATATCAATTTAAATTTATTAATTAAAATATTATTATTAAAAAATATATATTATATATTAAAATATAAATAAAAACTTTGAATTTTATAAATTCAATATTTATTTTTATTTTGAGAGGCGGCCGTTTCACAATGTGTTAAACCTATTGGTAGGGAACAATTTGAATAATGTACAGTGGTAGTTTTAGGAGGACAATACAGACTATTGACATTTCAGCTGTGGCCTTCCTCAGAAAACAAGGACCAAAAACAGACACACAAGAGAAATATAATCTGACTACATATTAAAAAGTAACCAAAGCTATTAAACATTAGAAGGAGAACATTTAATGAAAAGAAATTTAGCTTATTGTAGTGGTCCCAAGACTTGTAGAGAATGGTTTAATTTGAATGTGAATTCTGGTCAAGGGGTGAAATCAAGAGGAGATGTGCACTGATCCGGGAACCAAAGCTGAAATCTTCTGTTTAGTAGGAGCATATGGAAGTCCAAAGAAATGAGGTTAAATACAAAAATAAAAATTTTCAACTCCAATGTTAAGTCAGTCCTATTATATGGCTGTGAAACATGGAGAACAACAAAATCGACAATTATGAAGATACAGACTTTCATTAATGAATGCTTACGCAGAATAAAAGGATGGAAATGGCAGGACAAATTCACTAACATAGAATTATGGAAATGTACCAGTCAAATACCAGTGGATAAAGAGATACAGCAAAGACGATGGTGCTGGATAGAACACACACTGCAGAAGCCAACTGAGAGTATTACACAACAAACCCTTTTTTGGAATCCCCAGGGGAAAAGACAAAGAGGAAGACCAAGGAATTCTTGGAGAAGACAGATAGAAGCAGAGATGAAGATGATGGGGAAGACATGGAATGATCTTAAGAGAATGGCAAGAAACAGAACGACTTGGAAAGTGTTTGTTGAAGACCTATGCTCCATAGGGAGCTGAAAGGTAGAAGAAGAAGAAGAAGTAGGAGCATACTAACCACCCAATCAACCACCCAAGCACTGCAGCTTATATTGGCAAAAAAAAAAAGCCCTGTCAAGCCACGTGGCATGTTAGTGCCCATATTTTTTAAAAATAGACTACAAGCACTTATTTTTTTTGGGGGGGATATGGTCAGTATTACATCCATGTCACTTTTCTTTCTCAGAAAAAAAAAACCCAGTGCAGCTATATATCTGTCTTTTAAGGTATAAGAATGCCTTTACAGTTGTGCAGCTATATATCTGTCTTTTAAGGTATAAGAATGCCTTTACAGTTGTGCAGCTATATAGCTGTCTTTTAAGGTATGCGAATTCCTTTACAGTTGTGCAGCTATATAGCTGTCTTTTAAGGTATGCGAATGCCTTTACAGTTGTGCAGCTATATACCTGTCTTTTAAGGTATAAGAATGCCTTTACAGTTGTGCAGCTATATAGCTGTCTTTTAAGGTATGCGAATTCCTTTACAGTTGTGCAGCTATATAGCTGTCTTTTAAGGTATGCGAATGCCTTTACAGTTGTGCAGCTATATAGCTGTCTTTTAAGGTATAAGAATGCCTTTACAGTTGTGCAGCTATATAACTGTCTCCATAATAATGCTGTAATTTATTATTACATGACCTTTATATTTTATTTCAGACTAGGACATGGTTGTTTTATGAGTGCACTGGAAGGTCTGTATCAAGTAAGTAGTTTGTTTTGTGTAGTGTGATTTCAATTCAAGACTAATAAGACTAATATAGTGATAAGAGAATGCAACCAGCGATCTCATCTACCATTAGGAAGAGAAGATGGACATGTGACGGTTGTGTTGAGAAGAGACAAAGAGAATTTCAAAATAGGCTTTCCATGGAATCAGGATACAGACAAAGAGGGTGACCTAGAGAGATACTAAAAAGAACACTTATAAGAGAAGCAAAGTTGGCAGGCATAGACTCATTAGATGAGATTCAACATCTCATCAAGAATAGAAATGGATGGCGAAAAACACTACAAGCTCAGTGCAACGTCTATCAACATGGAAAGCATCAAGATCAAGTGTGGTAGCTTAACAACAAATCATTGATTAGGTAATTTAACTACTCATCTAGAAAATATACCATGCCCTCTAAGCTGGGGGCCAAGATGTCCCACCCAACAACTGTACGATATGTATTGTGACTCACTTGTTTATAATACAGTAGTAAAAATTACTACCACTTTAACATTAGGAGCTCTAAAATTAGCATTTTCTGTGAATAGAATTTTTGACACACAGCTCTCACTAGGAGAGACACGAGGACTCAGATTTCTCAGGTTGATTTGTGACCTGAATTTAACTGCTTGGGCCAGACGTGTTACATTGTCTATTGATATGGATGCCATAAGTCCTTCAGTATGTCCAGCTATCTTATAGATTTATTCGCTGCATTTTCTTAGTTACAATGGGTTGTTTGATATCAGCTGACAACCAAGGAAATTTCCTTGGTCACAGCAAAAAAATAAAAACTACTAATTACTTGAAAATTGGGAATTTTTTTTTTCGCATTATACAAGGTCATATCTCATGAAATGGGGAAAAAATACCCAACACCAAAGGAGACAAATCCAATACACAGGGGTCACCAGAAGTAGTAGGAAGTTACACAGAGGGGGAAAATGTTTTTATTCCGACAAAATGTCAAATTTGGAAGGATGTATATTTTGCTGTAATTTTGATGATGGTGCCGTAACCTAGGGTTGGGGATGGATGAAAAAGAGAACTATTCATTGCATTAGTAGTCATCAAATGCAAGAACTGGCAGTCACCAAGACCAAAGAAAGTGTGACAAGTCCAGAGAGTGAAATGAGTGTATGCTCATTGTATTCTTTGATGTCAAAGGCATCATTTGCTTATAATTTCTTGCTTTAGGGACTTCTGTGAATCTGATCTATTGCTGTTTTATGCCACTTGGAAGAAGATGTGTGATGAAGAAGACAGGAATTGTAGTGCAGACTTCATTTTGGCTGTTGCACTACAACAATGGGGCACCTCACACCTCGCTCAGAGTGACATATTCTTTTTATTGAAAACAGCTTGTCGATGGTCCCCATACCATTTATATTCACCTGGCCTAGTTCCCTGTCATCCTAAATTAATATTGGGGTTCTGCTTTGATAGTGTAGATGAAATAATTTTGGGATTGCAGGTGGCTTTGGACAGTCTTAAGGAAATATACGTCCACTGTGCCTTAGAGGCATTTTACCCACTACTTTGTGTTTCAGAAGAGGCTGTGGGAGTGAGCTCAGGTAAAATATCCACATAAAGAATCCCTTAGAAAGTTCATAGTATGTTGTTTCCTATTAATCTCCTAGCTTCCCATAAACTTCAGCCTCCAATTTGAATAGTGTGAACTTTATTCCTTGTGTGGAGATCTTTGAAGTTCATTTATGTATGGATTGTTGCTAATCAATGGGCAACACATTGACTCCAAGTCTTAATGAAGATGTTAACTTAATAAAAAAAAACTTACCCAGAAGACAAAATAGGCCATATATGGTTTCACTTTAATAGTGTAATTATATTGCTCAACTTGATGCAACATGACTGATAGAGATAATGTCAGTTTTTGAGACCAAAATAGTAAATGCCATTAAGAATCGATAACGCCACAATTCAAACCCCAGTTACCCATCTCAGCAAGCCAGCAGTTAATAAATCTATGTTCTCGCTGCATCTGTTCAACACTTCAGAACTTATATTATCTCATAAATCATCATTGAGTGCCGTCTCCGCATCGAAGGTTGGCTACCATGGAGCGCCATTCCACTCTTTTGTCTTGTTCTAATTGTGTTTAGTAGTTCTCTTTTCATTTTTAGTTGTTTTAAAACTTCATCGTTTGTTTTCTTTTCTTTCCATCCAATTCTACTTATTCTTCTATAATTCCACATTTCAAAGGCTTCAATTTTTCTGTTCTGTTTTCTTGTCTGATGTCCATGTTTCTGCACCATACAGGAATATTGAGAAGATGTAACATTTTGCTATTCTTAGTTTTAGCCCTGGTGTTGTTTGTTTCAATGTTAGTATATTTTTCATGGCATTAAAATTACTTTTTGCCATACCTATTCTTTTGTTTATTTCACTTGTACATTTTCCATCACTGGTTATAGTGTGTCCCAGGTAGTTGTAGCTTTGAACTGTCTCCAGGTGTATTCCTTCAACTTTTATATTTAATTGTAGGTCTTGAGAATTTTCTTTGTTTATGATCATAAATCATCACAGAACCAAATTTGGCAAAGAATGATGATTTCTAAAGTATGTCTTTTCAAGACATGAAATAAACCTGGACGGCACATAAACTACAATAATGAGAGTGCACAACTCCCTCAGACATTGAGAATTATGATTTCTGCCCTAGGTGTCATCTTCAGTCTGAGAGGAACTACTTTACTAATAGTAGAATGCCTTTTATTACCAATTTCCTTAGAAAATCACAGGCAAGGAGATGAAGTATACGGCTCTTATAGGGAAACCAAGTGAAATCACATATCACTACGCTGACTTTCTGCTGACCCAACATGCCAAATTACTAGGAGTAGATCATATACGTACCATATATTGTGTAGGGTAAGTTTTGTTTATGTTTTAGTTTACTTTTATGTTTACTTATTCAATTTAATGTGTGAATGTGGTTGCATTGTAAAGAGAGGCAAAGGCAGCTGGAGTCGGCTCCCTCAATGAGATCGAGGTTCTTGTACAGAATAGAGACAAATGGCGAGATCTGATTAATGATTTTTGCAAGGATTGAGACTGCTAGAAAGAAAATTTCGAAAAAGAGAAAGAGTATCTGGGTCTATGCCCTATGGGCCAGCCATGGCTCAAAAGGTCAATAGATAGATGGATGGATGGATGGGTGGGTGGGGGGATGGGTGGGCTGGTGGACAGGACATACAACATTGTCTAGCCTAATACTTTCAGTAATTCATAGCTAATTGCTTGCATCAGGATAAGTGAATCGCAACTAATCAAGATCCTGCTCCGCCTCCTAATGGTAACCCTGGAAACAGATCAACTGTTCAGACCAAATGAACATGGATTGAAGAGGGAAAGGCAAACCTAGCACCTCAAAAAAAGTACCATACTGAAGTCAGAACAGTTGGATAAAAAGGCTCAGATATTGCTGTTTGCTGCAAACTTTGCTGCATATGATGAAGCTGAATATTAGTTAGGTGAATACAGCAGCAGAAGAAGAAACAGCAGCACATTAAAGGACTACACAACAGAACCATACAGAATGGTGCAACTTTATTCTTTTTTCTTTTCTCTTTTCCCTATAGTATTGAACCGAGAACTGTTAACCATTTGACCGACTTTGTGGTGCCATTCATATTCATATTCTAGCAAGAGGAAAGGGAACATTTGCATGATCAAAAGACTTGAGCGTAGTTGAAGAAAAGGCGCTGTTGTAAAGTTTCACTTCTTTCTACTCTGAGTCAGCTTCTTTCTCCCCTTCTTAGCTTTGCATGAGAGCAGGTGGCCAAATCGATAACTTGTCAGGCTCAAACCAGGAGAAGGGGGGTTTGAATCCTAGTAGAGTCAAAAAGTTTTCTCTATTGGGGGTGAGATAAAAACTCAAATCCAAACTCGTCATGGTGACTGCACTGGCACACTGGACAGGCAGCCTTTATACTCTGGTCCTGCAAGTTCCTTCGACAGACCCCAGTAATGTGAAAATGTTGTAAAGTTAGTTTTTTTTAATAGCCTTGCATGATTTTGAATCACAAAGCTTTACCAGGTGGATACTTTGTTACCTCTGTATATATAATTCAAGATTGGTTTTATTCTGATTAGCTATTATTATTTAATGTGACTGGTTAAGAGACCAACAGAGGTGAGATTATTTTGACTGACTCACAAAACATCCTTCACCGGATTGATTAGAACACACTCCACAGAAAGTTTAAGTTCATTTCATGTCTTCCCCATCATCTTCATCTCTGCTTCCACCTGTCTTCTCCAAGAATATTTTGGTTTTCCTCTTTGTCTTTTTCCTGGGGATTCCAGAAAAGAGCATGTTGTGTAATACTCTCAGTTGGCTTCTGCAGTGTGTGTCCTATCCAGCACCATTGTCTTTGCTGTATCTCTTTATTCACTGGTATTTGACTGGTACATTTCCATAATTCTATGTTAGTGATTTTGTCTTGCCATTTCCATCCTTTTATTCTGTGCAAACATCCATTATCATACTCAGTGGAAAATAACCCAACATATTCAATCAATGCAGACCAGGAGCAGTCAGTAGACAAACATTTCTATAATTGCTGGAATGGTCAACAGAGCTGATATGGGAATGTCCCAAATGCAGTGACACTTATCTAAACTAAAAACTAATGTGAATTAATAACATTTCATGAATTTTATTACTAATGTGAATTAATAAAATTTCATGAATCTTATTACTAATGTGAATTAATAACATCTCATGAATCTTATTATTAATGTTGATTAATAACATTTCATGAATCTTATTACTAATGTGAATTAATAACATTTCATGAATCTTTCCATTATTTTATTTCAGTGATAACCCAGAAACAGATATATATGGAGGAAACCTTTATAACAGATACCTACAAAGGAGAAAACACATTAATGGTTTAATTCAGGGAAAGAAGATGCGAGTAGCGGCCACAACCAGAGTGAATGCTGACTTTCTGGATGATGGCAATGATGAAGATGAGCTTGAAGAGACTGAGATGTTTCAACGAGACTCAGGGGCAAACCTCCGTGTGATCAGGTCTTTAGAAGAAGATACGTCAGGAGTGGAGAAGGCCCACAGTTGTGAGAGTATTCTCGTGTGTACGGGCGTTTTTAAAACCACAACAGACTTTGTTACTTTTGCAAGTAATAAACTGTTTTCTCACAACCACAGAGACTTTGTGATAGAGCCTACGTTAACCACACCTAACCATGTAGTGCCAAATGTATTAGAAGCGGTTAATCTGGTTTTTGAGAAAGAGGAGTATTCTTAACACTAGTCATGTTGATTATGTCAATCTTTTTTGCATGTTGTTTGTTGATGTGTCATTACAGGAATGAGATGTATATGTTATAACATTTATTTATTAACCTTTTGAACCCGAACACTCAACCCACAAAGCTGCTTTTCTGTACTGTTGAGAAATAGGAAAGAAATGCACATTAATACATGTAATTAATACATGTATGATACAGGTAAAACTGTTCGGTGTCACATTAATTAAGTATACAGGTAAAACTATTTGGTGTCACATTAAGGATATAGGCAAAACTATTTGGCGTCACATTAAGGATATAGGCAAAACTATTCGGTGTCACATTAATTACGTATACAGGTAAAAACTATTTGGTGTCACATTAAGGATATAGGCAAAACTTTTTGATGTCACATTAAGGATATAGACAAAACTATTCGGCGTTACATTAATTAAGTATACAGGTAAAAACTATTTGGTGTCACATTAAGGATATAAGCAAAACTGTTTGGTGTCACATTAAGGATATAGGCAAAACTATTTGGTGTCACATTAAGGATATAGGCAAAACTGTTTGGTGTCACATTAAGGATATAGGCAAAACTGTTTGGTGTCACATTAAGGATATAGGCAAAACTATTTGGTGTCACATTAAGGATATAGGCAAAACTGTTTGGTGTCACATTAAGGATATAGGCAAAACTGTTTGGTGTCACATTAAGGATATAGCAAATTATCCAAATTCAGCACCAGTTATAGTTGGGTTTGATTGTCCTGAAGCCAATATCATTATCACTTGAAATGCTTGGCTGTTATTATTGCCCTTAAAAACTTACACTCACTTGATATATTCTAGTGTACGCGATTCTTCAATCAACGATCATGAGGTTTCATTTTGATGTCACTTCAGAATAATTACAATTTAAACATAATTGAGAGCCCCTAAATCATTGAGCACAGATTGTTGGGTTTTCAGCATGAATTCTGATTATCAAAATGGTTGAGAGTTTGCAAAACATCAATTTTGAGCACCCTATGTTCAGTATGTAAATCTCCACAAGAAATGTTTACTTCCCGGTGTCATTATTTTTTACACATGGAAGCCCATTGGTGGCTGTTCATTCATTTTACACACATGGAAGCCCATTTGTGGCTGTCCACTCATTTTACACACATGGAAGCCCATTTGTGGCTGTCCACTCATTTTACACACATGGAAGCCCATTTGTGGCTGTCCACTCATTTTACACACATGGAAGCCCATTTGTGGCTGTCCACTCATTTTACACACATGGAAGCCCATTTGTGGCTGTCCACTTATTTTACACACATGGAAGCCCATTTGTGGCTGTCCACTCATTTTACACACAGATTTAATGTCTTGTTTAGCATGGATGATAACTCCTATGTTAGATTGCAGGATAGTTTCTTGAGAAAGAATATTTCTCTTAACATTGGTCACATTTGATTTGATCTGTTTATTGTCAATATTCATATGTATATTACTGGAAGAAACAATTTGAGCATAGACACACCTCGACTGTGATCATTCGAGTTACAATTTTTTTAAAGTTACGATAGAGTGTGCATGATGGGAATATATATGTACATGTATTGGGAAGAAGTACTATGATGTTAATTTTCTATATATAGCAATATATGTTTAATTAAATCTAGTCAGAAAACAAAACAAAACAGGAAGTTATAATTTGGATGAATGCTCATAATCTTGCCTTTAGCCTGTGATATCATTTCTATTTTCGACTTATATTTACGATGAGGGAATTTAACCCCATCGCAAGTCGAAGTATATCTTGTAGTTTCAAGCTTAACCTCTTCATATTGCAGCCTGGAATGGCTCGGGTCATTATCAAATGATGGAGCTAGGGCATACTTGGGTCTTCTGATTACCTATATGTAATGACATTTGATTACTGTCATACATATACTGTGAACTTTGTGAAGTCTGAAAATTAAAAGTCTTTAGGTATTTTTTATATTTTGGTGAGTGAGGGAAGGTCATATGCAGGAGTAGGTCAGGTGCATAGGGATCAAAGAGAATAGATAGTCTGGTGCTCAAAACACAATGTTGAAGATAAATGTGTCAACCTAAAAGGTACAGATATTGCAGCTGTCTTGTAAACTAGTGATATATAAGGTACAAATATTGCAGCTGTCTTGTAAACTAGTGATATAAAAGGTACAATTGTTGCAGCTGTCTCATAAACTAGTGATATAAAAGGTGCAGATATCACAGCTGTCTTATAAACTACTGATATAAAAGATACCAATATCACAGCTGTCTCGTAAACTAGTGATATAAAAGGTACCAATATCACAGCTGTCTTTAAACTAGTGATATAAAAGGTACCAATATCACAGCTGTCTTTTAAACTAGTGATATAAAAGGTACCAATATCACAGCTGTCTTTTAAACTAGTGATATATTCACACCAATTTAATGTCCTTTTCACAGCAGGCAATGAAGTGGAGTTGTTGAATGGCATGGTAGAAGATTAAGTTGAGTGAGAAAGGCATGTGATGAATGTGAACACAAACCACTGGTTGTGCTTTACAAACCACACAGTCTTCATTTAACTCATTCATATATGGGCTATTAGTCTATAAATTTAATTAATATCAGCATCCAAGCTTGTGTCTTGTATTATACTCAGTAGCCACACCAATTTTGTTCACTGAATGTGATAAGCTGCCTGGCAAATGTTGGCATGTAGGTTATTAAACATATACATTATTATTGGGGTCAATGCAAAGAAATCCACATATCTATTGACCTTTCGAGCCGTAACCGGCCCATAGGGCGTAGACCAAGATACACCTTCTCCTATATGGATTTTTTGTTCTAGCAGTTTTCTTTTAAAGATATTTTATCAAATCTCGCCATCTGTCTCTGTTCTGTGCAAGCAGTTCTATCTCATTGAGGGAGCCGACTCCTGCTGCTCTTGCCTCTCTCATCAATGTTCTTCTCAGTGTCTCCCTGGGTCTTCCTCTTTTTCTTTTACCTGTTGTTTCCCATATGAGGGCTTGCTTTGCTATTCGGTTATTATCTCTTCTCATCACATGTCCAACGTATGACCATCGTCTTTTCTTTATTACTGAAGATATTAGTGGTTGATTGGCGATTTCTCTAATTTCCTCATTTGTTTTGAATTCGTTCCATGCTATACCAAGTATTTTCCTTAGACATTTATTTTCGAATGCGTTCAACTTTGTTTCTATATCTCTTGTTGTTTTCCAGCTTTCACACGCATACGTAAGGGTTGATAGTACATTTGATTTGAATAGCCTAAGTTTTGTGTTTGTGCTGATAAGTTTTGATTTCCACAACTTTTCAAGGCTTCTGAAAGACATTGCTGCTTTAGCTATTCTGATTTTAATTTCTTTGCTCGTATCCCCTTCTCGATCAATGTGACTTCCAAGATAGATAAAGTGATCGATCTCTTCAACTGGTTTGTTTTCCATGTATATTTTGTCACCTGTTGGAATTAAACTAGTCATGACTTTAGTCTTTTCATGATTGATCTCAAGCCCAATTTTGCTGGCTATTGATGATAGTTCATTTGTGTTTTCCTGCATCGTTTTTATCTGACTGCTGATGAGAACTATGTCATCAGCAAAGTCGAGGTCTTCCAAATGGTCTCCTTGTATCCATTCGATGCCTTTATTACCAGTGCAGCATTTCTTCATTATGAAGTCCATAACAATTCCAAATAACAAGGGCGATAAAATACATCCTTGTTTAACCCCAGTTTCTATTGGGAAACATTCGCTCAGTCCTTCCTCTGTTCGAACTGCACATGTGTAACCATCATACATGTCTTTGATAATATTTATGATTTTTGATGGTAAACCATATTGCTTCAGAATTTTCCACAAAGAATCTCTATGAATACTATCAAATGCTTTTTTGAAGTCGATGAAGTTAAGTACAAACGGTTTTTGCTTTTCAATGTGTTCCTCCAATATAAGTCGTAGAGTGAAAATGTGGTCAATACAGCTTCTCCCTTTTCTAAACCCAGCCTGTTCTTCACGCATTACTGTATCTATTGAATCCTGTATTCTATTTAGGATGATTTTGCAGAATAACTTTGAGGCAACTGACAAAAGTGTCACGCCTCTCCAGTTGTTACAATCTCTAAGATTGCCCTTTTTTGGGATCTTAACAATGATTCCTTTTTTCCATTTATGAGGCGTCTTCTCTGTTTTCCAAATGATGTTGAACATTTTTTGGAGATGTATTAGATTATGGCTATCAATTGCCTTGAGGATCTCAGCTGTTAACTTATCCTCTCCAGCAGCCTTGTTATTGGTCATAAGCTTTAAGGTGGTTTCTATTTCACTCAAGGTGAAGTCATCTAAATTTACATTTAATTCTGCTGCTGGTGTTTCAGTTTCAAAATCTATTAAACTGTGGGGTAGTGGACGGTTAAGAATTTCTTTGAAGTGTTCCGCCCAACGGGCTTTTATGTCTGCGCTTGTTGTTAGCATTGATCCAGATTTGTCTAGAATTGGTGTTCCACTGGATGTATAGGTGTTTGTCAGCATCTTTTGCACAGTATAAAGAGTTCTGCTGTCTCCTGTAATTGCAGCTGTCTCTGCTTTCTCTGCCAAATTGTCTATATAAGCTCTTGTATCTCTTCTTGCTGAACTTTTCACTTTGTTGTCTAATTCTTTGTATGTTGCTTTTGCCAGAACCTTTCCAAGATCTGTCTTTACATTAGTCATGGCTCTCTTCGCTTCTCTTCTTTCTTTGATGTATTTCCACGTGGTGTCTGAGATCCAAGCTCGTTTTTCCATTTTCTTCAGTCCAGCACTTGCTTCTGCTGCTGTCATTAGTATTTTGCTCTGTGAGTCCCACATCTCATTGATATCTAAGTCTATTTCACCGAGTGCTGTATAACAATTACTTAGCTCTATGTTAAACTTTTCCTTTATGGCTTCATCTTTCAGTTTATGACTATCAATTTTATGTGTAATTGACCTCTTCTGTTGGTTTCTAAATTTTAATCTTATTTTCCCAATGCACAGGTTGTGGTCACTATTAACATCAGCACCTCTGTAAGCTCTTACATCTATTAATGATGATCTGAATTGTTGTTTAATACATAGGTGGTCAATTTGATTGGAGGTTCTATCATCAGGAGATATCCATGTTGTTTTGTGAATATTTTTGTGTGGAAATAATGTCCCACCTATAACTAAATTTTCTCCACATAAATGCATAAAAATGTGAAGCTGCAGTGAAACCAATTGTGAGGAGAAATGAAACAAAATAAATGTAGAAAAAAACGGTTATGGTTAAAGCTTCAAGTGACAAGTGGACAGCACAAACCAGAATAACATTTAGACTCAATAGGTCTTCAGCTGGAAAAAACATACAACACACGTACAAATATGTATTTAAATTTTTACCTCCGATGAAGTCCCTAAAGACTAGGAACTGAATTTTGCGCGTTAATCCGTTTTTCCCTGGCAGCCGTGTGCACAGGGGTCCCTCGCCGCACAGGCAGATAACTCCATCTTCGGAGGTATAAAAAAATTATAATTTCAGACTAGAAGGAGAAGGGAAGACTTTTTATTTTCCTGTTATTTCTCCTTCTAGTAAGGAGTTATTATATTTTTAAAATTTTAAATACATATTTGTTTGTGTGTTGTATGTTTGTTCCCGCTGAAGGCCTATTGAGCTGAAATGTCATTCTAGTTTGTGCTGTCCACTTGTTATGGGAATCTTTAACCATACCCATATTTTTTCCTATATATATTTTTTTTTCATTTAATTATTATTGTAAGCAAACTACTGAACTGAATACAAATTTATAATAAAATATTGTTTAATTGCATTTAAGATTATGCTCTGTTGACATAATTGTGATGATCAGAGTGTCTTCTCTTGCATTGTTCTGTCATCTTGTACCAACCATGCTGTTTTAATCTCTTTTATCCTAATAGAGCAACTTTTTAGTTCTCTAGTTTCCCTCATGATCAACTTGACGTTATCAGTCTCTAGTTCACCTCGTGGTCAACTTGACGTTATCAGTCTCTAGTTCACCTCATGATCAACTTGACGTTATCAGTCTCTAGTTCACCTCATGGTCAACTTGGCGTTATCAGTCTCTAATTCACCTCATGGTCAACATGACATTATCAGTCTCTAATTCACCCCTGTGCTTAAAAAATGTCATTTATTGTTATGGAGTGAGTGGTTGGGCGTAACATACACTCCTACAAGATATGGTGACAACTTTACAAAGTAGGAACAAAACAAAATAATGATGTTTTGGCATAGTGGCTGCCTTCACAAAAATAACAAAAACACAGAAACGGACAACAAAATGAAGATAAACTAAACTACTACATGTTCTAGAGTAACCAAAACTAATAGATCTGAAATAGAAAGTGAGATGAAAAAATAAGATAAATCAAGAGGGGAAACATACCATATTACATTATCATCTCACTTTTTATTATGCTTCCCAATGTGAATTTTGTCTTCCTTTCTGCTTGGATTACCTTGCTGCTGTTTCCTGCTGATATTTGTGTTTTGTTCTATTACACTGTAATGACACCCAAGCTTGATGTGCTCACACATTTATATTAACATGGCACTAAACATAGAAGTATTTTTTCTCATAGTTAAAATTATAAGAGGTACATATGGTTGGAGCCACGATAGCTCAGTGGTTAGTGAACTGGACTACAAAGGACAAGGGGTAGGGTTCGATCCCAACTGACGGCTTCCGGGTTCACCCAGCCTTAAATAGGTACCGGATGTTTTTCTGGGAAAGTGAAGTGGCGCGGGTGTAATAACAACCACATTACCCCAAAAATCACGTGCTGAAGGTCTGTAAAATTTATGGTCACAAACACCATATTCCCTATACGCCACACGCCACTTGGCGTGATGGGGGTACTTTACTTTTTTTTTACTTACATATGGTTCCCATCTTAAACTCTAGATTACGATACCATAGTAAAAATTACAGCATCAAAACACAAATTCCTCAAATTTTGACATTTTTCCATGTTTAAAAACATTACTCCCCTCTGTGTCCCTTCCTAATTATCTCTTCAGGTGACCCCTGAGTGTTTAATGTGTTTACATTGCTGTTGGAATTTTTCTTTTTTGAGATCGTCGGATACAGATACAGATATTTGAGCAAGCAAAAATCACCAATTTTCCAGAGCAAGCAACCCTTTGTGACTCGGGAAACACAGAGAATATCGCTATGTGGTAGCCAGATATACTGACGGACTTACGAAGACTGTACCGATAGACATTGTAACACGTCCGGTCCATAAGGTGAAAACATAAATTAACTTGAGCCAGGAGTTTCTAGTCCCCATGTTTTGCTTAGTGTAAACACACAGGAATATGTGTCAAAAGTTCCGAAAAATTACTATTTTTTTAAGAGCACCTAATGTTACATTTAAATGGTAGTAATTTTTACTACAGTTACTTAATTGGGAGAGTTACAGATAGATATCGTAATCTAGGGTTAAGTAGCTGGGTAGTACTGGTCTTTAATGTGATATTTACTGCTGAAATTGCCACTTAACCATTTACTATTTTAATTTCAATGCACATTAAATATTTTACATATTTCTCTTTAATAATGCACATTTCGACATGGATCACTGAAGTCAACACACAATATCTGTCTGTTTACTTTACTGTGAATCATGGTTAAAGCAAGAATAAGGTGGAGAGGAATACATTTTTAACTAAAGTAACCATAATGTTTTGGCGTTATAAGCCAGTTCTTTGATGCATGAAATCTGTAGTATATAACATTTAAAGTGCTTCCAGTTATAGTTATTCGAAGGCCCCGGTATCACTGCAAACGAATGAAAATCCATAATTGCTCAACCGCCCGTGTCAGTGGAATCATCCGGATTAACATCTCATCAAATATCGAAACAAAGAAAGGAAGCAGCAGTCTCCATCACAGCAGCTACAGCACATGCCAAAATACATACGACCAAGTGGCACTGAAAGTGAATGGAGCTGAACTGTCCTTTGTCACACAATATTATCATTCATTGTAAGCAATCTGAATATGGAAACACTATCCGGAAGAAAAGCATAGCTCACAGTGAGCACAGAGCACTAAACTCAGTAGCTCCGGCAGCATGCCGGACTTGGAATACAAGGAAACTGCAACGAGGAACACTTTTCAGACAGAGCCTTTAGGGTTCTGTTGCCTATCTGCCATATTATATAGTAGGGACCAGTTGTCCCTACTCTCCATTGCTTCTTTTTAAAACATATATCAAAATGTTCATGAATAAAAGCTTTTGTTTATGATAATAGAAGATATTTTAACATCAAATCTAAAGTTGTATCTGTGACTCCCCACTTCCAGTCATGTCTTGACTTTACACAGGCCTTTGGAATATACTTCAGATTTCACACACCAAGAAAGTAAACTGGTCATCTAAATTAAAGTCAACCAAATCAAATCTGATTTTGTATGATAAAATGTGTTATACACTCTAAAGGTAATAGTAAAGTACAAGACTTGAATCGGTGTCTAAGCACACGAGTTTTCACTCATATGTGCCCGGCCGTCTGTCCAGAAGTGGTCGGAGACTTCTAAATAGTATCACTTCAAGCATCGAAAGTCACAATGTGAGGCATCATTCCTCACTTTACCTGGGTGCTACTCTAGTACCCATTTCTGCCAGCGGCTGTGTCAACCACTGGGATATTTTTTTTTCCAACCATGGGTACAATTCACAAACTGCTTCCAGTGGGAATTAAACACGGGTTGCCCGAACGTCAGAAGGCTAGTTGGGTGGTCTTCCCAACTAGGCTATCGAGGCCCCCATGAAGGGGGCCAAAGGAGCTGTCTAAAGTAAAGTTAACCAAATCAAATAGGATTTTGCATGATAAAATGTGTTATATTCTAAATGAGTTGAACGATTGATGTTAGTTATGATTCATAGTTTGTTTGCCAACTTTATTTGATATTTATGTTTCAAAATTGTTCATTGTTTTGGTGCAAGTTATTAAGCATAAATATAGATCTGTATAATATATATGGATCTTTCAGCACATATCAGTTCATTAAGTGTTGACCGTGTTTTACATTTAATCATGTGTTGAGCCGAAAGGTGCAGATAATGCAGCTTGTCGTAAACTGACCTAGTATCCTGTGTGGACAGATAATGAAGAGAAGTAGTCATCAGATGTAGAAAGGTTAAGGGATCTTAGTATTATTTACTAGAGATCTTTATTACTGGTTGTATTTTGACATTCTCAATACTCTGCACTCCTCAGGCATTGATTGTGTTTGACTTTAATACTCTGTACTCTTCAATCATTTATTATGTTTTACATTCTTAATGCTCTATCTATACTCAATCATTGATCGTTTTATATATTCTGGGTTCTTTAGTTTAACAAATGAGTGTGCATAAAGAACTAAATCTAATATGACATATAAACAAACGATACAAGAACACCAGACCAAGAGGCCGACCAAGAAAAAGGTGGATAAACAGAATACTAGAAACACTCAGAGGTACAACAGTTGAAGAGGCCAATAGAAGAGCAAGAAACCATGAACCATATCTTTCCTCAGTGTAAAAGAGAAATGAGGAAAGAAAGAAAGAAGTAAGAAAGAAAGAAAATGAATGTGTTTATACATCGACTCTTCAATTGTTGATCTTATTAAACACTCTTGATTACGTTTCACATTCTGAGTATTCATACAGTAGGTCTTTTTGTATACTATATTCTGATATCATACATGACCAATGTTGGCAGAACTTATATAATATTAATCAAACAAAGAACTCATCACAGGTGAGCATATTATGGAGTATTAGAAATCTAGAAGTGTCAGATAACATCATAATGAAGACATCAACCAGTGCCTTGGTGTATAGGAGGATTGTTGTGATGGATCCAGAAAGGAAGGGTTGTGGAATGTAGATACAACTAGGTCAGATAACATCATAATGAAGACATCAACCAGTGCCTTGGAGTATAGGAGGATTGTTGTGATGGATCCAGAAAGGAAGGGTTGTGGAATGTAGATGCAACTAGGTTTTATCAGGAATTAAGTACAGGCTTCAGTTTCAACCACTATAAGCTGATACCTGTCTATTTCTTGATTGTCATTCACACCCCTGGTCATCACCTTCATTCTCCTTCCCTCCCACTCTAATTAAACTTTTTTGTCCAATAACATGACTTTGATTTTCACCACCCCACTTCCCATCCCATCTCCATTGCACTTACAGTCTACATGCTGACTAGGAGCTCCAGGATCAATTTTCAGCTGTCTTGCATTATTTAATTTTTTTAAAAGTTTATTTATTTTTGTATTCTTTTATAAAACCACCGTCATAACTTCTTTGTACAATCATGAATCGCCAGAAATAATAGTAATAACAAAGATAAAGACATCACCTCAGTGCAAAATAAAGACAAGTGGAACAATATTAAAACAGGTAAATAAATTTAAATACTTGGGAACTTTGTTAACCTCAGACGGAAGATGTACAAAAGAGGTATAATGCAGAATGGTTCAGGCAAAAGCAGATTTCCAAAAGATGAGGAAGATACTATGAAATCCATTTTTGACAATAGAAACAAGAAAAAGAGTTCTTAAATGTTATGTAGAGCCAGTCTTAACACATGGATGTGAATCATGGACAGTAGGACAACAGACAAGAAAATCACTGGAGTCTGTAGAAATGTGGTTTTACAGAAGAGTGTTGAGAATACCATGGACAGCTAAGAAGAGTAATGAAAATGTTCTGAAAGAGGTCACAGCAAAAATTAGAGCTAATTTCCAATATTATGAAGAGACAATCATCATTTTTGGCCATGTAATGAGAAAAGAACAACTGGAATATATTGTAACAACTGGAAAAAAATTAAGGGATGAAGAGATAGAGGGAAGCAAAGAGAAAAAATACCAGACAGCTTGAGAAAATGGCTTGACAGGCCAACAACAGAAATGATAAATAACTGTCATGATCGAAAGTTGTGGAGAGACATGATCACCTACGCCAGCAGGCCCAGTACTTGATGATGATGATTCTTTTATAATGTTATACATTTCCTTTTCATTATGTCATTTCATTTATTTTCATTCTGTTGTCCGTTTAGGTTCTTCTCATTTACTGAAGAAGGCAGCATGTAGGCCAAAATGTCATGATTTTTTGTTCCTTTTTTGTAAATTACTATACTTTTTAGTGGAGTGTACACCCCACCACGTGATCCTTGCTGCCAGCTTTACCACAGCATTGCAGTTATTTGCATGTTCCCTACTATAAACTGCTTTTGTCTTCTTCTTTTCTCTTTTCACTGATACCTAAAAGGTGTCGTGGTTTATATCATTTGTCGTTCTTGAGCTGCTCGAACTGTCTGAATTAGTGATTTTCCTTTGTTGTTACATGTCTCTGTCACTGCATCTATCCATCTTCTTCTGGGTCTTCCTCTTGGTCTTTTTCCATGCATTCTCGAGAAGAACGCCCTTGATGGTGATTGGTGAGGATTCATTCTGACCAGGTGGCCAAACCATTTAAGTTGTTGTTCTATATATTCTTGGCAGGATTTTGTTCCTACCATTACACTGCTTGTGTAGTCTGATTTAATCAGGACATTTCATGAGCTTTCAGATGCAGAATGAAGCAGGAGACAAACAGCTTGTTTTATATGCAAGGTGAATAGTAGAAGTATATTGAAACGTTACTATTTATAGTTCAAAATTGAATATTTTATCCCACAAAGGTCACATTAGTCTTTGAAGCATTTCTCCTCCCCTATATGTAATCTTCTTCTTTCCTTCCTCATTTGCAGCATCAAAGGGAGATAATAGTTTGTGGACTTTTGCTCTTCTGTTGGGCCCTCCTTCTTCTGTTATGTTTCCTAGTGTTTCTAATATCCCATCAATCCATCTTTTTCATGGTTGGCCCTTAGGTCTGGTATTCTTGCAATGCTTATAGAAAGGATCATTATGTTGTGTTTTAATTTTTCTGTCTCAGCACGTGGTCAAACCATTATGTCTGTTGTCTCTTTACATATTCAATGGGGGAGAATCTTCTACTATTCAGCTCCTTGTGGAGCATAGGTCTTCAACAAAGACTTTCCAAGCCGTTCTATTTCTTGCCCATTTTTTTAAAGATTGTTCAATATCTTTCCCATCCTCTTCATCTCTGCTTCCACCTGTCTTCTCCAAGAATATTTTGGTCTTCCTCTTTGTCTTTTTCCTTGGCGATTCCAAAAAAGGGCCTGTTGTTTAATAGTCTCAGTTGGCTTCCGCAGTGTGTGTCATTTCCACCGCCATCATCTTCATTGTATCTCTTTGTCCACTGGTATTTGACTGGTACTTTCCCATAATTCTATGTTAGTGATTTTGTCTTGCCATTTTCAACCTTTTATTCTGTGCAAACATCCATTAATAAAAGTCTTTATCCTCATGATTGTCATTATCGTTGTTCTCCATGTTTCACAGCCATATATGAGGACTTATTTAAAATTTAAAATGGTGAAAATTACTTTTTTCTCATTTTTTCATTTCTGATCTTATCTGTCTGCATCTTTCCCAGTCATGCACCTGACACATTTCATTTCTGTGAACAGAGTTACTTCACCTATAAATGCAGCACAAATTGTAAGAATTATATCTAAAATACCACTTTGAGGTAAAAATTAGCAGCTATGCAGTGTCAGAGAGTACCAGTTGCATTATGGTTAGCATGCTGGCTTGGTGATATATATAATGATCAATGTTAAATCCTAGCCTATTATGCTCCAAATCTATGTCAATAGAAGTGAGAAAGAGAGTATATCAGTGCTTTATATAGTACCAATTCTGACCTATGGAAACGGATTATGGACAGTAGACAAACAAGTGAAAAGACAATTAGAGGCCACAGAGATGGGATTTCTCAGAAGAATGTTGAAAGTTCCCTGGACAGCTAAAAAGACCAATTAGGAAATTCTCAAAGAGGCCAACACAAAAAGGGAACTCTTAAAAAAAACATCAGAAAGAAATAATCAACATTTTTTGGGGGAGACGTTATGAGAAGAGGAAAGTTGGAATACTTGGTCACAGCTGGCAAAATAAAAGGAAAAAGAGATCATGGATGACAAAGAGAGAAAATATTGGATAGCTTTGTGTCATGGCATGGAAAACAGTCAACAACAGAACTGATACGATGCACTCTGGATAGAAGATTGTGGAAGGACATGATCGTCTACGCCAACCGGTATGGCAGATGATGATGATTAGGCTCCAGTCAGCTCAGCTGAAAAATGTGTACTTTGTACAACTTTACAGGGTGTTCTCTACTTTCACCTTTTCAGGGTTAACCAGTTAAACTATGTTTAGGTATGCCACTTGAAAATTAACAATTTCCATTTGTTTAGCTTGTTTCATTGACATTTTCAAATTGAGAGAAGCTAGAAAAATAATTACAGCATTTATTATCTGGGATTTCTTTCTTTCTTTCTTTCTTTCTTTCTTTCTTTCTTTCTTTCTTTCTTTCTTTCTTTCTTTCTTTCTTTCTTTCTTTCTTTCTTTCTTTCTTTCTTTCTTTCTTTCTTTCTTTCTTTCATTCATTCTTCTTTCTTTCTTTCTTTCTTTCTTTCTTTCTTTCTTTCTTTCTTTCTTTCTTTCTTCCTTCCTTTCTTTCTTTCTTCCTTCCTTCCTTTCTTTCTTTCTTTCTTTCTTTCTTTCTTTCTATCCTGTTATGTTTTTTGCAGGTCGGCATCACAGGTACAAGTCAATAATGTGTTTTCCATCAAGGACACTTTCTGTGGCTTGATACATAATGATATTATATTCTTTGATTATGTCATAGATTTTGTTATGTCAATCCATCTTCTTCTTGGTCTACCTCTATATTTTTCTGGGACTGAGAAGTTAAGAAAGCATGCTCAATACCACCGGGTTTTGGGACCAGTTTTTTTATTGAAGGTTTTGCTTCTCTTCACAAGAAAGTTAGAAACATACAAAGTAGCTAGAGAGGCTTTCAAATAAAAAAAAGATAGGAGGAATGTGTAATAAATGAAATCTATTCTATAGTTGAAAGATTACTGATGGTTATGATTCATAGTTTATGTTTGCCAACTTTATTTGATAATTATGTTTCAAAATTGTTCATTGCTTTGGTGCAGTTTATTAAGCATAAATATAGATCTGTATAATTTATATGGATCTTTCAGTTTACATTTTCTGCAATAGTTATATGAATCTACATTACAAAATTTTATTTCACTTATGTGTTTTTTTTTTAATATGACCCTATTATGATACTTTACAAAATCACTATGACATGTGTTGAAATTATGACTATTTGTTACCAGTATCTACCTGTAACATGTACCTATCAGTGTTTAATAATTTTCTATAATTTGTAATGTTATTTCTATATATTTTTAGTTTTTGGCTCTACAAAAAATCTTGTATGGCTTTCATCACTCACACAAAAATGTGGATTTTCAGTGTATTTATTTATTGAAAAAATAGTTCTTCCACATGAAATAAACCAACCAAATCATTCTGTCAATAAAAGAATTAACTGAAAAAATTACCAACTTATTAATAGTGTCAGAACTATTTCAGCAGCTGATTCATTTTTGTAGCTCTCTCAGATTTTGCTTATGTTTATTGATATGTTATGGCCCAATAAATAATTCTGTCAATAAAAGAATTAGCTTAAAAATTATCTTCTTCTTAATAGTATCAGAACTATTTTAGCAATTGATGCATGTTTGCGGCTCTCTCTGATTTTACTTACATTTGTTATTATGTTATGGCCCATTAAATGTGATTACGATGCTTACATTCTACATCTGCTTTTTAAATGTATATTTTATGAAAACTCGTATTTATTTGTGCAAATTATTTTGTTTTTATGAGGTTTTGATTGGCCTGGCTTACAGATGTAATCACAAATTGTAATAATATACTTTATCATTGCATTTGTTTTACAAATATTTGTTTTTTTGTGTTTGAATTGATTGACCAGTTAAATGGCATAATTTTAGACAACTATCAAAACACACAAAACTAAACATGTTTTTTTCTTCTAAGATAAGAAATAGTCACTGTGATAAATTAGAATTTTCAGTAGCTGGATTATCTCCCTGCTAAAAAAAATGCAGGCACAGTTTCACACCACCATCTCTTTAAACACAGCCAAAAGAATCATAAACTCCAACAGTGTATAGAGAAGATTGACTAAATAAACATCAACAAACTGCATGACTACAACTAGTACAACAACAACAACAACAACAAACTGCATGACTACAACTAGTACAACAACAACAAACTGCATGACTACAACTAGTACAACAATAGCAACAAACTGCATGACTACAACTAGTACAACAACAACAACAAACTACATGATTACAACTAGTACAACAATAGCAACAAACTACATGACTACAACTAGTACAACAACAACAAACTGCATGACTACAACTAGTACAACAATAGCAACAAACTACATGACTACAACTAGTACAACAACAACAACAAATTGCATGACTACAACTAGTACAACAATAGCAACAAACTACATGACTACAACTAGTACAACAACAATAACAACAAACTGCATGACTACAACTAGTACAACAATAGCAACAAACTACATGACTACAACTAGTACAACAATAGCAACAAACTGCATGACTACAACTAGTACAACAATAGCAACAAACTACATGACTACAACTAGTGCAACAATAACAACAAACTACATGACTACAACTAGTACAACAATAGCAACAAACACATGACTACAACTAGTACAACAATAGCAACAAACTACATGACTACAACTAGTACAACAATAGCAACAAACTACATGACTACAACTAGTACAACAATAGCAACAAACTTCATGACTACAACTAGTACAACAATAACAACAAACTACATGGCTACAACTAGTACAACAATATCAACAAACTACATGACTACAACTAGTACAACAATAACAACAAACTACATGACTACAACTAGTACAACAATAGCAACAAACTACATGACTACAACTAGTACAACAATAACAACAAACTACATGACTACAACTAGTACAACAATATCAACAAACTACATGACTACAACTAGTACAACAATAACAGCAAACTACATTACTACAACTAGTACAACAATAACAACTAACTACATGACTACAACTAGTACAACAATAGCAACAAACTACATGACTACAACTAGTACAACAATAACAACAAACTACATGACTACAACTAGTACAACAATAACAACAAACTACATGACTACAACTAGTACAACAATAGCAACAAACTACATGACTACAACTAGTACAACAACAACAACAAACTGCATGACTACAACTAGTACAACAATAGCAACAAACTACATGACTACAACTAGTACAACAATAGCAACAAACTGCATGACTACAACTAGTACAACAATAGCAACAAACTGAATGATTACAACTAGTACAACAATAGCAACAAACTGCATGATTACAACTAGTACAACAATAACAACAAACTACATGGCTACAACTAGTACAACAATAGCAACAAACTGCATGGCTACAACTAGTACAACAATAACAACAAATTACATGGCTACAACTAGTACAACAATAACAACAAACTACATGACTACAACTAGTACAACAATAACAACAGACTACATGGCTACAACTAGTACAACAATAACAACAAACTACATGGCTACAACTAGTACAACAATAGCAACAAACTGCATGGCTACAACTAGTACAACAATAACAACAAACTACATGGCTACAACTAGTACAACAATAACAACAAACTACATGACTACAACTAGTACAACAATAGCAACAAACTACATGACTACAACTAGTACAACAATAACAACAAACTACATGACTACAACTAGTACAACAATAACAACAAACTACATGACTACAACTAGTACAACAATAGCAACAAACTACATGACTACAACTAGTACAACAACAACAACAAACTGCATGACTACAACTAGTACAACAATAGCAACAAACTACATGACTACAACTAGTACAACAATAGCAACAAACTGCATGACTACAACTAGTACAACAATAGCAACAAACTACATGACTACAACTAGTACAACAATAACAACAAACTACATGATTACAGCTAGTACAACAACAACAACAAACTGCATGACTACAACTAGTACAACAATAGCAACAAACTACATGACTACAACTAGTACAACAATAACAACAAACTACATGATTACAACTAGTACAACAAACTACATGATTACAACTAGTACTCAATAGCAACAAACTGCATGGCTACAACTAGTACAACAACAACAACAAACTGCATGACTACAGCTAGCACAACAATAGCAACAAACTGCATGACTACAACTAGTACAACAATAACAGCAAACTGCATGGCTACAACTAGTACAACAACAACAACAAACTGCATGACTACAACTAGTACAACAATAACAACAAACTACATGACTACAACTAGTACAACAATAACAACAAACTACATGACTACAACTAGTACAACAAACTACATGATTACAACTAGTACAACAATAGCAACAAACTGCATGGCTACAACTAGTACAACAACAACAACAAACTGCATGACTACAACTAGTACAACAACAAACTGCATGACTGCAACTAGTACAACAATAGCAACAAACTACATGACTACAACTAGTACAACAACAACAACAAACTGCATGACAGGTAACCAAATTTGAATTAATAAATAACAGTTTAGAAACAAATTTATGGAGAGACACGATCTCCTCTACAATAACCATGGTAATTGAAGAACTCACTACCTTATGATACACACTTTTAATTTACTTTGTATTTTGTGTTCTTTGCAGCAGCATTGTTCTCCTTGTTTTGCTAACTTTATATTTACATAATTGCCAATTTATTATTGTTACTTTTAATCACTGAAATCTTGAGATCTGAAAGTTACAATATAATCAACATTTTAAATTGATATATCTTATACATAGTAAAAGTAAAGTAAAGTACCCCCGTCACACCAAGTGGCGTACAGGGAAAAATGGTGTTAGTGACCCTATATTTTACAGACCTTCAGCACATGATTTTTGGGGTAATGTGGTTGGTATTACGCCCGTGCTGCTTTACTTTCCCAGAAAAAAATCTGGTACCCTTTTAAGGCTGGGTGAACCCGGAATCCGTCGGTTGGGATCGAACCCTACCCCTTGTCCTTTGTAGTCCAGTTCACTAACCACTGAGCTATCGCGGCTCCTGTCTTATATATAAATTATATATATATATTTGATAAATCTTCATCCCAATGTTGTGCTACTAATGCTAGGCCTGGACTCTAGATGCAAGAACAATAAGAAAAATCATCTCTATTGAGATTAAATGTGTTAGACGAATGACAGGAAACAGTCTGAGAGATATATTTCTGAAATGAAGAACTGAGAAAAAAGCCAAGAATAACCCCCGCCATAGAATATATAAAGAAATAACAGATAAAATGGTTTGGCCATGTGACAAGGCAGAAAGATGAAAATACAACACAATGAGCCTTCAATAAATGTTGCAAGAACACCAGATCCAAAGGCTTGACAAAGATGGATTGACGGAATATTAGGAGCACTATGAAACATAACAGCAGCAGAGGTGAACAGAAGAGCAAAAGACCACAAATTATATCTCCCCTTGACGCTGAAAGGCAGATGAGGAAGGAAAGAAGAAGAATTTGATATATTAAAACTTGTTTGCTTCTCTTTTCCTTAATTATTTAATGGTAAAATCCTAGTTAGAATATAGAATGAGTCTCTAGTAGTTAGTGCTCTGGTTTCCTGATCAGAATGATGTGGGTTCCATTCCCAGAACGGTGGATTTTTCCAGACCGACATGGCTCTGGGGTTCACCCAACCGATAAAAATGGGAATCAGAGATTTTTTTGGGAAATAAAGGCTGTCTGGTGGGATACTGACCTCATCACCTAAAGATGTGCTGTGGTAATGGAAAAATATGATCACTAACACAATATCCATATTCCAATAAGCCTTGCAAGGCATGGAAGGAGCCTTTCAAATGAAACCTCAGATATTTTCTGTCTCAAAAGTTAGGAACCACTGTAGAGCAGTGGTTAGTGAACCTGCCTACCTTAAAGGCAAGAGATTGGGATCAATCCAGATTAATGGCTTCTAGGTTTTCCCAGTCTTAATTAGGTACCGGGTTTTTTTTTTCTGGTTTAGATGGTTGGTACTGATATCTCACTATCCAAAATATGTGTAGTGGGTGAAAATGTGGGCGTTAACACCATATCATCCTTATGTCACTCTCAAGTCAGGACAAAGGTTGTCTTCACTAAAGTTATGTTACTGACCTGGAGCCACAACTGCCGTGTGGTGAATTCTCGAGGGAAGACAAAGTGGAAGTAAGGAATGACAAGCTGATCAGTGTGTATCAGGCATCCAGTGCTGTGATCATAATTAGTGAATTGTTTCAGGGGAAGAGACATGTTTATAACATTCTGAAACAATCAACAAATAATCAACAGAAAAAAACAAGGAACAATAGATGGCCCGAAGCAGGATCGAATCCGTACTCCTACACACAACGTGTAACCAGGAGATGAATATGTAGTACGGTACACTGCCAACTAAGCAACTTAATCACAATGAGGGGAGAAAAGAATAGAGCCACTGTCACCTGCAGAGGCAACTATGGAGGTTTTGAATTGTCATTTGTGCAGTCAAGTGGGACATGCACCTTGTCAACAGGATTTACCAACATAGTTTAAGAATGCTGTGACAAGTGGCGGAGCAGTGGGAAAATCCTGACAGCAAAGAACTGGTTTCAGAATAGTAAAAAATAAAGTAAAGTACCCCTGTCACGCAGTGCCGCGATAGCTCAGTGGTTAGTGAACTGGACTACAACGGACAAGGGGTAGGGTACGATCCCAACCGACGGCTTCTGGGTTCACCCAGCCTTAAATGGGTACCGGATTTTTTTTCTGGAAAGTAAAGCAGCACGGGCGTAATACCGACCACATTACCCCAAAAATCATGTGCTGAAGGTCTGTAAAATATAGGGTCACTAACACCATATTTCCCTATACGCCACTTGGCATAACGGGGGTACTTTACTTTACTTTTACCCCTGTCACGCCAAGTGACGTATAGGGAATATGGTGTTCTTCTTCTACTTCTACCTTTTTAGCTCCCAGTGTAGCATAGGTCTTCAACAAACACTTTCCAAGTCATTCTGTTTTCTTGCCATTCTTTTAAGATCATTCCATGTCTTCCCATCATCTTCATCTCTGCTTCTATCTGTCTTCTCCAAGAATTCTTTGGTCTTCCTCTTTGTCTTTTCCCTGGGGATTCAAAAAAAGGGCCTGTTGTGTAATACTCTCAGTTGGCTTCCGTAGTGTGTGTCCTATCCAGCGCCATTGTCTTCGCTGTATCTCTTTATCCACTGGTATTTGGCTGGTACATTTCCATAATTCTATGTTAGTGATTTTGTCCTGCCATTTCCATCCTTTTATCCTGCGTAAGCATCCATTAATGAAAGTCTGTATCTTCGTGATTGTCAATTTTGTTGTTCTCCATGTTTCACAGCCATATAATAGGACCGCCTTAACATTTGAGTTGAAAATTTTTATTTTAGTATTTAACCTAATTTCTTTGGATTTCCATATGTTTCCCAGTG